>CM061137.1:112619792-113299792 GCA_030789695.1 Scilla litardierei | reverse complement strand
GCATTGGTTGTTCTTGCTTTGGTCATGTAGAGTCTCAATGCACCTTGAGGGGGGTGAATGTTGAGCCCTCTTCAATCCAAAATTTACCTAATTCATCAACTGAGGTCACAAATATTGCAGATACCTCGGTCCTAAAGGCTGCTGAAATAAATCTTGGAGACATTGTTAAAGAGGGAATCAGTTCAGAATTCTCTGGGGAAGCCCCTGCTATCACTAATGAACTTCCTATTGCAGCTCTTTCTATTCCTGAAGTAGTAGTAAATCAAGCTCTGGATTCTATACCTGAAGAGGGGGAGATAATTCAGGACAACGCTCACTATGTGCAGGTCCCGCCAACAATTAGGCCTGTAGCTAATACTATTTCTGGGAAGATGAAGTCTTGCCATCCAGTACCCTGCCATACTACTACATGTGTTGGTGAATGCAGCCGGCCTCCTATATCTCCGGACACTTCTTCTCCTGAGTCACTCCCTGCATCAAGTGATTTCAGTGAGGGTGAATCTCCGGACTTGGCTCGTTCCAGTCTGGGACATGGAAAAGCATTTCCTTCCCTTCTTGTACCTGAGATTGATAACTCAGAGGAGCCGGATGTAATTTCTTATTTGAATCCTGCTTGGGCAGATGATCTCTCAAATCTGAAATTGCTAAAACCCGACAGCAAACTGAAGAAGCCTACTAGTACTCATAGCCCTCCTTCCGCTACCCGTAGGAGCTCTCGGTTAGCCGTTAATTCTGGAGCTCCCTCCCCCCATCGTGTTAATGTCTATGCTCTTCTGGAACACAAGAGGCCTAAATAATTCTGCGAGGCGTGGGGAACTCAAGCATAGAATTCGACTGCTTAGGCCGTCAATTGTGTGTCTCCTTGAAACCAAGGTGGAGGAGTGTAATGCGGGTAAGCTAATCAGATGCTTCCCTAAAGGCTGGATTACTCTTGATAACAGAAATCAACATTTTGGAGGGCGTATTGTTGTTTTTATAGATAATAATGTCTGGAACACCTCCCCCGTATCATCTTCGGATCAACATCTCTCCCTCATATTAAATAACCTGGCGGGGTTAAAAATGGCTTTGACCGTAGTATATGGACATAACTTGCCATCTCAGCGTCATCAGCTCTGGAAAAGCCTTACCTCGGATGCTCCTAATCTCAATAAATTGCCTTGGCTTTTGGGTGGGGATTTCAACTGTATCAGGTTCTCTAATGAGAAATTTGGTGGCCGACCTATGGATCCCACGCCCGTTGATGAGTTCAATAAATGCCTTTGTGACTGCGGCCTCATGGATCTGAAGAGTGTTGGTCTAAGCTTCAGTTGGAACAATAGGCGCCTTGGCCGTGCTCGGATCTTTGCTAGACTTGATCGAATTATCTGCAACCTGGAATGGAATTCTTTTTTTCCAACCTCATACTTTGAATATGATCAGCCCGGGACTAGTGATCATTCTCCGATGATAGTCCATATCCTCCCCAAGGTACAATCTTATCCCAAGCCCTTTAAACATTATAATTCTTGGTGTATTTTTCCTAGCTATCGAGATATTGTTCATGCTTGTTGGAACAAGCCGCTACAGGCCAGGCCGAATCCATTTTTTCAAAACCTGGGTATTAACCATATGTTAGCCGTGGTGTCCAAGCTTAAATCTCTTAAACCCCTCCTCAAGACCTGGTCGCATGAGCACAGATCAAAAAATCCCCCTGTAGGTTGCTTTGCCGCCCTCCAGGATATTCAGGCCCATAAGAATATCATTTTCTCCACTGATTTACAGAAGCTTGAAATTGCGGCTTCTCTCAAGCTAGCGGAATCTCTTGATATTGAAGAGGCGGATCTTCGTCAGAAAAGTCGCCAAAATTGGCTCCTTTTGGGGGATAGAAATTCAAGGTTCTTTTATAATGCAATGAAGGCACGATACAATTATAATAATCTACTTCATCTTGTTAATCCGGATGGGACTTGTAGTCATGACATATCTCTGATCAGGCAGAATGCGTCTTCTTTCTTCATGAACCTGTACTCCCAAGATGACTATTGGACTATTTTCCCTAATGTCATCCCTCAACGTAAGCTTTCCATTGATGCTGCTAGTTGGATTGAAAGGGAGGTCTCAATCACTGAAATTAAGGACGCCCTATTTCAGATTGGTAAAGATAAGGCCCCAGGTCCTGATGGTTTTAATGCACACTTTTATCAACACAATTGGGACATCATAGGCATGGATGTTTGCTTGGCAGTCGCTTCTTTCTTCAAACATGGGAACTTATTGAAGCAAATAAACCACACCTTTCTTACCTTAGTGCCTAAGAGCGCTAAAGCCTCGGATCTGAGCGATTACAGGCCTATTGCTTGCTGCAATGTAATTTATAAGATTATAAGTAAGGTGCTCTGTAATAGGCTGCAGCAGGTTATAAATGAATTGATCTCTTCTAATCAGGCGGCTTTCCTCCAAGGCCGTTTGCTCTCTGATTGTGCTCTTCTCGCCCATGAGCAGATTAGAGATTTCAGCAACCCAATGGGTTCCAGGGCTTGTCTTAAGTTAGACCTGAGGAAAGCTTTTGACAGCATTAATAGAGAATATATCCTTTTCATGCTACATCAGATGGGATTTCAGAGAAAATTCATCAACTGGATTTCTGAATGTATCTCCACGCCTACCTTCTCTGTGCTAGTTGAGGGCTCACCTTCAGGGTTCTTCTCTTCTAATAGAGGTCTCAGGCAGGGAGACCCTCTTTCTCCTTACCTCTTCGTGTTGGTTATGGAAACTTTTACCATTCTTATGGCTAGAGCAGAGGCTTCAGGCTCCATCCATCCTATGAGAAGATCTGGTTCTATATCGCATTTACTCTTCGCTGATGATCTTCTTGTGTTCTGTCGTGCTAATCAGCTATCTTTTAAGGGTCTAAAGGATGTTCTATACACTTTCAGGTTACTCACTGGTCTCCAGGTGAATTGTGATAAAAGTTCTGCTATCTTTAGCAAGGGTACCCGTGACTCTGATCTACTTGCTTCTTCTCTGGGGGTTAAGAAGGTTACCTCTTTCTCAGTCTATCTTGGTCTTCCACTGTCATCAAATTACCCTAAGGCGTCCATGTATGCACGGTTGTTGGATAAGTGCAAAAAGAAACTACAAGGTTGGTCCTCGTCCCTTCTTTCCATATCAGGTAGAATTGAGTTGGTGCGTTCCGTAATCTACGGAATGGTGGCGTTCTGGATGCTTGCTTTCCGTATCCCCTCTTCTGTTATACGCTCTATCACCTCAGCCTGTCGACAGTTCATTTGGGGTAACCAACACATCTGGGCGTGGAGAGATTTATGCAAACCTAAGTCAGAGGGGGGTGTGGGTTTGAGGTTGCTCCATGATCTCAATGTAGCCTCTGGGGTTAGGCTAACGTGGAGGCTCTTATCCACTGAGGGTCCCTGGGCCCGGTATATGAGGAGGCACTATATTTCCAGGTCTACTAGCCTCTACAATGCTAAATCTTCTCCTTCCCAATCTGGAACTTGGAAATTCCTACTTCATACACGCAGCACTTCTCAGAGGCTTATCAAACGGGTTGTTAGAGACGGTACTTCTACATCTTTCTGGTTTGATAATTGGTTGTCTTGTGGTCCCCTTTCATCTCTTCATCATGTACCTCCTGGCGCTGAAAATCACACTGTCAGCTATTACTGGTCCACCAATGGGTGGCGGGATGACCCACAGATTCTCCACCTTCGGGCAGAGCTCCAGTCTACCCACTTATCTACGGGCTCTGACACTTGGGAATGGATCCCTGGTTCCTCTTTTACTTTTCGTGAAGCCTGGAATGGCACCCGCACTATCGGCCCTCCCTTCACCTACTCTGATGTTGTGTGGTATAGTAAGCATGTCCCTAAGTGGGCTATTACCCTCCTTCGTGCCTTCCATGGTAAGCTTCTAACCAGAGACATCCTTCATAAATGGGGGGTCCCCTCTTCCCAGCAATGTGTTCTATGTGATGATGGGGCAGAAGAGACAATTAATCACCTATTTTTTGAATGCAACTACAGTCTCTATTTACTCTGCAGGAGTCTTTTGAAGCTGAATATTACATCCACTGCGCCCCACTCCCTTGCCGGAGTTGGAAACCTTTTCCTCTCCCTATACAATAAGAAAGACTGTGTGGGTACCCTTGCCAAAACTGTTCTAGCATCCATGGTGTGGCACATATGGAAGGAAAGAAACATGAGGATTTTTGATGGAAAGGGGGTGGGTAAAACCGCATTATTTGAGGCCATCTCTGCTGATGTTCGTATTGCACTACGGGATATAGATCGAGATGACCCTTTGTCAGTCATCCCATTTGCTAATTGGGGTTTTGATGGGTCATGATTTTTAGTGCGTTTACATGTATATATTTGCCCAGAGGGTTTGCCTAGGGCGTTTTTAGTCTGTGGTGGGTGACGGCGCTTGTGCCCTATCCCCACCCTCTCTATCTTCTCCCTAGTCTCCCTTGTGGATGTTCTGTATTGTTCTATTTGTTAATAAAATTTTGCACTTTACTCGTCAATATATATATATATATATATATATATATATATATATATATATATATATATATATATATATAGTGATCTTCGGACATACATACATATGAAAATTTTCTCATTTGAAAATTTTCATATATATATATATATGGGTAAAGTGTTCCTAGGGTGACTCCTTAGATTCAATCTAAGGAGTCGCCCCCATTTTCCCCATATCCCACATTTTTTTTCGGAATTTTTTTTCATAAGGTTGTTGTTCACCTCATGTATGATCAACATACCAAAAATCAATTCATTCCAATACTTTTAGAGCCCCCATCTACCCCTTGCAACTTCATGGTTTTTCAGCATGTTTTCAGACCGTTGAAGTTGCAAGGGGTAGATGGGGGCTCTAAAAGTACTGGAATGCCTTGATTTTTGGTATGTTGATCATCCATGAGGTGAACAACCCCATGAAAAATAAAATCCAAAAAAATTGTGGGATATGAGGGAAAATGGGGGCGACTCCTTAGATTTAATCTAAGGAGTCACCATAGGAACACTTTACCCTATATATATACATACATACATACATACATATACATATACATATACATATATATATATACATATATATATATATGTATATTTATACATATATATATATATGTATATATATACATATATATATATATATATATATATATATATATATATATATACATATATATATATATATAGAAAAGTAAGTGTGTATGTATTGATATGAACAAGGTCTACATCAAGGCGGAGCCAACAAGCAGGCCAGGCGAGGGAGGGGCTGGGGAGCAGTCACCTCACACAAGACCCACCAGGCAAAAGCCGAGAAACAAAAGGGGGAAACCTATGCTGGGGAGGGCTCACAAAAAGACGGCCTACAAGATACCCCAACTCTAAAAAAGGGTAGTATCCACAGGGTCTAAATCATCTGGGATGCAACCAACCAGCGCGTCCGAGATGTCCAAAGAGATCCTAGCCAGAAGGGTTGTCGCAGGGGACCTAAGGGATCTGAAGATGCGGCTGTTCCGCTCTCTCCAAATGTGCCAAACTGTCACAGAGAAGACCATCAAGGAGAGCCGACCCCGGGGGTGGTCTTCCCCCTGGCCCCAAATCACCGTCTCAGCACGTGATCTTCGACGATGATGGACTTGGAGCCAGGAGGAAGGCCAAGACAAAGCCTGCAGGCTGCCCAAACAAAAGCACTGAAATCACAGTGGAAGAAGATATGGCGAGTCGACTCGGGGAAAAGACCACAAAGAGCACAAGTAGACTGTTCCCGAATGCCACGCCTGGCCAGCTGCTGGGTGGTGGGCAGACGATCAAAGAGGGCACGCAGGAGAGTGAGGGAGAACTTGGGCATGTCCCCAGCAAACCAGACCACAGGGGCAAGCCGATCGGCTGGGGAGCATCGACGCGTAGAGGACCAAGCGGAGCGAAGGGAGCAACCCCCAACTACGGTCCACTCCCAGGTGGCAGGGCATCCGACACAGAAACCAAAACCAGCAAGGGAGCAATGTGAGCAAGCTCAGCATGAAGGGACTAGGCTACACCATCCCAAAAGTCAGCAACCCGGCGATATCTGAGGGGGCGTGGAGGGGAGTGCAGGTCAGCGAAAGGGCCACAGGGAAGCCATGGATCATACCAAAAGGAAGTGGAGCGGCCATCACCAATAACCCAGTGGTAGCAAGTAGACATCGAATCCCGACACCGAAGCATATGCTTCCAAGTCCCCGAGTCCAACGCCGAGGGCACACACTAGAAGAGGCGGGTGCTCTTCAGATAAGCACTGCACATGTAAGAGGCCCAAGGAGAGGGAGAGTGTAGAAGCCTCCAGAGAAACTTAGCCCCTGCGGCAACACCCACCTCGCGGAGGCTGCGGAGACCAATCCTCCAGTCCGACCGTAGAAGGCACATGTCGTCCCACCTCCAAAGATGGAACTTCGACCCTAAGATGAAGTCCCGGCAAAGACGGTCAATGCCGGCGAGGACGGAAACAGGGATGTGGTAAGACTGCAGCCAATAGGAAGCAAACCCATGAATGACCGTGCGCACCAGCTCAATGTGCCCTGCTGGGGACAGAAGCCTGGAGGACCAGCAAGAGACCTTGGCCTTGCACTTGTCAACGAGCCCCAAGAAGAGCCTGGCAGCAGGATAAGTAGCAGAAAGGGGAAGCCCCAAATATTTGACAGGATGAACCTCGAGGGGGATGCTGAGAAGGAGGGACAGCTCCCTACCAATGTTGCACCCCTTGCTGAGCAACAACTTGCTCTTTCCTTTATTCACCTCGAGACCCGACATGAGATGGAATGATGCCAAAAGATGGCCAAGGCCCACAAAGGAGGACTCCTCAGCCTTACAAAAGACAAGTATGTGGTCAGCAAAAAGCAGATGCGACGGGATCCCCTGCACCCATCTCTTGGGGGGATGGATGACACCAAAAGAAGTGAAAGTGTCCATCAGGATAGTGAAGGCCTCCATAACAATCACAAAAAGGAAGGGGGGCATGGGATCGCCCTGCCGAATCCCTCTATTGCTCCCAAAGAAACCGGCCGGTGGCTATTGACGAGTACAGAAAATGAGGAAGAGTCCACACAAGCCCTGACCAAGTGAATGAAGGTGGGAGGAAATCCAAGGCGCCCCATGAAGTAGTAGAGAAACCCACGGTTAACACTATCAAAGGCCTTGCACAGATCTAGCTGGATACAGGTCCTAGAACCCAAAGAAGCAGAGTAGTCACTAATAAGCTTGTGGGCAAGAAGAGAGGAATCAGAGATCAGGCGCCCTTTGATGAAAGCCGACTGGTTCCAAGAAATGAGGCCAGGGATGACCGCCGCCATCCTCCTACTAAGGACCTTAGCGATGATCTTGTAAATGACATTGCAGAAGGATATGGGCCGGTAGTCCCCCAGGGACGATGCCGAGGGGACCTTGGGGATTAGAGTGAGGAAAGTATGGTTAATCTGCTTCAAAATACAACCCGACGAATAGAAGGAGCGCACCGCCAGGAGAACATCCTTACTAACAATACCCCACATCTCTTGGAAGAAGAGGGGAGGAAAACCATCAGGACAGGGGGATTTGTCTTTATCCAAGGAGAAGAGAGCCACCTTAATTTTCTAGTCCCCAACTGGGCCCCCAATCCAATCGTAAGCACCTGGGGATAGAATATGCTTGGGGGTAATCTCGGGAAAAGCGGAGGGATACGAATCCTGGTGGAAGAGAGAGGTGAAGTAATCAACCGCTTCAGCACGGAGGGAGTCGAGCATGGCAACAGGGTCACCCACTGGCCCAATCAGGTGCAGAAGACTGTTACCAACTGTGCGGTCCTTGGCCGTAGCATAGAAAACCATGGTGTTCCTGTCCCCCTGGGAGAGCCGAGACTGACGGCTCTTCTGTCTACCCTGGCTCTCCTCGCACGCCAGGCTAGAAGAAAGGAGATGTCAAAGAGATCCGGGATAGAGTGGAAGTCGACGTCCTCACAAATAGCAGAAATATCGCTCCTGATGATATCGGAAGGAGGAAAGGGTCTTCGGGCCAGGGGCCAAGCCCGGATGGCCGCCTTAAGGGCCTTGAGTTTGGAGACGAGTCTGAGCATGGGGATTTAGAATAATGTCCTCGCCAAACAGATAAAAGGAGAGCGTAGAATCCTGGCACCTGGAAATAGTGACCAAAGAATCTAAAGGGCTTGGGGCCCGAGTTGGGAGGAGGGATTACCTGAATAAGGAGTGGAGAGTGGTCACTAGTAGCTGGAGGGAGATAGGAAGCATAGGCATCAGGAAGGACCTCAAGCCATTTGGGATTCATGAGGGCCCGATCAAGCCTACAAGAGATTCGAGGTCCGTCAGTAGCGCAGTTACTCCAGCTAAGATGGTCACCAATACAACGAATGTCATCCAACCCGCAGTCCTCAATGCAAAGGTTGAAGTCAGCCAACATGTCCAGGGTGAAGCTTCTCCCCCCACCTTCTCCCCAATAAATCTGGTAACATTGAAATCACCCAAAACTGCCCAAGCCTTACCACCAACAAGAGAGTGATCAGTGCGGAGCGAGTCCCAAAGACGAAGTCTATCAGAGGCCAAGTTGGAAGCGTAAACGAAGGATATGATGACAGAGAAACCACCACTGTTAACACAATCAAGGGTGACATGTTGCACTGAAGAAGATATGACCTTGCACCCCCAGACCATCAGATCAGCCACCACCCATATACGCCCTTTAGGTACATGCTCATAATTATGAAACGTCACCCACCGCTTGGGTAAGCACGAGGACACAATAGGCGGATAACGAACCTTCGTATCCAATAAACCTACCAACGAAGCTTTATATTTTCCAATGTGATGCCGAACGTCCCCTTGACGTGCACAAGCATTAAGCCCCCATACGTTCCATGAAAAGATAGACATAATCAAGGGATGGGGTGTTGGCTCCATGTCTGCACACGAGGGGGGCCCAGCCCTCTTTTATTTGGTTTAGGGGACATGGACATGGATTTAGTGGAGAGTGGGGTGTAGGCAGGGTTAGGGATACTGGCGGGTTGAGGGCACGGGTTTGGGGGAGGGAATTAGGGCTAGGACGAGGAGCACAGGACGGGCTAAGGATAGGGAACTGACTGTCAAAGTCCCCAGCGGCTAGGACACCCACGGGCACCATAGAAACACACATCCCAACTGATTCATTTGTGTGCCCACCATCTGCTGGGAACTGAGGATCCCGTCCCCCCACCAACCCAGCAGTAGAAGAAGACCCCCCACAAGGGAAGGAGCAGCCACGACAAGGGGGGAGCAGTAGATCTGGAGTTTGAGATCACCACCAGCTGCTGCCATGGAGAGACCCGCATTGGCTAGCGCCCCGCTGCCCAGGACAAAAGGAGACGAGCTTTTGGTGATGTCTGGCACTAGGGGTAGGGTCACCATAGGGCTAGGAGGGGTGTCACTCCCTTGCAGAGACTGGGCGAGAGCCCCTGACGGGAAAAGCACGGTATGGGGATGAGGCACAGGGAGCAGCTTTGACTGGGCATCTTGCGGCTTCGACCGGTCATCTTGCGGGCCTGGCAGTACATTAGACATCGCAATTGGAGGGGGCTGCGGCACCAAGGACTGCAGGCTGCCACTATCAGATTGAGCAGCTGGGCCAGAGTCTGACAGAAGTGTGGCCTGCAACCTGGGAGAGTCTAACATGGCAAAGCTGGCCGTTGGGGTGACCCAGTTACACTGACTGGCTAGGAGAGTCACGTCAACGACGGTGGATCGGTGGCAGCATCCATCTGAGGAGTCTCCATATGTCACGATGGCGACTCACATTGGGAGATGTCATGTCCGAGCAGTGACAATGTGCGCACATTGTGGGATTTTCTCATACTCAAACGACAACCGGGATGATGGACCCATCTGCAAGCCGAGCTGAAATGGAGGTCGGGAAAGAAGACACAGAGTCTATCTCGATAAAGCACCTCGCGAAGGAGAGTCGAGAGGCGTTGGTAGTAGTAGCATCGGAGAATAGTGGCCGGCCCAGGATGCTCGCTAGTTTTCCAAGGATGACGAGAGACCAAAACTGGATTGGGAGTTGTGGGAATCGAATCCAAATTGGCACAGAGGAAAGTAAGTCCCTATCAAAGCCGATGTCGGGGCCCATCACGTAAGAACGAGGAGACGGCCATCCAGTAGCCAGGGGCCGCCATTGAGGATGTCGCCACAGTCAACATCATTTGCGAATTTGAAGAAGAAAAACCCATTTTCCTGCGAGTGAACATGGACTTCCCCCTTCGTTTTACATGCTCATCCAACCCAGGCCATGAGCTGGCCATAGTAGGGCCGCTGACCCACAAAGTAGCCAACCAACGTGTGCGCCCAGTGCCCTGTGGCCTGAGAGATATCCGCGGGCAATATGTCTACAACAACCCCTCCGCCCACCGCTATAGGAGGCGAGAACGCCATCCCACAATTAAGAACAGCACGGGGGCACAAATAGAGTTGAATGAAGTGGATGTAATGTAAGATGAACGGGGGATTGGAGCTGCATTTCTCTGAGGCAATTCCCCGAGCACCTGGTGGTCCTTGGAACTTGTGCTAGCTGAAGGGGAAGCACCTCCTCCCAAAGACGAGGGGGGATGGGCCACTCTGTTTACACCCCACGAACGAGCGAGTGCCTGGCCACCTCCTCGTTGTTGCTGGATGCTGGCATCAGAGGTCCGATGAACAAGCGTGGCAGATTGACGGTGCCGACCAGTAACGGCAGTCCAGGGGGCTTCACCGCCAGACACAGCTTGCGGGGAGTGGATGCTCGAGGATGATAACGGGATATGGGGACCAAGGATGGGATTCACGCATGAGACAGTGGCAGAAGAGGACGGCTCAACGGAGCTGCGAGTCGGTCCTGAAGACGACGATGCAAAGGGGCCGGAGCCCCGTGCAGCAGCGCAAGGCCACGCCCGGAGAATCGCTCAGATTGCCGGAGAGGAAGCTTTGAAAAATCGGGGTTTTGAGATAATCCGATTCGGATATATATATATATATATATATATATATATATATATATATATATATATATATATATATATATATATATATATATATATATATATATATAGGTAAACTGTGCTTGTGCATAGCCACATGCATCATTCCAGTGGCGTTTTGTGCCTAAGCTGTCCGATTCAATCGAAAGGCTGAAAAATTAATCGAAATCTATGACTCAGAATTCTACCTGAAAGTTCAGAGTGAAGTCCTATATGCAGTTGAATGGTAAAGAAGGTCGGTTTCCTTATGCAAATTATTTGTGGAAGTGTATGTGGCCATTAAAGTTTAAGACTCATATGTGCCTGGTATCAATAACAAGTTGCTTACAAAATTTATATGCTGAAAATAGCAGTTGGCTAAGGTGTAAGTTGTTATACTTCTGATACATAATCATAAACTATAAACCATATTTCCCACGTTATGGAATGTCTAATTGTTGGCATTAACAAACAGAAGTGGAATAAGGAGAAAAATCCCATCAGTTTTGTTGATAGTGATGGTTAGACATGATCATGGACAAAGATGGGAAGTGTGCTTGTTTTAATGGTGTTTTGGATAGTATGTAATGAAGAAAAAAATACAAATGAGAATGGCTCATATTTATCAATTCTCTCAGATATAAATCCTATTTAGATATCCTGATAGGTTTATGAAGACATGATGGGTCTCATGATACAAAGAACTGGAGGGAAGGGGAGGGAAAGGGGCAAAATAGGTTGTAGCATTGCTCAAAGTTGTTCATGAAATTTTCATTTTGTTAGATCCAATCTCTCTTTACCTTGACATCAAACAACTGTAAATCGAGAAGATACTTGTAATGCGAGGTATGAACATCTGTTGGGTTCTTTTTCTGTGTAACGACCTGAATTTTTCCAAAACATTTAAGCTAAATATTTGAAGTAATTTCATTTTTTAATTGTGTTTTGTAATGGTTGATCAGGAGTTTAAACTGATTTCAAAAATTCTTATAAAAATATTTTGAAACACTAGACTTATTATAAAGTATTTCAGCAATTTCCGATTCCCTCAAATACCCAAAACATTTCTGTTAAAATTCATCTTCCAAAATTACCGTTTTGATTCAACGAATTTATTTTCTATACAAACATCTTCAAAACGTTTTCAAACTTCTACGGTAACATTCAATGATCATTTAGGGCTTTCCACATTAATCTCGTAATTTTCTGAAGTCAAATCAATAGGAAACCCGCAAACCCGCTTCCTAAACGTTTTGGCCTAAAACACGTATCTCCGTAGCCCAAATCCTGAAACAGACTTCGTATTCGCCATCCTCGCGACGATACGATCCCGTGGGTATGTTTTCGTAATTTTTCGGATACGTTTACTAGTAGGGGCAAAATCGTAATTTCGTTTTTTTTGGTATTTTACTAATTACCTTCGTATTGGGATTTTTACTTATTATTAATTACCTTAACCTTAATTAACTTACCCCTACCTAACCCCTACCCGTATGCCAACATGAGATTCATGCCCCAACCTAATTTCCTAACTTAGTCTAAAGCTAGACCTAACATCATTAAATCTTTGACTAAGTATTTAATTACATCCTAATTTTATATTAATTAAGTTTATTTATAAAACCCCCCAGGCTCTTAAACCCACGCACCCACCATCTCTCCCCCTCACTTCACACACAGGGGTCTCTCTCCCTCTCTCTCCCATGTTCTCCCCCCTTTCAAAAATTCCCTAGCCCGAGCGAACCCATGCACACTCCGCTGTCCTCCTCAAACACTCTCTCACTCCCGCTCTTCCACTCTCCCGCTTCGACCTCTCTCTCCTCTCCTATCAGACGTAACGTCGCCGGCGCCTCCCGACGTCCACGCAGCGACTCCGACGAAGCTCCGGTCTCGCTGCAACACCCCGGAGCTCTGACCAAGTCCGTCAACCGCTGCTCCATTCACCCCGCCGTTCTCCGACGAGGCAGCAGCACTCCGCCACCGTGAACGCCGCCTGAGGACGACGCTGTGCTCCGTCGCCCCACGTCCCCACTGACGTCCGCCGAGAGCCCCAGAGTAGCAGCAGCAGCTGCTGCTTATCGCCGCCGCCTGAGGAACCCCAGAGGCCACCGGTGACGCCCAAGCACCCCCACGCCGCCTCCTGGAGTCTCCGAGAGCACTCCCCGCTCCTCTCCGATCAACGCTGCCGCCGTGCTCTCTCCGAGCACCGCCTCTCTTTGCTGCGAACACCGCCCGACGCCGGCCACTTTGTCGATGCTCCACCGCCCGCCACGGAGCCCCTCCGACGAGCTCGCCTGCCGTCGAACCGCCCGAGCGTCGCCTCGTCGAGACCGCTCCGATGACCCCTCCGACTTCGGGGAATCACAGCAGCTCGAGCTGCCCTCGACCGCGTCGCCGCCGCTGACGCCGCCTTCGACTCCACCGACCGCCTCGTCGCCGTGGCGCCCCGGCACGCCGGCGAGCCCCCCCACGACGATGTCGATACCAAACGTCGGAGCAGCGAACGGTGGCTGCATGAACTCGCAGTGGAAATTCCGTAATTAGGAATTAAATTCGTATTTATATTTTTTTAATTAATTAATAAAGGGTTTTAATGGTTTTTAATCCATAACTAATTATACAGGGGCCAGAAAAATGTGCGGATAGCTCCAGAAAATCAGAAATGACATTCTGGACCCAATGGCGCTAGTTTCGTCCCAATCCGACGCTTAGTTTGTTCAGAATTAATTTTTAAACCTAGAACTTAAATACGTCATTTTCTTTTAAAAATTCAAAACTTCTTATTTTTACGTAAACTTATATATGATAAAAATATATGTTAAAGTACTCTCTGAGACGGCCATTTTGACCGTTCATTTGCAACTTTCCGATACCGATTGCACCCAGAAGAAATGTTTGAATAATTACGTCACAAATTGAAAAATAGTTTTTAAATTAGTTTTGAGATTTTAAAAATTATAAAAAATACCTAGGAGCTTCAGAAAAATATTTTATCCTACTATAAAATTATTTTCATTATATCTAGGCCATAGAAAAATTTAGAACGTTTTTCGACACCGTTTTAGCCAGTTTTGAAAATCAGAACGATCAGATTATTTAGATAGGAACGTTGCGTGTTTTAATCAATGTATTTGTGTTGCAGGTACCAACTATTGTGCACCTACTTCAGAGGAAGCCCTAGATCAAGTTCTGGCTAGCTACGACAGCCTCGAAATTGGTAAGTCACGACTCATTCTAATGTTAGAAAATTAGATAAGTGTACCCGTGTGAACTTAGGACACCACTATAGCCTCCGAACGGCTACCAGACTTGAACCGAACTAGAAACCTAATCTAATAGGAAAGTAATCAACTATAGATTACTTTGCCAACTTTCAACTTGGTGGTTGTTAAACACAAACATCAACTTGGGTAAATTGTGTACTACCGAAACTACCACCTTTAAACCAACAGTTTTGTATTCCATGTTTGTTGGACTTATTTTTATCCTCAAATTTCTTAGCATCTGCTCTACTTTATTTTCTGGTTTTAAAACCAGTGGTCCTGGTTAACTATCATCGTGAACAAGGAATCGATAACATCTTGAAACAATACTAGACACCCCGAAATGTTGGACTTGTCTTTATCCTCACTTTGCTTGGCTAGCTTGCTTTGAAAAGAATGTCTGGCTTTCTGGTTTTCAATAAGAAAGTCAACCAGTTGACTTGGTTTGACTAGCAACATGTGGAACAGCTTGTATCTTGTGGAATATCGTGTGGAACATCTCGTGGAAAATCATGAAAAGAAAATGTACATAGAACACTTGACACATCACTGGGGTTTGGGGTAACTCATAGTTTGCGAGAGTATGGGAGTGACTGGAGTTCAATCTTCCCGTCCTGCTGCCTGTATTTCGGCATCCCGTCCTGCTGCCTGGGTTTTGGCAAAATACATGTCCTGCTGCCTGTGTTTCGGCATTCGTCTGGGTCGCGCCCAGGCAAGAGATGGACTTGATGGTCACATATTGTACTCTCCGACTTGAGTCACGTAGTGTAGCTTCTTTTGCACAGTCATTGTTACTTTACGCACTACAGTCACCTTACTTTACACGTTCCATGCACGTTACTTACTACACCAGTTCTTTACCTGTTGTACTTTTAGCTACATCAGTAGTACGCTTTACTTGCTCAGTCTGCTTTACACTTGCACTACCACCGTACAGTTGTTCTCTTCTTTCAGTTCAGTTTACCTTTACTTTTCAGTTGTGAACAGTTGTTACTCAGTACCTTACTTTTCACTCTGGTCTACTTGTACGTAGTTACTTTTGTCATACTTGTGCACTGCTTCTTTTCTATATTTAGAATTGTTGTGACTTACCTACGGTTCCATTTCTGTGGCACCGCAGACGACGTACAGATGAAGATAGATGCTCCTGAGCTAATAGCGCCAAAAGTTCAACTGCAGCTTACAGAGTTATTTTCAGTGTTGTGTATTTTATTCTTTCATATTGTTGGGACATCTTGTACAGTATGGAATGTAATAATTGGGCACTATTTGAGTATTTTTGTACATCTCTGCATCATGGCTATTTTGTTTTCACTGGTAACCTGCAGGACCTGTGCAAATATCAAATAAGTAACGGGCCCCGGGAGCGGGTCGTTACAAGTTTGGTGGCCCACGCAGGTCCGCGCTAACTACCTCGTGAACAATATAGCAAGATCAGGGTGTACAATATAAAATACTCAAATTGAACTCTCGAGTGCAAGAAGTCTCGAGTGTTCACCTGTATTGGATATACGGGTAAAACGTCCTTATTACCATCTTCTTTAGGTCTCCCTTAATCTTCCTTGATCCTCATCACTTTCTTTGAACTCTTCACCTTTGCTTAGAAATTCGTGTTCCATTCTTGATTATACCCTCCCCAGTAACCTCTTTTTATAGTGATTTTTCATCGGTTGAACTATCTACCCACTTCATCACCTTTCCTTCAGTTGATGATGGCACGCATATAAATGATAATCTTCCTTCAATGGACCATGATACCGGTCAATGTGCTTGGATAAAGTCTGTTGGATCAACCTAGCTAGACTGGGCATAAGTGATCCTGGCTTAGTCACTTCCCTGGCCGTGTCCGCTGGACCGCAAGGACGTGAATCGTGATTATGTGACGTCATCGATCTTATTCACTATCAACCTTCCTTTAAGCTTGATGAACTTTCACCTTCTTAGAATCTTTCTAATTTGCTTGGACCCTAGCTACGTTTATTTTAAGGAGGGTAGCATTCGAGTTTTCGATCATCAGAAGTTCGGATTCCTCAACTAAAGCAGATCGAAGGACTTTCAGAAGTATTCGAGGATGATGCTGGAGATTTTGAGACAAGCCAAACATTGCGTGCACGTATGGCTGTTACGTTTTTGAGCTCGTGTTTCTCTTCTAGACCCTACTTTCATCTTGTACCCATTTCTCTATGAGTTAAACCCCCTTTTCCACCTACCACCTCCCCTATTTATTTCCTTTGTCCGCTTCCCCACCTCGATCCCCGTTCCCGCCTAACACCGATGACTTTCGGTGCCACCCTTCTCTTTTTAACCCCTCTTCTCCTTCCTTCCCAAGCCACCCCGTGGTTCCCTTTTCGCTCAGACATCGCCACTCCTCCTCTCGGCCTCTTCCCCAATCGAACTCGACCCATCTCGCCTCAAGCTCCTCCGACCTCACCGAAGCTCCACCACCCCACCCTACTCCGGTGACACCCGTCACGTCAAGCAGTCGCAGCCACCATAGATCGACTACCACCGATGGCCCTCCGACGATATGTTTTGGGATTTTTGGCCTTGTCCACAACCCTCGCCACCACCCTCGCTGTAGCCGTATGGTTGAGATCTTGGGAAGCCGTGATCCTTGGGCTTCTCTTGAGCTCTCTGCCCTGGATCTCACCCAGGTTGAGCTCCCGTCTAGGCTTCTTCTTGCGTTTACTCCTTTTGGTGTACTGGAAAGCGTGTTTTTGGTTGTTCATCTGTTGGGTGATGTTGGGTGTTGCGAATGTCAAGTATTGGTCTACGGAAGGAGTGATGGAGATGATTATTGGCATGATATTGGCCTTGGGTGTTGAAGTTGGATGTAGGCCTTGTGCTTGGCTCTGGATGAGATCTTGGATCTTGCCTTATTATGGGATATTATGGAGATTGATGGAAGAAATACTGGCAGTGAGTACCGACTTTCGGTGTTGGCCTTGTACTTACCTTTGGGCGTTGATTTGGACGTTAGCATGTGGTTGGACATTATGGAAATTGATGTTGTTGGTACCCGTGGATTAGCCGATACATGCTATATTATGAACAACATCTGTGGATAGACCCCGTTAGTTACCAGTAGCACGAATAAACTTTATGGTCTTCCGTTTTTATAGCTTGCTACTGGCTTATCACCTCAGGTTCCAAGTTCGAACAGATGTTGTCATCATAATAGCCCTCATTTTCATGTGATATTATCATCTCATGTTAATTTTGGGCTACTTGAGAAGTCAGAGTAATTATAGTGATGAAACTGGTCTCAAGAATAGTTACGGAAGCTATGGTGATGTTAATAGTATATATTTATTAGTAATATCTCTTGTTTTCTTGATGCTATAATATCACATCATATTTTTACAGCCTGATTTACAAAGATTACTATTTTTCTATCATTTATTTGTTTGAGCTTCTTCATAAAATCAATTATTTTCAACAGAGATTTTTAAATTCCGAGGACGGAATTATTTTAAGGAGGGTAGAATGTAACGACCTGAATTTTTCCAAAACATTTAAGCTAAATATTTGAAGTAATTTCATTTTTTAATTGTGTTTTGTAATGGTTGATCAGGAGTCTAAACTGATTTCAAAAATTCTTATAAACATATTTTGAAACACTAGACTTATTATAAAGTATTTCAGCAATTTCCGATTCCCTCAAATACCCAAAACATTTCTGTTAAAATTCATCTTCCAAAATTACCGTTTTGATTCAACGAATTTATTTTCTATACAAACATCTTCAAAACGTTTTCAAACTTCTACGGTAACATTCAATGATCATTTAGGGCTTTCCACATTAATCTCGTAATTTTCTAAAGTCAAATCAATAGGAAACCCGCAAACCCGCTTCCTAAACGTTTTGGCCTAAAACATGTATCTCCGTAGCCCAAATCCTGAAACAGACTTCGTATTCACCATCCTCGCGACGATACGATCCCGTGGGTATGTTTTCGTAATTTTTCGTATACGTTTACTAGTAGGGGCAAAATCGTAATTTCGTTTTTTTGGTATTTTACTAATTACCTTCGTATTGGGATTTTTACTTATTATTAATTACCTTAACCTTAATTAACTTACCCCTACCTAACCCCTACCCGTATGCCAACATGAGATTCATGCCCCAACCTAATTTCCTAACTTAGTCTAAAGCTAGACCTAACATCATTAAATCTTTGACTAAGTATTTAATTACATCCTAATTTTATATTAATTAAGTTTATTTATAAAACCCCCCAGGCTCTTAAACCCACGCACCCACCATCTCTCCCCCTCACTTCACACACAGGGGTCTCTCTCTCTCTCTCCCGTGTTCTCCCCCCTTCAAAAATTCCCTAGCCCGAGCGAACCCATGCACACTCCGCTGTCCCCCTCAAACACTCTCTCACTCCCGCTCTTCCACTCTCCCGCTTCGACCTCTCTCTCCTCTCCTCTCAGACGTAACGTCGCCGGCGCCTCCCGACGTCCACGCAGCGACTCCGACGAAGCTCCGGTCTCGCTGCAACACCCCGGAGCTCCGACCAAGTCCGTCAACCGCTGCTCCATTCACCCCGTCGTTCTCCGACGAGGCAGCAGCACTCCGCCACCGTGAACGCCACCTGAGGACGATGCCGTGCTCCGTCGCCCCACGTCCCCGCTGACGTCCGCCGAGAGCCCCCGAGCAGCAGCAGCAGCTGCTGCTTATCGCCGCCGCCTGAGGAACCCCAGAGGCCACCGGTGACGCCCAAGCACCCCCACGCCGCCTCCCGGAGTCTCCGAGAGCACTCCCCGCTCCTCTCCGATCAACGCTGCCGCCGTGCTCTCTCCGAGCACCGCCTCTCTTTGTTGCGAACACCGCCCGACGCCGGCCACTTCGTCGATGCTCCACCGCCCTCCACGGAGCCCCTCCGACGAGCTCGCCTGCCGTCGAACCTCCCGAGCGTCGCCTCGTCGAGACCGCTCCGATGACCCCTCCGACTTCGGGGAATCACAGCAGATCGAGCTGCCCTCGACCGCGTCGCCGCCGCTGACGCCGCCTTCGACTCCACCGACCGCCTCGCCGCCGTGGCGCCCCCGCACGCCGGCGAGCCCCCCCCACCGACGATGTCGATACCAAACGTCGGAGCAGCGAACGGTGGCTGCATGAACTCGCAGTGGCAATTCCGTAATTAGGAATTAAATTCGTATTTATATTTTTTTAATTAATTAATAAAGGGTTTTAATGGTTTTTAATCCATAACTAATTATACAGGGGACAGAAAAATGTGCGGATAGCTCCAGAAAATCAGAAATGACATTCTGGACCCAATGGCGCTAGTTTCGTCCCAATCCAACGTTTAGTTTGTTCAGAATTAATTTTTAAACCTAGAACTTAAATACGTCATTTTCTTTTAAAAATTCAAAACTTCTTATTTTTACGTAAACTTATATATGATAAAAATATATGTTAAAGTACTCTCTGAGACGGCCATTTTGACAGTTCATTTGCAACTTTCCGATACCGATTGCACCCAGAAGAAATGTTTGAATAATTACGTCACAAATTGAAAAATAGTTTTTAAATTAGTTTTGAGATTTTAAAAATTATAAAAAATACCTAGGAGCTTCAGAAAAATATTTTATCCTACTATAAAATTATTTTCATTATATCTAGGCCATAGAAATTTTAGAACGTTTTTCGACACCGTTTTAGCCAGTTTTGAAAATCAGAACGATCAGATTATTTAGATAGGAACGTTGCGTGTTTTAATCAATGTTTTTGTGTTGCAGGTACCAACTATTGTGCACCTACTTCAGAGGAAGCCCTAGATCAAGTTCCGGCTAGCTACGACAGCCTCGAAATTGGTAAGTCACGACTCATTCTAATGTTAGAAAATTAGATAAGTGTACCCGTGTGAACTTAGGACACCACTATAGCCTCCGAACGGCTACTTGACTTGAACCGAACTAGAAACCTAATCTAATAGGAAAGTAATCAACTATAGATTACTTTGCCAACTTTCAACTTGGTGGTTGTTAAACACAAACATCAACTTGGGTAAATTGTGTACTACCGAAACTACCACCTTTAAACCAACAGTTTTGTATTCCATGTTTGTTGGACTTGTTTTTATCCTCAAATTTCTTAGCATCTGCTCTACTTTATTTTCTGGTTTTAAAACCAGTGGTCCTGGTTAACTATCATCGTGAACAAGGAATCGATAACATCTTGAAACAATACTAGACACCCCGAAATGTTGGACTTGTCTTTATCCTCACTTCGCTTGGCTAGCTTGCTTTGAAAAGAATGTCTGGCTTTCTGGTTTTCAATAAGAAAGTCAACCAGTTGACTTGGTTTGACTAGCAACATGTGGAACAGCTTGTATCTTGTGGAATATCGTGTGGAACATCTCGTGGAACATCATGAAAAGGAAATGTACATAGAACACTTGACACATCACTGGGGTTTGGGGTAACTCATAGTTTGCGAGAGTATGGGAGTGACTGGAGTTCAATCTTCCCGTCCTGCTGCCTGTGTTTCGGCATCCCGTCCTGCTGCCTGGGTTTTGGCAAAATACATGTCCTGCTGCCTGTGTTTCGGCATTCGTCTGGGTCGCGCCCAGGCAAGAGATGGACTTGATGGTCACATATTGTACTCTCCGGCTTGAGTCACGTAGTGTAGCTTCTTTTGCACAGTCACTGCTACTTTACGCACTACAGTCACCTTACTTTACACGTTCCATGCACGTTACTTACTACACCAGTTCTTTACCTGTTGTACTTTTAGCTACATCAGTAGTACGCTTTACTTGCTCAGTCTGCTTTACACTTGCACTACCACCATACAGTTGTTCTCTTCTTTCAGTTCAGTTTACCTTTACTTTTCAGTTGTGAACAGTTGTTACTCAGTACCTTACTTTTCACTCTGGTCTACTTGTACGTAGTTACTTTTGTCATACTTGTGCACTGCTTCTTTTCTATATTTAGAATTGTTGTGACTTACCTACGGTTCCATTTCCGTGGCACCGCAGACGACGTACAGATGAAGATAGATGCTCCTGAGCTAATAGCGCCAAAAGTTCAACTGCAGCTTACAGAGTTATTTTCAGTGTTGTGTACTTTATTCTTTCATATTGTTGGGACATCTTGTACAGTATGTAATGTAATAATTGGGCACTATTTGAGTATTTTTGTACATCTCTGCATCGTGGCTATTTTGTTTTCACTGGTAACCTGCAGGACCTGCGCAAATATCAAATAAGTAACGGGCCCCGGGAGCGGGTCGTTACATTCTGGGTGTTTCCAAATTACCCAGTATGACAAGGATAGCTCAATGAATTGAGAAAACAACTAATGCATATACAAAGATGCAAAAAGACCAATAAAATTTGCCCGATTTAAAACACCGTAATTTCAAAAGAATCTCACAAATGGAAGTTTCAAGTCATAAGCAAACCAATTCAGTTTATAACAACTAAATATATGCTCTCTGATGTATCAAAAACCCACACCTACATGAAGCAAAATATATTGTTTTTAAAACCAAGGAAAATTAAAATTTTACCTTCAAATTTGGGAACTTGAGAAGAAAGGAGGAGAGAGCTGAGTGCGCTGGAAGATCCATGTAATACGAGGGCTGAGAGGGGGGTGAGGAGATCGGAGGAGGAAATCAGAGGAGATCACAAACTAGGGCTGCAGATAGGGCGAGAGGAGATCGCGAGATATGGCTGTAGCTAGGACGAGAGGAGATCGCGAGCTAGGGGAGATAAGAGCACAACGTTGATTGATCGCAAGTTGGGGGAGAGGAGGTAATGAGGGAGAGGAGAGCACATGTCGATAATCGGGAAGAGGAGATCGCGCTGTTGCTTGGGTTTACTTTTGGGGGCTGCTACATGCACATACCAAATTGCTCTGCACATGTCTGCTTTTTGAAATAAACAGTAACAAAATTGACTTTTTGAAAACCCCAGAAATACCCCCGCCTTTATTAAACAGCTGTGCACGTAGAGTATTTTTGAGCTTCAACATGTAAATTTACTCAACGCACACAAACGTACAAATTATGAAAGCGCACAACAGGCAAAAGGTTTGCCAGTTATGCACGGAGAGTAGTTTTATTTACATGGAGGAAAATTACTCTCCGTGCACTACGGGCAAAACTTTTGCCCGTTGTGCACGTAGAGTAGTTTTATTTTCATGGATGAAAATTACTATGCCCATTGTGCACGTCGAGTAATTTTCATCCACTTTCAACATTTTACTAATAACCCAATGCTAACCCTCTCGGACCCGATTGCGGGTCCGACCCGAATGCAAACAGTCTAGAGTCCAACCAATGGCAGGAATAAAGAACGACATATAGGATAGAAGAGTTCTTGCATAGTGTATACTTTTCGATGTTGTTTAGGGTTTTACCATGTCACCCAACAACCACAACCACAAACAGGCTAGAAAGACGACGATCAACGTCGATGATGCTATAGCTATGGGAAGAGATTGAGAAGATACAAATCCGACCAAAGACTAACCAGAGTCATCGACACGACCACCATCATCTCCACAATATCTGTCGATGGATGTACCACCTCCTCAACCGTCTAACTACCCATCATCATCTGAAAACCTTCAGCTCACGATGAGCCTCATACGCATTCTGTCTCTCCAGTTACTGAAGACCCCGTCGATACCGTTAGAACTAGGGTTGATTATCTAGTTGATGGTATATGTGTCTGGAAGGTCAGCAGATTTCATTCGGTGATGACCTGGACAAAGTCGAGGCTAATGTCCTTGGACTTCGTCGTGATCATGAACAGATCATGGATAATCTCCAACGTATCCATGACAGCATGCGTCCTCAATCTGATGAGGAATGGAATCAACGTATGACATAATTTAAGATCAGTCAATTAGGCAGCTGGAGTGAGGTTACGACGATGCGTAACGAGCACAATGTTGTGAAGGGCATGGTTAAAAATATTGACGAGAAATTGGAAACACTCGTGCCCATGCCCAGAGATATTCATGCTCTTGAACCTCCGAAACCAAGTGCGACTTGTTCACCACCACCTCCACCTGAAGCTTAATGGCATCATGGATTGTACCACGAGCATCTCCATTTGGGAGTATAGGTGTAGTTGGGGATACGGTTGGTAGACTTTTGTTAGGTTATATCTATTTGAATGTCACATTTTGCTGTATGTGACTACGATGAAATTTTTGTATCGCCGTCAGCATTCTATATATGGAATAAGTCTTTTATTCGAAATGTGGCATTATGTCTCTTTAAATTCATTATGCAATTCAAATATGAATGTGGTATGTTTCCGTATCAGTGTGCTGCATTGATGCTACATTGAAGCAAAGTCGAAAGTTGACATATCTGATTGATATTAGATATCTGATACGCTGATATTAGATGTCTGATACAATGATATCTGATACACTGATACATGCAAATATTGAAGCAAATGAAGTGGAAATGGTTAGTGATGACAAATTGAGCATATTGAAAGTGATGTTGAAAGAAGAGAAGTTTTACTTGTTGTGTGGGCATGATGAGCAAATTTCAAAAACAATAACAAAATTAGTCAACGCGCACAATGATCATAAGTTTTGCCAGTTATGCGCTTATATAAAATGATGTATCTGAAGACCAAAATTGCTAAACATGCACAACGAGCAAAACTTACGCCCGTTGTGCGTGCTGAGTAATTTTTTATACTAAATGTTTTTTAATCAACGCGCACAACGAGCATATATTTAGCCAGTTGTGCGCAGTGAGTAATTTGTGTATTATGTTACCGTTTTATTTAGCATGCACAATGAGCAACTCTGTTTTCTGTTGTGCACGTTGAGTAATTAGAACAATTTGTTAATAAATTTGATCATGGCGCACAATGGGCAAAACTTTTACCCGTTGTGCATCTGAGTAATTTTTGTATATTTTGACCATTTTATTACGAGCGCACAACGGGCAACACTTATGCCTATTGTGCGCGTTGAGTAATTTGTGTACAGGTTAAAGTTTTACTCATCGCACACAAGGTCGTCAACAAAACCATTCTAAGGTTGATCAGACCTGAATGCGAACAGTCTAGTGTGCCAAGGCGTGAAAAGCAACCGAGCTAGGGTTTGACTTTGGCCAAAGAAATTCAGCGATTTCGTTGATCATTATACAGAAGAATATTTCATGCATAGTGTAAAAGTCGATCTACGTCAGAGCAAATGATTTTTGGGATTTTGTTGCCCTAAATTTTTTGAAGTACTTCGCATTGCATCTTAAAGTCGGTAAGAAAGTTATTGATGCTAATTAATTGTGTATTTATTACTATTTTCTAAAATTGATTGATGAAATGTACTGTTGGTACATGAATGCCGATAAATTATAAAGATTGATATAGACTCATTAAACATTGAGCGGGTGGTGGACGAAGAGGATGTACAAGCAAAGGTGCGTAATTTTTTTTCCATAATTTATGATAAACTAAAATAAATAATAATTGATTAATTTTGCATAGACAAATTTAGGTTAGTAGAAAGATTAGAAGTTAAAGAAGATTTTACAAAACAGTTCACGACAAATAATATTTTCACCAGTAAAGACGAGCTTGTTAAGTGGATAAAGTCAGTAAGAATTGCACATGGGATTGTGATTGTGACAAAATCATGGAATATGAGTACAGCTTCCGGTAGAGTCCCAACTCATTACTTTTGTTGTGAAAGAAGCGGGAAGTATAGGCCATAGAGGAGGGAGAAAAAGTCCACAAAACCTACTGGAAGCCAGAAGTGTAATTGTCCATTCTCCTTGAGGGCTAATGGGGGTGGCCAAAGATAAGTGGAGTTTGATAGTTGTCGGTGGCATTCACAACCATTCAACCGCAAAGTACTTTGAGGGACATTCTTATGTCGGGTGGCTAAGCTGGTTAGAGATGTACACATTGATAGAGTTGTCTAATAGCTTGGTGAGGCCAAGAGAGATAGTGAAATATCTGAAGGAAAAGGATATGACCACTTCAACTACAATTAAAACTATATATAATGTCAGACAGAGGATCAAAGCAGTGGAAATGACCGGGAGAACTCAAATGCAGCACCTACTTAAGTGCTTGAATGAGCATAATTACATTGAGTTTCATGAAGAGGATGGACAGACAAAGGCTGAACGAAAGTTGTTTTGGACACATAGGAAGTCGGTTGATTTATTACATCGTTTTCCAGAAATTCTCATTATGGAATGCACATATAAGACCAACCGCTACCATCTACCCCTATTGGAGATTATTGGGATTACCTCTATAGATATGTCCTTCACAACTGCATTTTGTTACATGGAGGATGAACGGGAGGAGTGCTACACGTGTGCCATGGAGAAGTTGAGATCGCTAGATGGATACACGATGCCACGTGTTATTATGACAGATCGGGAGTGTCCGCTTATGCAGACGCTGATAAAATTTATACCACAGTGCACGGTGTCGTGTGTAGTGCTACGGGTCGAACACAGGGAGGCGTTCATTGAGTATCGATTTTTGGGTCCTTGATCGAAAGCTACGTGATAGAATTGGTGATCGGAGAGAGAGTAAAATAATGTGAAATCAAGGGGAAATGCTCTAGGGCTCAGAGTGTCCCCAACATTAGACTAGGGCTAGGGTTGGATTAGTATATGGTCGATCGTTGAGTTCATTGGGACTCAGGAGAGGTTGTCTAACCTAAGGGCATTCGCTTACCCCCCACTCTCTTGGTGCATGATAGGTTATTCCATTATGCTAACTCCTACCCCTTGCTCTCGCGATGTAATGATAGGCCTATCCCAACCTACACCGATGTCGACTCTCGCCGATACATTGGTATACGTTGGGTGCATTATGCTCGACGAATGTCCTCAATACTCCTCCTGACAACAGTGGCGTTCGGGGATTGGAACTATATTAGGAGTGCTCTAATCGATGCCTGACTCTCACCGGCCACACCGATATTATGGATTCTCGTAGGGATCGAAACCTCGGATTGGTCACGACTCTCACTGGTGGCCAATCCGATCACCCCGAAGGGAGGGGACCGAATCTACGACGATAATTTGCATCCCAATATACTCCAACTCCTCAATTAGCCCATCAATCAAACAAAAATTCGTCCAACCCATGACCCCAATCCAATGGGGTTCAACACATTGCCCTAGAAGAAAACTACTCTCTACCCACTGCAGTAAACATGATTTCTAGCATTGGGTAAGCAATAAAAGCCATGGATTCACAGAAATAACACAAGAGATAGCACACAACACAATAGGAAAAATAATGAAAACTTCTATTAAGCAAATCTAAACTAATATAAGAGTAACAAGCTAATACAATAGAGAAAGATGTAATTAAAAACAATAAAAATCCTAACAAAACCCTTGAGAACCAAAGAAAACAGCTAAAGAAGAGATGAGTTCGCTCAAGGAGGAAGAAGGGATTATATATAATCGGACAAATGACCAAAAAGCCTTGCAACTGCTCCCAAATCCATGCCCAGGAGCTTCAGAAATCCAGATCTACACGACCTCATCGAAAACGACGCAATCGCGTCGTTCGCTTGCATGAAATAGGGGCTGCGGGGTTACAGCGACGCGGTCGCATCGCTAAGGACGCGACCACATCGAATTCAGCTTCGTGCTCGTATCAGGGTCTAACGATCATGTCAAGCGACCATTTCATCTTTACTCTTTTGAATTATGCGGCTGCGTCATCTGTCGTCACGTGGGCTGCGTCGATTGTAACTCTTCCAATTACTCCTCAGCGACGCAGTCGTTTGGAAATCCTTTACGCGACCGCGTGGATGTGGGTTCTGGGGCTTGATGATGCGGGCAAGTGGAATAAGTCTACGTGGCTATGTGGAATGGTTGTATGCCTCATATGCTGTGACACACGCGGCCGCATCGAATTGACGCGGCCGTGTGGATCACAGTTCTTCATAAACTCCACCATTTTGCATCGTTTGATCTCCTGGCTTTGCTTCTCTTGCCCTGTTGTGCAGTATTGATCGTGCCCCGGATACACACCCGGGACGAGACTCGCTAGTCTTACCGCAAGCGCACGGTGTAGCGGCGACCGGGTATCGAACACGAGGAGGGCAAATGACGGTGTCTTCTTCAATTCACCTGGCTATAAGGACAGTCGAGAAATATTCGCAATAAAGCGGTCACAGTCGTTCAATTGTATAAAGAAAATATCAAATTAACAAAATGCCTAGGGATAGGGAATCCCCGCTACAAACCGTATCTCGTCATTGTGATTCGTAGGTTTCACAATTGCTAGACTTGAAATTTAGGTGAACTAGTTGCAGCTAAATGTAGAACCAAGCTCACGCTCTCACGCTATCGCCGGTCTATAGCAAACCTAGGGTAGGGTCCAATCTCTTACAAACCCTAACCTAGGCAAGCTAGCGTGAAGAACAACATCATCGTTCAATCGTATCTCGAGCCCACTCTCGTGCAAACTCGAGCTACGACCTAGGTTGGGATTGTTCCTACCTGTCCAATCTCTTGCAAACGGGTATTGGTATATAATTTCAATCGAAAACCCTAGTTTCGGTCCAATCTCTTGCAAACCGATTCCAGAGAAACCTAATTGTAACCACATTCGAATTTCTAGGGCTTTCTATCGAGTTGGGATCCAATCTCTTGCAAATCCCAATCGGTATGAATCCCTAGCTATTCGTATTAAATCAATCCCAAACTAACCATAATCAATTTTAGCAAGAATTTCACCAATTCATCACAAATTAGAAATAGGGTTCGTAGGGTTCATCCCTACGCCCTAAGACGATAAAACTACTCACAATTCATAATGCAAATCATTAGAAATTCAATAATAAAAATAATAGAATTCATTGCAATAGAAAATATATCAATAAAAATGAGGTTTTTGATAGAAAGAGAGACAACCCAATGAAGATTCAATAGCATCCAACAAATTAACACTTTTATCTCTCTCCAAAGAACCAAATCTAATCTCCTAAAAAGTAATCAAAAAGGGCTGCCAAAAGTATGAGAAAAGCTCCCTAAACTAGGTTAAAAACTGGGGTTAAATACACCCAAAAATCGCCCCAAAACTATGACAAAATTGCCACTGCGCAGCTTGAAAATCGCACTTTACGCTACAGGCAGCGTGGCTCACTCGGCCGAGTGACGGACCTTGAAGGATTCCAGTAAGTCTGGACTTTTGGGGGTCGTCTCCTCGGGAGTCACTCGGCCGAGTGACTTTCTTTGCTCGACCGATGGGATTTCTTCACTCGACCGAGTCGGAACTCGGGGCTGACTGACGGATTACAGTAACTTGGGAATTTTGGTTGACGTCGTCTTGATGCCACTCGGGCGAGTGGTGTATCCGTGCTCGGCCGAGTGGTCTACCGATGCTCAGCCGAGTACACGCTAAAATGGAGTCTGTTGCGTGTCCGATCTGGCCTGCCGAGCGGGCTGTCGATGCTCGACCGAGTGACTCCTTCACTCGGCCGAGTGGCATGCTGAAAATGCCCAGTCTTTGTATTTTTGCCTCCTTGTCACTCCTACGACGTTCTTTCTTCTTCCACTCCTCTCCAATCGCAGAATTCCCCTCAAAAGAGTCACGGGTGACACTCCGGAGTGGGTGCATCTCGGAATCACTCCAAATCGCTCCAAATCTCCTGAAATACGACAAAAACAGGGAATCGTGAAAAGCATCGCAATATTGTCGAATAATCGTGAAAAACGCGAAATAGGCGATCTAAATGGCATGCAAACAAGCAGAAAAAAAGGTGTAAAATATGGAGTGATCAAAATCCCCCAAGCTTACCTCTTACTCGTCCTCGAGGAAGATGAGTAAAACGCGAACCCGGTGGATAAAGATAATGGAAACGATGGAAAAATGGAAAATGAAAAATGAAAAAACAAAATTGAAAACGAAGAAGGAAGTTGCTAGATCATTTTTCTCAGGACGTGGGTTTTGCTTACTCATATAGCACGCATCGAATATAAAACACATGTCAAAGACTTTTATCTCGATATCATAGTATAATGGTGCATTTGAAATAGAAAACCCAAGAATATCAATATAGCATGAAAAATGGAATAATTCTAGAATTAACATCGTCTGAAGCATCTAAAGCGGTATACAAAATCGTGGATCACACATTTTTCAATTGAATGCTTTCTATAAGGAGTATAAGAGATATCACACAATAGAGTGGTAAGAATAGAGAAGTGTGGTTTTCATGATATGAATGCTAAGCGCCGATTTCTGGATTTCGTGAGACTTTTAGCAATCTCACCGAGTATAAAATTTTACTTAGCCTAGGTTGTCATGCACCGTCATGTAGTCACTCTCTCACACATCATTGGATCCACTCCCCCAAGCTTATCCATAACCGTGGTGGCATAATCAAAACAATATTTACATTCCCCATTTCTTTTGAAGCTCCAAAAAAGTAAAAGTAAAAACAAAAAGAGGGAAGAAAGAGAGAAATAGTATGAGATGGGATCGTTATGAACTTCATTTCTCTTTTCTTTTCTTTTTCTCAATTTTTCTCTCTTCCCCTTTTTTTCCATTTATACACAAATGATCCCAAATCAAAAGAGAAGGATATACAAGTATATTTTTTTGGTTTTGGGGAATTTGGAGCATGGGATATAATAACAGGAGAGATGCCAATAATAGAATTACTAAGGGGAGATTCACCAATGAATTTAAAACAGAGAAATAATGTTCAAGATATGTGGAGAAAGAAATAAATGTATCTCTCGGTTCACTCTATAGGACGTGCATGACAACTTCAGCAGGGTAATTTAATCTACTCAGTTTAATCTCAAAAAGCAAACTAGTCCAGATATATCAATGCTAGCAAACATCCAATCAACCTGAAGTGAAGCATACAAATCATGCAATAAGAAGTGATATGAGAAAAGAAAGCAGTACTCCAGATATAAGCAATCAATGCGTGAATCTTGGTGTGTTTTCTACGATAGCATACATATGAATTATCAGACATCAGCTAATAACAGAAATTCATCCATTTTCATATGGAAAAAGAAGTGGGTTACTATTTCTAAATGCAAAGCAGAACATATCATATGATATCAAAAACAAAAGCTATGACATGACAAAATTAGCATGCATATTGAGAAAAGCTAACACCACGTCATCGTCATCACAGAAAAATCATCTCTAGCAAAAGATGAAAGAAATAAAGATAAAAGAAAACAGAACTATTTACAATGCAGCACACATAGAAAATAAGAAAAACGTGATGCATGGTAAAAAATGAAAAAGTGATGAAAAATCGGTGCAAAGGCGGAAAAAACGTGAAAAAACTAAAAATAAAGGTGATAAAAGCAAAAAGTGTGAGAACTCACTCCCCCAAGCTAAAGTGCACAGTGTCCTTAATGTGCAAAGTGTGGCACACCGAGAGACGTGAAATGGGTGGGGTGGGTGAGGATGCATGCATGATAAAAAAGAAAAATAAACAGAAAATATGATGCAGATGTGATGCATGCAAAGTTCAGAGTGAAGTAGATATGTGTCACCAAAAATACACTCCCTCTCTCCAAAAAAAATATATAAAATGATGTGATCAGAACAGGGACCAAAATAGTGAGGGGAGGAGGTGGGGGCCAAAAAAACTCCAGGACCAGCAGAAAATGGGCAGCATAACGACAAAAATATCAATGGCATCAAGAGTGTGCCTAAGCTGGTGGTGCTGCACCATCTCCGTCCTGTGGTGGAGGTGGTGGGGGTGGTGGTTGTTGGGAGGGTGTGGGTAGTGGGGGCAGGTGCGCCAGAATCTGAGTCAGGCAAAACTGTATACTGGGAAGTAGCTCGACACGAGACTGCATGGCGGAGACAATGGCAGACAAAGCCCTAAAGTCGCCTCTGAGTCCACTCACCGCCCCCTTAAGAGCACGAATGCTCTGAAGGAGAGCGTCAGGGGGAGGTGGTGCAGAGGGACGCACATATCTAGGCTGTGAAGGACGTGGCTGTCTGACACGGGCTGTGTAAATAATCGGGCCAGCAGGTATGTGCGAAAAAGGTGATGTGCTCACTAGTGGATGCCCAGCCTCAGTGTGAGGCTGGGACGCAGGCTGGGAGGAGGAGGCAGCATCAGTAGTGGTGGAAGACAAAATCGGTGACGAGGCAGCAAGAGAGGTCTGTGACGCAGACGTGGGAACATATGTCACGACACTCTCGGAAAGGACAGCTGTGATGGAGACAGAAGGGTCGACCACTGTGGAGGAAGTGTAGGTCCCAAAAGGTGACACCCCAGTGGAGATCAAACTGGATAGGGTCTCCACGACGGCAGCGAAGGAAGACTCGCTGCTCTCTAGTATGGTGGGTGGATGCTCGGGAAGAAGTGAGGAAATAGGCTCAACCGAGATAGGCACAACAGTGGTGGTGGACGTGGTGGACGTGGATGACGTGGTGGACGCCTCAGCAAGGGTACTCCCGACACCGACAGAAGTGTGGACAGAGGTGCCGTGAGGTGTAGACAGTGCAGGCTCAGGCTAAGGGATCACGGGGTCGACGGGTGCAGGTGGTGCCTGCTCAGCTCCCTCAGCCTCTAGCACGTAGGCCGCGGGGATCAGGAGATCCATCACCGAAAGCCAGTCCCCGTGTGCTGGTCCTATATGTGTCCGAGCGGGGCTCGGGAGAACCATGTAATCGGTACTAAAGGGGCTGTGCAACCATACCCAGTGCCGCTGGCCGTGGGGACGCATCATCTTCATCCGGGCCATAACATCTATAGAGAGAGTAGTGGGGCCCGGGGCTCGACGCAGGTCGTCCGGAAGGTCCTCGTCGGTCATCAGGGCTAGCAGGGTGATCAGGCCGTCGCAACAGATGGGTGCGCGAGCGCTCACCGATACTATGATGCGGTCTAAAAACCAGCTAGCGATATCAATCTCAACGGCGGGGACCATCACATCACCATCCCTATCCAGAACTCTAGGGCGAGTCATCGCATAGAGCATATAGAGCTCGGGCGTAGACATCGTCCCAGGCTCGTACCTCGCAAGGAAGGTGGTCGCCATAAGGCGCTGTGCTATGCGGAGGCAGGGGTGGACTATAGCTGAGGCCTTGGCCCTACTAGGGTCAAAGGCAAGTGGTGAACCCGTGATCCGGGTCCAAAAGGCATGGGAATCGAACGACGGTTGTGGGATATGCGTAGGGGCGTAGGCGCGGTCGGGCTTAGGGACAACGGGCCACTGAAAGAATGCTTTAAGCATATCGAGAGTGATCTGACACTCTCGATTCATAAGGCAGAAGGAGCATCCCTCATCGGTCTGGGCTATCGAGCTAAGAACCTCAAGTGTCGGACGGACGTAGGTGTCCGTCGACACAGACAAGAAGTCACGCCAACCCACGTTGTCGTACAATGTGAGCATCCCCTCTAGTACCCCTAGGTGGTCAAGGTCTGCTAAGTGTGCGAACCTAGAGGGCACTATCGAGCGCTGGGCGATACGCTCAAATCGGACGCGCTGTGCGTCGTTTCTGAACGTGATCCCCAGAGGCCCGACGGCGGGAGCCGGTGGAGGGACAAGATCGGCTGGGATCGGCTGTGTGGGTGGTGGTGGTGGTGGCGGGCTAGGTGGAGGGGAGTCCTCCCTAGCGTGAGAGGGACCGGGGTCATCGGTCCTCTTCCGCTTGGAAGAGGCTCCCCACGTGCGTGGCCTAGTGCGGGGAGGCATGTGTGCCGCGAGTGCTCACCCAACAAAAATATAATGCAGCGTGCTAAAAAATGGAACGAGTGTACCTGAACACGCCGCGAGAGCAAATCAACAAGTGTGTGCAAAGAACACCGCCTCTGCAAAGCCAAAAGCGCGTCCAGAAGCTCCCCAAAGCTCCCCCAAGATAGCCTGCAAATCAAACAACGATATCAGCGGATAATATTCAAAATACATGGGGGAGATGGGGTATAATAGATAGATATAGGAATTAATTTGGGTTGGGGGCTCAACGGGTCTACGTATCAAGAGGAATAAGGAGAAAAATGGGTTTTTGGGGCAAACCGAGGCTAAACGAGGCACATAGAGGCTGGGGCGGCCGGCGCCGGCGAGGTGGGTGACCGCCGACCGTCGGCAAAGTAGGATCGGGTGATCGCCGATCGGAGGGAGGCGATTCGGGTGCGGGGGTGCGTAGCAGCGGTCGAGGGAGGCGAAGAGTCAAAGAGCTCGGGCGAAAATGGAGAAATTTGGGGTTTTTGAAAGTCACACCCGTCTCTCAGTTTATATAGAAAATGTTATGACTCGGCCGAGTGGAAACTTCACTCGGCCGAGTGCGTAAACGAAAAAATTTCGAAAAATCTCGTTCCTACTTATGACTCGGCCGAGTGGCTTTTGTTCACTCGGCCGAAGGGAGAATCTCCGGTCGGCTGAGTGGCACAAGCTACTCTGAAATTCTTGCCCTAGGAGGGTATCTGTTTCACTCGGCCGAGTGACCAAATGTACTCGGCCGAGTGGCAGTTAATACTGAAATGCACAAAAAAGACAGAGAGTTGGTTCCGCAGACTTTCTTGGTTGGTGCCCCACTCGGCCGAGTGGGGTCCTTTGCTCGGCCGAGTGGCATATGATACTCGGCCGAGTAGCGTGTTGTTTTCTGCTTCGGGGCTCCGTTTTCTCTCTAATATCTGTTTTTCTTCCTCCAGTTGGTTTCTTCCTCTTCCTAAGCCTCGAGCGCATTCCTGGAGTGCTCTTCTTTGCCTTGGTCATCCTCCATATGAGAGATCTCTTTTTCTCCTCTCCTGTCATAAGAATTAAGACCCGTTGTCAAGATTTTTATAGGCAATTGACTCAAAACACTAGCAAAGTCTAAAACAAAAATAAAAACCAAAATAAAAATAATGCAAAAACCATCGGATTGCCTCTCGACAAGCACTCGTTTAAGGTCTAGAGCTCGACCCCTTTGGATTTTCAAATCAGCGTAGGGATGTTGGGTGCGTATGAGATGCACCCGTCGAATTTGCCGGGAAGACCGCTCGGATTTGGATCGTGGTGGTGTAGGATCCTGTCAAAACAGCGTTAGGATCGATAAATGAAGTTGAGACTTACGCTTGCGTATGCGGCACGGTAGTCTCGGAACTTCGCCTTCGGATTCGCCACGACGGATCGAGTCTTCTCACGAACGGAGTAAGGCTACTAAATCCACAATCTAAATCTCTACTTTTAGATTAAGAACTTGGATAAAGAGAGAGGAAGGATTTCAGCAGAGCTTCGCTAGAATGAAATGCAAGGCAAGAATACCATGCAAAAGTGTAAGGAACTGGCTAAGCCTTGGGTCTTATTTATAGCCCCCAAGGTAGTTATTTTAGGAGTAATTGTTCCTTTGGAACAATTTAACTAAAGTGTACCATCATACATGGCACATTATAAGCTTAAGTTGTACCATATGCATGGTACAACATAAGCTTAAGATATTCCCCCTTTATTAGCAATATGTCGCATGCACTTATGCACATATAATGCGACTTTCCCATTAATCTAGAGATCATCTCCGCAAGGGAACAGATTCCCTTTGCACACGACTTCGTGTACGCGACGTTCGAGGTCCGTATTCCCTCGTACATCCCCTACAAGGGTGTACAAACGTCATCCATATCCAACATCTCCCACTCACACTTGAGGGGATTGTAAGAGAACGTCTTTCTCTTAGTTCTTTCATCTATCATACCGAGAAATAGACCATGCGACCGTCATGCGCGTAGAGTCTGTTGTTGTGCACTTGTTAGAGATACACAACGACCTCGAAGGTGTAAAGTTGAGTAGTTCAACGCATGCTTTACCCTAGATTATTTCTTCACATTTCTTATACTATTCAACAATTGAATCCCATCTGGATCACAATTGGCTGGCCAGCTTTGAATCATTAAAGTCCAAATGCGAATATGAAATCAATCTTCCGCTTCTTGCGAACCTTCTGATCTTGACTTGATTCGCTTTTCTAATGTGCCCCGTCGAGCCGAATTATCATAGCCCATTAGAAACACGCTAAGATAGCGATCATCTCGTCAAATCTAAAGGAACCAATTGGAGTCCTTGAGGGTAAGAGTTAAGACTAACGTGCGTTTATATTTCATATATTCACGCACGTTTTCTTTTGTGTTTCTCCGTGTTTTTCCGCCGTCTCTTATTCGTTTTCATGTATTTTCCCGTTTTCTTTCACTTTTCTTTGTTTATCCATGATTGCAGGGGATTGACCACGTAGGGGACGCTTAACGATGATATCCCAAGTCCCCGGAGCAACGGGAGAAGTCACGCGTGATCCATGGGGTCAAACATCGAAGAATTCATCTTTCAGCCCCTCACCTGGTCGGTTGGTCATCTCCAACCGATCGGGTGATGCACGCGTGCACCACCCGGTCTCTGCCGCAGCTCATAAGGAAGTCACCCGACCGGTTCACAGACCGGTTCAGCGGGGGGCTGTTCTCTGTTTTCTCGAGCAAAATGCCAACCGATCGGGTGACTCTCACCCGATCGGTTCATCTGTAGCTGAAGAAGAAGAGCTGAAGACACGGACGTCGAACCGATCGATTCACCCGACTGCTCCAAGATCCAACCGGCCACTCAAGAACTCACCCGACCGGTTCATGTGACCGGGTGAAAGCTCGTCGTTTTCTGTTATTAATTTGTAACGGATCAACCGATCGGTTGACTTGTCAACCGATCGGTTGATGCGAAGGTCTATAAATAGAACCCCTAGGGTTCCAGAAACGGGAGCTGCTATTTTTTTACTGTTTTATCTCCTTGTGACGTCTGTAATTGTTACTCTTTTGTAAGTTTTCAGATCTTTCTCAAATTTTAGTATTGTCTTATCTACTCTATTACTTCCGCATTGCAATTGTCCGATTATGATTCCAACGGTTAATTTTTATTTAGATCGCTTTTTCATGGATTTTTGTGAGTAGTTTCTCAAATCTGGGATTTTGGTGGAAACCCCTTCGGGGGCTCTTCCCGATGCGTCCATAGGGTTAGGAAATCGATAGGGATTAGGATTCTAACGGTTACGCGGGGTGTTTCATTGTCATCGGCGGGAAAAAGACCGCCTTTGACCGTTGGGCCAAGGGGGAATAAACTTGGCGGTTGACTCCCTAGCCATAGCTCACACCCATAGCGTAGACGTCGAATCCTAGCACGCGGGAGCGGCAGGATGAGACGTTGGGAGTTATCATTGCGGGCTTAGTGCTCCCGGGATCGATCAGTGTTAATGGACACGGGAGTGCCCACTGATCGAATCCGGGAAGTCCGGTGTATCATCCTGGGCACCGACCGGAATATCGGGCCCATTGGACGCCGGTACCACTTTCAGAGGCAACGTCTCACCATTAGTCCCTAATCCCGATCGCTATCCATACCCGTAGGCCGTATCGGCGAGAGTCTCTCGTCGGGTTGGAAACCAAAGTCCCGGGTTTTCTTTCTTGTTGTTAATACCCTTTATTTCCTTTCGTGACAACCATTTACCAATTCGGGCTAGCTCGCCCCTCGGGGTGATTTAGGTCCTACCTGACCCAAGCACAACCTCGCCTCCCTGAGTTCGATATTCCCGCACCCTACACTAACTGTGCACTTGCGGTAAACGACACCGCGCCGCCGTACTGTAAACAGGGCGCCGGTCAAGTTTATGGCGCCGTTGCCGGGGAGGCAACGTGCTTGTTATTCTAGGATCTCATGAACCCTCGTGTCTAGCTCACATCCCTACCTCGCGATAATTTTCGCATTCTCCTTTTTCTTTTTTATTTTTTTATTTTTATTTCTTATTTTATCTGTTTCTTTCCCACTTGTCGCTTCACGGGTGTTTGTTGTTTTTCATGCGCAGGAGTTCAAGGAGTCTTGACGACTTGATTCCCCTCGATCCAGAGATTAATGCCACCCTTTGGCGTTTGGCCGCCGAGAAGCGAAGAAGAGAAGATCCCGAATCTATGGAGGAGAACACCCCACCTCACAAGTCTCTGCTGGAGTACTCGATGCCATCCATCGAGTCGACTTCCACCATCCGTTCTCCAGCTATTGCGGCCCAAAGCTTTGAGCTAAAGCCGTCTCTAGTGACATGGATCCAGCAGGACCAGTTTGCGGGTGCTCCCATGGAGAGCCCGATCGAGCACCTAGACTCCTTCTTGGAGAAGTGTGACACCTTCCGGATTAATGGTGTCACGACAGAGGCTATCCGTCTGAAGCTGTTTCCCTTCTTTTTGCGAGACAAAGCCAAGCAATGGCTAAGGGGGAAGGACCCCAACACTTTCAACACATGGGAGAAGCTCTCCAACTCTTTTCTGACGAAGTTCTTTCCTCCGGGGAAGACCATGAAGTTGAGGAGTGAGATCTCCTCCTTCTCCCAGGCCAGCCACGAGTCCTTGCATGAAGCTTGGACGAGATATAAAGAGATGCAAAGAAGATGCCCTCACCATGAGCTTCCGAAGTGGCAGATTATTAATCTGTTCTACAATGCGTTGATGGATGACCTGAAATCTTCTATGGACGCCGCGACTGGGGGTTCCTTCATGTCTAGGAGCGAGGAAGATGCCGGGCATATTCTAGAAAATATGGCATCCAACAACGATCGGTGGTGTGACGAGAGAGCCACACCAAGATCCGGGGGTATACACAGAGTCGAGGACGTCGACAAACTTTCAAGCAAGTTCGACTTGCTTTCGACCCAGATCTCCGCACTAATGGTAGGAGCCGGTGGGGCAGGTACACAGCAAATTTCTGCGGTAGAGTCCGAATTCTTTGGGGAATTCGACGGTGGTGACATCTCACCACCGTTGAATCAGGCGAGCGCACTATTTTACAACCCCACGGGAAATTCGCCGTATCCACCAAGGACCAATTCTAACCCGGCCTACTCTCCAAACAACCGGAACCACCCAAACTTCAGTTACCGGCACACCACTTTTCCACCCGAGGCTCATACCTCCTACATTATTCACCCGTGTTACCGCCTCGCCCATTGCATCCTCGCCAACACTGTTTTCGCCCGCGTGGATGTGTCCACTGTATCTAGGGATGAGCTCTTCTTTCTCTATGCCATGTCCGACGACAGGATCCTTGGGCACATCCCTATGCCCATAAACGCCGCTCATTGGATTGTCCACGAAATTTTTGCCGTTAGCCGCGCCACTTCTGGTTCCATCTGTTGCGGTGGGATGATCACTCTTATTGTCAGCTGCGTTCTGAGGGTTCCTCCCGACCTCCCTGTTTTGCCTGGACGTAGCCGTATTGATCGCGATTACTTGATCGATATCAATATGCTCACTCCCTTCGGTGAAGACCGTGCTGTCTACCTCTACAGCCCCGCCAGCGAACCTTTCGCGATCATGCCACCTTTGGCCCCTTTGCGGATACCCTATACCCCGTCTCATCTGCCTTGGGAGTTTTACCCCGATCCTTGATTTTCTCCATTAGTGCATCTCCCACCCTTGGATCCTCCCGATTGGCACCCAACTGTCGGCCCACCTGGTACGATCTTCCTCCACCACAGCCCCCCGGTGCACATCGATCCTCCCGTGCTCCAGCCTGTCGCCCCTCCTTCACCCATAGGCACACCCTCCTCTTCCTCCGAGGATTCTTTCATTCACTACTCCCCCCATTTTCATTTCCCTCCCGTATTCACTACTATTGCATTGAGGACAATGCAAGTTTCAGCTTGGGGGAGTCGCACTTCGTGCGTCATTTGTCTCTTTTTCTTCGTTATTTGAGTCGTTTTTCTCCGTGTTTTTCTTTTTCTTTTTCTTTTCCTCTTTTTATCTCTTTCTCCTAGAGATGAACTCTATGATGAATTACCACGAAAATCACACGCGCACCTTGTACAGCTTCGATAATCACATTCACTAACCCTAGGATATCGAGTCCTCTTGCATTTCATGCATCGCGGGTCCACTTAGCTTTTTGTGAGTCGTGCGTAGTGCCTAGTTGTTTGGTGTGCTTCTACCTTGTGATTATGTTTTATATACCTATCCTTGGTTGACCCTTAGATTATCATGCTTCGATTTGAATATGCGGTATTTCCTTCTACTATCTGCTTCTATATGCATGCTATATTTATATCGTATATTTCAATTCGCATGTGTCGGGATTACACAAACGAGGACTAAGATAACCCATTTAGCCTATGCTCTGATTAGCGAGAAATATCTCCTTTGTCCAAGTGTTTAGAATCCGATTTCATTTTTATTTTACTTGGTGCAAATCCCCTCGTCGTGTACCGTTCTCCCACTTGGGAGAGTACACATGTAAATATCCCAATTCCCAAAAATCCAAAAAAAGGAGAAAAGAAAAGAAAACCCAAAAAGATGAGAAACGAAAAGAAAAGAAAAAAAAATAAAATACAAATACCCAAAACCCAAAAAAAAAAATTCCAGTGTGAATATTTTCCTACTTGCCGTGAATAAGGGGAAGGTGAGAATTTGCACCGAGTGTTCTACTCCACATCTTCTCAACCTCCATCGCTTTCGAAAACACATGGCATAGGGACCTTCTAGCGATTACCTAGGCTATAGTGTGGTGATTTTCTAGTCCCTAGCTGTGGAGTCCCCGATGCATGATACGCTTCTATTCTTATACTCTTCTCATGCATGCTTGAGCTAATATTCATCGCAATTTCAAATTGAATCGATATTTGGGTCTTTCTTTGGGTATGTGTATATGGAGATTTATTGCACATCGTAGATAGTGACACCATCTGCTAGCACACGACCACACTCACTCGCGCTTCACTGCGTGGCCCCACGACATTTGTTTGGACTCACATTCCTTGGTTTAGTGTTGTGTTTTGTCGTATGCTTGCTTCGTGTGGCGTGTTTGATTTTGTTGGCCCTTACGGGCGATCTAGGATATAGAATTCTCTTTTTCTCTCCTTCTCTCTATTTTTCCCCTCCGAGCTCCTACTCTCACTCGTCTTCCTCGAGGACGAGGAAGAGTTCAGCTTGGGGGATTTTGACGTGCGTTTATATTTCATATATTCACGCACGTTTTCTTTTGTGTTTCTCCGTGTTTTTCCGCCGTCTCTTATTCGTTTTCATGTATTTTCCCGTTTTCTTTCACTTTTCTTTGTTTATCCATGATTGCAGGGGATTGACCACGTAGGGGACGCTTAACGATGATATCCCAAGTCCCCGGAGCAACGGGAGAAGTCACGCGTGATCCAAGGGGTCAAACGTCGAAGAATTCATCTTTCAGCCCCTCACCCGGTCGGTTGGTCATCTCCAACCGATCGGGTGATGCACGCGTGCACCACCCGGTCTCTGCCGCAGCTCATAAGGAAGTCACCCGACCGGTTCACAGACCGGTTCAGCGGGGGGCTGTTCTCTGTTTTCTCGAGCAAAATTCCAACCGATCGGGTGACTCTCACCCGATCGGTTCATCTGTAGCTGAAGAAGAAGAGCTGAAGACACGGACGTCGAACCGATCGATTCACCCGACTGCTCCAAGATCCAACCGGTCACTCAAGAACTCACCCGACCGGTTCATGTGATCGGGTGAAAGCTCGCCGTTTTCTGTTATTAATTTGTAACGGATCAACCGATCGGTTGACTTGTCAACCGATCGGTTGATGCGAAGGTCTATAAATAGAACCCCTAGGTTTCCAGAAACGGGAGCTGCTATTTTTTTACTGTTTTATCTCCTTGTGACGGCTGTAATTGTTACTCTTTTGTAAGTTTTCAGATCTTTCTCAAATTTTAGTATTGTCTTATCTACTCTATTACTTCCGCATTGCAATTGTCCGATTATGATTCCAACGGTTAATTTTTATTTAGATCGCTTTTTCATGGATTTTTGTGAGTAGTTTCCCAAATCTGGGATTTTGGTGGAAACCCCTTCGGGGGCTCTTCTCGATGCGTCCATAGGGTTAGGAAATCGATAGGGATTAGGATCCTAACGGTTACGCGGGGCGTTTCATTGTCATCGGTGGGAAAAAGACCGCCTTTGATCGTTGGGCCAAGGGGGAATAAACTTGGCGGTTGACTCCCTAGCCATAGCTCACACCCATAGCGTAGACGTCGAATCCTAGCACGCGGGAGCGGCAGGATGAGACGTTGGGAGTTATCGTTACGGGCTTAGTGCTCCCGGGATCGATCAGTGTTAATGGACACGGGAGTGCCCACTGATCGAATCCGGGAAGTCCGGTGTATCATCCTGGGCACCGACCGGACTATCGGGCCCATTGGACGCCGGTACCACTATCAGAGGCAATGTCTCACCATTAGTCCCTAATCCCGATCGCTATCCATACCCGTAGGCCGTATTGGCGAGAGTCTCTCGTCGGGTTGGAAACCAAAGTCCCGGGTTTTCTTTCTTGTTGTTAATACCCTTTATTTCCTTTCGTGACAACCATTTACCGATTTGGGCTAGCTCGCCCCTCGGGGTGATTTAGGTCCTACCTGACCCAAGCACAACCTCGCCTCCCTGAGTTCGATATTCCCGCACCCTACACTAACCGTGCACTTGCGGTAAACGACACCGCGCCGTCGTACCGTAAACGGGGCGCCGGTCACAAGGAGATTCAGTCAATAGAGTTTTCTTTTTCTTTCTTCCTCTCTATTTTTCCCTTCCGAGCTCCTACTCTCACTCGTCTTCCTCGAGGACGAGGAAGAGTTCAGCTTGGGCGATTTTGACGTGCGTTTATATTTCATATATTCACGCACGTTTTCTTTTGTGTTTCTCCGTGTTTTTCCGCCGTCTCTTATTCGTTTTCATGTATTTTCCCGTTTTCTTTCACTTTTCTTTGTTTATCCATGATTGCAGGGGATTGACCACATAGGGGACGCTTAACGATGATATCCCAAGTCCCCGGAGCAACGGGAGAAGTCACGCGTGATCCAGGGGGTCAAACATCAAAGAATTCATCTTTCAGCCCCTCACTCGGTCGGTTGGTCATCTCCAACCGATCGGGTGATGCACACGTGCACCACCCGATCTCTGCCGCAGCTCATAATGAATTCACCCGACCGGTTCACAGACCGGTTCAGCGGGGGGCTGTTCTCTGTTTTCTCGAGCAAAATGCCAACCGATCGGGTGAGTCTCACCCGATCGGTTCATCTGTAGCTAATGCTGAGGAGCCGAGACACGGGCACCCAACCGATCTCTTCACCCGATGGCATCAAGATCCAACCGGTCACTCCAAGAACTCAACCGACCGGTTCATATGACCGGGTGAAAGTCCGCCATTTTCTGTTTACTATTCGTAACAGATCACCCGATCGGTTGACTTGTCAAACGATCGGGTGGCGCTTTTCCGGCGGGTTTGGACCCGAACCATTAGGGTTTCGAAGTGGGGGTATAAATACACGAGGCTGGCTGACTTGAGGGGGATCTACTGGAGTTTTTAGGGCTTTTTGCCCCCCCCCCCCCCCCCCCCTTCTCTTGTAAGTTCTAGGTTAGTTTAGATTAGGTCTTTTGCTCAATAAGTCTTGTATTGGATTGACGATTCAACTCAAGATAAGTATTTTCCTCTCTTTTTCTCCATTGTTTGTATTGTGTTTATTTTGCTTGATGGTGAAAGTTTATATGTCTTTTGTGTTGTTTGTTTATATGTTTTTCATTGTTGAGTAGTTTGATGAACCCTAATACGGGTTAGGGTAGGATTGATGCTTGGAAATTTACATTTGACTTGATTGCATGGTATGTGTTCGATGAAATGTGTCAATGGGGATTTCTAGCAATCTGAGTCCAATTCGTATGGCAACACACTAGTTGTGTTGGGGATTGGGGTCCAGTGCTTGTCCAGTCAAGATCCGCTTCGATGTATTGCTAGAAATCACATTTGACTTATTTGGCCATTAGGGTTACACGGGGGTGTTTCATTGTCATTGGCGGGAAAAAGACCGCCTTTGACCGCCGGGCCAAGGGGGAATAAACTTGGCGGTTGACTCCCTAGCCATAGCTCACGCCCCTAGTGTATACATGGAGTCCTCGCGCGTGGGAACGGCTTGAACGAAGTATTGGGAGATATCATTGTGGCCTTAATGCTCCCGGTTGCGGAAGGTGTTAATGGACATGGGAATGCCCACCGTCCGGAACCGGGTAGGCCTAGCGTGCTTGGCACCGACCGGAATATCGGGCCATGGACGATAGGTACCACCTTTTGGGGCAATGTCTCACCCTGGGTCAAGTCAAATGCCAAGTGTCATGAATGCTCTAGCCCGTGTTAGCGGGGATTCATTTCGTGTCTTTTTCAATTCTTTCTTTTATTTCTACACTTCACCCACATTATCCGCGTAGCTAGCACACGACCTAGGCGAGGCTAGTAGCCACTCAAGCCATCCACCTCCCTGAGTTCGATAAACCCGCACCCTACACTAACCGTGCACTTGCGGTAAAACGACACCGTGCCCATACCGTAAACGGGGCGCCGGTCAAGTTATTGGCGCCGTTGCCGGGGAATAAACTTGACCGGCAACAGATGTCCATTAAATAATTATGCTTCGCCAGCCTCTCGAGCATCTGTTCAATAAAGGGGAGTGGGTAATGATCCTTCCTTGTAGCCTTGTTCAGCTTTCTATAGTCAATGCACATCCTGTACCCCGGCAACGGCGCCATAAACTTGACCGGCGCCCCGTTTACGGTACGGCGGCGCGGTGTCGTTTACCGCAAGTGCACGGTTAGTGTAGGGTGCGGGTTTATCAAACTCAGGGAGGTGGATGGCTTGAGTGGCTACTAGCCTCGCCTAGGTCGTGTGCTAGCTACGCGGATAATGTGGGTGAAGTGTAGAAATAAAAGAAAGAATTGAAAAAGACACGAAATGAATCCCCGCTAACACGGGCTAGAGCATTCATGACACTTGGCATTTGACTTGACCCAGGGTGAGACATTGCCCCAAAAGGTGGTACCTAGCGTCCATGGCCCGATATTCCGGTCGGTGCCAAGCACACTAGGCCTACCCGGTTCCGGACGGTGGGCATTCCCATGTCCATTAACACCTTCCGCAACCGGGAGCATTAAGGCCACAATGATATCTCCCAACACTTCGTTCAAGTCGTTCCCACGCGCGTGGACTCCATGTCTACACTAGGGGCGTGAGCTATGGCTAGGGAGTCAACCGCCAAGTTTATTCCCCTTTGGCCCGATGGTCAAAGGCGGTCTTTTTCCCGCCAATGACAATGAAACACCCCCGTGTAACCCTAATGGCCAAATAAGTCAAATGTGATTTCTAGCAATACATCGAAGCGGATCTTGACTGGACAAGCACCGGACCCCAATCCCCAACACAACTAGTGTGTTGCCATACGAATTGGACTCAGATTGCTAGAAATCCCTATTGACACATTTCATCGAACACATACCATGTAATCAAGTCAAATGCAAATTTCCAAGCATCAATCCTACCCTAACCCGTATTAGGGTTCATCAAACTACTCAACAATGAAAAACATATAAACAAACAACACAAAAGACATATAAACTTTCACCATCAAGCAAAATAAACACAATACAAACAATGGAGAAAAAGAGAGGAAAATACTTATCTTGAGTTGAATCGTCAATCCAATACAAGACTTATTGAGCAAAAGACCTAATCTAAACTAACCTAGAACTCACAAGAGAAGGGGGGGCAAAAGCCCTAAAAACTCCAGCAGATCCCCCTCAAGTCGGCCAGCCTCGTGTATTTATACCCCCACTTCGAAACCCTAATGGTTCGGGTCCAAACCCGCAGGAAAAGCGCCACCCGATCGGTTGAAAAGTCAACCGATCGGGTGATCTGTTACGAATAGTAAACAGAAAATGGCGGACTTTCACCCGGTCATATGAACCGGTCGGTTGAGTTCTTGGAGTGACCGGTTGGATATTGACACCATCAGGCGAAGGGATCGGTTGGGTGCCTGTGTCTCGGCTCCTCAGCATTAGCTACAGATGAACCGATCGGGTGAGAGTCACCTGACCGGTTGGCATTTTGCTCGAGAAAACAGAGAACAGCCCCCCGCTAAACCGGTCTGTGAACCGGTCGGGTGACTTCCTTATGAGCTGCGGCAGAGACCGGGTGGTGCACGCGTGCATCACCCGATCGGTTGGAGATGACCAACCGACCGGGTGAGGGGCTGAAAGATGAATTCTTCGACGTTTGACCCCCTGGATCACACGTGACTTCTCCCGTTGCTCCGGGGACTTGGGATATCATCGTTAAGCGTCCCCTACGTGGTCAATCCCCTACAATCATGGATAAACAAAGAAAAGTGAAAGAAAACGGGAAAATACATGAAAACAAATAAGAGACGGTGGAAAAACACGGAGAAACACAAAAGAAAACGTGCGTGAATATATGAAATATAAACGCACGTCAAAGACCCATATGGCCTTTGAGTCTCACATAATAGCAAACACTATTGCTACTAACTCAGTGGTCGAAATGCATACGTGGTATGAACACGTATTACAACATCACTCCTTTCCCAGGGAGAGTATGTCTTAATGATGTTGTACGGATGAAAGATCAAACACCACAGTGCCTATCTTTTGAGTCCCCTTACTACCCATGAAATATTCCCGGACTCTCATCCTGCATAAGACAGATAGGATTTAAAAAATCCTATGAGATCTCTTTTAAATATCCTTGTGATACAGATCTCAGATCTTTTGTAAGCATCCATATAATGCAGATCTTTCATTCGACTATCTTGTTTAAGTCACGACTCTAAATCATTTGTCTAATGATTTTGACTTTAAACTAGTCTCATCTCTATCTTATCCATCTGATAAGATAAGGCGGTTGCTCATGTGAGAGAGTCAACCTTAATCTGTCCGACATACACACAATAAAATAGCTGAGACTTAAACACAAATGTATATAAAATCATTTGTAAGAAACTTGTATGCAATATAAAAAAAACTTCTTCTTTTTATTAAACTTTGATCTTCTATTGACATGAGAAATATTACATGATACAGCTCAGCACCTACGCATTCCCATAGATGATAAGTGTTTGAAGAACACATCTCTGGGGATCGCCTTAGTAAGGGGATCCGCTATCATCTTATGCGTGGATATGTATCCTATGTCTACTTCCTTCCGTTTGTCATAGTCCTTCGCAAACTTGAATCGAATATCAATGTGTTTGGTCTTACAATGAAATTTAGGATCTTTGACATAGGCAATCGAAGCTTGAGTATCACTGTATATAGGAACAGTGCTTGAGTCAGTGGCATCCGTCAGCCTGTCTAAGAATTTCCTAAGCCAAACAGCTTCTTGGACCGCCATGCTGAATGCTACAAATTCGGCTTCCATGGTTGATAGGGCGATGCAGGTTTGCTTCTTGCTGCTCTAGGATATTGCACCATTCCTGAGCAAGAAAACAAAGCCTGAGGTAGATCTTCACTCGTCGAGATCACCTGCCCAATCAGCATTGGTATAGCCTTCGAGTCTCAAGGTATTGCCTTGATAGCACAACGCATAGTCCGCAGTCCCTTTGAGGTACCTTAATATCCTCTTCACCGCTTTCCAGTGTGCCTGTCTTGGGTTGGATTGGTAACGGCCTACCATACCAACAGCATAGCAAATGTCCGGTCTGGTACACAGCATGGCGTACATCAGACTCCCGACAGCACTGGAGTATGGAACCTTTTCCATAGCTTTCTTTTCTTTTGGATCTTTGGGACACATTTCCAAACATAGACCCTCGCCTTTGCTTATTGGAGCAACAAGGCGAGCTTTATATTTCTCGATGGAGCCATCAGCCTTATGCTTGATTTTGAGAACCCACTTGTTCCCAATGGCTATACGTCCCTTAGGTAAATCAACCAAGTCCCAGATTTGGTTTGTTTTCATGGATTGAAGTTCTTCTTCCATCGTCGCTATCCATTTATCTTTATCAGGGCATGTGACGGCCTGTTTGAAATTTGCAGGTTCGTCATCATCTTGTAGTAATGTCATGAATGTTTGAGGAAATTCATCCTCAAATCTCAGATGTGTTAACCTCGTTCGATTACTACGTCTTGCTTGAGTTTGATCACTCCCACATGGAATGACATCACTCCCACTTGGAATAACATCACTCCCACTCGGAATAGGATTGGTATCGTTCGTATCATCCATAGGTGAAGTATGAGGGTCATTTTCCTCTTCACCAAGATTCTCCCACTCGAACGTTCCGATCCTTCTTGATCCCACGTCTCAAACAAGGATAAGTCTTGACTTATCTCACCCTGTCTTGGAAACTCGTTTTCCAAGAAGACAACATTCCTCGATTCGAATTCTATTAGACCCCCATTGTCCTCTTGACCGACGAAAACATATCCTTTGGGGTTTTCAGTGTATCGGATGAAGATACACTTCCTCCCACGTGGCCCAAGTTTGCCATATTTGTGAGAGGATAAATGTGCGTAAGAGGCACAACCCCAAGGTTTTAAAATGCTTAAGTCTGGAGTTCTATTGTTCCACAACTCATAAGGAGTAGAACTTACCGACTTCGAGGGTACACGGTTTAAGATGAATGCTGCCGTCAATAATGCATCACCCCATAAAGGTGATGGGTAAATTTGCCAGAGACATCATTGATCGGACCATTTCCATCAATGTCCTATTTCTTCTTTCCGCAACATCGTTTTGTTGCGGAGTATAAGGCATAGTTATTTGATGAACTATGCCTTTTTCATCACAGAGTTCCTTAAAACTCGTTGATTGATATTCTCCACCCCGATTGGTTTGCAAGACCTTTATATTGCGATCTAGTTGATTTTCCACTAAACTCATATAGTTTTTGAAGCAAGATAAAGCTTCATGTTTGTGGGAAATCAAATAAATGTGACCGAAACGGGTGAAGTCATCAATGAAGGTGATGAAATAGGACTTCCCGCGTCTTGTCTTAACATTCATTGGACCGCAAATATCCGAATGGATAAGCTGTAATGGAACTTCGGCCCTTGTGCCAGTTCCAAACGGCTTGCGACAAGTTTTCCCTACAAGACAATGTTCGCAAGTTGACATTTCAACTTTTGAAACATTAGATAGCAAGCCACTTTTGGCAAGTCTATCCATTCTAGTTGGTCCAATGTGACCAAGTCTTGCATGCCAACAAATGATCTCAGATTTAGAATTAGAAGCATTTGTCAAATGGAAACTTTCATTAATAGAAGAAGAATCAACATATATTGTGTTTAAAACAATCAATCCATTACAAACATTACCCGACCAAACTAAAGAACTATTACAAACAAGGTCAACATTTTGTTCATAGAACCTCCATTCATAACCTAAAGACATTAACATGACCACGGATACGATATTCCTTCAAATATCTGGAGCAAAGAGGACGTCGTGCAATAATAGAGTCCGGCCGTTGTCGAGAACTAGCTTGCATGTTCCGACGCCCTTGACTTCAACACGAGTGTTGTTGCCGACGTATTTCCACTTTGTTCCTTGAGTTATCCTTCGATACTCTATGAAGAACCTTCTGTCCTTCGCTACGTGGTCTGTGGCCCCTGAATCAATCAACCAAAAATAGTTAGATTCAGCAAGAAACATGGAACTAGAAACACATATATAACTAGCCCTACAAGTTACCGTATCACTTCCATCCGTACACGTACGGGTGAAGTGACCGTACTTGTTGCACTTAAAGCACTTGATCTTCTTCAAGTTTTTCTTCTTTGAGTGCACATTCTTTTGCCACTTTTTGTTCTTAGTCTTCTTTGAGGTTTCCGGTTCTTGCTTTCGTTCGTTCATAAACCTTAAGCGTTTATCCTTCCGCTTCTTTCCTCCATGTGAGGAACTAGCGGCCATGTGCACTTCGGCACTAGGTTTTGCGGCTTGAATCCGCTCTTCCTCGAGGTCGAGGTGTTTGGATACATCGCTTAAAGTTTTAATGCACTCATTATGAGTGAGGTGCATTTTCATGTTATCCCAACTATCTGGGAGTGAACGAATGACTGCTTGGATCTGCTGTTCGTCAGACAGCGTAAGACCCGCATCCTTCAATTCAGCTATGAGATTTGCCATGTGGCGGAGATGCTTTTTCATAGATTGATCTTGCCGCATTTTGTACGAATCAAATTGAATATTTAAGGAGCGGAGTTTGGTGACCGAAGTTCCACCAAACTTTATTTCTAGCCCAGACCATATGTATTTGGCTAGGTCGAATTCCCGAAATAGACGCATTATGTCATTGTCCATTACGGACAATAACGTAATACGTGCTATTTTGTTCTTTCGAGTCCAAGTCTCATAAGCTTCTCGGTCCCTCTTGTGTTGGGCCGTATTGCCTAACTCAGGTTCTTCCATTACGTTTTGGAGTGTTTCAAGCACATCTTGCTCCTCCAAAACATATTGGATTTTTATTGACCAAAGTTTATAATTGTCGCCGTTGAGCTTCTCACCTTTGTTAAGCTCGGCGACAATGTTCTTAGAAGCGGTAGACATATTCGAATCAAAAAAACTGCAAAGAAAATGAAAAACACGATCAAAATTCTATGCATAAAGTTTCGATTCTTTAAACACTTGATAAGTTCCTTGGATGCGCTGAAATGTTACTCTAGAATCGAGAAGTTCACTACGTTCCCAACTACCATCTAGAAGTAACTTTCAAAGTATCCCTCTTACTTATCTCATGTAAAAAGAAATCAGAAATTATACCCGTATGGTACCAGCAGCGGAAAAATACTTTTGAAAAACATATCTTTCAAAATGGAATAGGTGAGAGTTTGCGCAAAGAATTTTAGCGCAACAATTGCCAAGCCACGAGACCTGTTCTACACACCCATGGGTTAGATAACCATGGTCGGATCGTGGTAGGACTTGGAATTCTAAATTGTTGGATATGGAAGACGTTTGTACACCCTTGTGGGGGATGTACGAGGGAATACGGACCTCGAACGTCGCGCACACGAAGTCATGTGCAAAGGGAATCTGTTCCCTTGCGGAGAGGATCTCTGTATGAGCGGGAAAGTCGCATTATATATGCATAAGTGCATGCGACATATGGCTAATAAAGGGGGAATATCTTAAGCTTATGTTGTACCATGCATATGGTACAACTTAAGCTTATAATGTGCCATGTATCATGGTACACCTTAATTAAGTTATTCCAAAGGAACAACTTACCCTAAAATAACTACCTTGGGGGCTATAAATAAGACCCAAGGGTAGCCATTTTCCTTACACATTTGCATGAAATTCATGCATGCATCTTCTTCATAGCGAAGCTCTGCAGAAATATTTCCTCTCCCTTCTTCCAATTTCTTAATCTAAAATAGAGATTTAGATTGTGGATTAGTAGCCTTACTCCGTTCGTGAGAAGACTCGATCCGTCGTGGCGAATCCGAAGGCAAAGTTCCGAGACTATCGTTCCGCATATGCAAGCGTAAGTCTCCACTTTAATTATCGATCCTAACTTTGTTTTGGACCGGATCCATCATTGGTATCAGAGCCATATGGGTTCGCCCCGGTCAATCCACCGCCCCGTCGAAACTACGAACGAGTCGTTGTCTTTTTCACGAATGGGTCTCCTACTATTACGGATATAGTAGGAACGCTTCGTGACGGAGAGAACGCAGCGGTTGTTCTTTTCACGTTAGGGTCTCCTATCATTACGGATATGGTAGGAACTCTCCGTGACGGGAAGAACCGACCGTTCACGTAGTACGTTATTCATTTTTGGCACACGGCCATTAAGAGATAACTAATTTCTTCGACGAACGGGTGCTTCATCGAGGAAGATGATGGAAGTTATTTCCATCGGGTAAGAGGAAAATTTGGTGCATGTGCACCATGGCCAAATGGGCTATGAAGGCCATGCATCCCCTCTCCCCATGCGGAGGGGGTTGGCTACGGCCAATAACCACCGGCGACCACCCCATCAAGGGGGAGGAGAAAGTTCGGCAACCCCATTTAAAGGGGGTGGCCGGCCATGGCCAAAGGGGCCATGGCCGGCCAACGACGAGTGGCCTTGGCCATGACCGGCCATGGCCAAGCCATGGCCGGCCATGGCCAGGCCGGCAGTGGCCGGCCAAGGCCATGCCGGCAGTGGCCGGCCTTGGCCAGGCACTGCCGGCCAGGCCGGCCCTGGCAGTGGCCAGGGCCGGCCCTTGGCCGGCCTGCCGGCCCTGGCAGTGGCCAGGGCCGGCGCCCTGGCCTCAGGCCAGGGCCTGGCCGAGTCCAGGGCAGGAGCCCTGGCCCCGGCCAGCGGCCTGCCGGCCCTGGCAGAGGCCAGGGCCGGCGCCCTGGCCTCAGGCCAGGGCCTGGCCGAGGCCAGGGCAGGAGCCCTGGCCTCGGCCAGAGGCCAGTCCGCCCTGGCAGAGGCCAGGGCAGCGCCCTGGCCTCAGGCCAGGGCAGGAGCCCTGGCCCCGGCCAGTGGCCTGGCCGGCAGGCCCTGGCAGTGGCCAGGGCCTGGCCGGCCGGCCCTGGCAGAGGCCAGGGCCTGGCCGGCCCTGGCCGAGGGGGCCAGGCCCCCTGGCCGGCCAGGGCAGAGGCCCTGGCCGGCCTTTGGCCAAGCCCGGGTCATGGCAGAGGCCATGACCGGGAAGAAGTTGAATTCGAAAATTGGTCGACCAATTTTGTGTTTTTGGTCGACCAATCCGACAAATGGTCTGGGTCGATTGCAAACTTGCCAGATGACCCATACGGGGTAACAAATGGCCTTGGTCAAACTCGAATGTGTAGAGTAGTCCATACGGGGCTAACCACAGTGCCGACTAGTTCATACGGAACTAACGTTTTAATGAAGTTTTCATTGGGCTCTACTCCTTGAAGATTAGCCATAGTGCTCTACTCTACGGAGATTAGCCAATGTACTTGTGACGTTGTGCTCTACTCTACGGAGACTAGCCAACGTGCTTTCAAATTTTTGAAAAAGATGTTTTTCAAATAGGTTATGTCCCGTCCTTAAATCGGGATAGCGCAATTTAGAATTCCAAGTCCTACCACGATCCGGCCATGGTTATCTAACCCATGGGTGTGTAGAACAGGTCTCGTGGCTTGGCAATTGTTGCGTTAAAATTCTTTGCGCTAATTCTCACCTATTCTATTTTGAAAGATAAGTTTTTCAAAGTGATTTTCCGCTGCTAATACCATACGGGTATTATTTCTGATTTCTTTTTACTTAAGATAAGTAAGAGGGATACTTTGAAAGTTACTTCTAGATGGTAGTTGGGAACGTAGTGAACTTCTCGATTCTAGAGTAACATTTCAACGCATCCAAGGAACTTATCAAGTGTTTAAAGAATCGAAACTTTATGCATGGAATTTTGATCGTGTTTTTCATTCTCTTTGCAGTTTTTTGAATCGAAAATGTCTACCGCTTCTAAGAATATTGTCGCAGAGCTTAACAAAGGTGAAAAGCTCAACGGCGACAATTATAAACTTTGGTCAATAAAAATCCAATATGTTTTGGAGGAGCAAGATGTGCTCGAAACACTCCAAAACATAATGGTAGAACCTGAGTTGGGCAATACGGCCCAACACAAGAGGGACCGGGAAGCTTATGACACTTGGACTCGAAAGAACAAAATAGCACGTATTACGTTACTGTCCGCGATGGACAATGACATAATGCGCCTATTTCGGGAATTCGACCTAGCTAAAGACATATGGTCTGAGCTAGAGATAAAGTTTGGTGGAACTTCGGTTACCAAACTCCGCTCCTTGAATATTCAATTTGATTCGTACAAGATGCGGCGAGATCATTCTATGAAAAAGCATCTCCGCCACATGGCAAATCTTATATCTGAATTAAAGGATGCGGGTGTTACGCTGTCTGACGAACAGCAGATCCAAGCGGTCATTCGTTCACTCCCAGATAGCTGGGATAACATGAAAATGCATCTCACTCATAATGAGTGCATTAAAACTTTAAGCGATGTTTCGAAACACCTCGAACTCGAGGAAGAGCGGATTCAAGCCGCAAAACCAAGTGCAGAAGTGCACGTGGCCGCTAGTTCCTCACATGGGGGAAATAAGCGGAAGAATAAACGCTTAAGGTTTGTGAACGAACGTAAGCAAGAACCGGAGACCTCAAAGAAGACAAAGAACAAAAAGTGGCAAAAGAATGTGCACTCAAAGAAGAAAAACTTGAAGAAGATCAAGTGCTTTAAGTGCAACAAGTACGGTCACTTCGCCCGTACATGTACGGATGGAAGTGATAAGGTAACTTGTAGGACTAGTTACATATGTGTTTCTAGTTCCATGTTTCTTGCTGAATCTAACTATTTTTGGTTGATTGATTCAGGGGCCACAGACCACGTAGCGAAGGACAGAAGGTTCTTCGTAGAGTATCGAAAGATAACTCAAGGAACAAAGTGGATATACGTCGGCAACAACACACGTGTTGAAGTCAAAGGCGTCGGAACATGCAAGCTAGTTCTCGACAACGGCCGGACTTTGTTATTGCACGACGTCCTCTTTGCTCCAGATATTAGAAGGAATATCGTTTCCGTGGTCATGTTAATGTCTTTAGATTATGAGTGGAGGTTCTATAAACAATATGTTGACCTTGTTTGTAATAATTCTTTGATTGGTTCTGGTAATGTTTGTAATGGATTAATTGTTTTAAATACAATGAATGATGTTGCTTCTTCCATTAATGAAAGTTTTCATTTGACAAATGCTTCTAACTCTGAGTCTGAAATCATTTGTTGGCATGCAAGACTTGGTCATATTGGACCAACTAGAATGGATAGACTTGCCAAAAGTGGCTTGCTATCTAATGTTTCAAAAGTTGAAATGTCAACTTGCGAACATTGTCTTGTAGGGAAAACTTGTCGCAAGCCGTTTGGAACTGGCACAAGGGCCGAAGTTCCATTACAGCTTATCCATTCGGACATTTGCGGTCCAATGAATGTTAAGACAAGACACGGGAAGTCCTATTTCATCACATTCATTGATGACTTCACCCGTTTCGGACATATCTATTTGATATCCCACAAAAGTGAATCTTTGGCTTGCTTTAAAAACTATATGAGTTTAGTGGAGAATCAATTAGATCGCAAGATTAAGGTTTTGCGAACCGATAGGGGCGGTGAATATCAATCAATAAGTTTTAAGGAACTTTGTGATGAAAAAGGCATAGTACATCAGGTAACTATGCCTTACACTCCGCAACAAAACGGTGTTGCGGAAAGAAGAAATAGGACATTGATGGAAATGGTCCGTTCAATGATGTCTCAGGCAAATTTGCCTATCACCTTTTGGGGTGACGCATTATTAACGGCAGCATTCATCTTAAACCGTGTACCCTCGAAGTCGGTAAGTTCTACTCCTTATGAGTTGTGGAACAATAGAACTCCAGACTTAAGCATTCTAAAACCTTGGGGTTGTGCATCTTACGCACATTTATCCTCCCACAAATATGGCAAACTTGGGCCACGTGGGAGGAAGTGTATCTTCATCCGATACGCTGAAAACTCCAAAGGATATGTTTTCGTCGGTCAAGAGGACAATGGAGGTCTTATAGAATTCGAATCGAGGGATGTTGTCTTCTTGGAAAATGAGTTTCCAAGACAAGGTGAGATAAGTCAAGACTTATCCTTGTTTGAGACTTGGGATCAAAAAGGATCGGAACGTTCGAGTGGGAGAATTCTTGGTGAAGATGAAAATACGTTTCAAACTTCACCAATGAATGATACGAACGATACCAATCCTATTCCGAGTGGGAGTAATGTTATTCCAAGTGGGAGTGATGTCATTCCAAGTGGGAGTGATCAAACTCAAACAAGACGTAGTAATCGGACGAGGCTAACACCTCTGAGATTTGAGGATGAATTTCCTCAAACATTCATGACATTACTACAAGATGATGACGAACCTGCAAATTTCAAACAGGCCGTCACATGCCCTGCTAAAGATAAATGGATAGCGGCAATGGAAGAAGAACTTCAATCCATGAAAACAAACCAAGTCTGGGACTTGGTTAATTTACCTAAGGGACGTAGAGCCATTGGGAACAAGTGGGTTCTCAAAATCAAGCATAAGGCTGATGGCTCCATCGAGAAATATAAAGCTCGCCTTGTTGCGAAAGGTTTCACGCAACAGGAAGGAATAGACTACGAAGAGACTTTCTCTCCTGTCGTGCGTTTTACCTCGATTCGCTTAATTCTGGCAATGGTGGATTGTTTGGACCTCGAATTACATCAGATGGATGTAAAGACTGCCTTTCTTAACGGAGAACTAGATGAGGAGATCTACATGGAACAACCAAACGGGTTCGTACAAGAAGAAAACAAACATAAGGTTTGTAAACTTCGTAAATCCATATATGGTCTTAAACAATCCTCAAGGCAGTGGTATATGCGCTTTCAAGAAGTTGTTTTGTCGTATGGATTCTCCATGCTCGACGAAGACAATTGCGTATATATTAAGAGGATTAAAAACAAGTATATAATTATGTCTCTTTATGTAGATGACATACTTATAGCCGGAAATGATAAGCGTCTTATATTGGATATCAAAGCTTGGCTTTCATCCGTCTTTGAGATGAAAGACATGGGTGAAGCTGCATATATCCTTGGGGTTAAGATCTCAAGGAATCGTTCCAAGAAACTTCTTTCTCTCTCTCAAGAGACGTATATAAAGAAAGTTTTAGAACGGTTTAATATGCAGGACTGCAAGCCAATTGATACTCCAATAAGCAAAGGCGAGGGTCTATGTTTGGAGATGTGTCCCAAAGATCCAAAAGAAAAGAAAGCTATGGAAAAAGTTCCATACTCCAGTGCTGTCGGGAGTCTGATGTACGCCATGATGTGTACTAGACCCGACATTTGCTATGCTGTTGGTATGGTAAGCCGTTACCAATCCAACCCAGGGCAGGCACACTGGAAAGCGGTGAAGAGGATATTAAGATACCTCAAAGGGACTGCGGACTATGCGTTATGCTATCAAGGCAATACCTTGAGACTCGAAGGCTATACCGATGCTGATTGGGCGGGTGATCTCGACGAGCGAAGATCTACCTCAGGCTTTGTTTTCTTACTCGGGAATGGTGCAATATCCTGGAGCAGCAAGAAACAAACCTGCATCGCTCTATCAACCATGGAAGCCGAGTTCGTAGCATTCAGCATGGCGGTCCAAGAAGCTGTTTGGCTTAGGAAATTCTTAGACATGCTGACGAATGCCTCTGACTCGAGCACTGTTCCTATATACAGTGATAGTCAAGCTTCGATTGCCTATGTCAAAGATCCTAAATTTCATTGTAAGACCAAACACATTGACATTCGATTCAAGTTTGCGAAGGATTATGATAAACGGAAGGAAGTAGACATAGGATACATATCCACGCACGAGATGATAGCGGATCCCCTTACTAAGGCGATCCCCAGAGATGTGTTTTTCAAACACTTATCATCTATGGGAATGCGTAGGTGCTGAGCTGTATCATGTAATATTTCCCATGTCTATAGAAGATCAAAATTTAATTTGCATACAAGTTTCTTACAAATGATTTTATATACATTTGTGTTTTAAGTCTCAGCTATTTTTTGTGTGTATGTCGGACAGATTAAGGTTGGCTCTCTCACATGAGCAACCGCCTTATCTTATCAGATGGATAAGATAGAGATGAGACTAGTTTAAAGTCAAAATCATTAGACAAATGATTTAGAGTCATGACTTAAACAAGATAGTCGAATAAAAGATCTGCATCATACGGATGCTTACAAAAGATCTGAGATCTGTATCACAAGGATATAAAGATCTCATTGGATTTTTTAATCCTATCTGTCTTATGCAGGATGAGAGTCCGTGAATATTTCACGAGTAGTAAGGGGACTCAAAAAGATAGGCACTGTGGTGTCTGATCTTTTCATCCGTACAACATCATTAAGACATACTCTCCCTGGGAAAGGAGTGATGTTGTAATACGTGTTCATACCACGTATGCATTTCGACCACTGAGTTAGTAGCAATAGTGTTTGCTATTATGTGAGACTCAAAGGCCATATGGGTCTTAAATCTTACCCTCAAGGACTCCAATTGGTTCCTTTAGATTTGACGAGATGATCGCTATCTTAGCGTGTTACTAATGGGCTATGGTAATTCGGCTCGGCGGGGCACGTTAGAAAAGCGAATCAAGTCAAGATCAGAAGGTTCACAAGAAGAGGAAGATTGATTTCATATTCACATTTGGACTTTAATGATTCAAAGCTGGCCAGCCAATTGTAATCCAGATGGGATTCAATTGTTGAATATAAAGTATAAGAAATGTGAAGAAATAATCTAGGGTAAAGCATGCGTTGAACTACTCAACTTTGCACCTTCGAGGTCGTTGTGTATCTCTAACAAGTGCACAACAACAGACTCTACGCGCATGACGGTCGCACGGTCTATTTCTCGGTATGATAGATGAAAGAACTAAGGGAAAGACGTTCTCTTACAATCCCCTCAAGTGTGAGTGGGAGATGTTGGATATGGAAGACGTTTGTACACCCTTGTGGGGGATGTACGAGGGAATACGGACCTCGAACGTCGCGCACACGAAGTCATGTGCAAAGGGAATCTGTTCCCTTGCGGAGAGGATCTCTGTATGAGCGGGAAAGTCGCATTATATATGCATAAGTGCATGCGACATATGGCTAATAAAGGGGGAATATCTTAAGCTTATGTTGTACCATGCATATGGTACAACTTAAGCTTATAATGTGCCATGTATCATGGTACACCTTAATTAAGTTATTCCAAAGGAACAACTTACCCTAAAATAACTACCTTGGGGGCTATAAATAAGACCCAAGGGTAGCCATTTTCCTTACACATTTGCATGAAATTCATGCATGCATCTTCTTCATAGCGAAGCTCTGCAGAAATATTTCCTCTCCCTTCTTCCAAGTTCTTAATCTAAAATAGAGATTTAGATTATGGATTAGTAGCCTTACTCCGTTCGTGAGAAGACTCGATCCGTCGTGGCGAATCCGAAGGCAAAGTTCCGAGACTATCGTTCCGCATACGCAAGCGTAAGTCTCCACTTTAATTATCGATCCTAACTTTGTTTTGGACAGGATCCATCATAAATTGCTCTATCCCGATTAAGGACGGGACATAACCTATTTGAAAACATCTTTTTCAAAAAATTTGAAATACATTGGCTAATCTCCGTAGAGTAGAGCACAATGTCATAAGTACATTGGCTAATCTCCGTAGAGTAGAGCACAATGACATGGCTAATCTCGCATGAAGTAGAGCACTACGGCTAATCTTCAAGGAGTAGAGCCCAAAAAGCGTTTTTGAAAACGTATTTTTCAAAACGTATGAAGACGTATTTTTCAAAAATATATTTCAACATAGTACCCTTATGATACTAGTGAAATATTCGGCAATCCCTGGCCATTGCCGGGTTTAAGCCGTTGCCGTGTCAAGGTCGGATCCCCCCCTTTAGGAGATTTTTCTGCAAGCCATCGTCGCCTGCTCCCATATGGATCCAGGTGTTTCCCCCCGTATGAGAGAATTTTGGCGCAACCGACTGTCGTTTGGCCCCGTATGGGCTAGTCGGCACGTTCGTGTTCGACCAAGGCCTTTTGCCGAATTGGTCGACCAAAACACCCGAATTGGTCGACCAATACTAATGGTCTGAAACTTCTCCCGGCCAGTGCCGGCCTGGCCGGCCCTCGGCCAGGCCCTTGCCGCTGCCAGGGCCGGCCGTGGCCCTGGCAGCGACCAGGGCCGGCTATTGGCCAGGCCCTGGCCGAGGCCAAGGCTGGCCAGGCCCTGGCCTCTGCCAGGGCCGGGACCGGCCTGGCCCTGGCCAGGGGCCAGGGCCCCTGCCCTGGCCTCGGCCAGGGCGGCCAGGCCCTGGCCTGAGGCCAGGGCACTGCCAGGCCCTGGCCTGAGGCCAAGACACTGCCCTGGCCTCTGCCAGGGCAGCCTGGCCCTGGCCGGGGCCAGGGCCCCTACCCTGGCCTCTGCCAGGGCACTGCCAGGCCCTGGCCTGAGGCCAGGGCGCTGCCCTGGCCTCTGCCAGGGCGGCCTGACCCTGGCCGGGGGCCAGGGCCCCTGCCCTGGCCTCGACCAGGGCGCTGCCAGGCCCTGGCCTGATGCCAGGGCGCTACCCTGGCTTCTGCCAGGGCGGCCTGGCCCCTGGCCGGGGGCCAGGGCCCCTGCCCTGGCCTCAGCCAGGGCGGCCAGGCCCCTGGCCTGAGGCCTGGGCCCCTGCCCTGGCCTCTGCCAGGGCGGCCTAGCCCTGGCCGGGGGCCAGGACCCCTGCCCTGGCCTCGGCCAAGGCTGCCAGGCCCTGGCCTGGCTGCGGCCAGGGCCGGCCCTGGCCTGGCCTGGCCTGGCCGTGGCCAGGTCTCCCTGGCCCTGGCCGTGGCCGGCCAGGGCCGGCCGGCCATGCCCCGGCCATGGCTTATTGGCCTTGACCGGCCATGGCCCTTTGGCCATGGCCGGTCTCCCCCCTTCATGGGGTTGGCCGCACACCCCCACCGGAGGGGGGTGGCCGTGGTGGTGTTCGTCGTCATTGGCCGTAGCCAACCCTCTCCGCATGGGGAGGGGGAGTGCATTGCCTCCATTGCCCATTTGGCTATAGATTTCATGTACCAAAATTTATCTTCCCCGATGGAAATAACTACCACCTTCTTCTCCGGTGAAGCACCCGTTCGTCGAGGAAGTAGTTGTCCTCCAATGGCCGTGTGCCAAAAAATAACCCTCTTCAAAAAAATCGTAAACTACGCGCTCCACATGAAGAGAGCGCCCATTCCCTATGAATGGAGACTCAGCATCCATGAAGAGAGCGAGTTTGACGATATGAACGGTCGGTTCTTCCCGTCATGGAGAGTTCCTGCCATATCCGTAATGGTAGGAGACCCTAACGTGAAAAGAACAACCGATGCGTTCTCTCCGTCACGAAGCGTTCCTACCATATCCATAATGGTAGGATACCCATTCGTGAAAAAGACAACGACTCGTTCATAGTTTTGACGGGGCAGCGGTTTGACCGGGACGAACCTGTATGGCTCTGATACCAATGTAGGATCCTGTCAAAACAGCGTTAGGATCGATAAATGAAGTTGAGACTTACGCTTGCGTATGCGGCACGGTAGTCTCGGAACTTCGCCTTCGGATTCGCCACGACGGATCGAGTCTTCTCACGAACGGAGTAAGGCTACTAAATCCACAATCTAAATCTCTACTTTTAGATTAAGAACTTGGATAAAGAGAGAGGAAGGATTTCGGCAGAGCTTCGCTAGAATGAAATGCAAGGCAAGAATACCATGCAAAAGTGTAAGGAAATGGCTAAGCCTTGGGTCTTATTTATAGCTCCCAATGTAGTTATTTTAGGAGTAATTGTTCCTTTGGAACAATTTAACTAAAGTGTACCATCATACATGGCATATTATAAGCTTAAGTTGTACCATATGCATGGTACAACATAAGCTTAAGATATTCCCCCTTTATTAGCCATATGTCGCATGCACTTATGCACATATAATGCGACTTTCCCATTAATCTAGAGATCCTCTCCGCAAGGAAACAGATTCCCTTTGCACACGACTTCGTGTACGCGACGTTCGAGGTCCGTATTCCCTCGTACATCCCCTACAAGGGTGTACAAACGTCATCCATATCCAACAGGTGCTGCGTGGCCTTCCTCAACGCCCCTTCATCATGGGCAATGTTGGGGGATGGCTCCCCCAAGCTTGATCTTGTTCCGGTCTTTGACCTCGCCGGTGACACCGATCTTCGAATCGGTGGAGCTTTCTTCAGATTCTTCAATGTCGAGAGCTTGCAAAGCTCTCGTATTCTCACGACATCAGCGTCGCCATCATCTTTTGTTGTGGAGCTATTGGGAGAGTCCTCCATCTCCTCCTCTTCGACCAAATCTTGACCTTCTTCAAAGCCGTCATCATGGAGTGCACCGATGGAGTGGGGGATAGCCTCTTTTATAACCTCGTCAAGGAGGTCCACATAATCTAGCTCCTCATGATATGGCATGTGCTTCATAGCCTTTGGTATATGGAGCCCGACTTCAATGTTGCCGACATTCAAGGTAAGAGTCCCTTCCCGCACATCGACGATTACACCGGCGGTGGCGAGGAATGGGCGTCCAAGTATTAGCGATGTGTCACCATCCTCCTTGATATCCATGATCACAAAATCACAAGGCAAGCATATGCCTCCCGGAACTTGGAGTGGGATGTTCTCCGCGATCCCAACCGGCCTTGTAATCCGACCGTCTGCGAGTTGAATCCTCATGTCGGTTGGCTTTAAATCCGTGCCGGTATTCAACTTCCGGAACATGGTGAGAGGCATGAGGCTCACACTAGCGTCCAAATCAACCAATGATTTTTGTAAGGGGACGCCCCCTAGAGTGCAAGGAATCCGGAAGCTCCCGGGATCTTTAAATTTGGCGGGTTCCTTTTCCTTCCTAGTGAACCAAGTTCCTTGTTCCGCGAGCATGATCTTCTCTTTCCTTTTTCTTCCCGTAATCAAGTCCTTTAAGAACTTCGTGTAGGATGGGATTTCCACTATGGCATCAAGGAAATGGATATTGAGGCTCACCCCTCTCAAGTATTCGAGGAACTTGGCTAGCCTCTTCTCGATCTTGGCTCTAGCTAGCCGTTGAGGGAAAGGCACCGGTGGCATGAATCGGCGCTCATCAATAGGTTCCTCCACTCTAGACTTTGCTCCTTCTTGCAGCTCCTTCTCTTTTTCCACCTCAATTGTCGGCTCGCTCTCTTCTAGAATCTCCACCACGGGTTCCTTGACTCGAGTCATGACGGGAGTGGTATCCTTACCACCCCTTGTCGTAACCGCAACAACCGCGTTGATATGGCCGGTGTTACCTCGTGGATTTGGCTCGGGTTGAGCCGGCAATTGTTGGTTGTTTCTATTGAGCAACGCAAGTTGCTCCCCAATTTGAGTGACGACGGTGGTAAGAGAATCTTGTCCCGCCTTCAACGTGGCGTTAATCTTGCTCTGCTCCACTATAAACTCCTCCACCTTAGCTTCAAAATCCGAACGTGGTTGAGCTTGCGGAGGGTTGGGATTTCACCAACCTTGATTATACCCGGGTGGCCTATAAGGTCCCACTTGTTGCCTAGGTGGGAAGTTTTGTTGTGGTGGCCCCCTTGGTTGATAATTCGGTTGTGGTGGTGGAGCCCGAGCTTGAGGAGGTTGTTGTGGCGGGGGGTTCAAGGCACCATCATTATTAGCATAGGAAAAACCCTGATGGTTTCTAGCGGCCGGGTTGGCCCAATATCCGGAATTCCCCGCAACATACTGAATTTGCTCCAAAGCTCCTTCTCCATGCTCTCCTCCTACATACATGGATTGGGATTGGTCTTGCCAATCACTCATATGGTTTGTCGGTGCGGATGTAGAAGGAGCTCCATGCGGCTCGGTAATGTATTTCTCCAATCTCTCCACTACCTTGTGGAGAGAGTCAAATTTGCTAGCAAGCTCCGCCACGGCCTTGGCCTCATAAATACTCGTGGGCTTCAAGGAGGACGAAGAATGTCCTCGCTCGTCGCCCCACTGTTGGTTGTTGGAGGCCATCTCCTCTAGCAAGGCCGTAGTTTCATCGGGGGTCTTTGACAAAATGGCTCCGTTGGCGATAGCATCAATAATTTGTTTTGTGCCCGGTTGGAGTCCATTGTAGAAACTGTGGATAAGCTCCCAATCCTCTATGCTGTGATGGGGGCATTGATGCTGCAAGTCCTTGAAGCGCTCCCACACCTCATAGAGAGTCTCATGCGGTCCTTGCTTGAAGGACATGAGAGCACTTCTTATCTTCACCGTCTTGGAGGGCGGGTAAAATTTGTCGACGAAGGCACTCGCCAATTCATCCCAAGTGGTGAAGATTCCTTCAGCCTGCGTCCCCAACCAATATAGGGCTTTGTCCTTGAGTGTGAAGGGGAAGAGGCGCAGTCTGATAGCATCTATGGAGACGCCCGGCATTTGGAAGGTGGCACATTTTGATAAAAAGAGCTGGATGTGGTAATGAGGGTTTTCATGGGAATTCCCATGAAAAGGGTCTTGCTGCATCAGAACTACCAACCCAGTCTTCAACTCGAAATTTTTGTCGGCCGCCAACTCCGGCATAGCTATGGACGAGGTCGTGGAGGAAGTCTTAGGCCGAAGCCTATGTCTAATGGAAATGATCCTCGCCATTCGCACCGCCAATTCTTCGGCTGTCTCAGGATGGGCCATAAAATTCCCTTCCGTTTCGAGTCTCCTCTCTGCTCTGATCCTCCTCAATGTACGTTTGATCTCCGGATCGTATAGTATTTCTTCGGGGTCCGCTGTGGATCTCGTGTACATGCAAGGAAAAACAGAGTTTCAAAGAAATAGTTAGCACAAAGGAAGGGTAAAATAAAAATAGAAATAATAAAACAAAAAGAAAAATAACTAGGTAGGTAGAATCAAACACTATCGCCTCCCCGGCAACGGCGCCAAAAACTTGATCGCGCCCCGGATACACACCCGGGACGAGACTCGCTAGTCTTACCGCAAGCGCACGGTGTAGCGGTGAGCGGGTATCGAACACGAGGAGGGCAAATGACGGTGTCTTCTTCAATTCACCTGGCTATAAGGACAGTCGAGAAATATTCGCAATAAAGCGGTCACAGTCGTTCAATTGTATAAAGAAAATATCAAATTAACAAAACGCCTAGGGATAGGGAATCCCTGCTACAAACTGTATCTCGTCATTGTGATTCGTAGGTTTCACAATTGCTAGACTTGAAATTCAGGTGAACTAGTTGCAACTAAATGTAGAACCAAGCTCACGCTCTCGCGCTATCGCCGGTCTATAGCAAACCTAGGGTAGAGTCCAATCTCTTGTAAACCATAACCTAGGCAAGCTAGCGTGAAGAACAACATCATCGTTCAATCGTATCTCGAGCCCACTCTCGTGCAAACTCGAGCTACGACCTAGGTTGGGATAGTTCCTACCCGTCCAATCTCTTGCAAACGGGTATTGGTATAGAATTGCAATCGAAAACCCTAGTTTCGGTCCAATCTCTTACAAACCGATTCCAGAGAAACCTAATTGTAACCCCATTCGAATTTCAAGGGCTTCCTATCGAGTTGGGATCCAATCTCTTGCAAATCCCAATCGGTATGAATCCCTAGCTATTCGTATTAAATCAATCCCAAACTAACCCTAATCAATTCTAGCAAGAATTTCACCAATTCATCACAAATTAGAAATAGGGTTCGTAGGGTTCATCCTTACGCCCTAAGACGATACAACTACTCACAATTCATAATGCAAATCATTAGAAATTCAATAATAAAAACAATAGAATTCATTACAATAGAAAATATATCAATAAAAATGAGGTTTTTGATAGAAAGAGAGACAAACCAATGAAGATTCAATAGCATCCAACAAATTAACACTTTTATCTCTCTCCAAAGAACCAAATCTAATCTCCTAAAAAAGTAATCAAAAAGGGCTGCCAAAATTATGAGAAAAGCTCCCTAAACTAGGTTTAAAACTGGGGTTAAATACCCCCAAAAATCGCCCAAAAAACTGCGACAAAATTACCCCGGCGCAGCTTGAAAATCGCACTTTACGCTACATGCAGCGCGGCTCACTCGGCCGAGTGACAAACCCGTCACTCCGTCACTCGGCCGAGTGACGGACCCTGATGGATTCCAGTAAGTCTGGACTTTTGGGGGTCGTCTCCTCGGGAGTCACTCGGCCGAGTGACTTTCTTCGCTCGGCCGATGGGATTTCATCACTCGGCCGAGTCGAAACTCGGGGCTGACTGACGGATTACAGTAACTTGGGAATTTTGGTTGCCGCCGTCTTGATGCCACTCGGGCGAGTGGTGTATCCGTGCTCGGCCGAGTGGTCTGCCGATGCTCGGCCGAATACACGCTGAAATGGAGTCTGTTGCGTGTCCGATCTAGCCGGCCGAGCGGGCCGTCGATGCTCGGCCGAGTGACTCCTTCACTCGGCCGAGTGGCATGCTGAAAATGCCCAGTCTTCGTATTTTTGCCTCCTCGTCGCTCCTACGATGTTCTTTCTTCTTCCACTCCTCTCCAATCGTAGAATTCCCCTCAAAAGAGTCACGGGTGACACTCTGGAGTGGGTGCATCTCAGAATCACTCCAAATCTCCTGAAATACGACAAAAACAGGGAATCATGAAAAGCATCGCAATATTGTCGAATAATCGTGAAAAACGCGATATGGGCGATCTAAATGGCATGCAAACAAGCAGAAAAAAGGTGTAAAATATGGAGTGATCAAGTATTCATGCCATATGGTCTCTAATCAGCATGTTATTCCTGCAAAGCATAGGTGGGACCATAAAAGCAAAAGAGGGAACAAAAATGGGGGAAACTGTATTCCATGTTGTAAGGGCCGTAAGGTCTCTCTTTCTTTCCTTTATTGTTGTAATCCATTTTTGAGATGATTGAGATTGTAATAATATTATTGATTATCTGTGTGGTTTTGAGTATGCATGCAAGAACCTGCAAGGTTTCACATAGACGCTTATTGTGGTTAAAGCAAGGATGAAAGAAAAACAAAAGTACCTCATCCATGCTTGCACATGCGGACTCGCTCGCGTCCTCACTCCCAAGTATAATAAGAAGCGGTGCGTGACAGGGTTTAATGGTGGCCCATGCAAGTAATACTCGTGCAAAATACTTTAAAACAGCATAGATAAGATTACAATCTTGATCCTCAAGAACATCTTTCCTTGAGTTCCCTATTCGAGCCTTGTTCATTAGAAAATCATAGTCCTAGAGTTCTAATCAATGGTTAACAATAAGTCCACCCTTGGTCATGAAGCTATCTTCATTCTTAAGTCGACAACCATAAATCTAGCATTGTTGATTCACTGACCCATTTTCCTCGTCATATTCCCCTTTCGATTTTCCTTGTTTTTGATTCACGATACTTCCCACCAGAACGGCCATGTCGTCATATTTCATTCCTAGAATCCCCCCATCTTTTCCTATCTTAGAACTCATTTGATTCATGCAGTCATTACACTTTCCCATAATTAAATTCCGAGGACGGAATTTTAATAAGGTGGGTAGGATGTAACGACATGTTCCTATACGTACGTATTTCGTACGTATTTCTATTGATTAATTATTTGAATATTTTTAAATCGATTTCTCCTAATCAAATCTTAATTAGATAGACCCCTTAATCAAATCTTATCTAATTATTTTTAGTAAATCGATTTTTCAAATCGAATCTTAATCAAATCGATCACTACAATCAAAATATATTAACCGAATATTATTCTATCTAAATCCTAATGTATCTAAATATCTTGATTTTCCTTAATAAATCTTAAACAAATCTAATAGTCCTAACTAAACTGATTTCATGATCAAATCTTATCCTAATCTAAATCTTAACTAAAAATACTTCCCTAATCTTAATAAATCTTAATGAATACTAACAAATCTTAACAAACCTAATACTAAAAATTCTAAATATCAATGGATTATTCAAATCGGATCTTAACCAACCAATCTTACCGATTAACTCATCTGATTATATCAAATCTTATCCATGATTCTCTGCAACAACCCACTTCCTCTTCTCACTTTTCGCATCAAAACCCATTCTCCTCTTCAAATCAATACAAACCCACGTTTTACATCTTCTCCCCTACTTCATCAAACAATCGAAGGGAACCCACACTCTCAGCCATCATTTTCAATCCCCTGCTTATCAAACAAATCAATAAATCCATGCACCCTCTTCCACTGTCTTCTTCCGCAACCAGCACCAATTCACGGCAATCCCCCATCTACTCCTCCTCCTTCACCTTTTCGCCTCAACTCACAGTCGCAAGAAACTGACGCCGAACCCCTTCTCCTACGCCTTCACAGTGTGCCACCATCTCCTCCTACCGCTGCCGTCCAACCCACAACCCGCACTCCACCGCCCGACCACCTTTTGTCCTCATGTACTTCCACCTCCTTCCTCCACTATCCCAACAACTCCGACAGCCACTCGAACCGCCACCGCGCCTCGCTCGCTCCCCAGGAATCGACAACACTCCATCAACCCTCCTCCTCTGCCAACATCCTTCTTCCCTCCACCCAAACTCTCGACCTCCCCCTCACAGCTGCAACTCTCCTAGACCTCCCCTCTTCCCCTCAGCCTGCAACGTCGCCACCCCCGCCTACAGCAGCCCGTCGTCGACTCTGTCTCTCCATAACCCCCTGTCAACCCCCTGTTTGACCCACTACTGGCTGCCCCCAGCAGCATCCCCGACTCCCTGTTCAACCCCCCTGCGGTCCCCTCCGACAGGCAGCAGCCCCGCCCAAGGGGGAGGCCAGATCTCCTCCCCTTTGGTAGCCTTTTGACGAGTGACTCTGGGCTACCCTTTCCTTTCTCTCGTGGCTTGGGATGGTGGCAAGACACGCAAATATCGGTGCTTCTGTCTTTGTGGTATGTCGCCTACCAAGTGTTCCCCTACGAGATCCCGTTGACTTCTCGAGCTCCGGTGATCTTCCAATGATCCCGATTCCATCACCGGTGAACCCAACACTTGTTGAGAGATGGGTATGACCTCGAGGAAAATTCATCCATGTGTATCTATTCAGACATCTTGATCAAAATAACAGTAAGCTGTTTGGTAAGTATTTATCTAAGTTAATAGAAATGTTGTAATCATTAGAAACTTAGGTAAAGTCCTGAGACTTAATGCAAGGTCAAACATGTATCGAGATGAGGATCTCGATCATGGAGAAGTGCTTGACCATTAGTAGCATAAGTCTAGAAATGTTCGTGGTCGTAGATGTTTCGAGAAAGGATATTAAAACATCGGATAGACCATTATGTCTTAGTCTTCACCGTATAGCGGTGACGATGATCACAGACTTGGTGAAGTCGAAGACAAGACACATGTGCACATTGGAGAATGAGTTCACTGAACAACCCAACAAGAGTTATCATATGCTTATGATTAACCAATCTGTCAATGATAACTCTTAGTGATGATAGGCAAGTTGGTCTTTTGACTTTAGGTAATTGTACGAACCTATGCATGAATGATGTTACTTAGATCAATGATCTAGCCTCGAATAAGCCCCGTTGAAAGGTCTTTGGTTGGGTGCCATTTGGAACGTGCAAGGAGAGTAATGACCAAGACAGGATTCGGCTCTCCCGGTCAATGGGAGTTAGTGTCGTAGTGTTAGTTCGATCTTTAGTGAAAACTCTGGCTAGAGTATGTTGGAAGATGTCCAACATTAGTTGACTAAAGATCGATGGAGACTAACCGGCTTCGAGCTATTGGGGTTGATAGTTTGACCGTACCCTAGGCTTGAACCAAACGGCATAGGTTTGACGAAGAGACTAAAACTGCGGTATTCATCAAGGACACAGTCAGGACGGTCCCGACAATACTCATGTCAAAGAGTTAACCACTTAAGTATGATACCGAAACAGGGACGACAGCTGCTGCTTGCGGTTACTACCGTCTGGGGCTTCGAGCCCCACCTGTAGTAGGGTCAGGCTGTAGGGTCTCACACAGAGTGCGACCTTTGTCAAGTAATATATATAAATTAGGGAGAACATGCATTTAATGCAAGGGATAGAATACTGCAAAGAGTTTGGAATTATCTTTTGCATTCGGGATATGTTGGGGATGTATGCCCTCGGACCATTTGTATTTGATGCAAATGATTTTTCATAATAGATGTGGACATTTTTGCATATGATGGAAAGGGAGTTAAATATGTCGTAAATTGTTCACGTACATATTTAATATGATTAACGCACGTACGAACGACGTAAATTGTTCACGTAAATTGTTCATCCCGATCTAAACGTAGGTACGAACGACGTTAAAAGGAGTTTTGTGGGCAGACCCGGCCGGGTTTGAAGATGCTGCCAGGCCGAAATGGGGCGGTCACCCTCTAAGCCAACGCACGCGCCCGCTACTGTAGCAGGGCGCCCGCACCCGTTGAAGCGGGCACAGGTCCGCGCCTGCCAAAAGGAGGGGCAGGCACGCCCGCTCCATGCAGGCGGGTCCCCGCACAAGCGCCCGCTGGGTGCGTGCTCGGCGCGTGCCCAGCACGTTGTAACGGTCGGTTTTCGATCGTACCTTTTTCGTGCATATGCTTTTGACCGTGCACGTATTTATTTTAGACTTTTTTTGTATTTGAACACTATGGTGTGATATGTCGTTGTGACCCTCTCTGAGAGTATTAAATTGTGGAATTAATTTGGAACGTCATTTCACGGGTCGTTCTCCCACGATTTGACTTTGTTTGACGAGACATCGCGATTTTCACTTTTGTCGCGAGGCTTTTTTATTTTTAATTTTGTTTATCGACGTCAAAATTGTGATCCTTGTTTTCTGTCTTCTTCCTCTCGTCGTCCCGGTCATCTCAGTATTTATTTCACAATTTTTAGACTTCGTTTGACCTACTTTCACTTTTTGCCCAACCTAATATTGATTTAACCTAAGTATCACTTGGCTTTTGTTCCCCTAATATTAATTAATTATAATATTCATCCTAATCATCCAAGCTAGCCATTTTTGCCTTGTCACGTAGCACATGGGAGAGAGAGTGAGAGGGTGAGGGTTGTATTGTTTTAATAATTGTTATAACAACATTTCTATTCAAAACATCCTATAACAACTCTACATATAACCCTAGACCTAGTCTTCCCTCCTTCCCACGTTCAGCCAGCCCTCATCCATTCAAATATTTTTAAACCCTAACTAGCCACGTGACAATAGCCTCTCTCTTTATTTAATGACCTAGGCTATTTCTCTTCAGCCCTCAACCTATAAAATAATACCTAGGGTAATATTTTTTCCACAGCAACAAAAACTGCGCCGCCCCCTCCTAATATTCTCACGCTAACGCAAAGAAAAACCCAGAGCGTGGCCTTCTTCTTCATTTCTTAGCCACTAACCCATCACCGGCCAACCCTCTCTCATCCCCGACCTTCCTCCGTCGTCCTTGCCGCCGTGGACCGCCGGGATCTACCGCAAAGCCCGCCTGCAGCCGCAAAAACCCGCAGTAGCAACAGCAGCTTGCAGCGGCCACCGTCGTCGCGGCTTCTCCCCTCCGCCGTCGACCCCCTGGTCCCCCCTGCGTCGTTGACATCTGCCCTCAGGCCGTCGAAGTCTGAAACAACGAGGGTACTCGCTGTTTTGCGTGTATATCGACGTATCGACGCGTCGCTGAGTTCTCACCGTACCCTCTCACTGTTGGGGTCTTCCAGTAGCCCCCTACTTCTCCTAGGGCTGTTTTCCGACGTCACGAGCATCCCCTACGACGCTCAACATCATAGACTTCGTTTACGTCATACCGTTCATCTCGGTTCGTTGTTACGGCTTCCCGGGAGCCGTGAAAATGCCTACCGACCTATTACTCACTGTTTGGAATCTTGTTCGCTGACTTGGTCGCTGCCCGAGAATTGGCGAGCGTGAAATCTTATTTGGAATCTGGACGTGGAGTGTTTTCTATTACTCCAACCCCTGGCGTCGCTACCCGACGCCAGTGTAGCTCTCACATCGTGTAAGGGTAAATTTCTGAACACTTAGGACCCCCAACCCATCCATGTTAAACAAGATAAAAATCGCTAATTTTATTGTCCGGTAATTCACTAATAAAGATAATTTAATTTGGGACTGTAGGCTGGTGGATTTGAGCACATATGTAGACTGGACTGTTTGGACGGTGTATTCAGAACGATTGATTACATGCAAGTGAAACTTGACAGTTCTTTGTTTAGGCCGTGCTTTAGGCCATTTCTTGTTTTAGGCGTAAAAGAGACTAGACGACGAAATGATACTCGCCTAGACGCAATTTTAAGATCTAGCTTGACAACGAAGCAAGATCTGTCACCCTCATGTCATTCATGCATTGCTGCCTGTCACGTTTAATTTCCATAACTGTATGCTCTTTACTTGTGCACTGCCATGCCTGTCATGTTTAAATTCCTTATCTGTATGCACTTAAATTATAACTTGACATGCCATGTCATCCATGCTTGAATGTTGCATTCGTAGCACACGCTACGTCCTTGTTCAGGCTAGGCACTTGCGTTGCATGCACAACCCTATGCCAAATACACTTCCTGGCTCGTGATCCAGAAGCGGGCTACATGTGTTGGTAAAAAGCCAATGCCCGATACACGTGGAGGGGTAGGGATAAGCGATCACTTGAGCTTAGGGGTTGGCCCGTACAGCCACTCCAGCCAAAAGGCGTAATCTCTGTGCACGACATGTTTACTTGACTTGTAAAATCCATGTGATTGTTTAGTAGCTTTGCTACCCATGTCATGATGTACTTGTGCCTTGTTAAACTTGCTGCCATGTCATACTTGTCGCATCTATTTAATTATTGCATCTATACTTTAAAATGCCATGTCATCTTACATTTTTAGAACTGCTAGGTTGTTTTACTATCCTTTTAGTTTCCTTGCACAAAGTCTTTGTAGACTTTGCTGACATGCGCCCTCGTCTCTTTTGGGTGTCGCATGTTAGTTGCCGAGCCAGAGTCCGTTGCTGAGGATGGAGTGTTCGCAGACGCTGAGTTTGAGTCCACCGTTGACGTGGAGTACGAGGACACCGGTGACCAGTCGTAGAGACTGCTTTTGGGTTGTTTCTGCTTAGGCTGTTGTTAGTTGTCGGTGCATAGCACTTTTCTTTCTGTACGTTGATTATTTCTGTTGGCCATGCTTGGGCCTTTTTAGACTCCTCTTTTAGCCTGGTGGCTTTTCTGTGATGTTGGAATTTATTGTGGACCTTCTGAGATTGAAATAATTTTATATGTCTCCTTTCTTTATTATTATTGTTGTTCTGCTACGCATTTGCAAGGACCTATACTTTGTTAATCCAGACGCTTTACAGACTGGAGCCTCACAGCTCCAAGTCTGAGCGGACTTCTCACGCCTCGCCTCCATTTTAGGGAAGCGGGTCGTGACACACGTACTGTGCACACACGGCACGGGCAGCAGCAGCGAACATGCAGTACGCATGCGCTGCCAGCTGGAACATGCAGGTCGGCCCCACACGCAGCCTCGGGCTGCGTGCAGGTTGCGACGACTGGCCTTTTGCGAATCTTGTGAATTTTGGCTATCTTTCGACCCTTATTTGAATGGTCAAACAGACTCGGAATGACTCTCCGTTTTTTCATACGCGTTCACCATTCAATGCTTTTCGATTTGATAGGTTTTATCAAATGCAAAGCTCGACGGTGAGGGAGTTAAAATTTATTGAAGTTTGGCATTTCTTTAAGGCAAACTAACTTGAATTTTTTACTCCAAGTTTATTAGTCCCACATCGGAAGTGGAGTAAAGGGGAGGGGTCAGCCGCCTATATAAATAGGGGCCTACCCTCCTCCTCATAACTCGTTCCAAGTTCTAGATCTGAGCAGCTCCCAAAAGTTTGGAGCACGCTCGGATCTAAGCTTAAAATAAATATTCTCTTCTCCTTATATTTCTCCATTGCTTCTGAAGGGCTTTAGCAAAGCCACAAGGAGCTCGGATTCGATCCAGAGTCTTGACGAAAGATCCACTCAAGGTGAAACTTTCTTCGGTATGTGGTTGGCTCAGCGAAAAGAGGGTTGCTCGCCTCAGGACGCGGTGCGGTTTGAGAAGCGGTTCAGATCGGGACAAGTAGCGGCTCGGGACGCGGTTCGGTACACTTTGCTGGTGCAAGCAAAGTTCCGGGTATGTAGTTTAATTAAGCATTTCATTTATTATATTGCAGTAGCTTAGATCTATCTTGGGGTGGTCAGATCCACCTCAAGATAGTAGAGATCCAGGCTAGGGTCTTGAAATCCTTAGGGCTTGCTCGTTAAATAGTTTAACGTTTTCTGCTGCTTTCTTTTCTGTTTGCTTCCATCGTTCGTCCGACGTAGGACGTGCATAGAATAATGCTCTAAGGGTCCCTCAATGCCCATCAGTGATATCAGAGCATTAGGTCTACTTCTGATGTAAGGACTACAATATTTATAAATGCAAGTATGCTTTTTAAATACATATAAAATATATTCTAACTTTATGAGACAATGTTAAAATGAGACCATTTGTTATTAGATGCTTTAAAAAATTATTTTATGTGATAAAATCCTTTTAGTAGCATGCTAATTTTATGTGATGATTTTAAAACAAATGTTTTTGAAATAAAAATTATGTGATAATTTTTATGAAACTATTGATTTTTATTATAAAAAATTTTATGTTTTAAAATCATACCAATAATTCAAGTGTTAAATTTTAAGATGCATATTATTATTTATAGGACAAATTTTAATATATTGTTCCTGTTTGATAATTATTTGATAATTATTAAATAGTTAGAAACTTTTTATGCGATATTTAAGTTGATAAGATGCATGCTAATTTTATGTGATAAAGTTAGTTTATGGTTTTAAATGGTTATTCTAACTTCTTGTGTATTATATGATAATTCAACAAAGCCTTTTAGGTTAGCCATTAAAAGCCATCTAAATATTATGAGATAATTTTAGATTGCTTTGCTATGATTTAAAATTGTTTTAAATGCCTAATACACGATTAGGATAGCACCTTAAAAATCATTCCTTGTAGGTGATAATGACTTAATAAAAGTTATTAATCAATCCTAATACTTTCGAATTTTAGGATTCAACTAGTTGATAGAATTAACTAGTTCTAATGAGGCCATTAATAATCGTACGGTACACATATGAATAATATGTTTCCTTCAATGGACCATGATCCGGTCAATGTACTTGGTTAAGTTTGTTGGATCACCCTAGCTAGACTGGGGATAAGTGATCCTGGCGTAGTCAATTCCCTGGCCGTGTTTCGCTGGACCGCAAGGATGCAAATTATGATTATGATGACATCGTCGATTATATCTAAGTCAATTACGTTAAAAATCTTTTTCAAGATTAGCCATAGCCCTCCTTGTTTTAGAGGTTGGCAACTATATGTTCATTGTTATAGTTGTTGAGCACACTCAAGCTATGACGTAGACCCTTTATGGAAACCAACTTCTCAATACATGAGATGTAGCCTAGACTGTAATGCCCTACCAGCTACTGCACAAGTACTAGAGGGGGGGTGAATAGTACTTTAAAATAATAAGGCATATAATTCCAAATTAAATTGCACACAACTACCGAATCAATTTGCGGAAGCTTAAATTGAATGACGACAACGAAATTAACAATGCTAACAAACGATGTTAATGGGTTCGGATCCACCCAAGTCTCCCCGACTTGTTCCCGGTGATCCTACGTCCCAACCACCCGGATCCCTTCCGGATACTTGAGTTAGAAACCCTAACTCAAGATTTCCACTATGAATATCTTGTGAAAAACCTTCACAAGATCAAATCATACATGCAATAGCAAACGTGAATCCCACAACCCGGGATCACAACCTTCTCTCACAACCGAGAGAATCACAAAGCAATATTAAAGAGTTTAATATGAAATAAATACTCTTACCACAAAATCCTATACCTTGAGTTTTTCTTACCCAATAGGTGGAATGAAGGATTTGAGGAAGATGAAGTTACCAAACCCTAGCACCAAGGAAATGAGCAGCAATGGGTGCCTAGGGAAGATTTGGAAACTTGAATCAAGCAATAGCTTGAAGAGCTCACCAAGAACAAGCTTCTCTCTAGATCTAGAAATGAGAGAGAATGTGTTTCTTGTGAGGAAGAGAGCTTTAGATTTGAGGGAGAATAGCTATCTCTTTAGAACTCAATGAATCTCTTAATGGCAGCTCTATTGAAGATAGAAATGACCTAGGTTCGTATTTATAGGGTCCCATAAAAACAAGTTAGGTCAATCTCCAACGGAAAGAAATCTGTGATAATTAGTCGGTCAAAGAACACTCACTGACCGACTAGTTCATCAACTAGTCGGTCAGTCACAAAGCATGGACCGACTAAGAGCAGATCTGAGAAGAGATAGAATTTCAGACCTAGAAAACTAGTCGGTCCAAGAACACTGTCTGACCGACTAGTTTCACAACTAGTCGGTCATCCAATGAACGTAGACCGACTAAGAGGCAAAACAACATAGTCTGAAGGCAAGTTGACTTAGTCGGTCCAAGAACAAAAGTTGACCGACTAGATTATCAACTAGTCGGTCATCAAACGTTCTTAGACCGACTAACGGTAAACAGTAGCTTAGGAGAATTTTAGAGTGAACAGTAAGTCTCAACTAGTCGGTCAAAGAAGCATCACTGACCGACTAGTTCACAAACTAGTCGGTCGGTGAGTCAACGTAGACCGACTAACTGTAAACAGTAAAGTCCAAGAATTTAAGGAATCAAACTAGTCGGTCCAAGAACAGTTGCCGACCGACTAGATCATCATCTAGTCGGTCAGTACTTGTTCTTGTACCAACTAACATGCACAACAAAGTCCGAATCGAAGCGCGACGCTTCGAGGAAGTTAGAATGAACTTGTGCAAGGATCCTAGAGCTACGAAATGAGCGTAATGAAGATATAGACGTAAGATATACTCAAGGCTTAACATTCTATATATCGAAGCTAAAAGACTATAAATAAAACCTTAATAAACGGTCTTCGATAGCTTCGATTGAATCTTCATATTTTCCAAAGCGTCGCAAGAGCTTCAACGAAGCTTTAGGCATGAAAATGAGCTTTGGAAAGTGTTGAGATGTCGCTTTGAATGTTCACGTGAAATTGGCGACGATCTCCAATACTGCGCTCACAAATTGTTAGTTTATGAATTATTTATGTTTGCTCATCATCCAAAACCAAATCCGGGGAGTCCAATATTCAACATTCTCCCCCTTTTTGGTGATGACAAACCAACATAAATAATAATCAAAGATAATAATTCAAATGTAAAATACTTACTCCCCCTGCATTGATGACACGTTAATTCCAAAATGAATATAAATGAATTGCATCAAGCAGACGAGTAAGATATATAATGAGAATCGATTTTTAAAATATCGGATTTTGAAAATCCTTATATGTATCTTAACTCCCCCTGAATCTAACATATCAAATTAGATTCTTGGAAATTGAGTTAAATTTTCATTTGCGCTATTTTATTATCATTATCTCTCCCCCTTTGGCATTATCCCAAAAAATGGGGGGCATACAACGACAACAATTAGGAAATGTAAAATCCAACATCGGGAGTCGTAGACAAAGGCAACGGAACAACTTGACACCAAGGGAAAAATGTGGAAATCAAAACAAGGTGTGCCAAATTTTCCATTATCAATAAAAATCAACGATAATCAAAATCATCAAAAATAATATTTGGTATTTTTTTTCATTTATTGAATAATGAAACATACTCTCCAATATTCAATATTTCTTGGTTAATTTTGTGCATGGAAAACAATTCTATAAAATTACAGAATTTAAATCCATTTAACCAAGTTTTTATGCGTCGAGCGACGAAATCACATTTCAAATACATTCAACGAATATTAAAATGTGCACGACGAATTAAGATAAAGACAACGACGATGTAACGTACCCATCAAGAAGAAATACATCATCATCATCATCCTCATCAAAATAAACACTACAACAACGACACCATCCAAAATACATCAAAACATCACAACCCTCATACTCTATCCTAACCCAAAATACTCTCGCTAAGATATATCATCCAAAGCGTATATGGAGAGTCCTCGGAACAACGATCACGAGGAGGAGGCTGGATCTGCAGCGTCCGTGGGTCCAGTCGACGGAGTGGACTCAGGATCTGCAGGGAGTAGAGGTGTCTCAACAGATGGAATCGTCGGGGCAGGAGTCGAGATCTCAGGAACAGGCTCTACAGCAGCATGGGTCTCGACAGCAGATGTGTCAGCAGGAATATCAGCAGGCTCAGCAACAGGGTCTACAGCAGGCTCAGAAGACTGAAGAGCTGCAGCAGAAGGCTCTGGAACACCGGAAGTGGTGCCAACTCCAGGAGCAGAAGTGGAAGTACCAGCAGCAGCAGCAGCAGTGGCCTCATCGCCACGGGCAAAAGAAGTGACAAGCTCGTCAATCTCCTCATCGTCCATCTCCTCGGCCTCAGAAACTGAAGGAGGAAGATCGATCCCCATCAGACGAGCCATACGACAAACGACCTCCTCGGTACGAGCCAAACGTGACTCGTGCCGACGAAGAAGGCGTACGACATCGTCCAATGTAGCAGGGGAAGACGAGGCTACAGCAGCTGACGGAGAACCTTGAGAAGCAGATGCGGTAGACCTCTGCACGTGACGAAGAGCCGCTAGAGATTTCTTCACGGCCGTCGCGTTCAGAGGCGTACCCAAAGGACGCTCATCGTCAGGAGGGAGGGGAACTCGAAAATGACGGAATACGAGGGTCAACAAGCAGGGGTATGGAATGTGCGCAGACTTATTGGTCTTGCGTATACACTCGAAAGAATCCATCTTATCGAGTATCACGCGAGCCCAATTTATCTCGCACCCCAAGAAAAGAGCGTATATGAGCTTCAAAAACGGCTGAGAGGGGAGAGAAGAGGATCCATACTTAGGGAGGAGACACGACTTCAAAATCAGGTTCAGAACCCACGCATTCGGCTTAAAGGATTTCGATGGAACACCAATGAATGCAGAGGGGATAACCTGGAAAATCTCAGAAAGAATAGACTGATCCAAGGAAGAAATGTCGTCTACTGAAATGTCCGAAGGGAGGAGACCACACGACGCACAACCAAGGATCCCCCCCAAGATTTCTGCCGTGAGAACTATAGGAGTTCCCAAGACAGTCGTCTCAATGGAGTGACTGGCGTCGTACTGGCCTCGAATACGGTTGGCATAGAACAATTTCACGAGGCGAGGGTACGGTTTGGGATTGGCATTGGGGTCGTATCGGAGATAGTCTAGAAGGCCACTATAGGACAGAAGATCAGCAAGGCCGAGAAAATCAGAGAACTGAACGTAATGCTCCAACAACAGTGGACAGTGTTCTATACGGTTGTACGCGGCGAGACACTGAGGGTCATCGCGGCACAACGATATGTCTACACCGCCAACTGGCATAGGAGCTTTACCCTTGGCCTTACGGGTCTTCGGAGGTGGGGTAGGTTCCCTAGTAGGCTCATCCTCTGGAATAAAATCAGTATCGGAATCGGGAGGAGTTGCCGGAGTGTGAAGAATAGGCTTTTTGGTCTTGGATTTACGGGGTTTAACTATGGCAGTCCTAGGCTTCTTAGGAGGAGGCGAAGATGGAGAGCCTTGGGTAGACTTGGCACGACGCTTAGGCTTCGGGGGATTCCTAGGGTCGGAAGGCCCTACGGTCATAGGAGAAGCCCCGGAAGAGGAGATCGGAATACGAGTCTTAGACATAGCACTACGAGCACAAGCAATCGAAGACTAGGTCACAAACAACCTATAGATCACAAGCTAACAACCCTAGAGATCAAGAAAATTCGAAAATCACAAACCATAGGTTAGAAATTGAAAACCTAGGATCTAGAGCTTGAAAACAAGGAGAGACAACCCTAGAATAGGAAATCGACCTAGGAGAGGGAGGGAGATACCTAGGGGGTGGAGTCGACGGCGGCGGACGGCGGCGATCGACGGAGAAACGGCCGGAAGACGAAGGGTTTCGAGAGGGGGGTTTGGGGTTTTCGAGTTAGAGCTGAGAGGAAACCGACTAAAAGTGAAATTAGTCGGATAAAAATGAGTATAAGTCGGTTGGAAGACGAAAAGACTCAACTGCCCTAACCCACTTAGTCGGTCACAGTTCAAGCACTGACCGACTAGATTACGATCTAGTCGGTCGGTCAATGAGCTTGAACCGACTAAGTCGAAACAGTAGCTCAGAGTGATTTTTAGGGCTGGATTTAGTCGGTCTCAGTATACTTACTGACCGACTAGTTTTCAATCTAGTCGGTCGGAAAGTGTACTATGACCGACTAACGAAAGAAAAAGATAGGAGATGGATATTTGCTTGATCTAGTCGGTCTGAGTTCATGTGCTGACCGACTAGATGAGCATCTAGTCGGTTGACAAGTGAACTGAAACCGACTAGAAGAGTCCAAAAACTGAAATTTGATTTCTCTTCACAAACCACTTGGATGAAACATCCTAACTCACTCATTAGTCATCTAAATTACCCCATAAAACGTCGAAATCTTAAGTACGACATTGAAATACGAATTCGAGCAATAAATTCGAATAAATCACATCAAATTCCCAAAAATTCAATTAATCTAGCATGAATGAAATATCGCGAAATATATTAGCATGCAATATGATTGAATTGAAATATGAATCCTATATCTCGGATTCACCCATAATCCCCAATTCTCGACGCAACCGCATAAAGGAGTCCTCCTTTAGGGGTTTCGTGAAAATATCGGCGATTTGCTTTTGGGTTTCAACGTACACTAAAATGATGTCCTTTTTAGCAACATGATCATCTAAGAAATGGTGTCGGACATCTATGTGTTTCGATCGGGAATGGTGCACCGGATTCTTTGAAAGACAAATAGCACTTTGGTTATCCACCATGATAGGGCTAGTATCACAATGAATACCAAAATCCTTCAATGTGTGTCTCATCCAAAGAACCTGGGCACAAGCGGCACCGGCGACAATATATTCCGCCTCGGTGGTTGAAAGTGATACCGAATTTTGCTTCTTGGAAAACCAAGAGACAAGAGAATTTCCTAGAAAATGGCAAGTGCCACTAGTACTTTTCCTGTCGGATTTGCATCCCGCATAATCAGCGTCACTATATGAGACTAACTCATATGTGCTAGATCTCGGATAAAGTAATCCAAAATCTAATGTGTAACTTAGATAGCGAAAAATACGCTTTACCGCTACTAAGTGAGACTCCTTAGGTTGAGACTGATAACGAGCACATATACATACGGCAAACATAATATCGGGCCTACTTGCGGTAAGATAAAGCAAACTACCTATCATACCTCGATATAGACGAATGTCTACATCCTTGCCGCCCGTATCCTTGTCAAGATGCGTAGTCATGCTCATTGGAGTCTTTTTCCCGGAGGCATTCTCCATTCCAAATCGCTTTAGCACCTCCACCGTGTACTTCGTTTGGTGGATGAAGATTGCATCGTTCATTTGGCGAATTTGGAGACCTAAGAAATATTTGAGTTCGCCCATGTGGCTCATCTCAAATTGTTCCTTCATCACATTAGAAAACTCTTCGCAAAGAGTGAAGTTAGTAGCACCGAAAATGATATCATCAACATAAATTTGAACTAATAAAATATCATTATTCGCATGCTTAATAAAAAGTGTTGAATCGGCTTCGCCCATTTTAAAATTCAAATCCAAAAGAAAATTCTTTAGGCGATCATACCAAGCTCGAGGAGCTTGTCTCAAACCATAAAGAGCTTTCTTTAGTTTAAAAACGTGATTTGGAAATTTTTCATTTACGAAGCCCGGAGGTTGAGAAACGTAAACTTCCTCAACGACATCTCCGTTTAAAAATGCACTTTTAACATCCATTTGAAATAATTTAAAATTCTTATGGCATGCAAAAGACAAAAGTAATCTAATTGATTCTAATCTAGCTACCGGAGCGAAAGATTCTTCAAAATCGATACCTTCCTCTTGACGATAGCCTTGAGCTACTAACCGAGCTTTGTTCCGGACGACGACTTGGTTTTCGTCGGTTTTGTTCTTGAAGATCCACTTTGTCCCTATGACGGTGTGGTTCTTCGATGGCAATGGAACAAGCTCCCAAACTTCATTCCTCTCGAATTGAATGAGCTCCTCCTCCATGGCTAAGATCCAAGCGCTATCTTCGCATGCTTCATTAATATTCTTTGGCTCTATCGATGAGGCAAAGGCACAATTTGCGAAGTGGTGAACTTGCGATCTCGTCTTGACACTATCATAGATATTGCCAATGACTTGCTCATGGGGATGGTCACGAACCGAATGAAGCCGTTTGGGAATACCTTGATCACTTGGAACATTCTCAACAACTTCATTAGTTGGGTTAGTCTCAATAGAATCAATAGAATCATTAGACTTAGAATTATCAAACGAATCACATAAAACATCCATAGAATCATTATCATTTGAAATTCTAGTTGGAACAAATCCTTCATTAAATGAGACATGAAGCGATTCCTCGATCGTTGAGGTTCGTTTGTTGAATATCCGATAGGCTTTGCTACGCGTAGAATATCCAACAAAAATCCCCTCATCGGATCTCGGATCGAATTTGTCCAAACTACCATATGTGTTCTTAATAAAACATTTCGAACCAAAAACACGAAAATGTTTAACTTGAGGCAACCTACCAAACAACAATTCATAACAAGTTTGTTTAGTGCCGGGCCTCAAAAGTATTCTATTAAACACATAGCAAGCGGTGTGTACCGCTTCCGCCTAAAATTGATGGCCAAGTTGGATATCATCAAGCATAGTGCGAGCACACTCCACTAGCGTCCTATTCTTTCTCTCAACTACACCATTTTGAGGAGGTGCACGAGGGAAAGAGAAGGTGTGAGTAATACCAACTTCATCACAAAATGTCTCAAAAGACTCATTCTCAAATTCACCTCCATGATCACTACGAATAGTGACAATGGTGGTTCCAAAGAGATTTTGTACTTTCTTAACAAAAATTGTGAAGTTTTCAAAAGCTTCATTTTTATTACACAATGAAAATACCCAAGTAAATCTTGAATAGTCATCTACGATGACAAGTCCATACCTTGCATTTCCTAAGGAAGCTACTCTAGTTGGCCCAAATAAATCTAGATGTAATAGCTCTAGTGGCCGTTTAGTAGAGATGCTTTTCTTAGGTTTAAATGAAGATTTAGGAAGCTTGCCGCGTTGACAACAATCACAAAAACTTTTCTTTTCAAACACAAGCTTCGGAAAACCTTTAATAGAATTCAATTTTGAAAGCTTATATAGTGTTCCAAAGTTCACATGTCCAAAGCGTCGATGCCATAAGTGTTGTTCACTTGTGTTGGCAACGAGACATTGTTCATATGACTTAGGAAGATCCAAAATATAAATGTCTTTACGACGAGTTCCGGAAAATAATAATTTTTCATTATCCTTTCTTAAAATATGACACAATCCTTTCGCAAAGCTAACTTTGTAACCTTTGTCACAAAGTTGACTTATTGAAATAAGATTATGATTTAAACCACTAACAAGATAAACATCACTAATTAATGGTTTAGAGGGGTTACCGACTTTACCAACACCTATGATGGTTCCGCTCTCGTTGCCTCCAAATACGACGCGGTTTCCATTTGCAATGGGAACCACTCCGGAGAGCAAACGAGCGTCACCCGTCATGTGTTTGGAGCACCCGCTATCGAGTATCCAATTCCCTTTGGAGCTAAATTTAAATTTGATGCTCCTTTTCTTTTTCTTTTCCTTGAGTACCTAAAGATAGACACTTTCATATCATGGTACCCAAGGTCATTGGGTCCAAGGGATTAGACCTTTGGAAGCCAAGTCCAAGTGGACTTAGACTTCCCCACATAATTCTTACTATGCACAACATCCGAAAAATAAGCATTCATGTACATTTGTTTTTCGTCCATGCTTGTGTCCTTTGGGCTCCAAATAGTGAAAATTTTGGGAGCCATCATCCTATTGGGTGCATGCATGCTACGTTGATTTCTACGTGATGCATGTTGTGGATAGGCATATGGGACATGATGGAATGGTGCACGACGAGGATTATTCATATGATGAGGTGGATGTACATATGCATGTGTGGGAACACGTGCGTGAGGGTGTCTCACTTGGTGTGCATGTGCCCGAGAATGTGTTGCATAAAAATCATCATATGTGTGAGATGGTGGAGTAGGACGTGTGTTCCTACGTGGCATGTTATTGGTGTACATGTAGGCATGCCCCTTCTTTGGAGGTCCACCCGAAGTGGGTTTCTTTCCAAAAGAGGGTGTGGACGAGGTGGAAGCACCATTAGTAGATGAACTACCAATAGAGTGTTTGCTACCACTCGTAGAGTCACCGGAAGTTGGCCTAACAAAGGTAGTGGCCGCTTTGGATGGACATCCCATCGTATACCCCAAACCAATGTGGTGATTGGCCGGAAGTAAGTCACTTAGGATTTTATCCAAATGGTCCTTACCTTTATTGAATCTATTGATTCGGCCTAATGTGTTCTCATAATTCTCTTTGAGAGAACGCATAGAAGTATCCAAAGCGGATATTTGCGATGTGAGCACATAAACACGAGATTTAAGATTCTCGTTCTCAATACTCAAAGTCGAGTTTTGAGAAGTTAAATCCGCTATCTCATGTTCTTCCGCATCCTCAATGCTAACATGTTCAAGTTTAGATTTGAGATTCACAATCTCATTTCTTAACTCTTCAACAACGGTGTCGTTGTTGGTGATGATATTCTTAGGCGATGTTTGAATGCTAGCTAGGTCATCTTTTACCTTAGTATATCTATTTACTAACTTAGTGTATTTTGACCAAAGTTGAGAGTTAGCATTTCTAAGATCATCCATCGTTACCTCATCGCTTTCGTCATTACTATCATCGGAAGAGGAGGATCCTTGATCGTTCTCCTCTCTTGCCATGAAGCACATATGTGCTTGCTCCACTTTCTCATCATCCGACTCTCCGCTTGAGAAATCCTCGGAGTCGGTGAATGTTGCTCCGACAAGTCCTTTCTTGTACCCCTTTTTGTATTTCTTGGACTTATCGAATTTTGGCGCCTTCCACTTCTCCTTTTGTTTGTTGAGAGGACACTCCGCTTTCATGTGTCCTGGCTTATTGCACTTGAAACACAAAGGAGAGGAAGAGGCGTTAGAAGAACAAAATTTACCTTTGGTCTTGAAGTTACCTTTCCGGAAGAAACGGTTGAACTTCTTGGCCATGAGTGCCATGGACTCCAAGTCCAACTCGTTTTCCGAGTCTTCATCATCGGAAGATGTGGATGAAGCCGCCTTGAATGCAATCGCCTTTTTCTTAGGCGCATCTAGGTTCAAATATGACTTCATCTTTTCTTGTAGCTTCACCTTGCTATCTTTGCGTACCTCGTATGACATCAAAGTACCCATTAGTTGAACTACGGTATATTTGTTCATGTCATTACCTTCCTCGATGACGAAGGTACGTTTTTCCCAAGAAGAGGGAAGTCCTTCAATAAGCTTTAAGCACTTCTCCTTTTGAGTGTAGATCTTGCCGAGGGCCTCTAACTCGTTTATTATGTCAACGAAGCGAGCGTAATATTCTTTCATCTTCTCGCCCTGTTGCTTATGAAACATTTCGTAATCTTTGGTTACGACAACGAGTTTAGAGTCTCTTACCCGACTCGTCCCTTCATGTAGTATGAGGAGAGAGTTCCAAATTTGATATGCACTCTTACATGTGCATATCTTATTGAATTCCTCGGGCTCCAATGCGCATTGCAAGGCGTTCATTGCCTTGGCATTGCTTACCTCCGCGGCGACCTCCGCGGTAGTCCATTTCTCAAAATCTTCTTCTTCGGGCTCGATGTACTCCTTCATTGTAGTCCTCCATAAAGATGCACTTCGGAGGAAGGTTTCCATCCGACATTTCCAGTACCCGTAGTTGGTACCGTTGAAGAATGGAGGCCTTGTAGAGGAATGTCCTTCCATCACCGATGACGCTCCTTCACGGTTCCTGAAGGTGTCGTAGTTGGAAGGTGGAGGCACGGTCTTGTTGTCGTTGGCAGACATAGCTGAGTATCTGGCTCTGATACCAAATGTAATGCCCTACCAGCTACTGCACAAGTACTAGAGGGGGGGTGAATAGTACTTTAAAATAATAAGGCGTATAATTCCAAATTAAATTGCACACAACTACCAAATCAATTTGCGGAAGCTTAAATTGAATGACGACAACGAAATTAACAATGCTAACAAACGATGTTAATGGGTTCGGATCCACCCAAGTCTCCCCGACTTGTTCCCGGTGATCCTACGTCCCAACCACCCGGATCCCTTCCGGATACTTGAGTTAGAAACCCTAACTCAAGATTTCCACTATGAATATCTTGTGAAAAACCTTCACAAGATCAAATCATACATGCAATAGCAAACGTGAATCCCACAACCCGGGATCACAACCTTCTCTCACAACCGAGAGAATCACAAAGCAATATTAAAGAGTTTAATATGAAATAAATACTCTTACCACAAAATCCTATACCTTGAGTTTTTCTTACCCAATAGGTGGAATGAAGGATTTGAGGAAGATGAAGTTACCAAACCCTAGCACCAAGGAAATGAGCAGCAATGGGTGCCTAGGGAAGATTTGGAAACTTGAATCAAGCAATAGCTTGAAGAGCTCACCAAGAACAAGCTTCTCTCTAGATCTAGAAATGAGAGAGAATGTGTTTCTTGTGAGGAAGAGAGCTTTAGATTTGAGGGAGAATAGCTATCTCTTTAGAACTCAATGAATCTCTTAATGGCAGCTCTATTGAAGATAGAAATGACCTAGGTTCGTATTTATAGGGTCCCATAAAAACAAGTTAGGTCAATCTCCAACGGAAAGAAATCTGTGATAATTAGTCGGTCAAAGAACACTCACTGACCGACTAGTTCATCAACTAGTCGGTCAGTCACAAAGCATGGACCGACTAAGAGCAGATCTGAGAAGAGATAGAATTTCAGACCTAGAAAACTAGTCGGTCCAAGAACACTGTCTGACCGACTAGTTTCACAACTAGTCGGTCATCCAATGAACGTAGACCGACTAAGAGGCAAAACAACATAGTCTGAAGGCAAGTTGACTTAGTCGGTCCAAGAACAAAAGTTGACCGACTAGATTGTCAACTAGTCGGTCATCAAATGTTCTTAGACCGACTAACGGTAAACAGTAGCTTAGGAGAATTTTAGAGTGAACAGTAAGTCTCAACTAGTCGGTCAAAGAAGCATCACTGACCGACTAGTTCACAAACTAGTCGGTCGGTGAGTCAACGTAGACCGACTAACTGTAAACAGTAAAGTCCAAGAATTTAAGGAATCAAACTAGTCGGTCCAAGAACAGTTGCCGACCGACTAGATCATCATCTAGTCGGTCAGTACTTGTTCTTGTACCAACTAACATGCACAACAAAGTCCGAATCGAAGCGCGACGCTTCGAGGAAGTTAGAATGAACTTGTGCAAGGATCCTAGAGCTACGAAATGAGCGTAATGAAGATATAGACGTAAGATATACTCAAGGCTTAACATTCTATATATCGAAGCTAAAAGACTATAAATAAAACCTTAATAAACGGTCTTCGATAGCTTCGATTGAATCTTCATATTTTCCAAAGCGTCGCAAGAGCTTCAACGAAGCTTTAGGCATGAAAATGAGCTTTGGAAAGTGTTGAGATGTCGCTTTGAATGTTCACGTGAAATTGGCGACGATCTCCAATACTGCGCTCATAAATTGTTAGTTTATGAATTATTTATATTTGCTCATCATCCAAAACCAAATCCGGGGAGTCCAATATTCAACATAGACTTGACCCAAACCGTCGTGTCGTAAATACACCGAGAGCCGGCGTAAGTTTAGTTAGACACGAAAATAAGGGTCCGACTAAACTATTCATTGTGATTTGGATGAGCACACTCATGATCTTAAGTGGCTAGGGGTAAAAACCAATAAGAGAATCATATATAATATGACTGATGAAGAATCATATACCAATTGCAGGAGTCAAGCAATTTGTTGAGCACACTCAAGGTTGTGAGGCTCAGTGTGGTTGGATCTATTTTCCATTAATTTAATTTAATTAAATAGTTCATTATTATGGCTAAAAATATCGCAAAAATAGTGGGAGGATATAGTTAGATAAAATCCATTCTATCTATATTTAAAATTGAATGAATGCTAAATTAGGATAGTTCTTTGTTTTCCAATGGAATCAAAACATAAGATCCTGAAAGTATAAGTTAACTGGTCCAAATGATTGGTTAATAGAATATCAACTTAAATTCTAATTGATAGACTAAACTATGTTCTCATTGACATTAAAATGACCTTCTTAAGCACAGGCTTAATGCCAATGATTTTGTAACGCCCCGCTTCCCAAAAGACACCGGAAGCGAGAACGTTACGCGGTCCGCTTGAAATGGAGTGATGAAGCTCGAGTTCAATAAGTGTCTGTGATAAAAACACAGGAGAGGTCCTTGCATTTGCATATCAGAACAATCAGAAACATTTCAAAAGGTAAAAGCCACATCCAGAGATACATAGTGTTCGTACGCGAAATTAAACAATAAGCCACAGCAAGGCTAAAGTAGCAACAAAACGTACTCAAAGAAACAATAACATCTGAAAGTAAACTAAGGAAAGAAATAAAGTGTGGGTCCACTAGTCCTCCGCTGGGGGAGGCTCGGCGGCAGGGGCAAACTCCTGGCTCTCCAAGTCAGGTGTCACGTATGGATCCTCCGGGTACCCAAGCTCAGAATCTGACATACATCCAAAAACATGAATGTATGTCAGCAAGGGGACTGCAAGAAAGAGTTAGAAACCCAAGACAAGTATACAAACGATATGAATTTAAGAGACATTAAATAAAATAACTGCAACAAGAGTGATATGACGATTATAATGAAACGAAGGCAAAACATTCATAGCATGCAGTTCTAATCAGTTTCAATAAGTAAGGTAAGTTTTGTTTGATTTCGTTAGCATGTCAATTTTCATGGGATCAAGTTAGCGTTGCAAGTTTCATGTCAATAGTTCACATCTATCATAGGGTTCTCGCCTTTAGGACGTGATGAGTAAGTCGTTCTTCTCACGGGGGCTTACCGTGATTAACGCTAACCCACCGCATGCTGGTGGTGCTCTTGAAGAGAGGACCCTTTCATACGCCTAGTGGCCGCTCAACCCTAACCACACCCCAATTTTGTGCTGGAACACGAGCCAGCCTAGTCGACTCACACGACATCACGAATTCACGATTCCTCCTTTGAGGCGCACGATTTTCACGATGTCGCAACTTGTTAAACAGTTCAAGACTTGCAAAAATATAATGTTATCAATATTAATTTGTTACTACAACATTTTCAATAAGCAAAAGTGGGTTGAATAAAATTTACAACAATTTTAACATAACATTGAACATGAGAACATGAGATTTACCGAACAAGCTACAGAAACAATTTTTCTTCGTTGTTTAAAATTAAAGTATAATGTGTGATATGCCGTTGGATCACAAATTTCGTCCAGATTGTCATGGCATTGTTTTAATGCGTCATTTCACGTGTGGTTTTTAAGTTATACAGCAATAAGTAAAAGTGACACACAAACTCTGAGACTTCAAAAATTCATATCAATTTGCATACTTGCCTGTTTTTGGCGTTCTTGGTGTTGTCAGAAACGTCTCAATGGGTACTACGCTACGGTGATGACGGTTTGTTGTTTTGATAAAATGTAAAATCAGATTAAGCCTTTTCGACAGATTACGATATTAAAACAACCCGTACGACGCCTAATTATTCGATTTTATTAGGTCATCTAATCTACGGCGTGGGTTATAAGTTGTTTAAGGGTAGATCTACTAACCGGTAGTGCAGAGGAGGATTGGGATGCACTGATGGTTAGTGGCGACGCGTACGGTTCTGAACAGCGACGTAGAGCCTCGGGAGAAGGACGAGGGCTGTGGCGTCGGGTCCGTGCGGCTGTCAGCGGGGCCTGGGGAGTGTTCCCGGCTGTTATGGGTGTGGCAGCGGCGAGGAGGAGTTTCCTGTGGCTGATCCGGGCGAAGGGTTATCGCTGTGCGTGCATTGACGTGGATGGGAACGGTAGTTCACGGTCTGACAGCGTGGAGGAGACGGCTGCGTCGCTGGTTGGCTGCGAGTAGGGGGTTGGCATGGAGATCTAGGCATGGGGGGATGGAAGCGGTGAGGAGAAGATGAGGAAGGCTGCTCGTGTGGTGTTGATGGGCGGTGATGGAAGGGGAGATCTCGCGTGGGTTGCTGGGCGTCGGGCGTGGAGAGGTAGAAGGCGACGGTTGATGCGTCGAGGCTGCAGAGAAGAGGCGGACGCGGGAGGAGGTCTGGGCGTTGGGGAGGCCGTGCGACGTGGGTTGCGTGAGATGAAGAAGCTGCGAGCTATAAGTCGCGTGGGAAGAGAAGAAAAGAGAGAGTGAGGCGGCTGCATCCTAGGTCCTCAATATGATAGTTAGGGTTTTATTAGCCTAGGGTTTTTTTAAAAAAATAGGAATAGGGTGAGATGCCAGCATGTGATGGGGTCTAAGGGTATTTAAAATGATTGTGTGAGCAGTTTGAAACGTACAGTAGCCTATGAAACTAGGGTCAGGTCCTAGAGTCATATTTCTAATGTTTTCCTTTAGTTTTGGTTAAGGTGCAGTGCGTGAGTAACATGTTGGGTTTGGCCATGTTGTAGAAAACTCGGGTTTATTAGGAAGGAAATTGAATTAATGATGGAAGTGGTTTTTAATGGGTTAAGCTATATTAGGAAAGCTAACTAAAATAAATTGATTGTGTTATGGCTATTCAAGTCAATTAAATGGGCTCTAACAAGGAAAGTTTCATTTGATTTTAAAAGATTTGAAATGATTCGAATTTTGAATTTGAAACTTTAAATTAATATAAGAAGTTGTTATTTTAAAAATAATGATAAAAATAATTAATATGAAAAAAATATTTAACGTTGAAGTGAATATGGGGACAGAAAACGCCAAGCTACGTATACGGGAAAAAATATACGATAGAAAACTACCGATAATAGTAACGATAAAAACCGTTCGTTACATCCTACCCACCTTAAGAACGATTCCGTCCTCGAAATCTTATTGGCTAAGGTACCGGAAAACTATTAGGGTAACACTCGCATCTCCCTTCTAATGCATGTACACCAAGAATAACCATCATGCGATATCCAAATAGTATTTCTAATACTAATATCCATACCAATAGTATTACCGCTGATAACACTAATCGACGTTCATGCTAATAGTTGTAACAATACACATACACACATTACTAATTACATATTAACATAACACGTTTAATATAATACCATTCTACGAGTACGATCCAAACCAATATTATACTCGGCGAATATTAATACTTTACAACACAACCGCATCAATTTACTAGCTGTGAGTGTGCCATCACCTTGCACACTCACATCATTACTATCACACAATACATTACCATATATCTTATACACTCACTATCTATAATGATATAGTACCATATGTCACTTACACATACACTATCACATAAATACAATTATTCTTAGTCTATTAACACTTCAATCGTACAATCACTTTTACATATCGCATATTACCGTATACACATAATAATATATATCACTATACGTATATACATGCATGTAATACCTTACACCATACACAGATTTATATAAGCCTTACTCATAGCACTAGGGTCATAGTAATCTACACACCTTATGATCAAGTCCATCCTCAGACTTCCTTAAATAGGTTGACGTAGGGGTGAGCGGACTTAGACACTAAGGTCATTCTATCGCAGTGATACATACATTATAATGAGACAATATACATCCATATGCTTATACCTACTCATATATCACACATTTTCAAATACTTATACATACGTTCATTTTACATACATATACACACTTATACTACTACACGCCTATCTCGTATCCATATAAGACAGATATACACACACCGGTATACACGACTATGGTAATCTACATAGCGCTAGTATACTATTACATACATTCAAATATACATAGTTACAAACATACGACCATGCATACCTCCTGGTATACACATGCTCACACATCATCCCGTAGGGGTAATTATAACAATCCTACTATATATATGACACACTTGTTCATACAATATATATTTATATACACACCTATAACTAACCCTACACACACACACACACACACACACACACACACACACACACACACACACACACACACACACACACACATATATACGTACGAGTACGCCAGACATTCTAACATATATATCACACAATAAATCTGCACGCACAACTATACATACATCTATTATCATTACACCTAACATGTACATCACTGTACTAGCATACAATTACAACCATTAACAAGTACGGTTAAGATACATATGCTCCTAGTAATTAATCAACACTAAATCTAATACGCTCAGATATTCCTATAGGGACATAGCCAATCACTCGCATGAGTATAAATATAACAGTTACTACTCTATACTCGACTATATACATATATGTCACATATTACCGTACACGCACATACAACACAATAGATAATCACACTATACTAATATACTTAGGGTAAGTACACTCATACATGGGTGGCATATAGAGATTCGCACACACGGGTCTACACTCACTGTCTATTTACAAGCACCACAACAACACCACAATCAAAGCTAAAGGTGTCACTAAGCAATGATAAGCTCTAAAGTGATACTGAGTAAGTGCATGACTGACGTGCGTTTATATTTCATATATTCACGCACATTTTCTTTTGTGTTTTTCCGTGTTTTTCCGCCGTCTTTTATTCGTTTTCTTGTATTTTCTCGTTTTCTTTCACTTTTCTTTGTTTATCCATGATTGCATGGGATTGACCACGTAGGGGACGTTTAACGATGATATCCCAAGTCCCCTGAGCAACGGGAGAAGTCACGCGTGATCCAGGGGGTCAAACGCCAAAGAATTCATCTTTCATCCCCTCACCCGGTCGGTTGGTCATCTCCAACCGATCGGGTGATGCACGCGTGCACCACCCGGTCTCTGCCGCAGCTCATAAGGAAGTCACCCGACCGGTTCACAGACCGGTTCAGCGGGGGCCTGTTCTCTGTTTTCTCGAGCAAAACGCCAACCGATCGGGTGACTCTCACCCGATCGGTTCATCTGTAGCTGAAGGTGAAGAGCTGAAGACACGGGCGCCAAACCGATCGATTCACCCGACTGCTCCAAGATCCAACCGGTCACTCAAGAACTCACCCGACCGGTTCATGTGATCGGGTGAAAGCTCGCTGTTTTCTGTTATTATTTTGTAACGGATCAACCGATCGGTTGACTTGTCAACTGATCGGTTGATGCGAAAGTCTATAAATAGAACCCCTATGGTTCCAGAAACGGGAGCTGCTAGTTTTTTACTGTTTTCTCACTTTGTGACGGCTGTAATTGTTACTCTTTTGTAAGTTTTCAGATCTTTCTCAAATTTTAGTATTGTCTTATCTACTCTATTACTTCTGCATTGCAATTGTCCGATTATGATTCCAACGGTTAATTTTTATTTAGATCGCTTTTTCATGGATTTTTGTGAGTGGTTCCCAAATCTGGGATTTTGGTGGAAACCCCTTCGGGGGCTCTTCCCGATGCGTCCATAGGGTTAGGAAATCGATAGGGATTAGGATTCTAACGGTTACGCGGGGTGTTTCATTGTCATCGGCGGGAAGAAGACCGCCTTTGACCGTTGGGCCAAGGGGGAATAAACTTGGCGGTTGACTTCCTAGCCATAGCTCACACCCATAGCGTAGACGTCGAATCCTAGCACGCGGGAGCGGCAGGATGAGACGTTGGGAGTTATCGTTGCGGGCTTAGTGCTCCTGGGATCAATCAGTGTTAATGGACACGGGAGTGCCCACTGATCGAACCCGGGAAGTCCGGTGTATCATCCTGGGCACCGACCGGAATATCGGGCCCATGGGACGCCGGTACCACTTTCAGAGGCAACGTCTCACCATTAGACCCTAATCCCGATCGCTATCCATACTCGTAGGCCGTATCGGCGAGAGTCTCTCGTCGGGTTGGAAACCAAAGTCCCGGGTTTTCTTTCTTGTTGTTAATACCCTTTATTTCCTTCCGTGACAACCATTTACCGATTCGGGCTAGCTCGCCCCTCGGGGTGATTTAGGTCCTACCTGACCCAAGCACAACCTCGCCTCCCTGAGTTCGATATTCCCGCACCCTACACTAACCGTGCACTTGCGGTAAACTGACACCGCGCCCAAACCGTTAAGCGGGGGCGCCGGCCAATGACTCAGAATTGAATGATGCAACGGACTAATGTTGTGATGGACGGTTTTGAATGTGGCATGGATAAGAGGTTAGTTGGTTGGGTGACATCAAATATTTATGAATAATTAAATAATTATGAAGATAAGAATACGTGTAAAAAAATAATGACATCATTATAATTTACGTAAAATAGCGAGCATATGGTAGGAGTTAAAACGTAAGATATGATTAGTCAAATAATAGGTGAAGAGTAATATGGTCATAGTGTTGTAGTGCTTGTTTTGTGAATAGATTTGTAAAAAGATTTTTTTTCTTTTAATGAAAAATGTGAATACAATGATTATAAAACTGACACACAAGATTTTGAAGTTCAATTTAACTTAGTAAAGTATTTTAAAAGTATGTATGAATGACTGTTTTGAAATATGTTAGTATGAAAAGAGATGATATTTTGAGCTAACGAAATAGAAATAAGGTTTTAAAAGAAGTTCATCACATGGGGAAAATAGAGTAGTTATACGAGGTTATGTGAAATAGAAGTGCCAAAGATGTATGTGAGAAAATCGCTATAAGATAGTAACTAAAGATCGCATCAGAAGAGTTTCATAATCAAGGTTGGGTTCAAGTCGACTGAAGTGTAGAAAATCTAAGTAACAGTTTTCGAAAGGATTTTAAACTTAGCGAAGAATTCAATAAAAGAAATATCGAAAATACTTTGTAGAAGAACCCCGGATCTTGCAACGGGAAGGTTCAAGGTTAAAGGTGTCGGACCTGAAGAGTTTACGTGAATTGAGGACAAGGAATAGGTTCGACGATCGAAACGTAAGGACGACTAATAAGTAACTCCGTGAATGCACTACGATGGCTTCCTACGATCATTAATATGGAAGTCTAATGATTAGGAAAAAGTAAAATCAGGGGAAAAGTAATCATTGGGTTGACTAAGGTTTAGCACTAAGTTTCAATAACGAACTAGACTGCGATAGAGAAGCCAAGATAAGAGTTCGTTGAGGATTGAGATCGAGAACTTATAGATCTGGAACACCTTACGCTCCGAAGTCTACCCATTGCAGGTGTCTCAGATTCGACGATCGTCACGTTCGGTTGGGCCCTAGATTAGATAAATCTAAGCGAATGACTAACGAACTCAAAACTCTAGTTAAAGCTGGATGATCAATCGCTAGTGTGACTCCCAAGATGATAATACTAAGTCATGGCAAGGGCGTCTAACTAACGAGCACGAGTGTAACGACTGCTTTTCATGTATCTGGATTTAATATAATATAATATATGTTTTGGGTGGATTTTCTCCTCTTGTGTGGTTTTCGTCTCCGTAGCTTTCATTTTCGATCGATTCGTCGTATTTTCTCGTTTCTTCCTTAGGATCGTCGATTTCGAAGTATGTCATTCGTGACGGACTTCATAACGGTCGTATCTAACTATTAGATCAAGCCTAGGAGTCTTAGGAATCAATCCCGGGGCCCCACGCTCCGTATCGAAACTTTGTGTGCTCATTAGCCGGTATAAGAAGGGGCACCGACCGACTAGATGACGATCCAGTCGGTCGGCAATCCTTCTTGGACCGACTAGTTAGCTTTTTAAATTTCTCAGGAGTTACTGTTTATCGTTAGTCGGTCTAAGAACGTTGGTTGACCGACTAGGTTACAAACTAGTCGGTCGGCAATGCTTCTTTATCCGACTAACTCATCATCTTATTTTTGTATCAGCTACTGTTTACTCTTAGTCGGTCTAAGAACGTTCAGCGACCGACTAGATGATAAACTAGTCGGTCAGTATTTGTTCATGGACCGACTAACTCTAGAATCCTATTTTCGTTCAGGAGTTACTGTTTGCACTTAGTCGGTCTGCGTTGGTCGACCGACCGACTAGTTGCCAAACTAGTCGGTCAGTGGTTGCTCTTTGACCGACTAACCAGTGTTGAAACCCTAATTTCTGGGCAGCCGCCAGCTCAACCTATTTAAACCCAACCCAAACGATTTCATCTTCTCCAACACGACCCAAAACCCTAAAAACTTCCCCCTTGAGCCCCCATCTTCCTCCAAGCTTCATTTCTTCATTCCAAGCCCTAAATCCATCATCCAAACCATCCATCCACTCTATCTACCTCTCATCTTCCCCAAAATCTCATCAAATCCATCAAAATCCCCAAATCCCCCAAAACCCTAGTTTCCCCAAACTTCTCCAATCCTTTCCAGATCTGATCCTAGGGTTCCCCGGAGTGTTTCTTCCGTCTCCTCTTGGTAAGAAATCGATCTACCGTTGTTTTCTTAACCTATTTATATTTTTATGAAACCCTAATATAATTTCATGTTGTTTGATGATTGTTCCCCCAAAACAGCGATTTCCCCGTAGATTGGCATCCGTGTGACGAAGTGGTCGTCATCCCCGGTGCTAGGCAAGTGAAACTTGCCACTTAGGGTTTAGGCCATGTTTTAGGCCATTTGCTTGTTGTAGGCGTAAAAGAGGCTAGGCGACGAAATGATACTCGCCTAGGCGCAAATTGGGGAACTAGCTTGACAACGAAGCTAGTTCCGACATTTAGCATGTTGCACAATTGCCATGTCATGTTTACTTTCCATTAACGGTACGCAAATTAATTGTCATGTCATTGCATTCTTAAGTGTTTCTGTGATTGCGTAGCTTTGCTACAAATGCTTGTGTTCCTGGCTCGTGTTCCAGAAGCGGGCCATGTGTTGGTTGATAGCCAATGCCCGAATTGCGTGTTTCCGGCTAGGTGCACCCCTACGCCAAATGTTTAATAATGCGAGCTCATGTGCGGGGCAACCCTGGCTCACTTGCTGGGCTCATGTTCAGGGACCCTGGCTCCATTACGTGTGGGTATTGGGGGTAAGAGTTAAGCGACCAATCAACTGGGAGTCTGCCCGATCAGCAACTGCAGTGGTAAGGCGTAAACTCTTGGGTTTGGGGTAGTTGTTAAGCGGCCAATCAGCGAATGTAAAACCAATCAGCTGTAAGGCGTAAACATCTACAAAACAACGTGAATAGTGAATTGATTGAGATTGATAGTAGCGTGGCTACTCTTGTCTTGTCTTGTCTTGTCTTGTCTTGTCCCGATGATTGTTCTCTTGTGCAAATTGTCTTGCCATGTTTCAATTGTGCACTCATGTTATAACTGCCATGTCATGCATACTAAACTGCTAGGTTGCTAGAGCCTTACTTTCAGTTTCCTTGCTCAAGTCTTTTAGACTTGCTGACATGTGCCCCTTTACTCTTTTGGGTGACACATGTTAGATCCTGAGCCCGAGTACCTTGTTGAGGACGAGGTGTTTGCCGACGCCGAGCCCGAGCTTGTGTTTGACGGGGAGTACGTGGACACTGGGGGCTAGTCCTAGTGTCTTCGTTGTGTTTTACTTTTGTTAGACAGTTGTTTTGTTATCGGTGCGTAGCACCTATACTTTGTTATGTCGTTTCCTTTGTTGGCCTTGTTCTGGGCCTTTAGACTCTTTTCTTTTAGCCTGGTGGCTTTTCTGGATGTTGGAGTTATGTTGGTGTTGGACAATTTATGAGATGTGAATTTTATTTCAGTCTCTCCTTGTGTTATTATTGTTATTCCGTTGTGGTTACAGGGACCTGATTATGTATTTTTGACGCTTATCGGGTTTGGGGCTTCACAGCTCCACTCTCGTGCGGACCTTTTCACGTCTCGCCTCCATTTTAGGGAAGCGGGTCGTGACAACGAGCGTTTAACAAACTCCTCTTATTATGCTGGTAATGGGTTTCCTATCACGCTTAGACAAGGTATTCGAGTAATTTTGCGTACGAACTAGTTCTGGATGTTTTGGCTAATGAAAAGTGTTCTCATTGTTCTGAATTTCGCAGTTGCAGGACCTGCATGGGCCACCACTAAAACTTCTAATGCCCCGCTTCTTAAAAGACACCGAAAGCGAGAACGTTGTACGGTCCGCTTGAAATGGAGAGGTGAAGCTCAAGTTCAATAAGCATCTGTGATAAAAACACAGGAGAGGTCCTTTCATTTGCATATCAGAACAATCAGAAACATTTCAAAAGGTAAAAGCCACATCCAGAGATACATAGTGTTCGTACACGAAATTGAACAATAAGCCACAGCAAGGCTAAAGTAGCAACAAAACGTACTCAAAGCAACAACAACGTCTGAAAGTAAACTAAGGAAAGCAGTAAAGTTTGTGTCCACTAGTCCTCCGCTGGAGGAGGCTCGGCGTCAGGGGCGAACTCCTGGCTCTCCAAGTCAGGCGTCACATATGGATCCTCCGGGTACACAAGCTCAGAATCTGACATACATCCAAAAACATGAATGTATGTCAGCAAGGGGACTGCAAAAAAGAGTTAGAAACCCAAGACAAGTATACAAATGATATGAATTTAAGAGACATTAAATAAAATAACTGCAACAAGAGTGATACGACGATTATAATGAAACGAAGGCAAAACATTCATAACATGCAGTTCTAATCAGTTTCAATAAGTAAGGTAAGTTTTGTTTGAGTTCGTTAGCATGTCAATTTTCATGGGATCAAGTTAGCGTTGCAAGTTTCATGTCAATAGTTCACATCTATCATAGGGTTCTCGCCTTTAGGACGTGATGAGTAAGTCGTTCTTCTCACGGGGACTTACCGTGATTGACGCTAACCCATCGCATGCGGGTGGTGCTCTTGAAGAGAGGACCCTTTCATACGCCTAGTGGCAGCTCAACCCTAATCCCACCCCAATTTTGTGCTGGAACACGAGCCAGCCTAGTTGACTCACACGACATCACGAATTCACGATTCCACCTTCGAGGCGCACGATTTTCACGATGTCGCAACTTGTTAAACATTTCAAGACTTGCAGAAATTTAATGTTATCAATATTAATTTGTTATTACAACATTTTCAATAAGCAAAAGTGGGTTGAATAACATTTACAACAATTTTAACATAACGTTGAACATGAGAACATGAGATTTACCGAACAAACTACAGAAACAATTTTTCTTCGTTGTTGTTTAAAATTAAAGTATATCGTGTGATATGCCGTTGGATCACAAATTTCGTCCAGATTATCATGGCATTATTTTCATGCGTCATTTCATGTGTGGTTTTTAAGTTATACAGCAATAAGTAAAAGTGACACAAAAACTCTCAGACTTCAAAAATTCATATCAATTTGCATACTTGCCTGTTTTTGGCGTTCTTGGTGTAGTCGGAAACGTCTCAACGGGTATGACGTGCGTTTATATTTCATATATTTACGCGCGTTTTCTTCCGTGTTTCTCCGTATTTTCCGCCGTCTTTTATTTGTTTTCTTGTATTTTCTTGTTTTCTTTCACTTTTCCGTGTTTTTGGTATTTTGCAGGAATTTCTAGCATTTTGGACATAAAAACGACGATATCACAAGTCCCCGGCGCAACGGGAGGAGTCACGCGTGACCCAGGGGGTCAAACGACGATGATTGCATCATTCAGCCCCTCACCCGATCGGTTGAACAAAGTCAACCGATCGGGTGATGCACGCGTGCACCACCCGGTCTCAGCTAGAGCTCAAGCAGATGTCACCCGACCGGTTCTCAGGCCGGTTCATTGCGGCCGTTTCTTTGTCTTTTCGAGCCAAATGCCAACCGATCGGGTGACGCTCACCCGATCGGTTCATCTGTAGCTGATTCTGAGGAGCCAAGACACGGGCATCCAACCGACCTCTTCACCCGATGGCGCCATGATCCAACCGGTCACCCCAAGAACTCAACCGACCGGTTCATCTGACCGGGTGAAGCTCCGCCGTTTTCTGTTTATTATTTGTAACAGATCACCCGAACGGTTGACTTGTCAACCGATCGGGTGGCGTTTTTCCTGTGGTTTTGGACCCGATCCGTTAGGGCTCGGAATGGGGGCTATAAATACCCAATGCTGGCCGACTTTTAGGGTCTTCTTCTTCTGAGTTCTTCCTCAGTTTTTAGGGCCTTTTGCCCCTCTTCTCTTGTTAGTCTTAGGTTAGTTTAGATTAGGTCTTTTGTTCAATAAGTCTTGTATTGGATTGACGATTCAACTCAAGATAAGTATTTTCCTCTCTTTTTCTCCATTGTTTGTATTGTGTTTATTTTGATTGATGGTGAAAGTTTATGTCTTTTGTGTTGTTTGTTTATATGTTATTCACCATTGAGTAGTTTTGATGAACCCTAATACGGGGTAGGGTAGGATTGTTGCTTAGAAATTTAAATTAGACTTGGTTGCATGGCACGTGTTCGATGAAATGTGTCAATGGGGATTTCTAGCGATCTGGGTCCAATTCGTATGACAACACACTAGATGTGTTGGGGGTTGGGGTCCGGTGCTTGTCCAGTCAAGATCCGCTTCGATGTATCGCTAGAAATCACATTTGACCTATTTGGCCATTAGGGTTACGCGGGGGTGTTTCATTGTCATTGGCGGGAGAAAGACCGCCTCTAACCGTCGGGCCAAGGGGGAATAAACTTGGCGGTTGACTCCCTAGCCACAGCTCACGCCCCTAGTGTAGACATCGAGTCCTAGCGCGTGGGAACGGCTTGGACGAAGTGTTGGGAGTTATCATTGTGGCCTTAATGCTCCCGGTTGCGGAAGGTGTTAATGGACATGGGAATGCCCACCGTCCGGAACCGGGTAGCCCTAGCGTGCTTGGTACCGACCGGAATATCGGGCCATGGACGCTAGGTACCACCATTTGGGGCAATGTCTCACCCTGGATCAAGTCAAATGCCAAGTGTCATGAGTGCTCTAGCCCGTGTTAGCGGGGATTCATTTCGTGTTCTTTTTATTTCTTCTCTATATTTCTACACTTCACCCATATCATCCGTGTAGCTAGCACACAACCTAGGCGAGGCTAGTAGCCACTCAAGCCATCCACCTCCCTGAGTTCGATAAACCCGCACCCTACACTAACCGTGCACTTGCGGTAAAACGACACCGCGCCCATACCGTAAACGGGGCACCGGTCAAGTTTTTGGCGCCGTTGCCGCGGAGGCGTTCGGTTTGATATTAGCTTATCTTGGGTTCATTAGACTACGCATAAAAACAAAAAAAAATTCTTTTTCTTTTTTTTATTTTAAAAAAATATATATTCAATAACCAAGAAATTTTTCCCCCACCATTATATTATCTTTTTGTTATTCTCTTGTACTATTGACGCTCCTCTCTAGTTTTCTTATTTTTGTTGTCCAGGTATCTTTGATATTACCATGTGGAGATCAAATTTCGATGCTCAGATGGGAGGATACGATCCTTATCCAGTTGTGGTTTGTGAGACTTGTGGGATGGCGGGGCACGTGTATTCTGATTGCCCATTTACGCTTGAGAGCCTCCCCACACTCCAAGGCCAAACATTTTCCCACAACCTTAGCCCAAACACCTCCCATCCATTTCCTCAACCTTATACCCCCCCACAAACACAAGAAGAATCAAGCCTCGTGTCTCTCCTTGAAAGTGCCATGTTTAACCAAGGCCAAATATTACAAAACTTGATGGTACCAATCATAGAGCCGACACCGAGGAGAGGGGATGAAGGAGAGGATATACCCACTTTCATGGTTGAGACCACCATGCCATCGGCCACCATAGACACATCTCATGCCGATGCCCCAATTTTCCCACACTACCACTTGGATGACGAAGCATTTTTTGATGATGATAGTGAGGATGGGGAGATTTCTTTAGGATCTGTGGGAGAGACTTTTCATCTTTATCTGGATACCCCATATGAGTCCTATGAGAGCACCGAGGAGACCACAGAGCTTATGCATACCGGCGAGGAGGATGTGCGTGAGGACGACGACACCACGACCACATACGAGTGGTCCGCTCCACATCCACCTCCACAGCCATCTCTGTCACAGCTTCCTCCTTGGTCGGTGGTCAACCATGAGGATGTCATTCAGGACATTGGGTAGATGGTGGAGCATGAGCATATTGTCGAGGAGGATGTGCATGAGGGCTTGGATACGATGGTCCACTCCATGGAGCCCGAGTCACATCTACCTTTACCGTCGCTCTCCACTTATTCTGCGGCTGAGCATCTACTTGAGCATATTGCCCCTATTCAGGGAGATTTTCATACTCACTATCACTCCACTTTTGAGTCTCGCTTTTCACTTCCTATTTCTTTAGACTCGTATATATTTGACATACCATATCTCTCGCAGGACACAGGATCTACTTTCCTTGAGGTATGCTGCGGTGTGTCACCACCTGGAGAGCCACTTCTCATGGAGAGCGAGGATTTGGTCGTCGCTAGTACAGAGGATAGCGGCCCATTCTCAGGGAGTATTTGTCACCCTTTTATTATTTTTCCATCTCATGTTGACGATTATCTCTGGGATACATTTATTTTGGGAAATAATTTCTTGCCATGGACTAATGCACCTCGTTCTTTGCAGGTCACAGGTGGACACCTACGAGGGATGCTTGGAGGTGCATTGCTTGGGTCCATTGGCACACGTGGCACAGCGCTTCTGGCGGAGCCACAGAAGGAGCAGTTAGAGCAGCTACCTGCCCCACTTCAGATCTTGGATCCGCCTATGCTCAGGTGTATCCTAATCCAGTAGTGTAAAAATTTACCGCTTTCTAGTTTAGATTTGAATAATCTCGTCTCCTCTCATTAGCGAGGGGAGCGTATCTAGGATTTGCTTTTGCATCATAATAACCCATCATGTCGTGCCCTTCTATCATTTCACCCCCATCCTCTTCCGAGGAGAATGAGCAGACTGTCTCTCCTGCATTCTGATTTCTTTCTTTTCCGATTTTCCCCTAGCATATTTCTGCATCACATTGATCATATCATTTTGCTAGCGTTGTCATGTTCAGCTTGGGGGAAATCGACCTTTGTGTGCATGTTTTCGTGTGTCGTTGCCGTGTGTTTGTGTCTTTGAGTCCCTCATTGCGTTTTATATCTTTTATTTTGTATGTTTCTTTCTCTTTATTTTCCAGTTTCGTTCGTGTGTTTTTCGTGTTTTTCATTTTTGTGTCCGTGCACCCCCCCCCCCCCCCCCCCCATTTTCATTGCCCTCCCATATTTACTACTATTGCATTGAAGACAATGCAAGTTTCAGCTTGGGGGAGTCACACTTCATGCGTCATTTGTCTCTTTTTCTTCGTTATTTGAGTCGTTTTTCTCCGTGTTTTTCTTTTTTTTTCTTTTTCTTTCCTTCTTTTTATCTCTTTCTCCTAGAGATGAACCCTATGATGAATTGCCACGAAAATCACACGCGCACCTTGCACAGCTTCGATAATCACATTCACTAACCCTAGGATATCGAGTCCTCTTGCATTTCATGCATCGCGGGTCCACTTAGCTTTTTATGAGTCGTGCGTCGTGCCTAGCTGTTTGGTGTGCTTCTACCTTGTGATTATGTTTTATATACCTATCCTTGGTTGACCCCTAGATTATCATGCTTCAATTTGAATATGCGGTATTTGCTTCTACAATCTGCTTCTATATGCATGCTATATTTATATCGTATATTTCAATTCGCATGTGTCAGGATTCCACAAATAAGGACTAGGATAACCCATTTAGCCTATGATCTGATTAGCGAGAAATATCTCCTTTGTCCAAGTGTTTAGAATCCGATTTCATTTTTTATTTTACTTGGTGCAAATCCCCTCGTCGTGTACCGTTCTCCTACTTGGGAGAGTACACATGTAAATATCCCAATTCCCAAAAATCCAAAAAAAGGAGAAAAGAAAAGAAAAACCCATAAAGGTGAGAAATGAAAAGAAAAAAAAATACAAATACCCAAAACCCAAAAAAAATTCCAGTGTGAATATTTTCCTACTTGCCGTGAATAAGGGGAAGGCGAGAATTTGCACCGAGTGTTCTACTCCACATCTTCTCAACCTCCATCGTTTTCAAAAACACTTGGCATAGGTACCTTCTAGCGATTACCTAGGCTATAGTGTGGTGATTTCCTAGTCCCTAGCTGTGGAGTCCCCGATGCATGATACGCTTCTATTCTTATACTCTTCTCATGCATGCTTGAGCTAATATTCACCGCAATTTCAAATTGAATCGATATTTGGGTCTTTCTTTGGGTATGTGTATATGGAGCTTTATTGCACAATGTAGATAGTGATACCGTTTGCTAGCACACGACCACGCTCACTCGCGCTTCACCGCGTGGGCCCACGGCACTTGTTTGGACTCACATTCCTTGGTTTAGTGTTGTGTTTTGTCGTAAGCTTGCTTCGTGTGGCGTGTTTGATTTTGTTGGCCCTTATGGGCGATCTAGGATATAGAGTTCTCTTTTTCTCTCCTTCTCTCTATTTTCTCCCTCCGAGCTCCTACTCTCACTCGTCTTCCTCGAGGACGAGGAAGAGTTCAGCTTGGGGGATTTTGACGTACGTTTATATTTCATATATTTGCGCGCGTTTTCTTCCGTGTTTCTCCGTATTTTCCGCCGTCTTTTATTTTTTTCTTGTATTTTCTTGTTTTCTTTCACTTTTTCGTGTTTTTGGTATTTTGCAGGAATTTCTAGCATTTTGGACATAAAAACGACGATATCACAAGTCCCCGGCGCAACGGGAGGAGTCACGCGTGACCCAGGGGGTCAAACGACGATGATTGCATCATTCAGCCCCTCACCCGATCGGTTGAACAAAGTCAACCGATCGGGTGATGCACGCGTGCACCACCCGGTCTCAGCTAGAGCTCAAGCGGATGTCACCCGACCGGTTCTCAGGCCGGTTCATTGCGGCCGTTTCTCTGTCTTTTCGAGCCAAATGCCAACCGATCGGGTGACGCTCACCCGATCGGTTCATCTGTAGCTGATTCTGAGGAGCCAAGACACGGGCATCCAACCGACCTCTTCACCCGATGGCGCCATGATCCAACCGGTCACCCCAAGAACTCAACCGACCGGTTCATCTGACCGGGTGAAGCTCCGCCGTTTTCTGTTTATTATTTGTAACAGATCACCCGATCGGTTGACTTGTCAACCGATCGGGTGGCGTTTTTCATGTGGTTTTGGACCCGATCTGTTAGGGCTCGGAATGGGGGCTATAAATACCCAATGCTGGCCGACTTTTAGGGTCTTCTTCTTCTGAGTTCTTCCTCAGTTTTTAGGGCCTTTTGCCCCTCTTCTCTTGTTAGTCTTAGGTTAGTTTAGATTAGGTCTTTTGTTCAATAAGTCTTGTATTGGATTGACGATTCAACTCAAGATAAGTATTTTCCTCTCTTTTTCTCCATTGTTTGTATTGTGTTTATTTTGATTGATGGTGAAAGTTTATGTCTTTTGTGTTGTTTGTTTATATGTTATTCACCATTGAGTAGTTTTGATGAACCCTAATACGGAGTAGGGTAGGATTGTTGATTGGAAATTTAAATTAGACTTGGTTGCATGGCACGTGTTCGATGAAATGTGTCAATGGGGATTTCTAGCGATCTGGGTCCAATTCGTACGACAACACACTAGATGTGTTGGGGGTTGGGGTCCGGTGCTTGTCCAGTCAAGATCCGCTTCGATGTATCGCTAGAAATCACATTTGACCTATTTGGCCATTAGGGTTACTGACGTGCGTCTATATTTCATATATTCACGCACGTTTTCTTTTGTGTTTCTCCGTGTTTTCCGCCGTCTCTTATTCGTTTTCGTATGTTTTCCCGTTTTCTTTCACTTTTCTTTGTTTGTCCATGATTGCAGGAGTTCGACCACGTAGGGGACCTTTTACGATGATATCCCAAGTCCCCGGAGCAACGGGAGAAGTCACGCGTGATCCAGGGGGTCAAACGGCGAAGTATTCATCTTTCTGCCCCTCACCCGGTCGGTTGGTCATCTCCAACCGATCGGGTGATGCACGCGTGCACCAACCGGTCGCTACCGCAGCTCACGAAGAAGTCACCCGACCGGTTCACAGACCGGTTCTGCGGGCGGCTGTTCTCTGTCTTTTCGAGCAGAATTCCAACCGATCGGGTGACTCTCACCCGATCGGTTCATCTGTAGCTGAGAAAAAGAGCTGAAGACACGGGCGTCGAACCGACCGGTTCACCCGACTGCTCCAAGATCCAACCGGTCGCTCAAGAACTCACCCGATCGGTTCGTGAGATCGGGTGAAAACTCGCCGTTTTCTGTAATTTATCTGTAACGGATCAACCGATCGGTTGACTTGTCACCCGATCGGTTGATCCGAAAATCTATATATATGACCCCTAGGGTTCCAGAAACGAGAGAGTTGTATTTTTTTACTGTTTTATTTCCTTGTGACGGCTGTAATTGTTACTCTTAAGTAAGTTTTCAGATCTTTCTAATTTTTTAGTATTGTCTTTACTACTCCTTTACTTCCGCATTGCAATTGTCTGATTATGATTCTAACGGTTAAATTTCATTTAGATTGCTTTTTCATGAATTTTTGTGAGTAGTTCCCAAATCTGGGATTTTGGTGGAAGCCCCTTCGGGGGCTCTTCCCGATGCGTCCATAGGGTTAGGAAATCGATAGGGAGTAGGAATCTAACGGTTACGCGGGGCGTTTCATTGTCATCGGCGGGAAAAAGACCGCCTTTGACCGTCGGGCCAAGGGGGAATAAACTTGGCGGTTGACTCCCTAGCCAAAGCTCACGCCTTTAGCGTAGACGCCGAATCCTAGCACGCGGGAGCGGCAGGATGAGACGTCGGGAGATATCGTTGCGGACTTAGTGCTCCCGGGATCGATCAGTGTTTATGGACACGGGAGTGCACACTGATCGAATCCGGGAAGTCCGGTGTATCATCCTGGGCACCGACCGGAATATCGGGCCCATGGGACGCCGGTACCACTTTCAGAGGCAACGTCTCACCATTAGACCCTAATCCCGATCGCTATCCATACCCGTAGGCCATAGCGGCGAGAGTCTCTCGTCGGGTCGGAAACCAAAGTCCCGGGTTTACTTTCTTTTTGTTCATACGCTTTCATTTCCTTTCGTGACAACCAACCACCGATTCGGGCTAGCTCGCCCCTCGGGGTGATTTAGGTCCTACCTGACCCAAGCACAACCTCGCCTCCCTGAGTTCGATATTCCCGCACCCTACACTAACCGTGAAACTTGCGGTAAACGACACAGTGCCGCCGCGACGCAAGCGGGGCGCCGGTCAGTTACGCGGGGGTGTTTCATTGTCATTGGCAGGAGAAAGACCGCCTCTGACCGTCGGGCCAAGGGGGAATAAACTTGGCGGTTGACTCCCTAGCCACAGCTCACGCCCCTAGTGTAGACATCGAGTCCTAGCACATGGGAACGGCTTGGACGAAGTGTTGGGAGTTATCATTGTGGCCTTAATGCTCCCAGTTGTGGAAGGTGTTAATGGACATGGGAATGCCCACCGTCCGGAACCGGGTAGGCCTAGCGTGCTTGGTACCGACCGGAATATCGGGCCATGGACGCTAGGTACCACCATTTGGGGCAATGTCTGACCCTGGATCAAGTCAAATGCCAAGTGTCATGAGTGCTCTAGCCCGTGTTAGCGGGGATTCATTTCGTGTTCTTTTTATTTCTTCTCTATATTTCTACACTTCACCCATATCATCCGCGTAGCTAGCACACAACCTAGGCGAGGCTAGTAGCCACTCAAGCCATCCACCTCCATAAGTTCGATAAACCCGCACCCTACACTAACCGTGCACTTGCGGTAAAACGACACCGCCCCCATACCGTAAACGGGGCGCCGGTCAGGGTACTACGCTACGGTGATGACGGTTTGCTGGTTTAACAAAATGTAAAATCAGATTAAGCCTTTTTCGACAGATTACGATATTAAAACAACCCGTACGACGTCTAATTATTCGATTTTATTAGGTCATCTAATCTACGACGTGGGTTATAAGTTGTTTAAGGATAGATCTACTAACCGGTAGTGCAGAGGAGGATCGGGATGCAGCGATGGGTAGCGGCGACGCGTACGGTTCCGAACAGCGACGTAGAGCCTCGGGAGAAGGACGAGGGCTGCAGCGTCGAGTCCATGCGGCTGTCAGCGGGGCCTGGGGAGTGTTCCCGGCTATTCTGGGCGTGGCAACGGTGAGGAGGAGTTGCCTGCGGCTGATCTGGGTGAAGGGTTATCGCTATGCACGCGTTGACGTGGAGGGGAACGGTAGTTCGCAGCCTGACGGCATGGAGGAGACGGCTGCGTCGCTAGTTGGCTGCTAGTAGGGGGTTGGCGTGGAGATCTGGGCATGGGGGGATGGACGCGGCGAGGAGAAGATGAGGAAGTCCGCTCGTGTGGTGTTGATGGGCGGTGATGGAAGGGGAGATCTCGCGTGGGTTGTTGGGCATAGGTAGAAGGCGGCGGTTGATGCATGGAGGATGCGGACAAGAGGCACACGCGGGAGGAGGTCTGGGCGTTGGGGAGGCCGTGCGATGTGGGTTGCGTGAGATGAAGAAGCCGCGAGCTGTAAGTCACGTGGGAAGAGAAGAAAAGAGAGGGTGAGGCGGATGCGTCCTAGGTCCTCAATATGATAGTTAGGGTTTTATTAGCCTAGGGTTTTTTTTAAAATAGGAATAGGGTGAGATGCCAACATGTGATGGGGGCTAAGGGTATTTAAAATGATTGTGTGAGGGGTTTGAAACGTACAGTAGCCTATGAAACTAGGGTCAGGTCCTAGAGTCCTATTTCTAATGTTTTCCTTTAGTTTTGGTTAAGGTGCAGTGCGTGAGTAACATGTTGGGTTCGGCCATGTTGTAGAAAACTCCGGTTTATTAGGAAGGAAATTGAATTAATGATGGAATTAGTATTTAATGGGTTAAGCTATATTAGGAAAGCTGACTAAAATAAATTGATTGTGTTATGGCTATTCAAGTCAATTAAATGGGCTCTAACAATGAAAGTTTCATTTGATTTTAAAAGATTTGAAATGATTCGAGTTTTGAATTTGAAACTTTAAATTAATATAAGAAGTTGTTATTTTAAAAATAATGATAAAAATAATTAATATGAAAAAAATATTTATAGTTGAAGTGAATATGGGGACAGAAAACGCCAAGCTACGTATACGGGGAAAAATATACGATAGAAAAATACGATAATAGTAACGGTAAAAACCGGTCGTTACAGATTCCTTAAGCTCTAGGTCCAACAAAATAAATGCACGCTACCTATCACTTGCCTCTATGAGGGACAGCTTGCACATACTGATGTTCAAAGCATGTTTCTCCATACGATTTGTTGAGCACACTCAAGATTGTATGGAAAACGGTTTTGATCTGCAGAGTTCGAAACTTTGATCAAACTGTTTGATTCGAAGATGAGTACACGAGCAGTACAAGACCATGTATCTAAATCAAATCTTGAGTCAAGCAACTTGTTAAGTCAACTCAAGGTTGTGAAGCTCAAGTGTTTGGATACGTTAGGTGCTTGCACAGCTAATAATTTTGTTGGGTCGTATACTATCTAAATGAGATTTAGAAAAGAAAGAAGGCACTAAGAAAAGTGAATTGAAAGCTTGTTTTATTTATCATTAGTAAAGGCATAAGTAGGAGGAACTGAAAATGTGACGTATTTGATGTCACGGTTTCAGGATAACCGTTATACAAAAGAAATAGATTTTCTACGTGTTGGAAAAAGGAACAATTGTTGTTTCTTGGACCATGTAGGACGTCAAACATATATTTGACGAATATCGTCACCTTGCTTCTGAAGCAATGTTTTATGTGAGTAATTTGTATAAGGATAATGTATTAAATGTTAATATATGAATATGCAAGATAATAGCAAACCTTATATGGCAAAATAGACTAGGCTGTACCAAAGAGATTAAGCTTCACAAGTCACATAAAGAGGGGTCTGACCTATCGTATTATGAAGTCTACAGACACTTGCAAATCTTGTCTCAAAGGTATGATGGCTGAAACTCCTTCTGTAAGATAGTGAGAGAATGAGTTGTTGAACTCATAGTCTCGTACATACAGATGTACCTGGACCTAAGTCTAAGTTAGCCAGGATTAGTTGTTCTTATTTTATTACGACACATGTTCTTACTGAAACACAAGTCTGATAAAATAAATAACACAATGACAGAAATGTTTGAACTGCTTCGATCAGATCTAAAAGTCGAATACTTAGCTATATAAATCTTGGTAAATTAAAAAGAAAATGTGATTTTCTCTCAGGTCAAGTCTCTTAACACATCGGTGTGTTAGAGAGCATGAATCACACTTTGTTAGACATGGAGTGATGCATGGCAAATGACTCTGAGTTTCAATCCTCCCTCTGGGTTAAGTCCCAGATAGTAATGCCTAGGTTTTGATAAGGTTCTATGAGGACCTTATGAATAAGATATTCATTAAATCAATCGTTAGGAAGTTAAAGGATTACTTGAGTCTCATGAGACGAAGAGTCAAGTTAGACATCATAGTCGTGATGGCCTAGACAACTTCCAGGATGCAATTGGAGTAGGGACTCTGATTAATAACTTGATGCAATCAAAAATGGTTTGTGCACGTAAATAAAGTATGGACTTTAGTTTACATGCCCAAAGAAATTGTTTCTTATTGGCTGCAAGTAAATCTTCAAGACAAAATATTGGTGCAGAGAGAAAATAGTGAAGTACAAATTATGTTGGTTGAGAACATTTTTTCATCCTAACTCCTATAAACGGATTATGATGAAACTGTCTCACCAGCAAATGTGTATAGATCTACTCGGATCAAACTCGATGTGAATGCTCATTATAACCATGATAACTGGAGCTTTCATTTATAGTCCGTTTTTCTAAATATGATTTAGAAGAACGAACTTATATGAATTGGCCAAAGAGTTTTCAAGGTCAGTGGGAGCGAATAAAAGTATGCGAGGCATCAAGGAGCCGGAACATATGGTTTGACAAAGTGGTCAAAGAGTTTGACACTTTATCAAAAATGATTATGAACCGTCTAAATGACCAGTAAAACTTATTATGGATTATTCTCATAAGGTACAATGAGCTGGATGAGATCCAGTCAAGAAATTAATTATGGATTCCAAGAGACCGAGTGACTTATTTGGATGAGATTCAAATATATGGTCTAAGATAAACATAGAAACTCCCTAAGTCTATACAGTAGACGTTTTAGCAGATCCACTCACGAAGGCTCTACCACATGAAGTCTGGACAGACTTATATGTAAATGTGATATGAGATACCGGGATAAATGGGCCCAAGTGCAAGTGGGAGAAGTTGAGAGATGGGTATGCACTCAAGGCAAATTCATCCATGTGTATCTATACAGAAATCTTGTTCAAAATAACAGTAAGCTGTTTGGTAAGTATTTATCTAAGTTAATAAAAATGTTGTAATCATTAGAAACTTAGGTAAAGTCCTGAGACTTAATGCAAGGTCAAACATGTATCGAGATGAGGATCTCGATCATGGAGAAGTGCTTGACCATTAGTAGTATAAGTCTAGAAATGTTCGTGGTCGTATATGTTTCGAGAAAAGGATATCGAAACATCGGATAGACCATTGTGTCTTAGTCTTCACCGTATAGCAGTGACAATGATATCATGATCGTTTGACTTAGCAAATTCGAAGACAAGACACATATGCTCATTGGAGAATGAGTTCACTGAACGATCCAACAAGAGCTATCATATGGTTATGATTGACCAATCTATCAATGATAACTCTTAGTGATAATAGGCAAGTTGGTCTTTTGACTTGAGGTAATTGTACGAACCTGTGTGTGAACGGTTTTACTTAGATCATTGATCTAGCCTCGGGTAAGCCCCGTTGAATGGTCTTTGGTTGGGTGACATTTGAAACGTGCGAGGAGAGTAATGACCAAGATAGGATTCGTCTCTCCTGGTCAATGGGAGTTAGTGTCGTAGTGTTAGTTCGATCTTTAGTAAAAACTCTGGCCATAGTATGTTGGAAGATGTCTAACATTATTTGACTAAATATTGATGGAGACTAACCGGCTTAGAGCTATTAGGGTTGACAGTTTGACAGTATCCTTGGCTTGAAACAAACGGCATAGTTTTGACGAAGAGACTAAAACTGCGGTATTCATCACGGACACAGTCAGGGTGGTCCTGACAATACTCATGTCAAAGAGTTAACCACATAAGTATGATACTGAAACAGGGACGGCACCTACTGTTCGCAGTTACTACCGTCTGGGGCTTCGAGCCCCACCTGTAGTATGGTCAGGTTGTAGGGTCTCACACAGAGTGCGACCTTCGTCATGTAATAGGTAGAAATTAGGGAGAATATGCATTTGATGCAAGGGATAGAATACTGCAAAATGTTTGCAATTATCTTCTGCATTCGGGATATGTTGGGGGATGTATGCCCTCAGATCATTTGCATTTGATGCAAATGATTTTTCATAATAAATGTGGACATTTTTGTATATGATGCAAAGGGAGTTAAATATGTCGTAAATTGTTTGCGTAAATATTTAATATAATTAACGCATGGAAAAGGTTACGTAGATGACGGGATCGTCCCGATCTAAACGTAGGTACGAACGACGTCCAAAACGGACGCCAAATGCACATGATATAGCCAAAATAATGCAAAAGGCCCGTAAAAGGAGTTTTATGGGCAGACCCGGCCCATTGGGCCAGGTCTAAAGATGTGTAAGGACCCTGTCTATGGGGAAAACACTAGAAGGGGGATTGAATAGTGTTTATGCAAATTAAAAGGAATTTACGCCAAATAAAATGCAATCCAACAAATAGTGCGGAATAAAAAAACAACCCAAAAAGAAACACACGTAAACGCAGAGATGTTTCAAGGGTTTGGATTACCCAAGTCAACTCCCGAATTGTTCCCGGTAATCCTACGTCCCTACCACCCAGATCCCACCGGATACTCAAGTTAGAACCTAACTTGAGGTTTTCTTAAAGCCCACTTGTAGCAACCCTACAAGTGCAATCGAATACAATCGATGTCCTTGACTCTCACAACTTGGGAGCAAGCAAACCACTCTCACAACCGAGAGCACAACTCAAATAACGAATGTTATGCAATAATGAAAACAACACTTACAATCACCTATGCCTTGAAGTAGAACTTGAAGGAGGAGTGTGATGTGTGTTGAAGAACTCTCTTGGAAGAGAGGAGAAGCCCTTTCTCTTGACTCCACCAAATGCCTAGATGATTACACTTTGGGTCTAGGTTGGAGAGCAAGAGAACAAGATTTGGAAATACTTAGGGCTTTGGATTTGAAAGCTTTAATCTTTGGAAATGAAAGCTTGAGAGAATTTGCAATGAATGAGTAACCTTCCAATGGAACAGTAGAAGCTCTACTTATATCTTTCTCAAATCCACAAAACAGTTTAGGCAAAAACCCAATTGGAATCCGTGAGAAAAATCTCAACGGATAGAATCTGAACTCACGACAGTCGATTGTTGAACAATCCACAGTCGACTGTTGCACAGTCAGCAAGGGTAGGTGAGAATTCATAACGGTAACTTACCACGTGGACAGTCGACTGATGAAGCAAAGACAGTCGTCTGTTAAACCAACAAGCCAATGTAAATCCTTCGAAAGGTGACTGGCCGAGAAATGGGTAAGTTAGACAAATACTGGAAATCTCACAAGTAACCGGACAGACGACTGATGCAAGGAACACAGTCGACTGTTAATCAGAACATGCGACTGTAAATCCTTATACAGACGACTGTCAATAGCATGAGAAATTTCCAGAGAACTGAGTCAAAGAAATGACTTACAGACAGGTGACTGTTGCAGCATAGAAAATCGACTTATCTAATAGAAAGTCGACTGTATATACAGCACTAGTCGACTGGCCGTAAAAGTCAGATCAAACAAAGTTTGGGCAAGGATAGACAGGATACTGATTTACAAAACACAGTCGACTTGTCACTTGGACAGGCGCCTGTGAATCGTTCATCAGTAGCCTGTACGAAGTATTCATAGAATGCCCAAAACAATATTGTAAAAGTCTGTGCATAACAGGCGACTGTAGAACAAAATACAGTAGACTGTTTTTTAGACAGTCGACTGTAAACTGTTAAGCAGTCAACTGTTATAAACAATCCTTGCACAACCAATAGAGAAATGAATTGGAGTCAAAGGACAATTGATCTAATGGAGTCCTATGACTGAATGTAGATGTGTGTGTGCTCCATCAAATTTCTACTTCTAAACTACATACTAGAAGGGATAAAAGAAAAATTACATTGACGAATAATCTCTTCTTTCCATCGTATGAGCTTGAAGTCTTCACGGAGCTTCAATCATCATCTACGATCAACCAAATCATGTCATTTGCCTTCAATGACATTTGAGAGTCATCCATTGCAAGTAGATCTTCATAAATAGCTTAGGCAATGGATTAACTGCAAAATAGGGGATTAGTCACAAGTATTTATGTTTGCTCATCATTAACACCAAGTAGGGAGAAGTCCAATACTCAACTTTCTCCCCCTTTTTAATGATGACAAACAAACATAAACAAAAAGATAAATAATTGTGCACAATGAAAACTTATTCCCCCTACATAGATGCCAATCAAGTTAGTCAACAAATATTAGGGCATCTTCATATCAATTGAAGCAAATGAGTAAGGAACGCATGAATATAAATTCAAAAGATCTCGGAATTACAATCCCTATTCATTGTAATCTTACTCCCCCTGAATCTAAGGCAACGTAAATCTTAGATTCAAGCATTAGAACATACTTAGCACATCCATTATGAATCTTGTATGTTTATTTCTCTCCCCCTATGGCATTATCCAAAAAGGTGGGAGCAAATAACAACAATAATAGTGCTAAATACGAACTAATAACAATCAAGGAGTATAAAGATATATCAAATCAAAAACTCATAAAATCACATCATATACACATGTGAGTAATGGAATTGAAGTCTAATATCAACATTAGAAATATACACGAAAATAGTTTCAAAAGAGATTTCACAAATGCATCATACCAGAGATAGCATGATAAAACGAATACCAAATTCATATATTGTCTCAAAAGCACATCAGAGAGAGTATAGCATACATGGAGACAACATATCATACATTACACAGATAAGATAATCAGTATAGCATTGTGTGACACAAGATAAACAGCACATCATATATAGATATAAAAGATGAGGAGTACATCAACGGATGGACATCTACATGTCCATCACAAAAAGATACATCATGATCAAGACAAAAAAATATCATCATGACGACAACAAAGTACAACATCATACATATATAAAGTCACTGACAACATCATCCAACATACATCAAAAAATCAATCATCACCAAACTAACACCACTCAAACACCTATCTAAGAGTGAGCGTCTCCAGGGGCGGCAGAAGAAGAAGCAGGCTCAGTGACAGCAGGTCTATCCTCTGGAGGAGGGTCAGAGGGAGCAACAGTAGTAGCAGTAGCACCAGCAGCAACATCCTGAGTAGAAACTGCACCAGGAGGTTCAACGACATCAGTGGGCTGAGGAGGAACATGAAGCTGGGGAATAAACTGTCTCAGATCCTCAGTGAAGGGTATTCCCTGATGGAGGAAAGACATGGACAACAATCTGTAAATACCAGTGACCATCTCCAAAAGAATATCACGAGATGGTGGAGCAGAGGATGAAGGCAGGTCAGCTGGAGGAACAATGGATGAGGACGGAGCTAAAGTGGATTTCTTCTTCTTCGAGGCAGTCTGCAGAGCTAAAGAAGATTTCGACTTTGCAGAAGCATCGAGGAGAGGACCAAAGGGCATGGACTCGTAACAAGTCAAATAAACACCAAAATGACGAAAGACACGAGTCAGAAGACCACAGTAAGGAATGTGAGACGAGGAGGTTGTGAACTCAACCCTTTCCAGCCTATCAAGGAGGACACCAGCCTAGTTCATGGGCATGCCAGAGAAAATAGCATACATACACTTCAGTATTTCCTGAGACGGCTGGTCAGATGATCAATATCTCGGCAGGATGTTGGACTTCACCACTAGGTGAACAGCCCAACCTCTCGCAGAGAACATAGATGACCTGACGCCCGAATCAAGAGCTAAATGTACCTCTCGAAATATATCACGGAGGACAGACTGGTCAAGGTCGTCAATATCGAAGATGCTGATATCATTAGGAAGGGAGCCAACAGAGGGAATCCTAAGAATAGTCCCTAAGAGCGAGGGAGTGATCTGAATGTGGGTTCCCTGAACGACAGTATCGAGGATGCCAGTAGATGAATACTCACCGCGAAGGCGGTTTGCATAGAAGAGCTTTACCAGAAAAGGATAGGCTCTGGGGGATTCGCTCTGGAGAAGCGAAAAAGGTCGGCTAGGTGAGTAGCAGAAAGAATGTCAGAAAGCCTCTCAGCAGTGAAGGCGGGGAAAACAATGTACCGCTCCCTAAGAAGGTTGATCCCTAGAAGAGAGTGAAATGTTGCCAAGCAGAGATCGTCTCGGCAAGCGGGAACTAGGGGATCAGAGGGGGGTACGACAGGAGGCTCTTCTGAAGAACTCGAAGCTGAAGGGGACTGATGGGGGTTCTCAGCAGCAGGCTCATTGATGTGAACACCAGTGGGCTTGCGCTGACGAGTGATCAAAGGCCGAGCCTCGGAAGAGGAAGCTGAAGGAGAGTAACCCTGCGAGGAAGAATGCATGGGTGATGCGGCATGCTTGGTTCGGGCTTGATAAGGTTTCTTCTTCTTGGCAATTGGTTTCTTGGGTTCCCTAGGTCGTTTAGGAGCAAAGACTTTCTCTTTTCCCTTACCCTTGGGTGCCATGGGATCGAGAGAGAGAAACGATACATAGAACTCGGAAGACAATGAACTGAACGAAAAGCTAGAGAGAGAGAGAGAAGCAAACCAAGTAGAGAAGCAACGACGAACGGGGAGGAGGAGAGCGACGGCAACGGTAGTATGAAATCGACTCACGCAGGAAGAAGATCGACGGTTTTGGAAGAGAAAACGAGCGGGAAGATGAAGCGGTCGAATCGGATGAGAGAGAGTCGACGTGGGGAACTGATCGAGTTTTCTCGAATATAAAAGTTGAAGAATGAATCTGGGCCGTTGGATCAATGAATCGGCGGCTCAGATAAAATTATATGAACCGTCTCAATAGAAGACAGTCAATTGATGAACAAAAGTCAGTCGACTGGATAAAGTAATAACAATAAAGCTCAGAAAGATGGGCAAGCGACTGGCAAGTAACATGCAGTCGCCTGTCCATTGGACAGTCGACTGACATATACACAACAGTTGGCTGGCTGAGAATTTATACAGTTCATCAAAACAGCAGAGAACACTGTAAAAATTCGACAGAGAGAACAATCGCCTGATGACTAAAATGCAGTCGTCTGTTAAAATAACAGTCGACTGTAAAACAGTCATCAGTCGGCTGTGTGAAAGATACCAATTCTCAGACTGAGGAGATAGAGTAGGGCAGTTGACTGTCGAAGGTATGACAGTCGTCTGTCCTGGTCCAAAAATGCACAGTGAGATAGAATTCCAGAGAATAAGAACACTCACCCTAGGACCTATACTCTAATAAAAAAATACAACGTAAAATCAGTATAAAAACAATAACTCCATCGAAACACAAATCACTACCATCAATATCAAAAACTCATGAAATCAATTAAATCATAATTGCCTTTCTTAAAAATATAAATATAATAAAGCACATGAACATAGGCAACAAAAAGATATGAGCTCGGAAGAGTTATAACATGAAAGATTGAGCTTCTAGATTTCAGATTCACCCATAATTCCCAATTCTCCACGCAACCTCACAAATGAATCTTCTTTAAGAGGTTTAGTGAAGATATCAGTAATTTGTTTTTGGGTTTCAATGTACTCTAAGATGATGTCCTTCTTAGCTACATGATCATTGATAAAATGGTGTCTCACGTCTATGTGTTTGGTACGGGAGTGGTGTACCGGATTCTTGGAAAGACAAATAGCACTTTGATTATCAACCATGATAGGGCAAGTATCACAATTGACACCATAGTCACTAAGAGTGTGTCTTATCCAAAGAACTTGTGCACATGCAAGACCCGCGGCAATATATTCCGCTTCAGTCATGGACAATGACACCGAATTCTGTTTCTTAGAAAACCAAGAAACTAAGGAATTTCCTAAGAAATGGCAAGTGCCACTAGTACTTTTCCTGTCGGACTTGCATCCGGCAAAGTCGGCATCACTATATGAGATTAACTCATATGTGCTAGACTTAGGGTAAAGTAACCTATAATCTAGAGATTGATTGAGATAACAAAATATTCGTTTAACCGCAATCAAGTGTGACTCCTTAGGTCTTGCTTGATATCTAGCACAAAGGCATACGGAAAACATTATATCGGGCCTACTAGCAGTTAAGTAAAGTAAGCTACCGATCATACCTCAATATAGATGAACGTCTACATCTTTTCCGCTTTCATCCTAGTGTAGATGAGTAGTAGTACTCATGGGAGTCCTTTTGCTCGAAGACGATTGTCACGCCCCGCTTCCTAAAAATATGGAGGCGAGACGTGAGTAGGTCCGCTCAGACTTGAAGCTGTGAAGCTGCAAGTCTGATAAGCGTCAATAAACTTCACGTGGCAGATCCTTGCAAATGCGATACGAAACAAAGATAATAATAAAGGAAATGAGACAAAAGCAATCTCAGAATATCCATAAAATAAGTTCCAACATCACAGAAAAACCACCAGGCTAAAAGAAAAGAGAGTCTAAAAGGCCCCAGCATGGCCAACAAAAGTAAAACGTACAGAAAACAAAGTAATGGTGCTATGCACCGACAACTAACAGCAACCTAAAGCAAAGCAACTCAGAACAGTCTCTAAGACTGGTCACCGATGTCCACCAACTCCTCGTCAAACGTAGGCTCCGGCTCAGCGTCAGCAAACACCTCGTCCTCAGCTATGGTCTCCGGCTCAGGGTCTAACATGTGACACCCAAAAGAGCAAGGGGCACATGTCAACAAGTCTACAAGAGACTTGTGCAAGGAAACTGAAAGTAAAGGTAAAGCAACCTAGCAGTTCTAGCATGATGCAATGACATGGCAGATATAGCATGAGTGCAACAAGTAAAGTAAAGTAAGAGCATGGCATGGAAACTTGCATTTAAATCATGGCATGGATATCAAGTTTTACAAGAACAATCAAAAGGACAAGGACAAGTCTAGTAAGCACGTCGTGCACAGAGATTACGCCTTTTGGCTAGAGTGGCTGTGCGGGCCAACTCCTAAGCTCAAGTGATCGCTTATCCCTACCCCTCCACGTGTATCAGGCATTGGCTTTTGACCAACACATGTAGCCTGCTTCTGGATCACGATCCAGGAAGTGTTTTTCAATATGGCATAGGGGTGCACCTAGCCTGAACAAGGAAGTACAAGTATTGTAGCGTGTGCTACGAATGCAACATTCAAACTTGGATGACATGTAGGATGCAATGCATGGCAGATAATAGTTTAAGTGCGTACAGATAAGGAATTTAAACGTGGCATGCAATAATGCACGAATGACATGGCCGGGTGACATATCTAGCTTCGTTGTCAAGCTAGATCTTAAAGTTGCGCCTAAAAAGCTATCATTTCATTGTCTAGTCTCTTTTACGCTAAAAACAAGGAAGAGGCCTTAAACATGGCCCTAAGCAAAAGTTGGCAAGTTTCACTTGCCTGCAAGTCAAACGTCTGAAAAACACCGTCCAAAGAGTCCAAAGTCACAAACAACCTATGTGCCAAGTCCACCAGCCTACAGTCCCATATTATTAATCTTGATTAGTGAATTTAAAACACTTTAAAAACATCAATTTTAGTCTTGATTAACAGGCAATAGGTTGGGGGTCCTAGGGTGCAGAACGTTACCTCAACACGACATGAAAGCTACAATGGCGTCGGGTAGCGACGCCAGGGGTTGGAATATAAGATCGCGCTCCAAGTCCAAATTCCAGATTAGATTTCTCGCTCGAATAGTCTGGGCAGCAACCGGATCAACGAACCAAGATTCCAACGCTAGAACGTGCGACGAAGGGCTACAACGTATCACAACGTCGTAATCAGCAAATCCACAAAGAGGAGGCACGTAGGTGGGACCCACAGTAGTGCTAGGGGCCAATGGGGGACCCACAATACTTTTGGAGAACTTGGGGGCCCACGGTGGCATGCGGTGTGGAAGTTGTGACGTTGCGACGAAAGTTGCTCGGTCAGACCGAGCCGCTGCGGAGAATTCTCTCGGTCAGACATAGAGAAGCTCTCGGTCGGGCGGCTTGCAGTGCAGCGGAGGCGGGCTTGGTGCGGAGCGAGGGGTTCTCTCGGTCGTAGCGGGCAAATGCGGGGGAATTTATCGGTCTTGCACTGCGGAGCGGGGCTTGCAGCGAGCGGGGTTGCAACGGAGCGGTGGTGCGGTGCGATGTGGGGGAACGGGTCGGTTAGGTGCTGCAGAGCGGAGTCTTGCAGTGAGCGGGGGTTGCAATGAAGCAGGGAAGCGTGCGGAGCGGGGGAATCTCTCGGTCGTAGCGGGCGGATGCGGGGCTTGCGAAGCGGGCGGCTACAGTGGAGCGCTGCGGTGCGGAGTGGAGCGGGATGCGGGGCGGGGCTTCGGTCAGACCGAGGGAGGCTCTCGGTCGGTGCGGGCAGCTTCAAGCTGCGGTTGTGACGAACGTCGCAAGTGGAAATTTGATATGTGGGGGCGGCTAGGGTTTGATTTCTTGGGAAAATAGGTTATTCTAGGGGGTATTTATATAGTGTAGGTGGGTTGACTTGGTCTAGGGTTGATTTCTATTAGGATTAGGATTTTGAAAATAATAAAACCCAATCTCTCACTCTCCTACTTACGCATGGATAGGGTGCGACCAAGAATGGGCTGAGTCAACTAGGGTTGGGTGATAAAGCATGTAGGGAATATATATAGGGGTTAAACTAGAGGAACTATGGTTCAAAGACTTAAAGATAAGCTGTGCTAAAATTATAAAATAGATCAAATGAAATCCAAAAATTGTGAAATAAATATTGAGGTGATCGGGACGACGAGAGAAAGGAAACGAAGAAGATGGATCTCAATTTCGACTTCGAATGACGAAACTAAAAATAGAAACGTCTCACGTCAAAAGTGAAAATCACAACATCTCTTCGAATAAGATCAAATCGTGGGAAAACGACCCGAGAAATGTCGTTCCAAATTAGTGCCACAATTTAATACTCTCAGAGACGTTCACAACGACATATCACACCAAAGTGTTCACTAACAAACAGAGTCTAAAATAAATACATGCACGGTCAAAAGCACGTGCACGAACAAAGTACGAGCGGAAAGCGACCGTTACATCCTCCCCACCTTAGAAATGATTCTGTCCTCGGAATCAACATCAAGCACTGCTCGGGAAGAGGTGCGGGAAGTGCTCTCACATCTCATCCTCACGCTCCCAGGTGGACTCCCCAGGGGAACCATGTCGCCACTGCACTCGAACCAAGTCGACGGTCTTATTTCTCAGCTGCTTCTGCCGTCAATCCAGAATCTCAACTGGCTGCTGATCATAAGACAGATCCAGACGAACCATGATCTCCGAGAAATCCACAGCATGTGACAGATCACTAACGTATCGACGTAACTGAGATACATGAAATACATCGTAAACTCCCTCCAGCGACGGTGGCAGCGCCAAGCGATAAGCCACCGCTCCAACTCTCTCCAGAACGTCAAACGGCCCAATGTACCTCGGACTCAGCTTGCCTCTCTTCCTAAATCGGATAACTCTGTGGTTCAAAGAAATCTTCAGAAAGACATGATCTCCAGGCTGAAACTCCAAAGGCCTCCGTTTAGCATCTGCCCAATGCTTGAAACGGTCCTGTGCGATCCTCAGCTTCTCCCGAATGTTCCTCACCACATCCACGGCCTCCACAATCATCTCCGGTCCTAACAGCTCCCGATCACCAATGTCATCCCAGCTCAGTGGCGATCGACATTTCTTCCCATATAGCGCGGCGAAAGGCGCCATACCAATACTCGCCTGGTAGCTGTTATTGTAGGCAAACTCCACATGATGGAGATGATCCTCCCAAGATCCCTTGAAGTCCAACATGCACGCCCTCAGCATGTCTTCCAAAATCTGAATCGTCCTCTCGGACTGGCCATCTGTCTACGGATGATACGCCGTACTGAAACTCAGACTCGTACCCATACTCTTCTACATACTCTGCCAAAACTGAGATGTGAATCTCGTGTCTCTGTCCGACACGATACTCACAGGGACTCTGTGAAGTCGTACGATCTCCTCCATATATCTCCTCGCTAGCGTCTCAGTAGACTGTCCTACTCGGAAGGGAATAAAGTGCGCGGATTTGGTCAATCGGTCTACGATCACCCAAATCGCGTCATTCTACTTTGGACTCCGAGGTAGTCTGGTCACGAAATCCATAGTGATGTATTGCCACTTCCACTCCGGAATCGGAAGCGGCTGTAGCAACCCTGCCGTACGCTGATGCTCCGCCTTTACTTGCTGGTAAACCAAACACTTGGCTACACTCTGAGCCACACTCCTCTTCATCTCGTGCCACCAATAGTTCAGACGAAGATCCTTGTACATCTTGGTGCCACCAGGATGCACAGAATACGGCGAACTGTGTGCCTCCACCAATAATTCCTATCTGATAACTCCAGCTGGCACACACAACCTGGCTCCAAATCTCAACGAACCATCCTCATGAATCAAGAAGTCTGTCCGTAGACCGGCTTCCACCTGCTCCCAAATCTTCACCACCTTAGCATCTCCAGCCTGTCCAGCCTTGATCCTATCCACGATCGTCGACTGTATCAGCATACTCATCAACGAAGAAGCCTCTCTAGGAAGAAGAATCTCAATACCAGACTCGCAAAAATCCTGCTGCAATCTCCACTGCGAAGTCAACATCATCACCACTGGAAGTCTGCTCAGCACATCTGGAACCACATTCACCTTGCCAGGGTGATACTGCAAATCAATCTCATAATCTGCCATGAGCTCTAACCATCGACGATGTCGCATGTTGAGCTCCTTCTGAGTAAAAATGTACTTCAAGCTTTTGTGATCAGTGAAGATCTTCACCTTCTCACTCAGCAGGAAGTGCCTCCAAATCTTCAGCGCAAACACGACAGCAGCTAACTCCAAGTCGTGTGTCGGGTAATTCTTCTCATGAGCCTTGAGCTGACGAGAAGCATACGCAACCACGTGCCCATGCTGATGCAACACACAACCAAGACCCTTGCCAAAAGCATCGCAAAAGATCTCGAATCCTCCACTCCGATCAGGCACAGCAAGAATAGGGGCAGTCGTCAATATCTCCTTCAGAACATCAAAAGCCTTCCCACAATCATCAAACCAAACAAATGGTACATTCTTCCAGGTCAGTCTGGTCATCGGCTCGACAATCCGGGAAAAGTCTTTAATGAAACGCCGATAATAACCTGCAAGCCCAAGGAAACTCCGGATCTCAGACGCTGACTGCGAAACAGGCCACTCTCTGATAGCCTTAATCTTCTCGGGATCCACCGAAATTCCATCGCCTGACACCACATGCCCGAGAAAAGCAACTCTATCCAGCCAAAACTCGCACTTGGAATACTTAGCATACAAATGATGCTTCCTCAAAATCTCCAACACTGTCCTTAAGTGCGATGCATGCTCTTCCTCCGACTTTGAATAGATCAGGATGTCGTCAATAAAGATAATGACAAACTTGTCTAGAAAGTCGTAGAAGATCAGATTCATCAGGTTCATAAAAATTACGGGTGCGTTGGTTACATCGAAAGGCATAACCACGAACTCATAGTGACCATATTTTGTCCTGAATGCTGTCTTCGGGATATCTTCCTTCTTAACTTTGAGCTGATGATAACCACTCCTCAGATCCAACTTAGAGAACACCCTCGAACCTCCAAGCTGATCAAAAATGTCATCTATACGAGGCAATGGATATTTATTCTTGATGGTCACAGCATTTTGCTCCCTGCAGTCCACGCACATGCGACGCGAACCATCCTTCTTCTTCACCAGCAAAACCGGTGCTCCCCATGGAGACACACTAGGATTAATGTAACCCTTCTATAAAATCTCATCCAGCTGCCTACGCAACTCCTCCAACTCTGCTGGAGCCATATGATACGGTGCCTTCAAAATAGGCTGCGCTCCCGGAATAAGATCGATCGAAAACTCGAGAGCTCGATCGGGCGGTAGTCCAGACATCTCCTCGGGGAAGACGTCGTCGAATTCACGCACCACAGCTGGTCTACTCTGCTCCATCTGCATAGAAACGATCTCCACCAGTCTGGCCCGAAATCTGACAGGGCCAAGCGAACTGCTACCTCGACTGAACTCAAACACTGGATGTCCTGGGATCTCGAACACCACCTTCTTCCTCCGACAATCGATCGTAGCATAGAAATTCGCAAGCCAATCCATCCCAAGCACTGCATCATAGTTGATGATGTCGTGGACAATAAAATCTGCGTAAAGCTCATGTCCACAGACCACCAAAGGGCAAGAATTGCACCCACGATGCACCAAGATCACGCCATTTCCTGTAACAATGTTCCAACTCTTGGGAAGAGGGGAAGTCGTCAAGGAATGCTTCTCCACGAAGCTTCGAGATATAATGCACATTGATGCACCGGAGTCAAAGAAGACTCGTGCAGGAAATGTGCAAATCAAAATCACACCTAACAAGCAGTCTAACAATCAAACCCTATTCTAACAAACAATCATATGTAAGCAACCAAACATAATCTAACAAGCCAAAACTAACTAAGGAAGGAAACAACTAGACTGAGAGTTACCTGCGATAACCTCATCCACAACCTCGCTCTCCACTGCCGTCATCAGAAAAGCCTGCCTCCTCGGCTGCATGGCCTGCTGAAAAGCCTGCCTCTGTGAAACGAGGGCTGTTCCACGACCTGCAGGTACAGGTGCTCTCTGCTGCAACGGCTGTGCTGCAACTGGTTCCTTCCAAGGCTGCTTAGACTTCGGGCACTCCTTCATAGCATGAGTAGCATCTCCACAAATCAGGCACTGTCCCAACATCCTCCTACACTGCTCCTTGACATGCCCGGTCTTGCCACAAAAATGGCAAGTCTTCTGAGTAGGCCCACCTGGCCTCTTGAACTGCACTGGCTGATTAGGCTTGAACCCAGGCCTAATCACTGCCCTGGCCTGCTCCATAGGCCTCTTCCCAGCTCCCGATGTCTGTCCTATCTTCTGCCTCGCAATCAGCTCCTGTCTTCGAGCAGCTACCAGCAACTTCTGATATGACTCCAAATCTGACGAAGACATCAGGCTCTGCAAGTCTAGGGAAAGGCCCTGCAGAAACCTCTGAGCTTTCTCCTCAGCATCCTCCACCATCTTCGGTGCGAAGCAACTCAGCCGGGTGAACTCCTGATGGTACTGGTCCACCGTCAGATTTCCCTGCTTCAGCTCAATGAAGCGCTGCAACATCTCCCTCCTGGCAGCCTTCGAAAAGTACTCCTCATCGAACCTGGACTTGAAAGTAGCCCAAGGTATATGACTCACCAACATCTCCTCTTTCGCATCCCACCAGTTGCGGGCATTATCCCTGAGCTGCTTCTTCACCAACTCAACCCATCCAACCGGGTTAAACTTTGACATCTTCAGATTATCCTCAGTATTTCTGATCCACTCCTCAGCAGCTTACGGTCCTTCAGATCCATCAAAGTAAGTCGGGCCCAGCTCCCGAAACTGCTTCGCTCCCGGCTCGAAGCGAGGGGCATTCTGGGTATTCTGAAGCATCCCTTGCTACACCTGCATCATCTGATGCATCATCCTCGTGATCTCAGCATTGGTGGGCTCTCTATCCGGCACCTCAACACGATTGGGCCCACCACCAGCTCGGGTCTGTCGTCTTCCAGCCATCTAATGACATAGAAAACGAACAAAAATTAGACTCAAAGCTTATGACTTGGATGTTGTAATTTATTTACTAGACATTCCATTATTATCGTTGTTTCGTTAATTCGCAGTTGCAAGACATGGACCTGCATGGGCTACCAACAAAACCTGTCACGCCCCGCTTCCCAAAAATATGGAGACGAGACGTGAGTAGGTCCGCTCAGACTTGAAGCTGTGAAGCTGCAAGTCTGATAAGCGTCAATAAACTTCACGTGGCAGGTCTTTGCAAATGCGATACGAAACAAAGATAATAATAAAGGAAACGAGACAAAAGCAATCTCAGAATATCCATAAAATAAGTTCCAACATCACAGAAAAACCACCAGGCTAAAAGAAAAGAGAGTCTAAAAGGCCCCAGCATGGCCAACAAAAGTACAACGTACAGAAAACAAAGTAATGGTGCTACACACCGACAACTAACAGTAACCTAAAGCAAAGCAACTCAGAACAGTCTCTAAGACTGGTCACCGGTGTCCACCAACTCCTCGTCAAACGTAGGCTCCGGCTCAGTGTCAGCAAACACCTCGTCCTCAGCTACGGTCTCCGGCTCAGGGTCTAACATGTGACACCCAAAAGTGCAAGGGGCACATGTCACCAAGTCTACAAGAGACTTGTGCAAGGAAACTGAAAGTAAAGGTAAAGCAACCTAGCAGCTCTAGCATGATGCAATGACATGGCAGATATAGCATGAGTGCAACAAGTAAAGTAAAGTACGAGCATGGCATGGCAACTGGCATTTAAATCATGGCATGGATATCAAGTTTTACAAGAACAATCACAAGGACAAGGACAAGTCTAGTAAGCACGTCGTGCACAGAGATTACGCCTTTTGGCTAGAGTGGCTGCGCGGGCCAACTCCTAAGCTCAAGTGATCGCTTATCCCTACCCCTCCACATGTATCGGGCATTGGCTTTTGACCAACACATGTAGCCCGCTTCTGGATCACGAGCCATGAAGTGTTTTTCAATATGGCATAGGGGTGCACCTAGCCTGAACAAGGAAGTACAAGTATTATAGCGTGTGCTATGAATGCAACATTCAAACTTGGCATGTAGGATGCAATGCATGGCAGATAATAGTTTAAGTGCGTACAGATAAGGAATTTAAACGTGGCAGGCAACAATGCACGAATGACATGGCAGGGTGACATATCTAGCTTCGTTGTCAAGCTAGATCTTAAAGTTGCGCCTAGACAACTATCATTTCACTGTCTAGTCTCTTTTACGCTAAAAACAAGGAAGAGGCCTAAAACATGGCCCTAAGCAAAAGTTGGCAAGTTTCACTTGCCTGCAAGTCAAACGTCTGAAAAACACCGTCCAAAGAGTCCAAAGTCACAAACAACCTATGTGCCAAGTCCACCAGCCTACAGTCCCATATTATTAATCTTGATTAGTGAATTTAAAACACTTTAAAAACATCAATTTTAGTCTTGATTAACAGGCAATAGGTTGGGGGTCCTAGGGTGCAGAACGTTACCTCAACACGACGCGAAAGCTACAATGGCGTCGGGTAGCGACGCCAGGGGTTGGAATATAAGATCGCGCTCCTAGTCCAAATTCCAGATTAGATTTCTCGCTCGAATAGTCTGGGCAGCAACCGGATCAACGAACCAAGATTCCAACGCTAGAACGTGCGACGAAGGGCTACGACGTATCGTAACGTCGTAATCAGCAAATCCACAAAGAGGAGGCACGTAGGTGGGACCCACAGTAGTGCTAGGGGCCAATGGGGGACCCACAATACTTTTGAAGAACTTGGGGGGGGCCACGGTGGCATGCGGTGTGGAAGTTGCGACGTTGCGACGAAAGTTGCTCGGTCAGACCGAGCCGCTGCGGAGAATTCTCTCGGTCAGACCGAGAGAAGCTCTCGGTCGGGCGGCTTGCAGTGCAGCGGAGGCAGGCTTGGTGCGGAGCGAGGGGTTCTCTCGGTCGTAGCGGGCAAATGCGGGGGAATTTATCGGTCTTGCACTGCGGAGCGGGGCTTGCAGCGAGCGGGGTTGCAACGGAGCGGTGGTGCGGTGCGATGCGGGGGAACGGGTCGGTCAGGCGTTGCAGAGCGGGGTCTTGCAGCGAGTGGGGGTTGCAACGAAGCGGGGAAGCGTGCGGAGCGGGGGAATCTCTCGGTCGTAGCGGGCGGATGCGGGGCTTGCGAAGCGGGCGGCTGCAGCGGAGCGCTGCAGTGTGGAGCGGAGCGGGATGCGGGGCGGGGCTTCGGTCAGACCTAGGGAGGCTCTCGGTCGGTGCGGGCGACTGCAAGCTGCGGTTGCGACGAACATCGCAAGTGGAAATTTGAGATGTGGGGGCGACTATGGTTTGATTTCTTGGGAAAATAGGTTATCCTAGGGGGTATTTATATAGTGTAGGTGGGTTGACTTGGTCTAGGGTTGATTTCTATTAGGATTAGGATTTTAAAAATAATAAAACCCAATCTCTCACTCTCCTACTTACGCATGGATAGGGTGCGGCCAAGAATGGGCTGAGTCAACTAGGGTTGGGTGATAAAGCATGTAGGGACTTTATATAGGGGTTAAACTAGAGGAACTAGGGTTCAAAGAATTAAAGATAAGCTGTGCTAAAATTGTAAAATAGGTCAAATGAAATCCGAAAATTGTGAAATAAATATTGGGGTGATCGGGATGACGAGAGAAAGGAAACTAAGAAGGCGGATCTCAATTTTGACGTCGAGTGACGAAACTAAAAATAGAAACGTCTCACGTCAAAAGTGAAAATCACAACGTCTCTTCGAATAAGATCAAATCGTGGGGAAACGACCCGAGAAATATCGTTCCAAATTAGTGCTACAATTTAATACTCTCAGAGACGTTCACAACGATATATCACACCAAAGTGTTCACAAACAGACAGAGTCTAAAATAAATACGTGCACGGTCAAAAGCACGTGCACGAACAAAGTACGATCGAAAAGCGACCGTTACAACGATTCCATCCCAAATCGCTTAATAAGCTCCCTTGTGTACTTTGTTTGATGTATGAATATGCCATTCTCCATTTGTCGAATTTGCAATCCAAGGAAGTAGGTGAGCTCTCCCATGTGGCTCATCTCAAACTCATCCTTCATAGACTTGGAAAATTCTTGTCAAAGATTAAAGTTAGTAGAACCGAAAATAATATCGTCTACATAAACTTGAATCAAAAGAATGTCATTTTCATAATCTTTAATGAAGAGTGTAGAATCAACTTCTCCCATTTTAAAATCTAAATTCAAAAGAAAGGTCTTAAGTCGATCATACCAAGCTCTAGGAGCTTGTCTCAATCCATACAACGCTTTCTAAAGTTTGAAAACATGGTTTGGAAATTTTTCATGAATAAAACCGGGAGGTTGAGAAACATAAACTTCTTCATTGACAAACCCATTTAAAAATGCACTTTTAACATCCATTTGAAATAGTTTAAAATTCTTATGAGATGCAAAAGAAAAAAGCAACCTAATAGCTTCTAATCTAGCTACGGGGGCAAAAGATTCTTTGAAATCAATACCTTCCTCTTGTCGGTAGCCTTGAGCTACTAACCTTGCTTTGTTCTATGTGATTACCTCGTTTTCATCCGTCTTGTTCTTGAAGATCCATTTGATCCCAATGACTTGGTGACCACTTGGAAGAGGTACGAGTTCCCAAACTTCGTTTCTCTCGAATTGCATTAGTTCTTCTTCCAATGCCACTATCCAAGAGCTATCCTCGCAAGCTTCTTGGATGTTCTTTGGCTCAATGGTAGATACAAATGCGCAATGAGAGAATTCTTCAATTCTCGATCTCGTTCGAACACCCACACCAATATATCCTATAATTTGGTTGTGGGGATGATTGCGAACGATCGGGTAAGCTTTGGGTATACCTGGATCACTAGGAACAACTTCAACAAATTCGTTAGAAGTGTTAGTCTCAACAATAGAATCATTAATCTTAATATTATTAAGAGAATCACAAAGAATATCTACATTATCATCATCAACATTAGGAAAATCAAAATCTTCATAAAAAGATACGTGAAGTGATTCCTCAATCGTTGAAGAAGTTTTGTTGTATATCCGGTAGGCTTTGCTACGTGTGGAATATCCAACAAAAATTCCTTCATCGGATCTTCGCTCAAACTTGTCTAAATTTCCAAATGTGTTCTTTATAAAGCATTTTGAACCAAAAACACGAAAATATTTTACTTGAGGCTTTTTATTATAAAACAACTCAAAACAAGTTTTGTTCGTTCGGGTTCTCACTAGGATCCTATTGAGAACATAACATGTCGTGTGCACTGCCTCTGCCCAAAATTGTAGTCCTAAATGACTATCATGGAGTATAGTGCGAGCACACTCAATAAGAGTCCTATTCTTTCTTTCTACAACACCATTTTGTGGTGGTGCACGAGGAAAGGAAAAATTATGAGTTATCCCGGAGTCATCACAAAACTTAGTAAAAGACTCATTCTCAAATTCTCCTCCATGATCACTATGAATAGTGATAATGGTGGATCCTAAAAGATTCTGAATCTTCTTTGCCAATTTGGTAAACTCTTCATGAGCTTCATTCTTATTAGTTAAGAATGAAACCCAAGTAAATCTAGAAAAGTCGTCAACGGCAACTAATCCATAATGAGCATTACCTAAAGAAGCGGTTCTAGTTGGCCCAAATAAATCTAGATGAAGAAGTTCTAGGGGCCTCTTAGAAGTAATCCCTTCTTTAAGCTTAAATGAAGGTTTACTTAGTTTACCTCTTTGACATGAATCACAAAAGTTTTTCTTATTAAAAGCAATCTTAGGAAAACCTTTGACTAGATCATGCTTAGCTAACTTATATAAGTGCTTGAAGTGAACATGACCAAAACGGCGATGCCATAAAAGTTGTTCACTTGTGTTAGCAACTAAGCAATGTTCTACGGTTTTAGGCAAGCTCAAATAATAAATATTTTTACGCCTAATACCGGAAAACAAAACATTTGAATCACAATCAACAATAATACACAATCCTTCTCCAAAGTTAACCTTGTAACCTTTGTCACAAAGTTGACTAATGGAAATGAGATTGTGACACAAACCACTAAAAAGATAAACATTAGTAATTAAGGGTTTGGAAGGATTACCAACGATACCTACTCCAATGATGGTTCCCTTTTGATTACCTCCAAAAGTGACTGTTGCACCATCCTTGATGCTAATCACTTCGGAGAGCAACGAGGGATCTCTCGTCATGTGTTTGGAGCAACCGCTATCAAGAATCCATCCTTTCCCTTTAGAGCTAATAAGACATTTATTGCTCTTCTTCTTTCTCTTGGGTACCTATATAATATACCATAAGCTTATGGTACCCAAGGTTTGTTGGGTCCAAGGGGATTAGCCCTTTGGAAGCCAAGTCCATGTGGACTTCCGCTTCCTGACATAATTTCTATTTCTAATCACATCATGAAAATAGGAATCAACATAAGCATTCCTATCATTAAGGCTAGTGTTCTTAGGACCCCAAATTGTGTAAGTCTTGGGAGTCCTATTCCTAATTGCATGCATACTTGGTGAATTTCTACGTGGTGCATGCATCTTAGGAACATGAATTCTAGCATAGAGATGTGGCGGAGGATATGCATTGTACATTCTAGGATGATATGTATGCTTGGGAACATGCATATTATATGAAGCATATGGATCATGCATGACATGTGTAGGATGAGCATACATGAAAGAATGATGCGAATGAGCACACAGATGTATAGGAGCACGTACAAGAGTATTTCTCATGTGTGGTTGTGTACGTGTCCGTGGGTGCGGAGCATAGAATGTGTCATGATTATCCACTTGTGAAGTAGGATGTTTCCTACGTGGATGAGTGTTAGTGTACAAATAAGCATGGCCTTGCTTTTGGTTTCCACCCTTAGTGAGTTTCTTGCCAAAATGAACAGAAGGTGAAGTGGTGACATTCTTGGTAGGATTGCTACCTATAGTGTCTTTGACACCACTTGTGGATGCACCGGAGGAAGGCCTCACAAAATATATAGTGACACCACTATAAGAGGTGCGATCATTAGATGCATTCGCTTTCACAAACCCAAGACCAACATGATGTGTGGCCGGAAATTGGTTTGTAAGAAAATCATCCAATTGTCCTTTTCACTTATTGAATCTCATAATACAGGAGGACATGAGCTCATATTTCTCCTTTAAAGAAGAAATGTTGGTATCCAAGGTGGACACCCATGCTTTGAGCTCGTGCACTTGAGTTTTAAGAGAATCATTCTCTAAACCCTATTGTGTGTGACGTGTAACTAGATCACTATTATCCTTAGGATGTGTTTGATCTAGTTGAGATTTGAGGGTATTCACCTCATCTCTCAAAGTGACATTTTGAGAAGATAAGTTTGCTTTCTCAAGAGTTAAAGCATCAACAATGGTGTCATTGTTGATAATGCATGGTATGGATGACTTGCTAGCATTTGATTTCTTTAAGCTAGTGTATCTAAGCATTAAAGATTGGTATTTACCAAATAGTTCTTCATTAGCAATACGAAGTTCATCCATTGTTAACTCGGTGTCGTCCATGTCGGAATCACTCTCATCGGAGAGTGGGTCTTCTAGAGCCATGAAACACATGTGAGCGTTCTCACCCTTCTCATCATCGGAATCGCTTGATGAGTCATCACTTGAGTCATCGAATGTACCTACGAGTCCTTTCTTCTTGTCTCTCTTGTTCTTATCGGACTTGTGGTACTTCAGTGCCTTCCATTTCTCTTTGTTCTTTAGCATTGGGCAATCCCTCTTAATGTGCCCTGGCTTATTACATTTATAGCAAAGAGAGGAAGTAGCATTAATAGTAGACTCAAAACATTTGTTGGAGGGAAATTTACCATTGCGGAAGAAGCGTTGGAGCTTCTTCGCCATTTGGGCCATTTCACCCAAATCCATCTCGTTCTCGGATTCATCACTTTCGGAGGATGATGAATTGGCGTTGAATGCCAAAGCTTTCTCTTGGCCTCCGAAGGAATCATCATGGCTCGAATCTTCAATCGGTTGTCCCGCCTTACTTCGTAAGATATAAGAGTCCCGATGAGATTCACCACGGTGTAGTTCTTCAAGTCATTGACCTCCTCGATGGCGATCGCTCTTCTGTCCCATTTGGAGGTCATTCCCATGATGATCTTCCTTACCTTATCCGGTTCAGAATATATTTGGCCAAGGGCTTCCAATTCATTGATGATGTCGGTAAAACATTCGTACATTGATGCAATGCTTTCATTGTCCTGCATATGAAATAAATCGAAGTTTTGCATGGCAACATATAACTTTAAAAGTTTTACCTTATTCGTTCCCTCGTGGGTAACGATGAGATGGTACCAAATTTGATATGCACTCTTACATGTGCATATCTTGTTGAACTCATTCGGGTCCGACGCACAATGAAGAGCATCCATTGCTTTAGCGTTGTTGACTTCGGCGGACTTCTCGGAAGTCGTCCATTTGTCGAAATCTACTTCGGTGGGCTCGACGTATTCCTTGTGGAGGGTTCTCCAAAGCGATGCATTCCTAAGGAACGTCTCCATCCTGCATTTCCAATAGCTAAAATTTGTACCATTGAAACGCGGAGGGCGCACCGTAGATTGACCTTCGAAAAGTGTGGACGCTCCATCACGATCGTGATTGTTGTATGAAGGCGGCGGTGGAACGTTATTGTTGTTGGATTCCATAGATGTAACCTTCCGCTCAAATACCAATTGTAAGGACCATGTCTATGGGGAAAACACTAGAAGGGGGGTTGAATAGTGTTTATGCAAATTTAAAAGGAATTTACGCCAAATAAAATGCAATCCAACAAATAGTGCGGAATAGAAAAACAACCCAAAAAGAAACACACGCAAATGCAGAGATGTTTCAAGGGTTCGGATTACCCAAGTCAACTCACGACTTGTTCCCGGTAATCCTACGTCCCTACCACCCGGATACCACCGGATACTCAAGTTAGAACCCTAACTTGAGGTTTCCTTAAAGCCCACTTGTAGCAACCCTACAAGTGCAATCGAATACAATCGATGTCCTTGACTCCCACAACTTGGGAGCAAGCAAACCACTCTCACAACTAAGAGCACAACTCAAATAACGAATGTTATGAAATAATGAAAACAACACTTACAATAACTTATGCCTTGAAGTAGAACTTGAAGGAGGAGTGTGATGTGTGTTGAAGAACTCTCTTGGAAGAGAGGAGAAGCCATTTCTCTTGACTGCACCAAATGCCTAGATGATTACACTTTGGGTCTAGGTTGGAGAGCAAGAGAACAAGATTTGGAAATACTTAGGGCTTTGGATTTGAAAGCTTTAATCTTTGGAAATGAAAGCTTGAGAGAATTTGCAATGAATGAGTAACCTTCCAATGGAACAGTAGAAGCTCTACTTATTTCTTTCTCAAATCCACAAAACAGTTTAGACAAAAACCAAATTGGAATCCGTGAGAAAAATCTCAACAGATAGAATCTGAACTTGCGACAGTCGACTGTTGAACAATCCACGGTCGACTGTTGCACAGTCAGCAAGGGTAAGTGAGAATTCATAACGGTAACTTACCGCGTGGACAGTCGACTGATGAAGCAAAGACAGTCTTCTGTTAAACCAACAGGCCACTGTAAATCATTCGAAAGGCGACTGGCCGAGAGATGGGTAAGTTAGACAAATACTGGAAATCTCACAAGTAACAGGACAGACGACTGATGCAAGGAACACAGTCGACTGTTAATCAAAACAGGCGACTGTAAATCCTTATACAGACGACTGTCAATAGCATGAGAAATTTCCAGAGAACTGAGTCAAAGAAATGACTTACAGACATGCGACTGTTGCAGCATAGACAGTCGACTGATCTAATAGAAAGTTGACTGTACATACAGCACTAGTCGACTGGCCGTAAAATTCATATCAAATAAAGATTGGGCAAGGATAGACAGGCGACTGATTTACAAAACACAGTCGACTTGTCACTTAGACAGGCGCCTGTGAATCGTTTATCATGAGCATGTGCGAAGTATTCATAGAATGCCCAAAACAATATTGTAAAAGTCTGTGCATAACAGGCGACTGTAGAACAACAGTAGACTGTTTTTTAGACAGGCGACTGTAAACTGTTAAGCAGTCGAATGTTATAAACAATCCTTGCACAACCAATAGAGAAATGAATTGGAGTCAAAGGACAATTGATCTAATTGAGTCATATGACTGAATGTAGATGTGTGTGAGTGCTCCATCAAATTTCTACTTCTAAGCTACATACTAGAAGAGATAAAAGAATAATTACATTAACGAATAATCTCTTCTTTCCATCGTATAAGCTTGAAGTCTTCACGGAGCTTCAATCATCATCTACGATCAACCAATTCATGTCATTTGCCTTCAATGACGTTTGAGAGTCATCCATTGCAAGTAGATCTTCATAAATAGCTTAGGCAATGGATTAACTGCAAAATAGGGGATTAGTCACAAGTATTTATGGTTGCTCATCATTAACACCAAGTAGGGAGAAGTCCAATACTCAACAAGATGCTGCCAGGCTGAAATAGGCAGGCGCCCTCTAAGCCCCCGCGCCTGCTACTGTAGCAGGGTGCCTACACCTACTGAAGCGTCCGCGGGTCCGTGCTCGCCAAAAAGAGGGACGGGCCCACCCGATCCATGCGGGCGGGTCCCTGTCCAAGCCCCGTTGCGCGCGTGCTAAACACGCGCCCAGCACGTGCTGTGCACGCTCGTCACGTACAGCAGCAGCGTACACGCATTACCCATACGCTGCCAACTGGCGCGCACGGGTGGGCCCCACACGCAGCCTAGGGCTGCGTGTATGCTGCGACGGCTGGCCTTTTGCAAATCTTGTGAATTTTGGCTATCTTGCGACCCTTGTTTGAAGGGTCAAACGAACTCAGAATGACTCGTCGTTTTTCCTACGCGTTCACCATTCAGCGCTCTTCGATTTGATAGGTTGTATCAAATGCGAAGCTCAACAATGAGGGAGTTAAAATTCATTGAAGTTTGGCCTTTCTTTAAGGCAAACTAACTTGAATTTTTTACTCCAAATTTATTAGTCCCACATCGGAAGTTGGAGTAAATGGGAGGGGTCAACCGCCTATATAAATAGGGGCTTGCTCCCCTCCTCTCGTCCCAAGCTCTAGATCTGAGCAGCTCCTAAAAGTTTGGCGCACGATCGGATCTAAGCTTAAAATAAATAGTCTCTTCTCCCTGTATTTCTCCCTTACTTCTGAAGGACTCTAGAAAAGCCATGAAGGGGCTCAGATTCAATTAGGAGTCTTGGCAAAGGATCCATTCAATGTGAAACTTTCTTTGGCGTGTGGTTGGCTCAGCGACAAGGGGGTTTCTTGCCTCGGGACGCGGTGCAGTTCAAGAAGCGGTTCGGCTCGAGACAAGGAGCGGCTCGGGACGCGGTTCGGTACACTTTACCGGTGTAAGCAAAGTTCTGGGTATATAGTTTAATTAAGCATTTCATTTATTATATTACAGTAGCTTAGATCTATCTTGGTGTGGTCAGATCCACCTCAAGATAGTAGAGATCCTGGCTAGGGTCTTGAAATCCTTAGAGCTTGCTCGTTAAATAGTTTAACGTTTTCAGCTGCTTTCTTTTCTGTTTGCTTCTATCGTGCATCCGACGTAGGACGTGCAAAGAATAATGTCCTAAGGATCCCTCAAAGCCCATCAACGCTCGCCTTCCTTCTCGGATCCACGCAACATATAGCAAGTTCACCCACATCTCTTTCATCTAAATAAATAATACGATAGATTAAGCATGAGTTGCAAATATATTATCAAATTACTCCTATGAGGTTATTAATTAGTCTTGTATACATTGATAACCATTAGTTTAATTGTTTTGCAAATAAATTTATTATAATAACTAACTGTAAGTTGTGGAGATGAGAATCACGGCAGGTTAACAATGTAAATACTTGATGTTAAAAAGATACACAAAATGGCCATAACCGCATTGAAGTGCAACAAATTGGGTTTAATTTTAATTGTGCTGGCCGTCAACTTGATATGGGCTTGACAACCCAATGGCTTGTCATAACTGTTAGCATATGTATACATTTCAGTTAGTTTACTTGTGTCATAAATCATCATGTTGGGATGGCAGGTTAAACTGGTCATGATAGTTATTGCAAAGATTTATATCCTGCGACCTGCACACTGTGTTAATTAGTTAAGCATACCATGGAGGTAGAAATTCAAGTGATTTGGTGGTTGTAGAGAGCTCCATTACAAGTTGGAATTATTAACATAAACATTGGACCATGTGGCATACTTGAACTATACAGATACACACTGACATGTTTGGGTGGGGTAGTCCATTGTAGTATATGTCAGAATGCTGTATTTCACCCCACAGATAAATTTGACCGTCGCACTGATGGGATCGGTAAGTACAGAACCACGGGTAGCTCCCGTTGGTTTGGGTGTAATTGTAGTTTCTTCCGCCCTCGGACATTGAACTTGTCACAAGATTAAGTATTGATTGACACTCTCTTTACTTTCTGTTATTGCTATCTTAAATTGTGTAAACGGTTAGCTATGATCTTACCATGCTCATATATATCTTTGCCATGTTCACTACACTTTACTCTATACACTACACTTTGCCATGCTCACCTCTCTTTACTATGTATTTTACACTTTACTATGCTCACATGCTTTTATTCTGTTAGTAGACAATGTTATTACACTGTTGATTTCATGTCAATTATTTGAATGAAATTGATGCTTGGAAACCTACATGAGTAACCCTCACAGACGGGCATTTTATTTGTGTTTTAATTCAATGTCCGTCAGGTTCTGAGGGCATTTTTGCAGATCCTAGTTCTAGCGTAGCGTGATCCACTAGAGTCAGGCTCTTCCAGGAGGATATTCTTAGGCTGCGTCCCCCTTGTAGTTCTATTGTATCAGATGTATGTATTCCATGTTGTAAGTGAGATAAGGTCTCTCTTTCTTTCCGTTATTGTTGTAATCCATTTTTAAGATGGTTGAGATTGTAATAATATTATTGATTATCTGTGTGGTTTTGAGTATGCATGAAAGAACCTGCGAGGTTTCACACCGACGCTTATTGTGTTTAAAGCAAGGAGGAAAGAAAAACAAAAGTACCTCCTCCTTGCTTGCACATGTAGACCCGCTCACGTCCTCGCTCCAAGTATAATAGGAAGCGGGGCGTGACAGGTTTTAGTGGTGGCCCAAGCAGGTCATGCTCGTGCAAAATACTTTAAAACAGCATAGATAAGATTACAATTTTGATCCTCAGGAACATCTTTCCTTGAGTTCCCTAACCGAGCCTTGTTCATTAGAAAATCCTAGTCCTATTGTTCTAATCAATTTTTGACCCAATAAGTCCACCCTTGGTCATGAAGATATCTTCATTCTTAAGTCGACGATCATAAATCCAGCAATGTTGATTCACTGACCCATTTTCCTCATCATATTCCCCTTTCGATTTTCCATGTTTTTGATTCACGATACTTCCCACCAAAACGGCCATGTCGTCATATTTCATTCCTAGAATCCTCCCCATCTTTGCCTATTTTAAAACTCATTTGATTCATGCAGTCTTTACGTTGTTCCATAATTAAATTCCGAGGACGGAATTTAATAAGATGGGTAGGATGTAACGACCTGTTCCTAAACGTACGTATTTCTGTTGATTAATTATTTGAATATTTTTAAATCGATTTCTCCTAATCAAATCTTAATTAGATAGACCCCTTAATCAAATCTTATCTAATTATTTTTAGTAAATCGATTTGTCAAATCGAATCTCAATCAAATCGATCTCTCCAATCAAAATATCTTTACCGAATATTATCCTGTCTAATTGCTAATATATCTAAATATCTTGATTTTCCTTAATAAATCTTAAACAAATCTAATAGTCCTAACTAAACTGATTTCATGATCAAATCTTATCCTAATCTAAATCTTAACTAAAAATACTTCCCTAATCTTAATAATAAATCTCAATGAATACTAACAAATCTTAACAAACCTAATTCTAAAAATTCTAAATATCAATGGATTATTCAAATCAGATCTTAACCTACCAATCTTAACTGATTAAATCATCTGATCATATCAAATCCTATCCACAATTCTCCGCTACAACCCACTTCATCTTCTCACTTTTCGCATCAAAACCCGTTCTCCTCTTCAAATCAAAAACAAACCCATGTTTTACATCTTTTCCCTTACTTCATCAAACAATCAACGGGAACCCACACTCTCAACCATCATTTTCAATCCCCTGCTTATCAAACAAATCAATAAATCCATGCACTCTCTCCCACTGTCTTCTTCCGCAACCACCACCAACTCACGACAACCCCTCATCTACTCATCGGCCTCCATCACCTCTCTGCATCAACTTACAACCACAAGCAACCGACGCCACACCCCTTCTCCAATGCCTTCACCGTGCACCACCATCTCCTCCTACTGCCGTCATCCAACCCACAACCCGCACTCAACCGCCCGACCCCCTTCTTTCCTCTGGCACGTCCACCTCCTTCCTCCTCTATCCCAACAACTCTGACAGCCACTCGAACCGCCACTATGCCTCCCTCTCTCCCCAGGCAACGACAACACTCTGGCAACCCTCCTCCCCTGCCAACCACCTTCTTCCCTCCACCCAAATTCTTGACTCCCCCCTCACAGCTGTAACTCTCCAAGACCTCCCCTTTTCCCTCAGCCTGCAACGCCGCCACCCCCGCCTACAGCAGCCCGCTGCCGACTCCGTCTTGCCACAGCCCCCTGTCTAACTCCATGTCCGACCCAGTGCTATCCACCCCCAGCAACATCCATAACCCCCAGTCCCCCCCGGTCCCCTCCGGTAGGCGGTAGCCCAGCCCAAGGGGGAGACCAAATCTCCTCCCATTCAGCACCTTTTGACGAGCGACTTTGGGCTTCCCCTTTCCTTTCTCCAGTGGCTTGGGATGGTGGCAAGACCCGCAAATACAAGTGCTTCCATCTTCGCGGTATGTCGCCTACCAAATGTTCAACAAAATACCCCAACGAGATCACGTTGACTTCTCGAGCTCCGGCGATCTTCCGACGATCTCGATTCCATCGTCGGTGAACCCAACACTCGCCTTCCTTCTCGGATCCACGCAACATATAGTAGGTTCCTCCACATCTCTTTCATCTAAATAAATAATATGATAGATTAAGCATGATTTGCAAATATATTATCAAATTACTCCTATGAGGTTATTAAGTACCCTTGTATATATTGATAACCATTAGTTTAATTGTGTTGCAATTAAATTCATTATAATAAATGTTAGTTGTGGAGATGGGAACCACAACATGTTAACAATGTAAATACTTGATGTTAAAAAGATACACAAAATGGACATAACCGCATTGAAGTGCAACAAATTGGTTTTAATTTTAATTGTGCTGGCAGTCAACATGATATGGGCTTGACAACCCAATGGCTTGTCATAACTGTTAGCATATGAATACATTTCAGTTAGTTTACTTGTGTCATAAATCATCATGCTGGGATGACAGATTGGACTGGTCATGATAGGTTTTGCAAAGATTTATATCCTGCGACATGCACACTATGTTAATTAGTTAAGCATACTATGGAGGTAGAAATTCAAGTGATTTGGTGGTTGTAGAGAGCTCAATTACAAGTTGGCATTATTAACATAAACATATGCTATAATTGTTGTAAGTATAGAGACACATATGACACTTTGGGGTGTGCATGCTCAATAACCTTAATATAATACATGTTGCCAATTTCATATTCGTAAGTTATATGAATTTTAACATGACTCATGTATATGTTGATAATTAATTACCTCGTCACCATGTCAATTAAATATGACTCATATATATGCAACATAATTGCAACATGGAATGAAAAACATTAATACAGAAAAAATGAAAAAAAATATACATGTGCCTGCTATGAGGATAAAGTCATTAAGGTTATTTGTACTATGATAACATTTTCGCATGTAACACATGACAATGTCATTAATAATTCTTGCTAATTGTAATTGTGCATATTAACATAATTGTATTGCAATATGTAAATTTCAGACCTCATCAATTCATTAACGTAGTTAAACATAAATAATTACATGATGCATTTGTTTAATTTATTAGAACTGTTATTGCTTTTACTTCTTTTGTCGCTAAATGAACATTACATTCATCGCATGTTGTTTCCATTATTTGTGCCACCCCACTGTTGGATGGTTCATTCTTATATTTACGGAATATTAGGCCCTCAGGGCATTTACAGAATTGGGCCATGTGGTTTACTTGAACTATACGGATACACACTGAGACGTTTGGGTGTGGTAGTCCATTGTAGTAGAGGTCGAAATGCTGGATTTCACCTCACAGATAAATTTGATCGTCGACTGGATGGGGTTGGTAAGTACAGAACCACGGGTAGCTCCCGTTGGTTTGTGTGTAATTGTAGTTTCTTCTGCCCTCAGACATTGAACTTGTCACTAGATTAAGTATCGATTGGCACTCTCTTTACTTTCTATTATTGCTATCATAAATTGTGTAAACTGTTAGCTATGCTCTTACCATGCTCATATATATCTTTGCCATGCTCGCTACACTATACTCTGTACACTACACTTTGACATGCAAACCTCTCTTTACTACGTACGTTACACTTTACTAAGCTCACATGCTTTTATTCTGTTAGTAGACAATGTTATTACACTGCTCATTTCATGTTAATTATTTGAATGAAATTGATGCTTGGAAACCTGCATCTGTAACCCTCACTGACGGGCATTGAATTTGTGTTTTAATGCAATGTTCGTCAGGTTTTGAGGGCATTTTTGCAGATCCTAGTTCCAGCGTAACGTGATCCACTAGAGGCAGGACTCTTCTAGGAGGATATTCTTAGGCTGCGTCCCCTTGTAGTTCCATTTTATCATATGTATGTATTCCATGTTGTAAGGGCCGTAAGGTCTCTCTTTCTTTCCTTTATTGTTGTAATCCATTTTTGAGATGATTGAGATTGTAATAATATTATTGATTATCTGTGTGGTTTTGAGTATGCATGAAAGAACTTGCGAGGTTTCACACAGACGCTTATTGTGTTTAAAGTAAAGAGGAAAGAGAAACAAAAGTACCTTCTCCATGCTTACACATGCAAATCCGCTCGTGTTCTCCCTCCCAAGTATAATGGAAAGCGGGGCGTGACATATACTTTCTGTAGATATTAGGTTATTTATGCTAGGAATAATAGTTTTAAATTTTATTACTTCCACTTCTCATAATTAGATTACTATGCATATCACTGTTGACTTACAATTTGACCACAACAGGAAAATGATGGTTCAATAATTGAAGAAGTTATGGTGATGATTCAACCATTAAAGATGGTGGTGATGTTGATTCGGATGCAATAATTGTAGTTCAATAGTTGGAGATGGAAGTGGCAACATCAATAACAATAATAGCGGCAATTTAATAGTTAGAGGCAACAACGATGGTCTGATAACGATAGTAATGGTGGCGATTCAGCATTTAGAGATGGAATAACATTGATATTGATCCAACTATGGCATCGATTTGACCATTGGAGATGGCAATGACAATGGCGGCGGTTGCAACGATCGAACATCAACGGTGGTGGTTTAACATGTAAAAACATGTGGCGCCATTGACATCATCCCAATATGTGGGGATGCTAGTGATGTCTTTTGGCACTTGGAGATGATGGTGAGATTTGTGACAATGATGGAGATTTTGGTAGTTCGACAAATAGAGACGAAGATGGCAATGTCAAAAGTTGTCCGATGACTACGGCGATGACACTGGTGATTCAGGGAGTGGAGGTAACGGAGCATCAATTTAGTGGTGATAGTTGCAGTTCGGTAGGTGGAGATGGCATGACAACGATAATGATAATGACAATTTGATAGATGTAGATATCGAAGGTAGAGTTACTGCAGTGGTAACTAATGGCAGATAATGACTTATGTGGTCACAATAAAAGGTAATGAAGAAAAAATTAGCATAGAAATAAGAGGTTTGAGATTTTTAATGAATTGTCATAAGCAGAAACAAACACCGAACTTTTTGACAAGAATCATATTTTCGCGAAACAAAGAAATGTAATTTCAACGAAAATTCTTCACGACACATGCACACAGTGCACGATGCAAAAACCCCACATGAAGAGGATGCGGTGCACATACGAAACCGAATAGGAGTGAGAAGTGTGGGTGTGTGTATCGTCGGCGGGTAAAAAGGAGAAAACTCACAATAGCAAATATGTAAATAAGGGGGTCAAATGTGGAAAAATGTCCGTGACAACCGTGCAAATAGAGGTGGACCAAGGAGAGAATGTTTGGATGGATGCTGATGTGACCTTGTCACATATGACAAATGTCACATCAGTACTAAAAATAACCTTCCTTTTGTTGTATAAAAAAGGCCAGTGCTTTATACACCGAATAACGTTCGGTGTAAGCACGGAAATTGATAGAACGGAGGTGACGGGACTTGACGCTGCTCTCTCCCGAGAGAATCCCAACTTTAACCACGTGAGAAACCTGAGGAAATTTTGGTCAAATGAGTAGGCTGTGTTCTGTCTTGTCGTTGCATGGTGGATCCCAAAAGCAATTTGCTTTCACGTGAAACCTGCTGCTCAGCTTTAATCCCTGTCACAATTTTAATAGCATTGTGAAAGTTTCTTGCTGCATGCTCAGCTGCATGCTCATGGGTGTGTCTATATACCCCCAAACCTCCCAATTGATATCTCTCACAAGTCACACCCCTCAGCCTACACCGAAAGCTTCGACACCGACGACGAGAACGACGACCACAATACTCCACCAAGAGGTCTGCCACCACCACGAACGAGGTGCATGCGTTGTCGGAGCCAGTGCAACCCCAAAACACCGAAGAGCCGCCGTGGAGCTCGCCGCCGCTCCACCCGAAGAGCCGCTGTCGACCACTGTACGTTCTCTCTCCACTCTCTTGCATGCATATACTCACTTGCATGTTTTTCCTTCCCAATCCAATAAAAGACAAAATTTGCTACCATCGGTTTTTTTCTTGTAAGAGAGATTTATACGAATGCAAGAGAGCATAGAGTTTTAAGTAATTTGAGTGAAACAACAAGCTCTTGTGAAACCATATCAATAGAGGTGAGCTTTATAATATGAGATTAATGAGCAGCAGGGGAGGAACTACATTGAGCTTTATAATTTGATATTTATCCCAGGGCAAGAAGATAAAACATATGTTATTATTCCCAACAACAGTAGTGATTGATGGCTCAACGGAAGAAGCGTCTTTCTCCCAAAGCATCAGCCCGCGTTCAATTCTTAATGAATTCATTTTATATTTGCTACTTCTTCAATTTTCTACCATCCACATTCTTTTATTTATAGAAAAAAATCAAATTTCTCAGTGGGCTCTTTATGGACATTTTTTACCATCTACATTCTTTTATATATATCCAAAAAAAATCAAATTTCTCCCCCAGGCTCTTTATGGTCCAAAGGGTAATGCATTGTTTTAAAAAACATGAGCATCTAAGATAGAGCCCAAGTGAAATCCTTTATTATTTGTTGCCTATTATTATGTTTGTTGTATATTATTTTTTGCATGTTTTTATTTTTTAATTAATATAATTTGTATTTTAAAGTGTGCTTTGTATTTCAACTCCTAATATCAACTCCTAATAGTGTAAATGTTCTTCTTTTCATTTCATTTGAGTATTGATTCATATGAGATTACAACAAGCTAAGATGGAACCATGTACAACTTGCTTTGGGCAGCTCACTGCAAGGAAATAATAAATTTTTAATTATGTATAATAAACATCTCTCTGACTTTCTCCTCTCTCTATCTCTCTATCACATTACATCTCACTTCTTTACATCTCCTATCTTTAAGTCTCACTCTCAACTATCTCTAAATTAATGTGTGTGTGTGTGTGTGTGTGTGTGTGTGTGTGTGTGTGTGTGTGTGTGTGTGTGTGTGTGTGTGTGTGTGTGTGTGTGTGTATTGAGGAAACGGGAAATAGGGTGTCACATGAGAGAATCTCTCCTGGGTCGGTCAAAAAAATTCCAATCTCCACATGTTTTTTGGAAGATCCGATCCGTTTTTTTCGATCTCCACCCTCTAAAACCCCTATCCACCAATTTTCAGCCCGATCCGAGGTGTTTTGCCCGTTCATCCACCATTCACAAAAGTTCTATTCATGTGAAACTGTTAAATTTGGGTCGGATGGATGAACGGGCAAAACACCTCGGATCGGGCTGAAAATTGGTGGGTAGGGGTTTTAGAGGGTGGAGATCGAGATGAACAGCTCGGATCTTCCAAAAAACATGTGGAGATTGGAGTTTTTTGTCCGACCCAGGAGAGATTCTCTCATGTGACACCCTATTTCCTGTTTCCTCATATATATATATATATATATATATATATATATATATATATATATATATCAATTATTATTACCATATGATGTGTGTATATGTATTAATATAAAATTTTAATTTTAACTTTTTACTTTGTTTATCAAATATTTGTTTCATTTACTATTTTTTCAACTTAAATCGACATTTTATATGTTATATATCATATTTGTAGCTAATATAAATAATTAATTAAAGCATGTTAACATGTAATATTTTTTTGTTTAACCGCATTTTTATTTTTACCGAGGGCAAAAATAATTCCTGGTTACTCCACTGATGAGCAGCATGTTCTTGAATGGCAACTGTCAAATGATATTTTAATGTCTCATCTTTGAAACGTTCTGAACTTTGCTCTCTTAAACAAAGATGCCAAAAATCTTTATTACATAAGTCTTTCATGTTAAATAATCAATGCAATTAACTACCATTGTATCATTACTATAGGGTTAATTTATAAAAACTACCTTAAATTATCCATAACTATCCACTGTTTTAAATACCACCCTTTAGAAATTGATCAAAAACCCATTCGTTTTAATTTTTATCAAAACTACCCTTAACACATTTTGGTTAAAACTACCGTAAAATTCTTTACCAGAGCAACTTAACAAGTCAAATGATCATGTTGTTGGCTGCATGACTTATATCAAACATGGTTAAAATTTTCGTAATCAATGCAGCCACCTGACATAGGTCCCATGTTAGTGTTTGTGAAAAAAAATCAACTCATACTTGCAGAGCAGCAGGATGGTATACTTATGTTTTTAGGTGTTGTTGCAGGGTTTGTTAATTAAGGAATATGGAATACAATAATTGGTTTGACGACAATTATTATGAACAGTATAATGAAATTAATTTGAATGAGCCTCCTTGCTGTCACATTTCGGTAAGCATAATTTTGTATCTACTTTATTTATAATTGTGTTAATGAAACTTATGCATGTTTAACGAAAATTGTAGGATGATATATCTGAAACGAATTACGAACCTGAATCATGTAATCAAATCGTAGACTGTATAGATGAGTTCAACACTGACATGGTAATTATTTCGACTCTTTCTAATTGCCAAAAAACATTAAGAATATTCATTCGCAATATAATACATTTGATTTAACACAATCTTAGGTGTTTGGTACTCGTGATGATCTCATAAATTGGGTGAAAGATACTGGAAAACGGAATGGATATGTCAATGTTATAAAGAGGTCGGATACGCCACAACCGGGGCGAAAAGGCAATGTGACTTTAGTGTGTGAAAGGAGTGGGAAGTATATAAAGTATAATAACTCCAAGAATATTCCTGACGAATTAAGAAGGAAAGGGACTGGAACAAAAAAATGTGATTGCCCATTTAAAGTGAAAGGGTATCAATTGGCAATTGGGGGTGAATTGGTGGTTGTTGTAAACAGTGGAATGCACAATCACCCACCAGCGGAGAGGTTAGAGGGCCACTCTCTTGTTGGTATTTTGAGTAATGAGGAGAAAACCATGATGATTGATATGACACGGAATGCAGTCCCCCCCCCCCCGAAAAATATTTTACTTACATTGAAGAGAAATGACAGAGAAAATGTGACCCACTTAAAACAAATATATAATGATCGGCAAAAATATCGCCGTGAAATCCGAGAAGGCAGATCGGAAATGCAATACCTGTTGAAACTTATAACCGATAGCAACAATGTTGAATGGCACAGAAAGGATGCAGAAACAGAGGTTGTAAAAGACATTTTTTGGGCACATCCGGAGGCCATTCATCTACTAAACACATTTCCTTATGTACTGATTATGGACAGTACGTACAAAACCAACCAATATGACTCCCCACTCTTTGAAATTGTTGGAGTGACTTCAACAGAGTACACATTCTTAGTGGCACATGCATACATGCAGGCAGAGCGGGCTGAGAACTTTGTATTGGCACTAGAGATGTTAAAATCTTTGATTAGAAATGCCGATCGATTCCCGCTTGTGATTGTCACCGATAGAGATCTAGCTCTATTGACCGCGGTCCAAGTAGTGTTTCCATCAGCAACACACTTACTATGCATCTGGCATATTTGCAGAAATGTCCAAGCAAGAATCAAGAAATATGTTAAACCCAAAAGTTTGTGGGAGTCGATGACTAATTCATGGGACGCGGTGTTGAACTCTTCAACTGAGGAAAAATTTGAAAGTTGTTGGAGCATATTTGTAGAAAAATATGCCGAGTTTCCAAAGGTGCTGAATTACATTACCGTAACATGGCTGCTCTATAAGGAAAGATTTGTGTCCGCATGGATAAACAGAGTGATGCACCTCGGCAACATAACAACAAACATGCATGTTTAAAGTTTTTCACACATTAAACCCAAATTTAAATTGTAATATTTTAACAAGTTTATTTCACATGCTTGCACATGTAGGGCCGAAGGTGCTCACAACATATTAAAGAAGATGCTTCTAGCACGTACTAGGGATTTCTGTCATTCTTAGGAAACAATTGACAACTTAATCACACTTCAACACACTGAAATCTCGCGATCATTTCAAAAAAGCATTATTCACGTGGAGCACCAGTTTAACACTGTGCAATACCAAAATTTGATTGGTTTTGTGTCAAAAGAAGCTGTCACGCCCCGCTTCCAAAAAATACAGAGGCGAAGCGTGACAAAGGCCCGCTTGGGCCGGAGCTGAGAAGCTCGGACCCAATAAGCGTCTGTAGGGGTACCATTTTTGAATTTTCCAGGTTCTTGCATTTATAAAGTTTAGGAACAACAAAAGTACAGAAAGGAAATGGCATTCATTAATATGGAGAAATAATATCCAGCGAGTATAAATCTAAAAGAAGCCTAAGCATGGCAACAACTACCAAAAAGACAAACTAAAAGCAGTAACCTCTGAAAGTGACGACTGAAAAGACCTCAAGGTCTGGTCCTTGTCAGGCACGCGCTCTGGGTCGGCGTCCTCGGCTCCTCGTACTCCAGTGAGTCTGCCTCGTCCACGAACTCTGGCTGAACACCTGACGTACAGCACCCAAGAAAAAGGAACTGTACATCAGGTAAAGTCTACAAGAAGGGTTAGACTTTACTGCAAGTGCACCGAACTTTAAACAACGGTTTACTGGTTGATTAGCATGCTGAGGTTCTTTTACACAACAGTTTACTGGTTGATTAGCATGCTGTGGTTATAACAGGGTAACACGACAGGAAGTAACGCAGCAGGAAAGTAAAACGGGACAGGTAGTAGTCGTAGCGTGTGCTACCAACTACGGGACTAACCTACAAGTGTCAAGACAAGACGGGACGTGACGGGACAAGACAAGACAGGACAAGTGAGACACGAAAGGGTTCACGCCTTACGGTTTGAGGGGGATCAGACCCTCTTACCGTGCGCACGCTCAACCCAAACCCAAACCCAGGAACTCAGGACAAGATTTACATGGATCATTTCCGCTAGGGAAACATCTGAAACGCCCGAAGGCTTTTTGTGTAACAGGGATCACTTTCGCGGAGGAAAGCATCTGAAACGCCCGAAGGCTTTTTGTGTAACAGGGATCACTTTCACGTAGGAAAGCATCCGAAACGCCCGAAGGCTTTTTGTGTAACAGGGATCACTTTCGCGGAGGAAAGCATCCGAAACGCCCGAAGGCTTTTTGTGTAACAAGGATCACTTTCGCGGAGGAAAGCATCCGAAACGCCCGAAGGCTTTTTGTGTAACAGGACACGACATGACAAGTGTAGGGAGTTGTTATTCTAGGGTGTCCACACGCACACACACACATGATAGCCCTACAATATCAAAAGTTGTTGTTGTCAGGCTCAGACTTCGTCGTCAAGTCTGAGCCGTCAGGAGTCGTCACGGACGCTATCATTTCACGTCCGGTTCTATTTGTTCACAGTTAACAATTCTAACCAACTAGGGCCTAAGCACGGCCAAAATTGCAAGTGGATACACTTTCCTGCGATGGCGAGTGTGTCGTCCGTCCGGGGCGTCTCGTCCAGGCGTCTCGTCCGCGGTAGTCCGTCTATAACAGTCACGGTGACGGTGTCAGGTCATGAATTTAGAAATTCCTATTTAAGTTCGTTTCTAGGTTATCGGGACTACCCTATTTGTCAAAGTCACAATTTGGTGTTCTTGTTCAGCCTAAATCGACCACTACCCTATATGCACAGAAAATTGTCCGATGGTCGATTTTCTATAGTGACAACATTTTACTGATGCGAAAAAGTAAATTTAATTGTAGTTGTCCAGTTTTAGTTTAGGGTTCAATTTTGCTACAGTGTGGGTTTTACTACTCGTTAGGGAAACTAACCTCGTAATGTCGTCCAACAAGCGGAAGTCGGGTCTGAACGGCGAAACGTCGACGTCGTCTGGAACTCCTCGGCCACGGGTAGCGCAGCGAGGTACCTCTGGACAGTGGGGTGATGACGTGAAATCAGCGAGCTAAACAGCGATCTCCTTCCTGTTGCAATTTGTGCAACGGTTCTTTACGATAACAGCGACGTTGGCTAAAAGTACGTCCGTGCGGCAACGCACGTGAACTTCCAGAGTCCAAGGGGGCTGTAGGTAGATGAAGTGGGACCAAAGGAAGATGCTCGGTCCGGTGGATGGCCGACGGCGTGAGCGCACGGCGGTGGGCGGCCGTGAGAAGCCGGGGAGGACAGATTCGCGCCACGTCCGTTGTCACGCGTCTCAGTGAAATTTCAGAGACGAACAGCGGAAACGGGAATTTGCAGTGGGTAAAGGACTTCAAGAAGAAGCCAACGGCAGTGGATTTGTCGCCGGGGGTGGTTGGAGGTGGCCGTGCGCGGGCGGCGAAGTTCAGCTTCCATATCTGTGAAAAACAGCGGATGCGACGTGTTCCGACGAGGATTCCGGGAGCTACAGATAGGCTATGAGCGTGAGAAAAATTGCAGTTGGTAGGTGGTTTCGATAGGAATCCAACGGCAGTAGGGTGGTCATCGTAGGTGGCCGGATGGCCGGTGGGCATGAGTTTTTCCGGCGGTGGCGCAGATCTGTAAAACTGTCATTTGGGTTGTGTTTGAAAGTGTTTTGAGGGAGATAGAGATGAGGGAAGAGGGTAAGGGGAGGTGGAGATGCTTGGGGGGTCAGAGGGGAGTTGATCGGGTGTGGTGGTCGCCGGAGGGGGTGGCCGGAGGTGGCCGGCCGGCGGTGTTTTCCGGCGGGGCGCAGTTCTGGCCTGGGCTGTGTTTTGTGTGGTTTTAGATGGCTTTTGAGAGCTTTGGAGAGGAGGAGGAGAAGGAGGAGGAGGAGGAGAGGGTGGTGACCGGAGTTGGGGGGCTGGTGGTGGTTGCCGGCGGCTGGAGGAGAAGCAAGGAGGCGGCTCAATGGGTTCATGCGTGAGAAATAGGGTTTGAGGTTGGATGTTGTTAAAAAGAGATGAAGTTTGCTATTTGGCTTTGGGATTTTGGTTAATTGGGAGAGATAGATAGGGATAGAAGGAGTGGAGTTTGAGATAAAGGAGGGTGACATTAGAGGCTGATGCATGATTCCCTCTTACGTTAGAGAGAAATGGGGGATTTGATTAGGATACTAATTAATCTGAATTTGAAAAAGTCAAAGGTTAATTAAGGAAGGAAAATTGATTAGGGGATAATTCTCGCTACGGGCATCGGAAAAATAATCCGAAAATACCGGGACGATCGTGGAGACGAGAAGTACGGGGCTACAGTGTCCGATCGTGTGTAACGCCTACCAAAAATTTACGTAAAATTGGGAATGGCGTTTTGAGTCAAATGACTAAAACGCCCCTATCGTTCAAAGTCGTTTTGCGAGAAAACGAGCCGTGAAAGACGTTCCCAAAAATTACAATAAAATACAACACCCCGAAACGATCGCAATGGCATATCACATCGCATATGCCGGAGCTCAGAAACAACCAAATAAAATACGTGCACGATAAAGCACGTGCACGCAGGAAAAAATACGAACGGTCGGAAAGCGGCCGTTACAGAAGCACTACATCACATCAGCAAGGAGAACCAAAGAGTCAACAAGGTTGGGATTGACCCATCTATTTGTGGTTGCGAAAAAAGATACACATATGGTTTGCCATGTGCACATATGCTAGCTAAGTATTATAGGTTTGGATGGGCGATTCCTATATCATCTGTGCATCCACTGTGGAAAAAATTGGCCATTAATAGAGGCATGGATGACGAATATGAACACTGGTCATTCGCTCAAGACCTAGAGGCTGTTCAGAGGCGATTTGATAGTTGTGATATATCAGGCAAAAGAGTCCTTCATGGCAAAGTACGTGAATTAGCTTATCCTGATACCACATCAATGCGACCGCCGTTGGAAGAGGTTAAAACAAAAGGCCGTCCACGTTCTAAAGTAGAAAGCTCAACCAAACGGAATCCTTCGTACTTCGAACAGGTCGATGCGGTGTATGATAGTGGTTCGGGTACTCTCCCCAACGTGTCGGTGAAATCATCAAAATGCAAGAAAATACCGTACTCCGAATGGTTTCCCGAACAAGTTGTTCCTTACATTGACAATATTGATGATGTAGTGCCTGATGGCAATTGCAGATTTCGAGTCGTTGTAGAGTGGGTAAGCTTTATCGGTGCGGACAACTGGTTTCAAATAAGGCAGGATCTACTCGATGAGCTGATCCTTTGGCATAATGATTACATTGAATTGTTTGGGGCTGATCGTGCCAACACGATTCAAAATATACTTTATATGCCCAAACCCACATCAGCACCCATGAATAAATGGATGACCATGCCAGATATGGGTCATTTGATTGCTTCGAGATATAATGTCGTCGTCGTCCTTTTATCTAAAGATATATGCTTGACATTTCTTCCATTAAGAGATGCACCGCAACCACCTGACCAACAAAAAATTATCGGGATCGGATTTGTTCAGAATAACCATTTCGTAAAGGTATTTTTTAAATATTATTATTTTTATGACTATTAAGGATTTTATTTTCAATTATATATAATATTTTTATCATGTTTGTAGGTCACCATGCATGAAGGCTCACCAATACCACATGTTTCTCTGCAATGGAAAAGATATCACTATGCATATGCTAGCGGATGGGAGACTCCTTACGTACAAAGGATGCTTCAGTTTAGATCGTTATTACCTATGAATACAAATGTAGCAACCCAAGATGTATTTATAGATTTAGATTAATGTATAATATGACAATTTCGTGTTTATCATAATCCAGCAGTTTTATATAAAATTTAATGCATGAACGTTAACAGATAATCAAATGAATTTTAGAAATTCTTTTAGAAATGTGTTGGCTGGGTTCGTATTTCGAAATTCTTTAAGAAATTTTTTTATCAATTGGTTTCTACCATACAGGTGCACCATTATCATACAATCCTGATATTCCTAATGTGGACACGCATTATTTTTTATGGCTATATAAGTAATTTTTAACTTTAGTTAATATCATTTTATGATTTCTTGTATTGGTTCCAAAATGAATAATTTGCTAAAATATGGCTTTGTATTTTTTATACAGATGGATGCTTCGAAGGATGCTGATTTGTGTAAAACTGTAAGGCACTAATCACACTTCTTACTACAATATTCTTTGCACGCATTTGTTTTCTAATCATATTTGTAATTATAGGTTACCGTTCTTCAGAATCATAATATAAATGTTAAGTTACGTTCTTATAAGAGAATTTGGTGGGATAAGGTATTGCCATTACATAAGTTATCTTTTCATATTAAAAATATTTTAATTAATAATTATTTCTTATTATTATTTTCAGAAAATTGAAAAAAGAACAGTACAAGCTAATACGACAAGGATTGGTAAAAAAGGAACCTGTTTTTCAGAGGTAATATAAAAAATTTGAGAATTTTTTTCAAAATTTCTTTTTCTTTGAATATTCTACTACTATTTATGATATAGAATTAGAAGCTAGTCTTGGCTGAGCTTGAGTGGGTTCACAAACCACAACGGCAGACGCTCCCTTGAAATAAGGTAAATAGAGTTTTAGCTTTACAAGTTTTTATATTCACAAATATATATATTTACTTCTCTAACAAATTTATGTTCATTAATTACTTAGGTTATTGTGCATCCAATTGGCACTTCAGCCTGGATTGAGATTGACACTTTCTCGCTTTATAATGTGATGATGAAAATGTTTTCTACTGAATGAGGAACATGTCCAATCAGCGGGGTCGCCAGCTGGACCTCAGCGAGGTGAAGTTGTCTTGCAAGATGAAGTATCTGCTAACCGCCACCGCCGTGTATGTGTCTCAGTAATTAACTAGTTTGGAATTTGGGGGTGTGGGTTTTTATGTTAAAAAAGCTGGGTAGCCTACAAAAGAACTTAAGGTGTATACAAAAAATTGGTTGTGCTAAGTTTGTGAGGTATGTGTTATGTTCGTGAGGTTTTTAACGAGTGTTTAATATTTAAGGTTTAGGGTTTTGTGCTGGGTTTGCAAATTTTGTGGTTGGACTTGTGATGGGGATCCTTTTAGTATATATCTATGTATTATTCAAATTCGTTACATTAGATTTTTTTTTCTTAACCTGCTCAAATATTAGATTGTTTGCCTTGAGGTTATTCAAATTCGTTACATTATTCTTAACCTGCTCAAACATTAGATTTTTTTTAAATCAGAATATCATGATTTATAATGAATTGTAGGTCATTACATTCCAAAAAAAAATCTAAAACTATTAGCACCAACAGGAATCGAAGTCGTGATCATTCGCTGGGCATGGAACGCACAACCACTGCGGCAACAAGACCTGCAGTGAAGATGGAAACAACTCCAAAAGGAGAGAATTTATCGCAAAATAAAGATTCAACGAGAAGACATGGCTATAGACATGGCTATAGACACTCAATTGGTAATAAGAACCAAGCCTGGTAGCATACCAGTTAAAATGAGCCATAAGCGTACCTCATCACCTGCCACCTTGAATTTTGTTGAGCTAACATCGCAATGCAACCAAACCTGCAGGAGAACCGAGAGCCTAGGTTCCATCAAACTAGACTGCATTCGATACACCAACTGAGACCATGGATATCACTAGTGTTGAAATCAAAGAAAGGGTGTACATTGCGGCCGAGGGCTCCTGCTATAAGTAATCCTCTGATTCTGTATGGTACACACACGTAGGTCAAAGGGTGATCCCCCCTGTTACGCCTATTTGGCCGAGGCCCGAAAGACACGAGCCCGAAAACCCGACCCCCGGTCAAGAGCCCATCTGAGCACTCAGGCCCACTCCATAAGGCCCTATCGGGGACGCCCCCGAATGTAGATCCGACCCAGCCCCGGTAACATACGGGTCACTCACCCACTCCTGCGATAACCGCTCCCTCGATCCCACGACCACTTAATGGCAGTTATGGGGGGAGGCTGGCATGGCGCAGGGAGCGGCGACAGGGGGCGGATTGAGGGGGCACGATTGGGGGCGGACGAGCAACGTGGGTCGGGGGCAATCACGGCGGAGATCTATAAAGGGGCTAGGAGGACAACAGGACAAGGGACCGCATCTCAGGTATCTAGAACCTAAGGTACTCCATTAACGACCTAGTTCCCCCATATCATTTCCTTCCTCCCCCGCTCGCGCCGTGAGACGCCGTTCCGATCTCCTCACGAGTCGAACCGTCTCCGCTGGGTCTCCTCTTTCAGATCTCTGTCTGACTTAGGCATCGGAGGGGTTTTGGCCGGAACCAAGGTCCGGCCCCCCTGACGAGTGTTCTCGTCTTCGTAGGAGGATACCCAATCAACGGGCCGAGGCTTCCCCTCCGCCCTTCGCCGACCACGCAACCAGCTGGACGATTGAGGCTTCCCCTCGTCGTCCGACCGCCGAGGCCGAGCGCAACCCACCGAGGCCGAGCGTCTCGACCCGGGCCGAGGCTTCCCCTCGCCCTTCGCCGAACACGCATCTAGCTGGACGACTGAGGCTACCCCTCGTCGTCCTACCTTCGAGGCCGTGCTCGTCTGTCCGAGGCCGAGCATCTCAACCAGGGCCGAGGCTTCCCCTCGCCCCATCTGCACCGATTCGAAGCCCCCGAGGGACCCAAGCGGGCCCCTTGACCACGTTGACCGGGTTCTCCACGGTCAACGCTTTGTAGTGAGAAAACACTCTGAAACATCTGGCGCCGTCTGTGGGAAGCGAAAACCGTCCCACGAAGCAGCAAACCACACCAACAATGGCATGAGCCAGCAATGGAAGGAAGCGCATGCCCCCCATCCCAGAGGAGATGAACGGCGCATCCAACGGCAACCTCGGAGACGCGCCCGTCGGCGATCACCCCGACCCCTCAACCGAAGAAACCGGCGGCTCAGGACTGGCCACACAGGGACAGCTCCGTGCCTTGGCTCAGGAGACCAACGCGAGCCTCCAGACGTTGGTCGCGACGGTACAGCAGCTCGTCGGCCCTGCACCATCCAACGGAGGCACGTTGGGCGATGGCCATCGATGGGCGGGGGGTCCCCCGCTCTTGCGGTCCGCCGTGGTCGACGACCACGGGACCAAAAAGCCGAACGCGGATCGTCGGTTCACGCTATCCGACTCCCGTCAGGCGAGATCACGCGCCTCCTCCCCTCATCGTGAAAGGAGCCGAAGAGAAACCGAAGGGACGGAGGGCGAGTCGATGACTGCATCATCTCGTCGGTCACGGTCGTCCCGCCGCAGGAGAAGCGAACGACACCACTCGAGAGACCGATCACGACGGAGCAGGAGCTCCCGCCGGAGGAGCCGGGAGCGCCGGGTCAGCCCGACCCCCAGTGTGGCGAGGGCCGCGGAGCCAGCCCCGCCGGCGCCTGTGCACCCTCCGCCACCGAACGAGCCAGAGGCAGGCGACTATTGAATCCCCGGAGGCATCCACGGAGACCGGTGCCCCCTATCACGGAGAATAACCGACGCACGGGTCCCATCTCGATTCAGGATCCCGACGTTGGGGAAGTACGACGGGATAGGGGACCCGGGACACCACGTAATGGACTACGAGGGGGACATGTCCTTCCAAGGAGCTGACGATGACCTGCTCTGCCGAGGCTTCTATTCTACTCTCAGGGGAGCGGAGAGGACCTGGTACCACAGCCTGCCCGGCCGCTCCATCGACAGCTTCGAGGAACTCACCCAGTTGTTCTGCAAACAGTTCATGGCGGGGAGGCAGATCAAGCCTGGTGCTGAACATCTGTTCAACATAGTGCAAGGCCCGGCCGAGCCGCTCCGATAGTTCATGCGCCGCTTCAATGCGGAAAGGCTGAACGTGAACAGCCCTCCTGACCTGGTGGTCCAGACGGCCCTTAAGAAAGGGCTTCGCCACAGAGGCCTCAAGAAGTCCCTACACAACGATCCCCCGAAGGACCTCCCCGGGATCATGGCGAGGGCCGAACGCTTCATGCTAACCGAGGAGGCCTTGGCCGAGGATGCAGGAAAAGCCACTCGAGGGACCAAGCGCGGCGACGGCAGACGAGTCAGCCCCGAAGGGTACCGGACCGAGAAGAGGCCGAGGAACAGACAGCGGGGAGAAAGCGCGAGGGACACCACCCCAGACGCCGTCCTCGCCCAAGTACAGAAGGAAGAGCGAGCTGATCGCCCCCCCACCGAAGGCTAAAAGAGGTGGGAAGAACAGGGAGAAGTACTGCAAGTACCATAAGGACGATGGCCATGACACTGAAGACTGCTGGCATTTGAAGAAGGACATTGAGAAGCTGATGAGCCGGGGGCACGCCAGGAACCAGGCCGACAAGCCGGCCCACGGAGAAGGGACCTCCACGCAGCCGGACAAGGGGAAGAAGATCAACACCGTCCAAGGTCCCCTCCGCATCATAGAGTGAGCGGGCGATGTCTCTCCCCCCGGTTGCAGCCTAGTAAGAGGGAGTTATCTAGGTTTACATCCCTCTGTCTAGCTTCATTTCCTTTTTTCCTTTTCCTCCAAATGTACCGGTCCGACAGGACTCTTGAGAGTACAAATGCATTCCCTTTTTGTCTTTTCTTAAATCCTCGACGGAATTGACATTTCACTAATAGTGCAAAAGAATGAAGGCCACTGCCTCACTGGAGGAGGAAGGGGGACACTGCCCTCGCCGACCGACTCCTGCGCTTAGAAGCCTGAGGGCGATTCTCCCAGCAGGCACGGACGCCGACCGGTCCTAAGCCGAGGAGCTTTGCCCTCGCAGACCGACTCCCGCGCTTATAAGCTTGGGGCAGTCCCCCCAGCAGGCACGGACGCCGACCGGTCCTAAGCCGAGGAGCTTTGCCCTTGCCGACCGACTCCCGCGCTCATAAGCCTGGGGTAGTCCCCCCAGCAGACATGGACGCCGACCGGTCCTAAGCCGAGGAGCTTTGCCCTCGCCGACCGACTCCTGCGCTCATAAGTCTGGGGGCAATTCCCCCAGCCAGCGCGAACGACGACCGGTTCTAAGTCGAGGGACTTTGCCCTCGCAGACCGACTCCTGCGCTCATAAGCCTGGGGCAGTTCCCCCAGCAGACACGGACGTCGACCGGTCCTAAGCCGAGGAGCTTTGCCCTCGCAGACCGACTCCTGCGCTCATAAGTCTGAGGGCAGTTCCCCCAGCAGGCACGGACGCCGACCGGACCTAAGCCAAGGAGTTTTGCCCTCGCCGACCGACTCCAGCGCCCATAAGTTTGGGGGCAATTCCCCCAGCCGACGCGAACGTCATCCAATCCTAGGCCAAGAACGAGGCAGCAACGTAAAATACACGAGAAGTCCGAGTAAGTCTATTTCGTTTATAATAGTTAACCAGGGTACAAAAACGTGTCTTATTTACAGGGAATCAAGGCGAAGGAAACACTCTACGAATAATCCACTCACGACGAATGACAGAGTTCTTCACCTACAGAAGCTAGATCGACACCGACAGTGCAAAATTGGTTGACAAAAGACCCAAAGAAGTTAGCCCAAGCTAGCAGCCATGCAACCAGCAATTATTGGCCACGGAGCCGATAACGAAGCCGAAGGAGATAGCGGGGGCCAGGGATCCATTTCAAGTAGACTGGCCCAAAGCGAAGCGGATGCTTAAAAATTTGAGGATAAGGCCGGGAGGGACGGCTTAGGGAGCCCGAGCTTAGGAGGACACATCCTCGGGCACTTCGCCCTGCTCGGAGCGAGGGGGATCGACCGGCGGAGGGGCTTGCCGAACACGCTCCGCACATTCCCGGAAGGAAGACTGGACGACTTCGACGATCCGAGGGGCGATGAGGTCTTCATACTTACCAAAGGCCTCCCTGAGAACCTCGAAGATCCTCTTCCCCAGGGTCTCGACGACGCCCTTCTCCACCTCCTCTGCAAGCCGCATCACCTGGCGCCGATCCGACAGTTCCCTCTGAAGCTCCTCCCTCTCCAGGCGGAACGACTCCGCCGCTTCCTCAGCCGACTGATGAGCATCCTCCAGCTTTCCCTGGAGGTCACCCACTCGCCCCTCCAACTCGGCCACACGGAGGTTGAGACGCCGAGACTCCATCTGGGCCTCCGTCATAGCCACCTCAGCCGCCCCGGCCCGCTCCTGAGCCCTCATGGAGGACTCCTCCAGCTCCCTCAAGCGGACGGCTTGACACTGCAACTCCACAGCGAGCGCTGAACCCTGAGAAGACGAGACATGGGCTAAGAAGAGGATAAAGAGCAAGAGAGGATAGCAAGATAACCGAACCTGTTGAAGGATCCAGACCAAGGAATCCGACATCTTGTCGGCCGGGATCTTCTTAAGGAGGCTGCGGTCCCGGGGAGGGACGGAGACCTCGGCAACCTGCTGGGCCAGGGCTCGGTCAACAAACATCGAACTCCCAGGGACGACGATCGAAGCCAAGTCGCTCGCCAACAAGGCCCCGACCCCCGGTGATACGGGCGAAGACGCTGCGAGGGGGGTGGCTGACAAAGCTACCGAAGGATCCCCGACGGTCGCCACGGGAAGCGCGGAACCTGCCGGACTGGAGGGATCCACGTCCTCCCTCCTCTTCTTTCCTCCGTGGGGCTCCGAAGGCGCCGGAGGGGAACGCTTCCGCCTCGCACCATCCTCACCCCCGGGAAGGGGATCGCCAGAAGAAGAGGCGGGAGGCGTGGCCACCACCTTACCCACGGAAGGCTCGGCGCGGCGAACTTCCTCCTCAACGGTCCTCGGAGGCGCCCTTCCAGAGGTACTACCTCGGCTCCGAGCGGCTCCACGACGGATCAGCTCATCGACGTCACGGACGAACTCGCGGCCTGCCATCCCTGCAAAGGAGACCGAAATCAGGATGAGTCATAGGGCGATCCGAGGATGAAAAAGCGACCTACCCGGAGACCACAAGACGGCCTTCAGGAGTAGGTCGTCCAATAAAGACCAGATGGATTTCGATTCCAAAGGAAGAGCCGACAGCAGCGCGGCGGCTGCCTGATCAGCGTCAGAAAGGGCTAACGGCAGGCGAGGCTGGACGGACGCGCCCCAGCTTGTCAGAATCTGGGCATCACCCAAGAAGACCACAAAGACATAATCCGAGCTCCAATCCCCCGACCAGCGGGGTAGCCCGATCAGACATTCCCTCCTCGAACGGGCTCGGAGGTGCAGCCATGACCCTGGCCCGACCGTTTGGACCTGGTAAAAGTGGAAGAGAAGGGGGAGAGACGGCTCCAAACCGCGGGTGCAGCAAAGCGTTACGAAGCCCGTCAGTACCGCGATCGAGCAAGGGGTGAACTGGCAAAGGGGCACCATGAGATACTCCATGACCCGGACAAGGAAGGGATTGAGCGGGAAACGAAGACCCAGGCGAAACATTTCGACGTAGACGCCGACTTCATTGCTCCTCGGAAGGCAAATCCGCTCGTCGACGAATGGAACTCGGACATCGTACGGGAAGCAGAGATACCTTTCCAGGATCTCCGTGACCGCCGAAGGAACGGTCCTCGACGGCATACGGAGGATGGCCGGGGGCACGTTAAGACGCACGGCAGCCGACGCCACGTCATCACAGGCGAAGTCTGGGAATAGCTTCCCCTTCCCCTTATCCTGGAGGGGACGACTCCCGGAAGAGGAACCTGATCCCACTGGCCGGGGCCTGCCCCGCCTGGACTCTGGAGAATCCCTCGCCCCTCGGCCAGAACCGCCTATCCTAAGAGCAGCCATAATACGAGAGCGAGAAAGAAATTACCTTTTAGCTAGTTTGAAGGAGGCGAAGAAGCGAAGGCGACGGGAGACTCCGAGTTATAGAAAGCTTAGAGCAATGGGAAGAGCAAGAAAGGAGAGGAGATCAACGCAGCTAGGGATCTTATATATCGGACGCATGGACGAATTCGAAGCGCCTGACAATAACGCGTGGCAGGACTCGAAGAACCGGCAGCGTTTCAAAATCGGCGCCAGGGGAAGTCCAATCGATCCGCCTCATCATGACCTACATTTATGACCACGCCTCGATTAAAGCGCCACTCGGAATCCCAGGAGGCACAGCGGCCGAACCGAGCAAGCCAAGGCCGGTCGACCCCACCAAGGGCGGCTCACGAACCCCTCGGCTTCTCGACTTAAGACGACCCTGTTGGAAACAGCATCCTACCCTATGTTTGATGATAACAAACCCTACTGAACTGTTCTAATCTGTTTGTTGAGTATGTCACAGGTCCCTATAGTCATGATTGCTCAAGTTACAAGTTACATATGCACGTACTCAAGTACGTTGAAATACGGAGCTGAAACTTCATTTGGAATTACACAAGCTGATCAAACGAGAGAGTATAGCTACGAAACTCTACCCTAGAGTTAATCATAGGCTATAAATAGCATGGGATTTTTCTCAGGATTTATGGAGATTGTTTGAAGTCCAAATACGGGGAAATACGAGAAAATACTGAGTATACAAAGAAGAAACTTTTTCTACAAGTGGAGAAATGAGGTGAAACAATTCTCACATGTCAATATGAAGCTCTGGGATTTTTGAGAATTTTTTCAGAATTTTTGGGATTTATTTGGTGCCAAAATACTCAAGAATACGTCTGAAATACACTGGAAATTAGAGATACGGTACTGTTCACATATACGCTTCCATCGCAGCTCAAAATTCACGTCGACGTGGCATCATCCTGGCCGTTCATTTCGCATCTGACGGTCGCTCGAAGCGGGGCGACGTGGCTGCTTGTCCGTCGCCCGATCTCGATCCAACAGACACCAACCACGCAATCGAGTCGCAGATGGCGGGCGCCGCTGAGTCAGCCACGTGGCGACGTGGAATAATCACCACCGTCGGATCACCATCCAGCGGTCCAAACGCTGCCGACTTCGAGTCAGCGCTGGCGGGCGGCTCGTCAGCGGAGGCGGGCGCTGAACGCGGAAAATCCGCGAGACGTGGCGCAATCTCGATCGTCCATTCAACATCCAACGGCTACCGACATCGATTTTAATGCGGATGCGGGTCCCAGCGGCTTTAAACCCGCGAAGCCGACGTTAGCGGATCCCCTCGCACAGTGCACAGACCCGTTAAGCTGATCCTATATATACCCATGTACATCTCTTCACATTTTCATCAATAAGTGGAGTTCTAGAGATCCAAATTGAGTTCCGCAAGAAGCGTTGCGACCGTGACTTCATCCCCGACGCAGTGACAGCAAGTTGAGCAGCTAGTTCCTCCTGTGCAGAAAATGAGATCACTTTGAGTGAGGAACTTCTACCGACTACTTCCACGGGGACAGCGACTACTTCTTCTACTGACATCCGATCATCATTCCGTAAGAAGCGTTGCGAAGCTACTGATGTGCTGAAAGACGACAACCAGAGAGATCTTCACAAATGAGCTTTCTAAACTCTTGATCTTATTTATTTGTGAAGTTATTAATGTTTTGATCAGCATTTCTGTAATATAATTTCTTCCGCTATTTGGGACTTTGGGAACCAAACTTGTTGGGGCAAGTTGGGTTGGGGAGTGATACTTGTATGTTTCTTTTTGGCTTTGGTGAGCTTGAGTTGGTCTGACAGGTTGGTGTTGGTGCACCAATCTAAGGGAGATTGTAACTTCTTAAAGAAACAGTATAAGTAATTGCTCATTGGGGTGGACGTAGGTCATGGGGACCGAACCACGTTAAATTCTGTGTCTTCTGTGAATGCTTTGATTGTCTGATTCCTAAACTGCATGCTGTAAACTAGGCTTAATTTTTATCTTGCGATAATTTGGTCAAAGGCCTATTCACCCCCCCCTCTAGGCCTTATTTAGATCCTACAAGTGGTATCAAAGCTCCAGGCTTGGCCATTTGAGTCTAGTTCATAATGAATACATATGATTCAGCATTTGCTGAAGGACAGTCTACAGTTAGACCACCCAAATTTAATGGGACTGATTTTGCTTACTGGAAAGCTAGGATGAAAATTTTCCTAGTCTCTTCAGATCTTGAAATTTGGAAAATTGTTGCTAAAGGCTATCACCCACCTACAATCAAAATTGAAGATATTGAAGTACCAAAACCAGAAGATAAATGGGATGATAACGATAACAAACGTTATGCTCTAAATGGTAAAGCTATGAATGCAATTATCTGTGCACTTGACAGAACTGAGTTTAACCGTATATCTCATTGTCTTACTGCGCAGGAAATTTGGAACACTCTCGAAGTCACTCACGAAGGAACCTCTCAGGTGAAGGAGTCCAGATTAGCGCTGCTGAGCTCAGAGTACGATGGTTTCCACATGCTACCAGGAGAATCCATCAAGGACATGTACACTCGCTTCACCGACATCGTATACAACTCAAAAGCCTTGGGAAAGTCTTACGACAGCATCGACCTCATTCGGAAAATCCTAAGAGCGCTTCCTAGTTCCTTCCGACCTAAAGTGACGGCCATCCAAGAAGCTAGAGATCTCACTAAGCTGAAGCTGGATGATCTGATTGGGAATCTGTTATCCCATGAGCTGGAACTCAAAACCGTCGAGACAAGAGAAAAAGGTGAGGCTAAACCTTTAAAGACCATCGCTCTCAAAGCCGAAGAAAGTGACAAAGAAGATCTCGATGAGGAACATGCACTGATGGTCAGAGGATTCCGACGCTTCATCAGAACTCCTGCCGGAAAATCTGAAATGGCAAAAAGGTTCAATCGTTTTAATAAGTTTAATCCTTTGAATTCCTCGTCTGAACAGAATACTACTAAAAGTGTTCAATGTTTCAACTGCAAGAAATTTGGACATTTCATGAAAATCTGTCCAACAAAGAACGCGTCATCCGAAGCCAAAGGGAAATCATTTGCGGTAACATGGGATGATGACGATGAAGACGAACCACAAGACGAAGTAGCGCAATCATCACTTTGCCTAATAGGTGAAAGCGACACGAACAAGGGACTCAGCGTGGCTAAGGAACAACTGTGTGAGTGGTATTTGGATTCAGGCTGCTCAAGACACATGACAGGGAACAGCGACAAGTTCCTTAGCCTCGTAAAGCAAGAAGGAGGAAGTGTTACATTAGGGGACAACGGCAAGTGCAAGGTAATGGGTAAAGGTATTGTTGGCAACAATACTTTTAAAATTTCTGACGTCCTCTGGGTTGAAAATCTCAAACACAACCTCATCTCCATAAGCCAACTCTGTGACAAAGGTATGAAAGTACTTTTTGATGAGAAAATTTGTAAAATTTATGACTCGGTCACAGGTAATACCCTCTTCATAGCCAATAGGAAAAATAATGTTTATACAATAATAATTGAAGAAATGACAATTGCTAAATGTTTGATTGGCAGGGAGGAGGAGGCTATACTATGGCACCGGAGACTATCACATGCCAGCATGAAGTTGCTACATAAGCTGGAGAATAAAAACCTGGTCCGAGGCTTGCCACATCAACAGTACGAGAATGGTAAGTTGTGTGTTGCATGCACAAAAGGTAAGCAAACTAGATCCACTTTTACGGGAATTCGGGAAGTTACCACTTCACGAGTCCTAGAATTGATTCACATGGATTTGTTTGGGCCTACCGATGTTGCTAGCCTCAATGGAAAGAGATTTTGTTTTGTTTTGATCGATGATTTTTCTAGATATACATGGGTTTACTTCTTAGCCAAGAAATCGGATTCCTTTGAAAATTTCCAAAATTTTTGTAATCAAGTTTCAAATGAGAAAAATCTTTCGATTATGAAAATTAGAAGTGATCACGGTGGTGAATTTGAAAACTCTGTTTTTGAAAACTTCTGTTTGGAAAAGGGGATTTTACATGAATTTTCTTCTCCTAGAACACCTCAACAAAACGGAGTGGTCGAAAGAAAGAATCGAACTTTAAAAGAGATGGCAAGAAGCATGCTTAATGATTATTCTCTTCCTATGTATTTTTGGGCCGAAGCAGTGAATACAGCCTGCTATGTTTGCAACAGGGTTATGCTTAGACCTTTAATGAACAAAACATCCTATGAACTGTGGCATGGTAAGACTCCTAACATTTCATATTTCAGAGTATTTGGATGCAGGTGTTTCATTTTAAACACAGGAGATCAGCTGGGAACATTTGAATCCAAATCAGACGAAGGAGTGTTCGTAGGATATTCATCAAGGAGCAAAGCATACAGGATCTACAATAAACGAACCTTAACTGTTGTTGAGTCAATTAATGTGAAATTTGATGAAGCTGAAATAGATCCTTTAAATTGCAGGGAAACTGAAGCTGGAGATGCAGATAGGGAAACTACAGAGTCTGAAAACATAGCTGAACCATCTGAAGGCCAAAAGGAAGCTGAACCAGAAGTACCACAAGGAAATAGACTGGAAAGAGGAGAGCTTAGGTTCAATCCACATCATCCACCTGAGCTGATCATGGGGACTCCTACGGAAGGTATACGCACTCGATCCACTTTCAATAACTTGTGTGCCTTATGCATTCATGGTGACCTCATTTCTGAAATTGAACCTAAGAACGTTGAAATTGCTTTAACTGATGAAAGTTGGGTTATGGCCATGCATGATGAGATTAATCAGTTTGATAGAAATAATGTTTGGACATTAGTGCCCCGACCTGATAATTACCCAATTGTTGGCACTAAATGGATTTTCAAAAACAAACTTGATGAATCTGGAAATGTAATCAGAAATAAGGCAAGATTAGTGGCCAAAGGATATAACCAGATTGAGGGAATTGATTGTGATGAAACTTTTGCACCCGTTGCTAGATTAGAAGCCATTAGAATATTGCTGGCTTTTGCAAGTTTTAAAGGTTTTAAATTGAAGCAAATGGATGTGAAAAGTGCATTTTTAAATGGTTATTTGAAAGAAGATGTTTTTGTTGAACAACCCCCTGGTTTTGAAAGTCATAGTTTTCCAAATCACGTTTACAAGTTGCAAAAGGCTTTGTATGGTCTGAAGCAAGCTCCCAGAGCTTGGTACGACCGTCTCAGTTCATATCTTTTGGAAAATAACTTTAAAAAGGGTAGTGCAGACAACACTTTGTTTATCTTGCATGAACATGATCATTTTCTTATTGTTCAGATTTATGTGGACGATATTATTTACGGTGCTACTAATGATCTTTTATGCCAAAAGTTTGAAAAGGTTATGCAGGATCAATTTGAGATGAGTCTGGTCGGAGAGTTGAAATACTTTTTGGGCTTTCAAGTAAGACAAACTGGAGATGGCATATATGTTTCACAAACCAAGTACATAAAAGAACTGTTGAAGAAATTTGGGATGGAAAATGCAAAGCCAATGCGAACTCCAATGAGTCCGACGACGAAGCTTGAAAAGGATGACAAAGGTATAAATGTGGACCAAAAGCTTTATCGAGGTATGATTGGGTCCTTACTCTATTTAACTGCATCTAGACCAGACATCATGTTTTCTGTCTGTTTGTGTGCACGATTTCAAGCCTGTCCAAAAGAATCACATTTGATAGCCATTAAGAGGATTTTTCGATATCTTATTCACACTCCTACACTTGGACTATGGTATCCCTCTTGTGGTAATCTTAATTTGGTTGGCTATGCTGATGCTGATTATGCTGGTAGTATGATTGATAGAAAGAGCACTAGTGGAACATGTTTTATGCTAGGACATTCATTGGTTTCTTGGTCTAGTCGTAAGCAGAACAGTGTTGCTTTGTCCACTACTGAAGCTGAGTATATTGCCCTTGGCAGTTGCTGTGCCCAAGTACTTTGGATGATGCAAACCCTGTCTGACTACGGCTTGGATCTTAGAAAAGTTCCATTACGATGTGATAGTAAGAGTGCTATAGATCTTTCTAATAATCCTGTTCATCACTCTCGGACAAAACACATAGATGTAAGACATCATTTTCTTAGAGATCATTTGGCAAAAGAGGATGTATCCATTGAATATATTTCTACGGATTCTCAGTTGGCAGATATCTTTACAAAACCTTTGCCAGAAGATCGTTTTTGTCGTCTACGTCTAGAACTGGGCATTATTGATTATATTTAGAGTGAAAATATTATTTGGTGTGCTTTTATTGTTTTTGTGTGGTGTGCTACAAAAAGAAAAATAAAAAAATGAAAAAGAAAAATAAAAAAAAATGAAAAAGAAAAATATAAACAGAAAGGGAAAGTGAATTGTCTATCTCCTCCTTTTGCATTTTTTTTCATCAGAAACAACTTTAAATGTAAAACATATGTCTTATGGATTTTGAATATTATATTCTTAACAATGCTTGCATTCAAAGACTACATGCTTAATTAGGTCATATTCATTAATGAGTAACTAACGTTTTTCATCATCCAATCACACTTACACAGATCAATATGTTTTTTGATATGGATTTGAAATATTGAATAAGAAAAGTGGTTGTTGGTGGACTAATTTATGTTTTAATGGGATATGATGTTTCAAGGCATGGGTAAAAAGAAAAGCTCTCATCAAAATATACGTGTATAAAAAGAATAGCAAGACGAGTGTCTTCAAAATATATACACAGAGCTTCGTATGAAAAATGGATACGATCCATGTCCTCGATACTACCCTTGGACATCCAACTTATGCTATAAATGTCATTTTTTAGCGTTGGTGTTAAGTCCGTCAAGCACTGCCATTTCACATTTAAAAATCCTTCTCGGTCATGTTTGGAATTGGTAACTTGAACTCATATTACATGAGAAGGGGAAACTCAATCTTTGATGTTCATATATTCAGTGGAAAAGATGGTTATGACAGGATGTCTTCCTTATTACCTCTCCATATGTACTAAACATTTGATCATCACACTTGAGCACGGAGATGAATTATGGTAGTTATGACTTAGTGATTATTGCTTATTTATTCATTGTGGTCAAACGATGTATTGCCTTTTGTTTTGGTTTATAATGTTCAATTTTCCATTCCTCATATGTTATTTCATACATTTTTTGATGAAAACAAAGGGGGAGAGAAATATTAAGATTGATCAGAGATAGGGGGAGCATGTCAATAGGGGGAGCATATCATTTTTGGGAGCATGTCAATAGGGGGAGCATATCATTTTTGCCATTCATGCTCATATTCATGCTTCACACACTCACACACTTCACACATTTTTGATGTAATCTTAATGTCTGGTTTGTTCTCATCAAAAGGGGGAGATTGTTGGAAACAGCATCCTACCCTATGTTTGATGATAACAAACCCTACTGAACTGTTCTAATCTGTTTGTTGAGTATGTCACAGGTCCCTATAGTCATGATTGCTCAAGTTACAAGTTACATATGCACGTACTCAAGTACGTTGAAATACGGAGCTGAAACTTCATTTGGAATTACACAAGCTGATCAAACGAGAGAGTATAGCTACGAAACTCTACCCTAGAGTTAATCATAGGCTATAAATAGCATGGGATTTTTCTCAGGATTTATGGAGATTGTTTGAAGTCCAAATACGGGGAAATACGAGAAAATACTGAGTATACAAAGAAGAAACTTTTTCTACAAGTGGAGAAATGAGGTGAAACAATTCTCACATGTCAATATGAAGCTCTGGGATTTTTGAGAATTTTTTCAGAATTTTTGGGATTTATTTGGTGCCAAAATACTCAAGAATACGTCTGAAATACACTGGAAATTAGAGATACGGTATTGTTCACATATACGCTTCCATCGCAGCTCAAAATTCACGTCGACGTGGCATCATCCTGGCCGTTCATTTCGCATCTGACGGTCGCTCGAAGCGGGGCGACGTGGCTGCTTGTCCGTCGCCCGATCTCGATCCAACGGACACCAACCACGCAATCGAGTCGCAGATGGCGGGCGCCGCTGAGTCAGCCACGTGGCGACGTGGAATAATCACCACCGTCGGATCACCATCCAGCGGTCCAAACGCTGCCGACTTCGAGTCAGCGCTGGCGGGCGGCTCGTCAGCGGAGGCGGGCGCTGAACGCGGAAAATCCGCGAGACGTGGCGCAATCTCGATCGTCCATTCAACATCCAACGGCTACCGACATCGATTTTAATGCGGATGCGGGTCCCAGCGGCTTTAAACCCGCGAAGCCGACGTTAGCGGATCCCCTCGCACAGTGCACAGACCCGTTAAGCTGATCCTATATATACCCATGTACATCTCTTCACATTTTCATCAATAAGTGGAGTTCTAGAGATCCAAATTGAGTTCCGCAAGAAGCGTTGCGACCGTGACTTCATCCCCGACGCAGTGACAGCAAGTTGAGCAGCTAGTTCCTCCTGTGCAGAAAATGAGATCACTTTGAGTGAGGAACTTCTACCGACTACTTCCACGGGGACAGCGACTACTTCTTCTACTGACATCCGATCATCATTCCGTAAGAAGCGTTGCGAAGCTACTGATGTGCTGAAAGACGACAACCAGAGAGATCTTCACAAATGAGCTTTCTAAACTCTTGATCTTATTTATTTGTGAAGTTATTAATGTTTTGATCAGCATTTCTGTAATATAATTTGTTCCGCTATTTGGGACTTTGGGAACCAAACTTGTTGGGGCAAGTTGGGTTGGGGAGTGATACTTGTATGTTTCTTTTTGGCTTTGGTGAGCTTGAGTTGGTCTGACAGGTTGGTGTTGGTGCACCAATCTAAGGGAGATTGTAACTTCTTAAAGAAACAGTATAAGTAATTGCTCATTGGGGTGGACGTAGGTCATGGGGACCGAACCACGTTAAATTCTGTGTCTTCTGTGAATGCTTTGATTGTCTGATTCCTAAACTGCATGCTGTAAACTAGGCTTAATTTTTATCTTGCGATAATTTGGTCAAAGGCCTATTCACCCCCCCCTCTAGGCCTTATTTAGATCCTACAGACCCCACGAGCGATGGGGATAAGCTTGCAGCCACACGTGGCAGCATCAGAAGACCGACGGCGCTTCGGAGCCCGCGCCTTAAAAGTATCGAACGGACCAACTCATGATGATGACTAATAAATGAGTCGACATCGATTGGCGAGCCTGTCAAAGTCGGCGGAAGTCACATCGGTCGAGCCGAACCGGCCGAGGCCGATCGACCCGACCGATGGGGGCAATTGTTACGCCTATTTGGCCGAGGCCCGAAAGACACGAGCCCGAAAACCCGACCCCCGGTCAAGAGCCCATCTGAGCACTCAGGCCCACTCGACAAGGCCCTATCGGGGACGCCCCCGAATGTAGATCCGACCCAGCCCCGGTAACATACGGGTCACTCACCCACTCCTGCGATAACCGCTCCCTCGATCCCACGACCACTTAATGGCAGTTATGGGGGGAGGCTGGCATGGCGCAGGGAGCGGCGGCAGGGGGCGGATTGAGGGGGCACGATTGGGGGCGGACGAGCAACGTGGGTCGGGGGCAATCACGGCGGAGATCTATAAAGGGGCTAGGAGGACAACAGGACAAGGGACCGCATCTCAGGTATCTAGAACCTAAGGTACTCCATTAACGACCTAGTTCCCCCACATCATTTCCTTCCTCCCCCGCTCGCGCCGTGAGACGCCGTTCCGATCTCCTCACGAGTCGAACCGTCTCCACCGGGCCTCCTCTTTCAGATCTTTGTCTGACTTAGGCATCGGAGGGGTTTTGGCCGGAACCAAGGTCCGGCCCCCCCTGACGAGTGTTCTCGTCTTCGCAGGAGGATACCCATTTAACGGGCCGAGGCTTCCCCTCCGCCCTTCGCCGACCACGCAACCAGCTGGACGATTGAGGCTTCCCCTCGTCGTCCGACCGCCGAGGCCGAGCGCAACCCACCGAGGCCGAGCGTCTCGACCCGGGCCAAGGCTTCCCCTCGCCCTTCGCCGAACACGCATCTAGCTGGACGACTGAGGCTACCCCTCGTCGTCCTACCTCCGAGGCCGTGCTCGTCTGTCCGAGGCCGAGCGTCTCAACCAGGGCCGATGCTTCCCCTCGCCCCATCTGCACCGATTCGAAGCCCCCGAGGGACCCAAGCGGGCCCCTTGACCACGTTGACCGGGTTCTCCACGGTCAACGCTTTGTAGTGAGAAAACGCTCTGAAACACCCCCCATAACTGGTTCCATCTCCTATAACAGGTTCCTACGACATTAAAAAAAACTCAAAAATCATTCTCGCTGGATGATCACGACAGTTTATGGTGATCAGAACAGGGTACAGGCTGCATCCCTCCCTCTTCAACGGTGTTGTTCTGAGAAATGAACCAAAAAGAGATACGTAACTGTGCATGAAAAATTGTTTTGAAAATTCGCTGAGCATGAAAAATTGTTTTAACTTACACTAAGTTTGCGATGTTGCCATATACCGCCCCTGCTCCTCAGGATCGTTTTCGTCGAACTGGTCGCCACCAAACGCATGCATGCAAGGCCGGAAATAATTGAAGACGTGAATAGGCCTCGCGGACGGACGAGAGGAGGGTTATTTGGGAGGCGGATCATCTCCTGTGTGCAAAGATTCACGAGGGTCGGAGAACGGGTTCGTTTGTTGACGGCGATGAGATATCCATGGGAGTGTCCCCAGATGCTGAAGTTTTGCGACACTCGAGTAAGGAATGGAGACCGCGCCTTGTAGAATCTCTTCTCGGAGACGCGGTAGATGCGGAACTGGGAACTTTTGGAAGGGTGAGGAGAAAGACTCAAGAGCAGGGGGGTTGAGAAGAGATGAAGTCATGCTTCCATGATTTTGTGACGGACCTCCACGATCTGTAAACGCCGGCCAACGCGAGGAAGGCGTATGGGCTGCTGAGCTTCATCACGATTCCGTGGAGGGCGATGTCGAGGAGATCCGACCATTCTCTCCTTCCAACTTTGTCGAGGAAATCCGTCCCAGCGACTTCTCCCCTTCCCTGCTCTCCTCCCGCCTTCGCCCCACCGCCTCCCCTCTTTTCCCGTCGCTCCTCCCGCCTCCGACCCAATCTGCCCCTCATCTGTTTCCATGCGCCCAACAAACAGAGAAATGGGTGAGAGAGAAAAACAGAAATAAAGAAACAGAAAGAAAGGAGAAAGAAGAGGGAGGGCCCCGCGGTCATCAGTAAGAAATGGGACTGCGATCATTGCCAAAGGAATCGATTTTTCCCACATTGCGGGGCCCACAACTCCCATCACTCTGAAGAGAAACAGCTGTCTCCTTGGCTTCCGTGTACACACCGAATGCGTTCGGTTTAAATAGCACGCCTCTATAAAAAAACCTAACGTGAGAGTCCAAGCGGAAATTTTGGATTTTACCAAGTGCTTAGATGGCTTTAAGGGCCGTTCCAAAAATACCTTGTCGCGTTGAAACAAACAGAAACTTCGCTGACTCCCTATAAAACCGCCGGCCGAGCCGTTCGAGCTCTTCTACGGCATTAAAAATACCATCTTTTTCTCTCTTCCACGCACTATGGTTTCCCAAATTTCTCTATTTCAATCCCATCTCTTTTCTTTTCCCCCCTTTTTGTTTGTAATTCTTGAAATTGAACCCCACTGGCGAACCCCTAAACCTACCGAATTCCCATCTCGATCGCCATGGCCTACCGACCTCTTGAGATGACGGTGATTTCGGCCATGGATCTGAACAACGTCAACGTCTTCTCCAAGATGGAGGTCTACGCCGTGGCGATGATCGTCGGCGACGAGAGGTCGAGGAAGAAGACGCCGGTCGACAGGGAGGGCGGCAAGAACCCCACGTGGAACTTCACGATCCGGTTCAACGTCTTCAACGAGAGCCAGACCGTGCTCCACATCGTGCTGAAATCCGAGAGGGCCCTCGGCGATCGCGGGATTGGCGAGGTCCACGTGCCGATCCGAGAGCTGCTTGATGGATGGAGCAGGGCGGCGGCCTCCGCCGCTTCGAATTCCGGGGGCGGTGAGGAGAAGAGACTGGAGACGCCCCCTCAATTCGTGAGCTATCAGGTAGGATTGATTGCAACATTCTTCGAATTATTTGATATTTTCTTGAATTATATCTTTGGTTTTGCGGTTAGCTTTCAAATTCCCAAGGGAGTTGCTATGGGCACGATCGTTTTTGCTCTGCGCACGTCCCATCCGTGTATTTACAAGTTTGCCACTTAAACTTGCTTTTCCACGCACAACCAGGGCAAAATTCCAAAATTGTCTAGGTTGTGTGCGGTGAGTAAAACGACGGCCGCCCCTCACCTCCTCAGCCCCGTCGGCCCCTCGTCTGGGTCCCCCAGACCACCTCTCCCTCCTCCGGTCTCCTTATCCCTCTTCCCCTACCCCGCCCCTCCACTGCCCTCTCTTTCGATCTCCCCAGCCTCGCCGCCTCCTCCTTTGACTTCCCCATTCCACCTTGCCCTCCTCCGATCTCCCCCTTCGCCTCTCCCTCCTTCGATTTTCCATATACCTTTTCCCCCTTCCCGCCCCCTCCTCAGACCTCCTCAGTCTCTCCGTCGCCTCCTCCTCCGACAACCCAGCCCCCTCCTCTGTTAGACGAGGGTAAACGAGGAATAATGGCAAACATGTAAATAAGTGGGTTGTGCGCGGGAGTTTATAGCAAACTTGTAAATAATCCGATCGTGCGCAGAGAAAAAACGGTCGTGCGCGTAGCAACTCCTAATTCGTAATTTATTTGTGGTTGTGCCAACGATTTAACGATTAAATTTCAATTTATGCAAAATTTTAGTTCAAATTCAAATATATTTACAGAAAATCGATCAGTGATAGGTTTCATGTGCGTCTTTATGTGTTAAGGTGGACGACTTATAATCATCGGCTAGGCAACCCTATCCAGAGTTGACTTAGCAAAATTTGATCGGGTTTGTCTACCCTGATCAAAACAGATTTGGACCAAATTTAGCCAGAGTTTTCAACATCGGTCAAAATAGTTTTGGTCAAATTTATATTTTCGCATGTGTTATGCTTTTGTTGTATTTGAATACCTTTCATATATAAAAAGTTTCCCATGTTAATCATATTTACACAAAGATATAATTAAAGTATCAAAGAATCAGAAATAACTAAATAAAAAAAAGCCTAAATAAAAAAAGTTCATTGTTGGAAAATATTTAAAATTTCTTACAATCTAGCAAGAATGTCTTCTAGTTTTTGGTCATGTATCTTTTACTAAGCAAGTGTGTTATTTTACTTTATATCCTGAATTGGACAACTAAATTTATTTTACTATGTCGGGTTGGCTTACCCGGTCAAATTAGGCAAAAGTCAAAGTGGCCGGAGTTGGCAACCTTGGTCTATTTAGCCTTTTTGTCAATTTTAACAGGGTTCGCTGACACCGGTTATTTTAAGTTGTCCACCGCAGCTTGAAATCGTGCACAAACGTCTGATATTGTCCTTTGGTCAGCTTTTATAATTATTTTTAAATTTAGTCGTTTTAAAATTATTTTTAAAAAGTCAAAATTGAAATTTTATCTCTTCTCACAAATTTTTAATTTAGATAAACTTTTAAAACTATTTTTAAAACGATTAATTTTGAAAATAATTATAAAAATTTACCAATTTTCGTCTCGTCGGATTGTGTGCGCTAATCTGTGCCAATGTGGATGATTACAAAATAAACAAGATTGGCAATTATGGTCAAATTGTCAAAACATATTCAAAATACATCATAATGATCAAGTTGCTTACCTCGACCAAAAGATTAGAAATAATCTTTTTTCTTCCTATCATAATCATTAATTTTTTCCTCGTATCAAAAAGGTTTTAAAAAGAAGAATTAATGACTAAAATCTTCTTGTTTGTTGGTGGGTCTCTCAGGATTGACAAAGAGACATCACCATCACAAATCACAAAGATTAGGAAAAAAGATGTTTCCCCTCCATTGTTTCCTTGTCCGCGTGCCACTAAAAGATCCGCCATTGTATTTGAAACGTGCATTGACATAAAAATAGCTCATGAAATGTGTTAGCAAGTTTCGGATGTTGCGATCATCTACAAAGCTCTCTCTTGTTGTTAGCGTTATTTTTATGTCATCCGTTTCAAAATGTCTCATCAAATGTTGTTCCATCAAGGTTTTAAATAAAGGATATCGGTATCGGATTGGTCATAGCGGTATCAGATATCAGAAGATAAATTGGGAATACATGTAAATATTGGATTGGTCATATCAGGTAGAATACATATCTATATTATATGTGAGGACTTTTTTGAATTGCATTGCTGATTAGGACAAGCTGATGTCATGCTGATGTATAAAGATGTTGATATAAGAAAGGCTAGGATTTAATCTTGGTAAAAGAAGGGTTGAGATGAGTGTTTGGGAATGTGGAATTACTTATGGGAAAGAATTAAATATGTGGAATGAAGAAAAATGGCTAGGATTCAATCTTGGTAAAAGAAGGGTGGAGATGCATATTTGGGAATGTGGAATTACTTATGGTAAAGAATTAATTATGTGGAATGAGTTAATTATATGAAATTAATTAATTATGCGCATGTCCGCGCCGAAGGCGCCCGCTAAATTTTTGTTCTTTTAAATTGTGAAGTGGAATATTATGTCGCAAAATTTTGGAGGGTGAAATAATTTTTAGGTAAACAAAGATTTTAAATGAACCGTGCCCGAGGGCACATGTTATGACTAGTACAATTATAATATCAAAATTATCAAGAATTGTTCATATTACTAAAATATCATCAATAGGATAACATAAAGTTACAATAAATACATTAAATAATCGCTAACACTAATATACGAGTATGTAATACACTAATACAACAACTCTATAAATTAACAAAAATATTAAATCTTAAAATAGCACATGAATATAAAATAAATTAAAAGATTTCCAGACAGAGTGACTTACCTCTGGTTTACACGGGAGGACGCGCAAGTGCACGCCTTCCACTCCCAAGCGTAAGAGTGTCAATGCAATAAAAATAACCGGTGAGTACCGGGTCGGATCACAGTGACAAGTCGGTATATTCACAAAATTGATTGATAAAGAAAGGAAATAGCGTGAAACAACCACCTCAACTAACGGTGGAAAAGTGTGTGAAAATGTGTGGAATCTACAATCCTAACCTACGCACTAGGGGTGGAGAGCCGAATCGGCAAGCAACGAGGACTCATGTGGTGTGTGTGAATGAGGCCGTGAGCGTGGGAATTCATCCCAAATATAACTCAATTGATCTCCCGGCTAAGGGCCGATCAATCGGAGGATGCGACATTTCATCGAACAAGTGGGGCGCAATAAGTAATAGATGAAACTCATGAGTAATCGACAATGAGCACATTAGAGAGGGTCCGCTAGGATGATCCTCTCTTTGGATTTCCCCTTAGGGTTCCAATAAACAAACTAACTCAAGTTTCATCCACCAATTTAGAAAATAAAATTGTGCTAGAGATACAATTCTTAACCCAACAATAACAATCAAACAACATAACCACACAAGCAATCACACTACTCCATCATACTAAATAAGATGAGATTTATAGACAAATTCATCTAGAGTTCAATACAACAAGAGAAATGCAAAATTACACAAGAGTTAAAAGAGATTTCACCAATGTGTCACTCAAAGATGGAATCCTCATGCTCTAGTGCTCCTCTAAGCTCCAAGCTTCCTCAAGCTCCCCTCCCAAGCCCAAGCCCTAGTTTTGGGGAAGAAGAAACCCCCTAGAACCCTAAAAAACTAAAAAAAAAACAGCAGCTTCAATCCAAAACAGTCGAGAGCCCAAAAAAACGCAATCAGCCCTTCTTAATGCATTGCGGGTCGGGTTTGCTGGCGCCCGACCCGCACAAAATATGATGCACGCGCGGGGAGCTGAATAAGGCGGAACGGGTCGGGTTTCGTGGCGCCCGACCCACTCCGCGGGCGCCCGAGAGAACACATAGGGGCACGCGCTATGTGCGTGCCCCGCTTTTCCGATCTGCGATCACGGATAGCGCGTGCCCCGCTTTTCCGATCTGCGATCACGGCTGAGCGAGCCGGTCGCTGCCGCAAATCATTTTTTTAATATTAATATATATATATATATATATATATATATATATATATATATATATATATATATATATATATATATATATATATATATATTAAATACTCCAGCGGCCCGCTCCAAGAGCGGGCCGCGGGCTGCGGCGGCCCATGTGGGCTTTTGGGGTTTTATTTATTATATACATATTTGTTCTAAAAATTCCAGAATAGCCTTCTATGCTCCAAAAATTCCCGAAAATTAGTTCCAATCCCCAAAAAAATCTGGAAAAATTCCAGAAAATCCAGAAAAATCCCAGAAGTACCTGAAAAATAAGAGGAGCAAGAATTAGTCCATAAAAATCGCATTTTATGTATAAAAAGAGAATAGGCTTTAATAATTCACGATATCACAAATACGCCCGTATTAAGCCAAAATTAACATGATATACACATAAAATGCCCAGAAATGGGGGGAAATAAGCAATTTATATCCCGAATCACACCCCCAACTAGCTTTTTGCTAGTCCCTAGCAAAGTATGTGATAAATTCGGATTAAATTGAAAAACATGCACCAGACTCACAATATCATCATGGCATACCCCCAAATGATATTTCCAAATGATTTCAAAGCCAATATACCCAATGTATGAAAGTAAATAACAAATGACACTCCCCTCAATCCAATTCAAAGAAAAGTAAGGTACTAAGCATGTATCACATTCATTAGGATATATCACAAATGACAAAGTTTCTAACTTTCATGGAAATGGCCAAAACAAAAGAAATTCCTCTAAGTGGTGGGAGATTAGATTGCATCACTCATGTTGCTTATTTTTTCATTTATTCATATTGTTTTTCTTTTTCTCTCTTTTTTGTATTCTTTTGGATTTTGTATGTTTATATTTCGCATTCACGCGATACCGCCATAAAATGCAAACATGCCACCTTTGCATATACGCGATAACGCTATATAGGCAAAGAGATAGAATGATCTCCTAAATCTCATTTTTGGCGTCCTCCCCAATGTTTTGTGGGGGCACCGGCTACTCAATCTGATTAGAAAGAAAACATTCACTTATATAACTCTATTTTTCATTCTCAACACGAGTTATCAACTCATCCACCCACTTCTTAGGAGAAAACAAAGCATACACAATTGGCCACACCCAATCCAATCAAAAACTACGCCATTCATCCCAACATGAAATCACTTACACCAAACTTTTTCCAAATTGTTTCAAAGAGAGCATCACGACATATGAAATAGTTTCATACATGGCATATTAGCATTTGACTCCAAATTGGAAAAGAAATGAAAACGTGCCAATCAAACATCGAAGAAGTTGATACCAAAAAGATAATCCGAAAAATTTGCATGGCATGAAAGCATGTAGGGACTACATAAAGCAAGCGGCGTATGGACAAGGAGGCCAAAATATGATATGCAATGAAAATCATTGGATGAGAGCAAGATGGAGATATCTCAAAAAAAATTTAACACCAAAATCCTAACAATTCTAAAGATTCTAACACTCTCCCCCCAACTTACAATAAACATTGCTCTCAATGTTGGGAGAGTATTAGATCTCGGCAAAAGATCCTATAAAAGAAAAGAAAGCATACGAAAGCACTAAAATAAAACATTTATTTATTTACACTATTGGAAAGAACACACCGTGGCAAATGGCGGATCCAAAATTTCCATCGGCGGTGGCAATTGTTCCAACGCTCCTTTTATTTCCTCCGCCAATGCTCCTCGACCGAACGTGGCAATGGCGACCACATACGCAACCCCAAGCATCTCCGTAAAGTATGTACCTATATAAGGAAGGAGACGGGTTGTGTAAGAAAGAGATGTGTACACATTCCCAAAAAAGACATCCACACATAATCATCAATATAAAATACGGAATGAAAAGTATGATGAATGTGTGAGAAAACTCCCTGGATGGTCAAATATGATGTGGTTTGAAGCTCATTCCCGCGACATTCAATATCAATCGGGGGAGGAAGTGCTATCTCCATAGAACCCACCAAAGTAGAGGGAAGCTCGGGATTCATGATAGCATGTGGTATAGACTCACCCTTGCTTGCCTCTTCTTCGGGCTCATCAACAAAAGAACACTCCCCCTTGCCCGCTTCGCTTCCAAGTGTGCGCGCGATCGGCTCCTCTATCTCCACCATGTCAACAACCAATTCTTCAACAACTAATTGACACGGTCCAGCAGAAATAAGAGATGCCGTCAAAATAATTTCCTCCACCGGTTCAACCAACTCCTCTATGCCAACACTTGGTTCCTCAACTACTACTTGGCATGGGGCACTCAATTCTTCAACTACCGGTGGGGTGAGATCCACACAAACTTCTTCATTCGGGGCTTGGTGGACCAAAACTTCATGGCTTGGCTCATTTGGAGTCACAACCAATATGTGATCTTCCTCCTTGTAGGACTCCAAATAACGCTAAGCCGCATTCTCATCCATGTCCAAAAAGTGGCCGTTGTCTAACATATCCACAAAATCCCGCGTCTCCGAAAGCAGACCCTCCAAGAAGAATCCAAGAAGACGCACCCTTTAAAATCCATGCCGTGGACAACTGTACACTAACTCTGAAAATCGCGTCCAAGCCTGAAAAAATGTCTCACCGATGCGCTGAGCAAAGTTCACCATTCTTCCTTGCCATGTTTTGGTCCTGTAAGATGGAAAAAACTTCATACAAAACTTTTGCTTTAGTACATGCCAAGATGGAATAAGATGTGGGAGATAAACTTTAAACCATTTTAATGCACTACCATCCAAAGAATATGGAAAGAATTTAAGATAAAACTTTTCAGCACATGTGTTCCCATCAAAATGAAGCGTGCAAGCACTCTCAAACTTCTTAATATGTAGGTAAGGGCTCTCCGCATCCTTACCAAGGAATCTCGGTAGGGATTTGGTCACCCGCATGTCAAACCCAAGAGAGTTTGAAGTACTTACCATGTTTGAAAAAACAAAAACAAACAATCAAAAAGACTCAAAAAGCATAAAATAAATAAGGATGTACAATAAGTGAAAGATAAAGAATCGAAAGACTCACACTAAGAGATAGTAGTATCACACTAAAACTTTCAAAATCAATCAAAAAATGATACTAATTGAAACCGTTGTCCCTGGCAACGACGCCAATTGGTTTACACGGAAGGACGCGCAAGTGCACGCCTTCCACTCCCAAGCGTAGGAGTGTCAATGCAATAAAAATAACCGGTGAGTACTGGGTCGGATCATAAGGACAAGTCGTTTTATATTCACAAAATTGATTGATAAAGAAAGGAAATAGCGTGAAACAACCACCTCAACTAACGGTGAAAAAGTGTGTGAAAATGTGTGGAATCTACAATCCAAACCTACGCACTAGGGGTGGAGAGCCGAATCGGCAAGCAACGAGGAGAACTCATGTGGTGTGTGTGAATGAGGCCGTGGGCGTGGGAATTCATCCCAAATATAACTCAATTGATCTCCCGGCTAAGGGCCGATCAATCGGAGGATGCGGCATTTCATCGAACAAGTGGGGTGCAATAAGTAATGGATAAAACTCATGAGTAATCGACAATGAGCACATTAGAGAGGGTCCGCTAGGATGATCCTCTCTTTGGATTTCCCCTTAGGGTTCCAATAAACAAACTAACTCAAGTTTCATCCACCAATTTAGAAAATAAAATTGTGCTAGAGATACAATTCTCAACCCAACAACAACAATCAAATAACACAACCACACAAGCAATCACACTACTCCATCATACTAAATAAGATGAGATTTATAGACAAATTCATCTAGAGTTCAATACAACAAGAGAAATGCAAAATTACACAAGAGTTAAGAGAGATTTCACCAATGTGTCACTCAAAGATGGAATCCTCGTGCTCTAGTGCTCCTCCAAGCTCCAAGCTTCCTCAAGCTTCCATGGCCTCCCAAGCACAAGCCCTAGCTTTGGGGAAGAAGAAACCCCCCTAGAACCCTAAAAAACTCAAAAAAAAAACAGCAGCTTCAATCCAAAACAGCCGAGAGCCCAAAAAACGCAATCAGCCCTTCTTAATGCATTGCGGGTCGGGTTTGCTGGCGCCCGACCCGCACAAAATATGATGCGCGCGTGGGGAGCTGAATAAGGCGGAGCGGGTCGGGTTTCGTGGCGCCTGACCTGCTCCGCGGGCGCCCGACCCCGCTTCTCCGATCTGCGATCACGACTGAGCGGGCCGGCCGCTGGGCCGGCCCGCGAAGCGTTTTTTTAATTTTTTATATATTTTTTAAAAACTCCAGCGGCCCACTCCAAGAGCGGGCCGCAGGCTGCGACGGCCCATGTGGGCTTTTTGGGGTTTTATTTATTATATATATTTGTTTTAAAAATTCCAGAATAGCCTTCTATGCTCCAAAAATTCCCGAAAATTAGCTCCAATTTTAAAAAAACCTGGAAAATTCCAGAAAATCCAGAAAAATCCCAGAAGTACCTGAAAAATAAGAGGAGCAAAAATTAGTTCATAAAAATCGCATTTTATGTATAAAAAGAGAATAGACTTTAATAATTCACGATATCACAAATACGCCAGTATCATGCCAAAATTAACATGATATACACATAAAATGCCCAGAAATGGGGGAAAAAATAAGCAATTTATATCCTGAATCAACCTCCACATTATGTAACAAGATTAGTTGGCACACGTCTCTGACACAATTGTTTCTGTATATGCAGCCGCTTTCGCATCAGAATCAGAGCTATCTAAAGGAGATGAATTTGAGGAGGCCCATGAATCAGAATCTAAAACTTTCTCCTCAAACATTTGACTCTTCCCCTTCCCCTTCCTCGTCCCTGAAGATGATGATGCGTTGACTTTGGCTTTCTATGTAGTCTTCAATCTTTTACTAGACCGTGGTGTTGGATCGGGCACCATCGTTTTTTCAACTTGCCTCCATGTCGGTGATTCTCCAAGGAAAACTTCTTCATCCTCCTCATTTGAAGCTACAGAAGCATCTGCTGCTTTTTGAGACCTCCATTCGGACACCTTGTCCTCAGTAATAGAATGAGCAGCTAGAATATCAGTGTTTCTGCCCTCAAACCTTTCTTTCAGCTAGGCATTGAATTTGAATAGACTTGTTGACATGTGAAATCGTCGAATAGTGAGGTGGAGCTGACGAGGACACCTTTGCTGACGTGACGCTTCATCAGATAAGGAGTGGGACCCGCGGTGGCCTAAAACTGGGTCAAGGAGAGCTGAATCTGAGCTACTAAGATGAAGCCCGACCAAACTCCGAGTCTTCATATGTGGTCTGTCGAGCTATCTGCAGCACAGACAAAGCGTCAGGAGGGTCGAATCTAGGTTTCGTCCCAAATCCCGTCCGATGCTTAAGTTAGTGACGGACTTAAAGGATGCTCGAAGCAGCTAAGGCCGACCTAAAGGGAGGTCGTTCGATCACTATCGCAGCGAGCTTTGGAGGGAGAAATATAAGTGGAAGTAAAAAAGATAAGTTATCAGAGTATCATAGTCTTGAGTATCTCCAGTGTGTGAACCCTTTCCTCGTTGTTCTTCCGCCTATTTATAGACAATGATTTTTTCCTTCGTACCGTTAGTATGTAACGGCTTTGCCTTAACGGCAGCATGATTTTCCTTGACAGCCCCCTTACTTCGCCATAACTAACCAATCCCGTAACGTGAGCGGAACCCAACGGACTGCTAAGCGGGTGCCTTGACCGGGCAATTAACTCATCCTTCTTGGTGGACCCTCAGGTTATCAGGCTAAGGCCCTGTGCTCCAAATGGGCTCCTCATTCCCAACGAAATATTTTCCTCTGCTTAGTGGGCCGTCCCAATGCATTAACAATGGCCCCCAATCACTTAGGCTCAAGCAGAGCGTCGTTTGAGATTGAGTGATGCGAGACATCATTAAATGTACACGACAGTCGAAGCAGAAACATTTGATTTTGACCACCAAAATCATCAATTCTTTGCTTCAGCTACTGTAACGATCTGAGGTTTGGAATGTCGGTGACATCGGATATCGACACGTGCCTTTGCTTGAATGGTAAGCTTGGTCCGGAGGCATGTTTGCTAGTATAAATGGACAGGAAAAGACGAAGCACCAAATTCTTCTGTCTGTCTTTGAAAACCTCACTCTTGCCTTAGCTTTCTCCGTTATTCACCAACTCCTACCAAGGTAGTCTTCTTTCCTTGCTTGTGTTTCTTTTGACATCTTTCATTGTCATCCAATGTTGAGAATCAGAGAACCATCCCAACTTGAAGCTCCAGGGGGTCATCGGTCCTCCTAGAGTAGTCCAGTCCTAGGAAAGGGCAAAGGACTGCTCATGGAGCCTAGATTTCCCATTCTTCGGGTTGGTAAATCGCCCGTCGTGCCTCAGAAAATCCTTGCTTTGGTTCCTGAGCTATCCTTTTCCCTGACCGACAAGATCCGCACAGATTCCCCTCCCAATGGGCTCAGGATTCCCGAGGTAAACTAGAAGGTTTGCTTTCCTAAGATGCAAGAAGTCGGGGTGCACTTGAGAGCCTTCTAATTCAGTCTCAGCTTCCCTTTATCCTTTTATCATTGATGTCTTGGGGTTTTAAGAACTTTCTCTTTGTCAGCTTACACCCCGTGCTATCTCCCCAATGGTTGTCTTCATCCTGCTCTGATAGCTGACTACCATAAAACAGATCATTCCGCTTTTCAGCTTCTTTGTTCAGGTTGAAACCGACTTCCGAGGCATATGGCATCATATCATTGCTCGTAGGAATATGAAGCTTATTTGGGATCTCCCTAGCTCTGCTCATAACTGGGAAGATACATTTGTGTTTATTACCTTTCCGAGTGTAGCTTCATTCCTCACTTACTGGGGTAGCCTCAATCCTTTAATTTCTGAAGAATTAAGGATATTCTCTACCGAGGCCAAAGCGGCCAAACTTCTACTGGGTCAATCGCAAGTGGAGCAGTCGATCACGAGTTTGTTAGACGATGGCCTGATGAAGACCGTCTTATGGAGTCCGGGTAACGCTTGCCATCTCTATCTCTTCTATGATTGGTCGCATTAGTCTTATTTTTTCTTGCAAAAATGGTAGGCCAAGAATTCGGAATCATAGCACCCGAGCTACGGAAGTTTGTTCTGTAGAAGCGCAAGAGGGCGATGGGTAGTTCATCTGTTCACCCGTCATATGAGGAAGGAGGACAACAGGGTCTGACCTCCGGATCGTCGTCTCAGGCCTTATTGCAAGTTGCCCCTAACACGGCCGTTCATACTGATGGCTCGACGTTGCATGCGACCCCCGTCCTGGACATCCTCACTCTGGCTGTAAGTTCGAGGTCTGAGGAATCTCCGCAAAAGAAAAGAGCTCTCCCTTTGACTGAAAAGGGAGATTGGGAGAATGGGCGTAAGAAAGATGATGCACCATTCGCCGGTCCATCTCCCCCGAAGGGTGGGTACCATGACCCTCGTCTCTCAAACCCAAATAGCTCATAGCTCATCGTCGGGGTGCCTACGCCGCCCTTGAGCCATCCTAGGGACACTTGGCCATGGGACAGTCTCGTTCCACCTGACCCATTGATGTGACCAATTCCTTCAGAATATAAGGGGATTCTATTGATGAATCGACGATCGTCAACTTCTCAAGAATATTCTCGGAAGGAGCGCCATCAGCCCTCTTTTTTGTGTGGGAGGAGGAATCAGCCTTCTTGGACTTTGGGGCGACCGTTCGGGTTATGAAAAACTCCATCTTGCACAGTGATCCCGATGTCCTTCAGCAAGTTGATCGCAAAAGACTGGCCAACTTCATGATTTGCTACGGCTACCAGGTTGGTTGCTAATCCTTTACCTCAGCTTTATACCATCTACAAGTTTGACCTTGATTCCCCATAGATGTCTGTAGTTAGCGCGGAGCTACGTCATCGTGTCATGGGAATGATGGATGCCAATGCTAAGCTTGTTACTACAGAAGGAAGAGTTGTTGAGCTTGAGTCTAGGATAAAGGGGCTAAAGGAGGAAATGGACAATGAAAGGAAGATGAGGGCCACTGTTGAGTGGGAGAGGTTAGCTGCCAAAGCTAGCATCGTCTACTTGTCTCAGGTGAAGAAGGACGTCGAAGAGCGATGGCGAAGAGAGAAGGCCGAGCTTCAAGCTCGGATAACAGAATTAGAGAAAGTCAACTGCTCAACGGTCACTGTCGAAGCAATAACAAGCTTGAGGCGAGAGTTTGCTTTTGAGCTTTCAAATGTATTCAAGGAGTCCCTCTCGCATGTTCAAGATAGGGTTCAGAATAAGCTCTTTAATCTGGTAGCCGAGGATGGGTCGACCCTGTTGTTAGCTGTGGCGCCTTTGAATGCCCCATCCGGTGACACCACTCCTTGAGCTCGATGGCATCTCATAAAGGGTCGGCATGCCATTTTATATAGGTCGGCAGCCGAAAAAATTGATGTCGTTCTAAAATTCAATGATAAAAATTTGAAATTTGAAAGTTGTTGAAGGTTGCGCTTTGAGTCATCTATATACTCACTCAATGGTCCGAGGATAAGTATGGCGAGAGTGCGAATCTCGGATCGTTGAATGACACGTGCCACGCTCCTCACTCCACTTGATTGTTATAGATCATTCTCGTTCGTATAACTCGGTCGGCCCGCGAAGGAAAGACCCCTCCAATCGTGTAGCCAAGCGGCCAGCGAGGATAAGGACATGTCATCCTAGTTTGTATAGCTCGGTCAGCCCGCAAAGGGGATTCCTCTTCGATCGTGTAGCTGAGTGGCCAGCGAGGGTAAGGATAGGTTATCCCCATTCGCATAGCTCGGTCGGCCAACGAAGGGGCGAAGGGGAGGCCCCTCCTATCATGTAGCCAAACGGCCTGCGAGGGTAAGGATAGACTATCTTCATTCGTATCGCTCTGTCGGCTCGCGAACGGGATTCCCCTCTGATTGTGTAGCCGAGCGGCCCACGAGGATAAGGATTAGTCGAGAGAGATTAGACCATCCCATACATTTTAGACAATGTGTTGAGTGAAATAGAAATGACTTCACACTTGAAATGCATTCGCTAACTCGATAAAGTACAAATGAAAGAAAGAAATAATTAAGTGTGGCTCACTCGCTTCATTGCATGTTTTTTGATAGTATTTTCGCAAGTGCTTTGCGTTCCAGTGGTGAATGAGCTCCTTGCCTTCCATGGTAGAGAGTCGATAGGTAGCAGGGCCAAGACATCGGTCACCTTGTAGGGGCCTTCCCATTTGGCAGCAAGCTTTTCTTCCTGAGTGATCTCTGGAGAAAAGCTGCCTTCCACAACACTCGATCGCCCACACGGAAGCTTCGTCGCCGAACTTTGGAGTTGTAGTACCGAGCCAAATGGCCCTTCTGTCTGATGATGGTAGTGAGGGCCCGATCTTTTACCTCGTCAATCAATTGTGAATTTGAGCTCGAGGCCTTTCGAATTTCTTTCTTCATCGAAGTGCTTGAGACGGAGATGCTCTTCTCCTACTTCAATAGGGAAGACTGCCTCGCATCCGTAGGCAAGCATGAATGGGGTCTCCCCTGTATAGTCTTTGTGGGTCGTTCCGTATGACCAGAGTATCTCAGGTAGCTCTGTTGGCCATGTGCCTGTAGCTTCTCTGACCTTCCGCAGAGGCTCTAGAATACACTTATTAGCTGCTTCTGCCAGCCCGTTGGCCTGTGGGTGAGCTCCAGATGAAAAGTGTAATTTGATCTTCCATTCGGAGCAAAACTCTTTTGAATCCGGCACTGTCGAATTGCGTTGTGTTGTCTATCACGATGGAAGGAGGGACACTGGTAGCTGCTTTTGCCAGCCCATTAGCCTGGCGGTGAGTTACGAATGTAAAGTGTAAGTTGATCTTCCATTCAGAGCTAACTCTTTTGAATCTGGCACTGTCAAATTGCGTTGCGTTGTCTGTGACGATGGAAAGAGGGACACCGAATCTACATATGATCGACTTTCACACAAAGCTTTTAACGCTCATCTAGGTGATGCAAGCCAAAGGTTATATATCGATCCATTGGTAACGTAGTCTATGGCCACGATCAAGAACTTTCGTTGTCCACTTGCTGGGGTGAAAGGCCCGATGATATACAGCCTCCATTTAGCAAATGGAACATGGCTTAAAATGGGGACTAGGTCCGCAAGAGGGGCCGGGTCGTGTTTTGCGAATTTTTGACATGTCATACATTTCCGCATGTAGTCGGTCGCCTCCTCGACCATAGCGGCCAATAATACCATTGTTTCAAGGTCTTTAAGGTTAGCGCTTTTCCTCCACAATGGTTTCCGCAGAGGCCTTCTTGGATCTCTTGGATCACATAATCTGCTTCCCGCGAACTTAAACATTTGAGGTAGGGGATCGCGTCATACCTGGTCCATCGCCTCTTGTAGAGTGAACCCTCATGCAGAACAAACCGAAAAGCGCTCGTTTCCAACTTTCGTGCCTCGGATGGGTTGGTTGGTTTCTCTTCGGTCCGGAGGTACTTGAAAATGGCGTCCATCCAAGTTGGTTCCTGATCGATACTCGGTAACTATTCCTCAGGCACGCTGGGATATAGAAGGTTCTCCATGTATATATCTCGTCCCAACTCTGCTTGTGATGAGGAGGCGAGCTTTGATAGTGCGTCAACTCGGAGATTTTTCGATCGTGGCATGTATTGGACCTGTACTCGTACGAATTTAGATAATTTGGTTTTTGCAACTCGTAGGCAGTTCTGCATCACCTCATCTCGAGCATCGTTATCCCGGCTTGGCTGGTGGATGATCAGATTGGAGATTGGAGTCACTGTACAAGCGAACTATTTGTGCCCCTAAAGCTTGGCTTCTATTGCCTCATTCCACTTTGGCCAACATTTTTCTATTTGCATTCAGCGATGTGAATGGCAATATAAAACGCGAAGTTATCGTCGACAATTGTGTTTTTTTTGTCCAACACCTCCCATGTACTTACATAATTTAATGATTTTTCAGTTTCTCCTGGGTTTTCCTTTTTAGAGGATTCCAGAAGGGATGAGGGTATTGACATGAGCTCATTTTCCTGTGGTGGTATTGTCTCAAGGCCTCCAAGAGTTTTTCTTTTTCTTGGACCATTGTCTTTAAGCCTCTTTTCAATTGAGGGACAACCACTTCTGCTGCTGGTGGATTGCATCAATTCTCAGGGATGTCAATCCTAGCTGGAGTATTAGCAGCAGGGATGTGTGATTTGACAATCTTCTTGTTGTCAGTAAATGAATCCGGCAACTGATGAACAGTGTTCTGAATGTAAAGGATCTTCAGGATCTCATCTTCACATTGCTTAGTCCTCAGATCATAGTGGGTCAATATTTTTGTATTGTGAAGCTCCAGACTTCGCTGAATCTAGGCCTAATTTGGGGAATGTTGTCGCATCAAATTCACAATCTTTAAAACGTGCCTTGAAATCCTACCTCGCTTGGGGTCATAGGCATTTAAGATTGAGGGTGAGTCAACCCTACAAAGATCCATATCCGACTGCGGTGATCTATGAGGATATAGACTGCACAACCAAAAATTCTTAAGTGAGATATTTGGCGGTGATTCGTATGCAAGTTGCATCAAAGAATAACTTTGATTCATAAAGGGTCCGAGTCTTATTAAAGAAGCAGTATGCAATATTGCATTTCGCTATGAAGTCACCGGTAACTGGGATTTCATTAATAATGGACGTGCAATCGATTGGAATCTTTTTATTAGTGACTCTGCCAACCCATTTTGGGTATGAACATGTAGTACATGATGTTCAATTTCTATCCTGTTGCTAGGCAGTATTCTTGAAATGACTGGGAGGTAAATTACCAGCAGTATCTAGACAAATTTTCTTTATTTAATTGTCTGGAAAATGCGCCCGCAATTTTATTATTTGTGCCAATAGCTTTGCAAAAGCTAAATTGCGGTTCGATAGTAGACACACATACGACTATTTTGAGGATGCATCAACTAGTACCATGAAGTACCAAAAAGGCCCACTGGTGGGTGGATTAGTCCATATATATCTCTTTGTATTCTTTCGAGGAATCTTAAAGATTCATTGTCCACTTTTAGTAGAAATGAGCTTATAATCAATTTCTCCTTGTAACAAGGAAGGCAATGGAATTCACCATGTTGAAGATTCTTCGTGTTCTTCAAATCATGTCTATAGGATTGGGATATGATGTTATACATCATTACCGATGCAAGGTGGCCAAGTCTATTATGCCAAAGTAGAAACCTGGATGATATCGGGCAATTCAGTTACTCCGTCATATTTGTTTCCCCTCTCCGAATCTTTGTATCTCTCCGAATCTTTGTATGATAGAGACCTGATGAAAGGCTATCAAATTCCTCAAGTATGGATTTGACTCATTTTCCTGAGACGTCACATACAGATATTCTTTATTATTTTTGCTTGCAATTTCTAAGTGAAATCCGTTTGGACGGATGTCCTTGAAACTTAATAAGTATCTTTTTTAATTCGGAGAGAATAATGTGTCCTTTATTTTTATTTATGTACCATTTGAGAGCAACAAAGTTGCATTCCATAATCCTTCAATTATATTTGATGGCCCTGATTGTATTCACCAGGCTATCATCTGTTATTATGCTATGAAAATATCATTTATATTGAATGATTGTATGTGTCGAGGCACTGTCTACTAAACAGTCATGAGAGCAATTTATCTATTCAAAGATGAAGTGCATAAGAACATTTCAGAAACATAACTAATTTATTCTACGGAAATCAAACAATACATAGTTATGAAAAAGAAAGCATTTTATGTCAATATTTATTTAGCTAAGATAAAGGCATCTAATAAAACAAGGAAGGAATTGGCCACCAGATTTGACTCGGCTTTCTTCTTCAAGATCTCTTAGTGCAAATCTTGTAGGTGTCGTGGAGTTCTGTACACTCTGAACCTGTGGCCTGTCATGCCACAACGATGTCACTTGTCTTCCCACTCCTTTGGTGGGGGTGCTTGATTTTTATTATTATTTTCATTACTCCGCCATGTGAATTTCTTATTTCCTGCATTTTTGTTCTGGTGGGCTTATCCTCTGGCCTGCTCTTTATTTGGGCCCCTTCTGAAATTTTCCTTTTCTTTTATTCTTCTCTTTGGAAGATGTATTGTGAGCTTTTGGTAGCGGGGTCATGCTGGGAGGGCACATGTTATGAGTGGCGAGGAAAAGCTCTTTATTATGTCCAGCCGTTAGTAAGCATGCCAGCAGCTCAAAATACTTGGTGAACTTTCGTTCACGACATTGCTGCTTTAAAATTGCATCTTTTTCATTAAAAGTCATGTAAGTCTTCTCTAGCATGCGATCTTCTGAGACTTCTTCACCACACAACTTCAGGCGTAAGGTGATACTGAACGGGGTTGAGTTGTAATCAGATATGGACTTAAAATCATGTAGTCTCAGGTTGGCGCACTCATATCGGGCCTTTGGGAGTATAACATCTTGCTGATGTTTATACTATCCTCAAGGGCAGTCCACAGCTTTAGTCGATCTTCGACCGTAAGGTATTCAGCCTTTAAGGTCTTGCCCACGTGGCGATGAATATATATTATAGCCTTTGCTTTTTCATTGTCTATCGCAGAGCTATCTTTTGTAATTGTGGCAATTAGAGATTGAGCTTGCAGATGGAATTTGACATCCAACTGCCAACTGAGGTAGTTCCTCTCAGATGCTTCCAGAATTTCGAAATTAACACTTGCGATTTTTGACATTTATCTAGAAAAGCACAATTTTGCATGAATTAATAATACTGAAAATTATATCATGCAGAGACAATTTAAAATGAATAAGCTAATTGTGTGGATCGACCCGTCACCACAAAAGAATAATGTTCAAAGTCTAAATTATACCGTCCCTTTTTGCATAAATGAAAAAGAAAAATACAACTTTAGAAACCATGTGGGTTCCGTAAAAAATTTTCTTCATCAGGGGTGGCCTCCGCTTCCATGGAAATGGCCATTGGTCTTGTGCATTACATAATATTCCTCAATACAATTTCTCTCAAGAAAAGAAAAGTGGTGGAAAAATAAATGTGGGACTTAAAAATATCGACCGAAAACCAGAATATAGCAATTCATGCAAATTTGTGCTCAGAAACATTTTCATCAAATTTAATCACATATCACAGACATCACATATTCATATAATATATAAATTAAAATATTTTATTCGTAATAATTAATTGGACCATGGGGGCGACGTCATACATAGTTACGTTAGGTAACTAACAGCAGAGCGGTCGTAGGTTCCTCATAATTATTAAATGAATGCTTATGAAAATAAGCATAAAATTATCCCAGAATTTATGCCATATAGTATGTGATATGAAGCATATTAATATAATCCTAAAATTGGCATCACAAATAAATAATATGCTTAAAAATAAATTATGAGCTTAGTGTTAGTTCAAAAAAATTTAAAAAGTGAACAATGTTCATGTATTATTTATTATAAGGAATTTTCTTATTCCCCCATTGTATTTATTTCTTTTCACATTTTCCCACATTTATATACACCCTTTTTAAAAATTCTCTATTTTTTCTCTCTTTTTGGTTTTGCTGGGGGCGACGCTCGCAACAGGGGCTGCGGGCCTGCGAACAAGCAGCCCCTTATTTCCCCGTTATTTTTTTGTTTTTTGGGGGCTGAGGCCTGCAGCAGAGCGGGGGCTTCAGCTTACTAGGCTGGCACCGCTCATCCCCTCCCCATTTTTTTGTTTGGCCCGCGGGCCGACGCCCGGGGCTGTTGCTGCGGGCTTCGGCCTGCAGCCAAAATATCCCCATTTTTTTGAATTATTATGTGGGTCGAGGCCCGCAGCTCTGCTGCAGGAGAGCTGCGGGCCTCGACCAGTGGGGCAAAATTTTTTGTTTATGTTTGGGCTAAAGCCCAACTGGGCTGGGGAGGGTCGCATACGCCGCTGCTCACGGCGGCAGTGCGCCAGGGCGTTTGTGGGGGGGGAGGGGTATCGCCGCCTGAAGCAGAGACGCACCGCCGTTTCGGCGAAGGGGGGGTGTCGTTGGCGTGGGGGGATGGGGAGGGGAGTTTAAAAACACCGTTTAGGATCTGTTGCCGCTGCAAGGGCGGCCACGGTGGCCAGGGGTTTTGGGGGAGGGTGGTGGAATGCCGGCGACGTGGGTGCTGCCGGCCGGCTATAACTGACTTCAGAAATTCATTTTTTTCCGACTCTGGCCGTTAGGGTTGTCGGTCGCTTGGCCGCCGCCTTGGGGTCGGCGACTATGGGCCGCCGTCCTCTCCCCCTGGGGTGGGCTGGCATCCGGTGGCCGCCGCCCTTCCCTAACATGTTTTTTCTCTCCATCTTTTTCGATCTAAGATGTCGTTATTTGAGAAGTGTCATAATCATGAATTAAAAAAATTGCTGGGCTTTTAGGTATACCTCAAGATCGAATAATACGGACATGGGGATTTGATTTCTCGTCCACGCACGGTCAATCCTCCGTCGTCCTTCAAAGCTTTCGCAACGTCCGGACCCTCTCTCACCGGAAGACTGTGTTGATGACGTGTTGTGAAGTGCTTTTTGGTGAAGACCATAGACCTTTATTTATAGGGGAATATGAAGAGTTCATACAATGGTAGGATACAATGGTTGAGTAGGATACAAACTCCTAATCATTTGCAAGATAATATATTCATAACAAGCTGCATAACAAGCTGCATAACAAGCTGCATGTTTTTCCATCCTTTTTCACTTTTCATTCCCTTTTGTTGTGGTTTGCAAGAACAATACTAATAAAACTGAATGTTGATACGTTTTATGGATTGCTGACTGAAGATTGAGGAAACGGTTGAATGTGGTTTGATGTGGCCAATGTATTTAATTTTCACTGAAACTTTAAGGTTGTTGGATTTAATTTCATTAAGGGTGTGTTTGGATTGAAAGAAAATGTAAGAAAGAAAAGTGAAAAGAAAAAGAAAAAGAAAGAAAAGTGAAATGAAAATGAAATGAGATTCTTTCTCATGTTTGGTTACCAAAGAAAGTTTTGAAGAAAGTTGAAAGGAAAATAAGGAAATTTCTTCCATTATGTTATTAATTCAAAACGAAAAAAATTTAGTAGTGTTTTTGCTAAATAATTTAAGAGGTGTATTTGCTAACTTTATAAATAATTTGCTTAAAAATTTAAGAGGTATTTTAGTCTCATAATAAATTAAAAATTGTTAATTGTTCTGAATAATTCAGAAAGTTAGCAAATAATTTACGAATTCTAACAAATAATTCTCTAACCCTATAAATATCATGATTAGTAAATAATGTGATATTAAATAGTATATAAATAATTTACAAATTATATGAAAACGTTCGAAATAATTTGCAAGCTATTGGAAAAATTCGTGCATAATACACGAATTTCTCAAGCAAAACACAAAAATTACACGAATTATTCGCTAATTTTTCGAACAAGTTCATGAATAAAAATATTTTAAATGTTCATGATTTTAAAAAAATTCCGAATTATTCACATACTATTTTGAAAAATTCGGGAAAAATTCGCAAATTTTGAATAATTTGCGAATTTTAAATAATTCATGTGTAAAATTTTGATAATGATTCGAGATTTTTTGAAAAATTCATGAATTATTCATGAATTCATTAAAAATAGCTACTAATTATATTTGTTAAAAAAACACAAATGCATGAATGTGAGAATAGTTAGTTTTACTTTCTTTTCCCTTATTTTCCTTGGGTCAAGTGGAGGAAAACTTGAAAGAAAAGTTTTACTAATTATTTTCCACTCTTTTCATTCATTTTCTTTTTCTTTTCACTTTTCTTGTAAGCCAAACAATAAAAAATCATTTTCCTTCTTAGTTTCTTTCCTTTCTTTCCTTTTCCCGCTAACCAAACACACCCTAAGGGATTTGATTTATTGTGTAATTTTTGAGTTAAAAAAAGAACAAGGGTAGTTTTTGCAGGGGTTATTTTCGTCAAAAAATTGACAACAGTTGGCACTGTTATTCAACGCATTTACTCGGGTAGCAACTTGAAAGTTTTGAAATGTTAGATATTTTAGTGAAAATAAGATGAAAGGTTTGGGTATTTGGGTGTAATTTTCCCTTTAAAAGCTGTTAAACTAGAACAAGTGATAACACATGACTATTTAATCTAATTTACTCATTCTGTGAAGAATGTTATACCATATAATTTCCTTTACTGTTGACGTTGGTTTCGCAATTCTTTCTCGTACATGACCTTTTTTCCTAACAGATTTCAAAGATGCACAAAAATTCTGAAATTAGAAGCCTGCAATGATTTTTTTTGAACAATTTTCATATTTTTATAAAAAATTTCGAGCGAAACTAATTATGCATGTCTATTTCTTTCTGAGATATTGTTAAAACTCCAATCTTGAATAATGTTAGAAAAATGAGTAATTAGATAATTATTTGATGCTTAATTACTGGCTAAAATCCCTCAAAGAATCGAATTTGATCTTCAAATAATCCCCAACTTTGAATGCTAAATTTTTTTTGACGCCCTATCAGGTCCGCAAGAACTCGGGAAAGGCTAAGGGAGTCCTCAGCCTCTCCTACAAGCTCGGCGATCTCGTCTCTACAGTCCACCCTCCCATCCCTCCTCCAATCCTTGCCGGAGCTCCGCATGCCTCCTTCCCACCACCCGCCATCGAACCTGCCAGCGCCTACCCGCCTCAGGACTGCAAGGTACACGCCCCCTTTGCGGGCGCGGAGCCCGTCACCACCTACCCACCTGCCGCCAGCCCCTCAGCCGCCTACCCGCTCCCCGGCGCCTACCCATACCTGCCTCAACACCAACCCGGGTATGGGTACCCGCCACAGCACGGGTACGCGCCTTATGGCGGGTACATGTATCCGCAGCAGCAAGGGGGGTACGGGTACGGGTACGGGTACGGGGCTCGGCCACCCATGGGGGTGCAGCCGCAGCAGCATGGGAAGAAGAACAGGATGGGTGGCGGGGGGCTGGGCATGGGCCTCGGAGCTGGGCTGCTGGGTGGAGCCCTCTGCGGGATGATACTTGGGGACACGTGATGCAGCTGCTTATGATGCTGGGTTTGACGCTGGGTTTGATTTCTGATGATCTAACTAGTATTTGTTAATTAAATTGATAAAAATATTCGCGGTGGGGGGTTGTACAATTGCTAAAAATGTGTATGAAGCTTTGGGCCTTCTTTCGACTTCTGGGAGTTTTTTGGTATTTTGATGATACTTGGGGGTACGGGTACTGGTATTTGTTAATTGGTATTCGTTGTACAATTGGTATTTGTTAATTCAATTGATAAAAATATTCGCGGTGGGGAGTTGTACAATTGCTAAAAATTTGTATGAAGCTTTGGGACTTCTTCCGACTTCGGGGGGGGGGGGGGGGGGGGGGGGGGGTGTTGAATGATGAATCTTAGGGGGTGTTTCTTTGCAAAACTTTGGGTTGTGATTCATTGTTGTGAATAGTGAGTCTTGGTTGGAATCTTGGGGAGCGAAAAGTTGGGTTTTGTGTTTCTTTTGATGGAAATGAGGTTGGAAAGTGGGCTTTAGATTTGTTTGTGAGTCCCACACTAAAATCTCGTGTTTCTTTTGGTTAAAGTGTGAGTAGGATTGTTGGAGAGGAATGTAGGAAATGTGTTATGCAAGAAAAAACTGAAACAAATCCAGTGTTTTGAGATTAGATTACCTCATTCCTCCTATGTAAGAAAAAACTGAAACAAATCCAAGCTCAGAAACTAAAATAGATCAAAGCTCAAAAGAACATCCAAGCCTGGAAACGGTAACACATACAAGCTTAGAAACTGAAACACATCCAAGCGCAGAAGCACATCCAAGCGCAGAAGCACATCCATGCACAGAATATGCAACACATTCAAGCCTAGCTACGGAAACACATCAAAGATCAAAAACTGAAAAACATCCAATCTCAGAAACTGAAACACATCCAAGCGCAGAAGCACATCCAAGCGCAGAAACTGCAACACATTCAAGCGCAGCTACGAAAACACATCCAAGCTTAGAAACTGAAAACCATCCAATCTCAGAAAATGAAACACATCCAAGCCCAGAAGCACATCCAAGCCCACAAACGGAAACACATCCAAGCTCATAAATTGAAACACAACCAAGCTCAGTAGCACATCCAATACCAACATCTGAAACACATTCAAGCTCAGAAATTGAAACATATTCAAGCTCAGATACTGAAACACAACCAAGCTAAGAAGCTGAAACCCGAGCATGGCATCTATGTCAGAAACACATCCAAGATCAGAATCCCATTTAACATACCAAATAAAACAAGCACATAAAAAATACACCAAAGTTTTCCAAATTACCATCTCATTGTGCATACACATTGACATAAGATACATTACACAAGCTTTACATCGTATCATCCCCATCAAACGCTCTTGTTAATCAACAACAATAACAAACAAAACATAAATCCTATGAGCGAAATCAAAACCATCTTAATGGTTTTGTAATCAGATAGGATGTTGTCCATTTTCATCGTGTTCCGCTCAAATCGACCCACGAGCGTAGCCAACCGACCCTCTATCTCTAAAAGCCTCCTATCAGAGAACGATGTGGAAGAGGATGCATGGGTGGGGCTTATTTCAAGCTCATCCAGTAACTGGAGTATCATATATGTGAACCAGTCTAAGTGTGGGGGATCCTTCCAGTCGTAGAATTTGCATTGATTCCCTCGCGATGTGTCACGCCCCGGTCGCCCTAATACTCGAGGAAAGAGAGTTTAATCTCAATTTCCCGAGACAGGCGGGGGTGGAGACACGTGTGCGGTCTTGGATCAAGCGTATAATAAAAGTAAGACAGGCCACTACGCACACTGGAACAACACAGTAAGGAAGGAAAGTAAAAGAGCTCTAACCGCAGAAAGGTAACAACAAGTCACAAGTGTAGTACCAAAAGCAGAGTAGGAAAAGTAAAACAACCGTAGACAACATTGAACAAAAACGAGGTGCACTAGTCCACCTTCATATAATATGTACAATCATGCCAACATCAAGTGCAACCGTCCACTGACACAAGAGTACAACCACTACAAAGTACAGCCATGCTTAAAAAGGTCACACTGCTTTGTACATAAGTCACATATCAAAAGTACATCTCTAACACTCGACCCAACTACCAAGGAACTGCATCAGCTGTGTACATCTGTATAAGACCCATCATGGGACAAAACACTACCCCTACAACCGTCACCGGAGTGGCGACTACGACGACCAACTCCTCACCGGCCATGCCTGCATAAGTCCACATCATCTCAACCACGAGCACACAACAGAAGGAGACTAAGTTTGGTCCTGAGGACCCTGAGCTGAACCTAAACCACAGAAATGGGTCACGTCAGAGCGTGACCAGTAGAGGAAACTCAACAAACCCAAGGAGAACCAACAAACATCACATCACAGTTCAGAAGTTAATAAGTTCGTTAAGTTCTAGCTGTAGTTAAGTTTAAAAGTCCGAGACCAAGACTCGAGTACGAGGACTAAACCTCATCCCAAATTGGGATGGCAACCGAGCACCTGCCAGTGGTACACCGCACTGTGTGAAGCTTAACGGGGCCTCCCACTCCGGATGTGGGCAACAAGGCAGAGCCACGAGGGCCTCCCACTCCGTCTCACAGACGTGGGGCAACACTGAAACATACGATATAACTCTGAACCACATAGTCTTGTCCTCATACTGTCACTTTTCTCGGACTTTCCCCCATACCCAACCCTAGCCTAGAGGGCCTACCCGCTTTAAGCAGAAGAGGACACCTCTGGCCATCTGTCATCTACCCTAAGATTAGTTGCTCATTCAAGAGATTACATTATTAACATTTCATTCCAACACATACCCATGTCCATAAACCACATATATCTGCACGTGCATTAACAAAAATGATGAGCAACTAAGCTTGGGTACTGAATTTAACATCTACACATACTGATTTAAGCATTAACACATATTCCGAGAACAATTAGCTTCAGCATATTTAAAAAAACACACAATATAAACTTTAACGATTTCAATTTCAGCCATGCAGAAGGACCATGACAGAGCATTACAGTTGGAATTTCTCAAAATATTTAACTAAAACTTGAAAAACTTTTCCAAAGGGGGTTGTATCCCCATAAGTTAGCAACTCAAATTTTAAATTTCAAGTTAAAAATCCAACTGGTTGATTTGTTATGAATTTTCTACTGAACTGGAAATTTTACTGATTTGAAACTGCAGGAAAGGGTTCAAATATTGCTGTTTTAAAAATAGGTAGAGGCTGAATTAAAATTTGGCCAAGAAGACAAAGTTTTAGGTCTAGGTCTTAGTTTGGAAATGAGCCCAAGAACATAAAAATTGGTTCAGTGGTTTTAGAGATATAGACTTTTTAAAAACATGTGTCTGTGCTGTGAAAATCTGGACAGTTTGTAAGATCGAATTTTTTTAACCATACTTAGAGTCAAAATTAGACTTCGGCCAAACAAAGAATATGGAGAAAAATACCATGAGAATAACATATAAAAATTTCAGAACATAATTCTATGAAATAGAGTGGGAATTGCTCAAACAAAATTCGGCCAGAGTTTCCCCTGAAAAGGGTGATTCTGTCCTACTTTTACAAAAGCTAGAATTAATTCATTTTTCAAGATAAAATACCAAAATTTTGTGCAGAGGTTCAAATTGAAGTAATAAAGAGATAAATCATGAAAACAAACTTGATAAATATCTAATCTTGCCACCTCCATACACATCTATCACCATGTACTAAGAATTTACACCAAACTTTAGCAAAAATTATAACATGCAAACAAAGAGATTGCTAGCACGAACATGCACACAATCCTACATCCTAAGGGTGCAGATATCCTCTACCTTAGCTACGGTGGAAGATGTAGCTCTCCAAGCCTCAGCCCCTAGCTCCATCCTCCAAGAAAATGGTCTCCTAGCTTGCCTCCTCCTTGCTCCTTGGTTCCTTGGGCAAGCACATCCTCACTGGACTACGGAGGGTTACACCCGACCCCCCTTAGAATAAATTTCGTCCTCGGAATTACAAAAAGAAAATCAAGAAAGCGAGTAGAAACAATCTCTTATATAAATATATGCAAGTCTACCATGATATATTGATACGAGAGTATTACATAAACAAATATGGGTTTTTTCCCGCATCTCATCCTCACGTTCCCACGTCGACTCTCCAGGTGACTCCTAATGCCACATAACTCTTACAAGATCCACTGTCATGTTTCACAGCATCTTCTGCCTCCGATCCAGAATGGCCACGGGCTGCTGCTCATATATCAAGTCTGGACGCACTGCAACTTCTGTGTGGTCCACGATCTGACTGGGGTCGCCTACAAATCCTCGAAGTTGAGATACATGGAACACGTTGTTGAGTATTGGACTTCTCCCTACTTGGTGTTAATGATGAGCAAACATAAATACTTGTGACTAATCCCCTATTTTGCAGTTAATCCATTGCCTAAGCATTATATGAAGATTTACTTGCAAGGATGACTCTTAAAGATCATTGAAGGCAAATGAAATGGATTGGTTGATCGTAGATGATGATTGAAGCTCCATGAAGATTTCAATCTCAGACGATGGATAGAAGAGAGAGATCGTCAATGTAAATTTATTTTATCTCTTCTACTATGTAGCTTAGAAGTAGAACTTTGATAGAGCACTCACACACATCATCATTTCAGTCCTAGGACATCATTAGATCAATTTTCCTTAAGACTCCAATTCATTTCTAGTTTGATTGTGCTTGGATTGTTTATAACAGACGACTGCTGAACGTTTTACAGTCATCTGTCTCAAAAACAGTCGACTGTGTTTTGTTCTACAGTCGCCTGTTATGCACAAACTTTTACAATCTAGTTTTGGGCCTCTCTGTTTATTTTGCACAGGCAACTGATGAACGATTCATAGGCACCTGTCCAAGTGACAGTTGACTGTGGTTTGTAAATCAGTCGCATGTCTATCTTTTGCCCAAACTTTGTTGATCTGACTTTTACGGCCAGTCGACTAATGTTGAATATACAGTCGACTGTCCAATGGATCAGTCGACTGTCTATGATGCATCAGTCGTCTGTCTGTGAGCCAATTTGTTGACTCAGCTCTCTGGAAATTCTCAGGGTATTTGACAGTTGTCTGTATAAGGATTTACAGTCGCCTGTTCTGAGTAACAGTTGACTGTCTTTCCTTATCAGTCGTCTGTCCTGTTATCTCAGACAATTTCCAGAATTCTTCAACTTACCCATCTCTCGACCAGTCGCCTGTAGAAGTATTTACAGTCGCCTGTTGGTTCAACAGTCGACTGTCTTTACTTCATAAGTCGACTGTCCACGTGGTAAGTTACCGTTATGAATTCTCACCTACCCTTACTGACTGTGCAACAGTCGACTGTGGTTTCCTCAACAGTTGACTGTCGCGAGCGCAGATTCTATCCGTTGAGATTTTTCTCACGGATTCCAAAAGGGTTTTTGCCTGATCTGTTATGTGGATTTGAGAAACCTATATAAGGGACCTCTACTGTTCCATTGAGAGGTTACCTAGGCTATTACAAATTCTTTCAAGCTTTCATTCTCAAGTATTAAAGCTCTCAAATCCAAAGCCCTAAGATTTCCAATCTTTGATCACTTGCTCTCCAACCTAGAACCAAAGAGTTATCCTCTAGGCATTTGGTGCAGTCAAGAGAAAGGGCTTTCTCCTCTTGATCGCTTCGAAATGCAACCCAAGAGCACAACCGACTACGGCGCAAATGCACGGAGATAAATCCCCGGCAACGGCGACGAGAACTTGGTCGGCCCCGGATATACACCCGGAGAATGATTGTAGTCTTACCACAAGCGCATGGCGAAGTGGCGAGCGGGTATCGAACTCAGGGAGGGACTGTGATAGTGTCTTCTTCTAATCACCTAGCTATCGGAATGGTCAAGAATAATACGGGATAAAGTTGTCACAATCGTTCGTATATTTATAGAAATATCAATGGAATAAAGCGCCTAGGGATAGGGAATCCCCGCTACGAACCGTATTTCATCGTTGTGATTCGTGGGTTACGTCATTGCTAGACTTGAATTTTAGGTGAACTAGTCGTAACTAAATGTGGAACCAAGCTCACGCTCTCGTGCTATTGCCGGTCTATAGCAAACCTAGATCAGGGCTCAATCTCTTGCAAACCCTAACCTAAGCCGCTAGCATTAGGATCAACATCATCGTTCAACCGCATCTCGAGCCCACTCTCGTGCAAACTCGAGCTATGACCTAGGTTGAGATAGTTCCTACCCGTCCAATCTCTTGCAAACGGGTATGGGTATAGAATTACGATTGAAAACCCTAGCCTTGGTCCAATTTCTTGCAAACCAATTCTAGAAAAGTCCAATCAGAAATCTAAATCGAATTTCTAGGGCTTCCTATCAATTGGGATCCAATCTCTTGCAAATCCCAATCAATATGAATCCCTAGCTATCCATAATTTATCAATCTCAACCTAACCATAATCAATTCTAGCAACAATTTCACCAATTCATCACAAATTAGAAACAGGGTTCATAGGGTTCACCCTATGCCCTAGGACAATAAAACTACTCACTAATCATTATGCAATTCATAAGAATTTCAATAGAAAATTCAGCACAAATCATTGCAATAGAGAAATCAATAAAAAAATGGAGTTTTTAATGAGAAAGGAGACAAACCAATGAGATTCCAATAGCATCCAACAAAAATCCCCTTTCTAATCTCTCAAAAGCCCTAAATCTAATTCCCTAAAAAGCTCTCTAAAAAGGGCTGCCAAAAGTATCAAAAAGTTCTCTTAACCTAGGACAAAAACTGGGTTTAATACCCCTCAAAATCGCCCAAAAAATCGTGACAAAAATGCCCCTGCGCAGCTCAAAAATCGCAGTTTACGCAGCAGGCGGGACGACTCACTCGGCCGAGTGACAAATGTCACTCGGTCGAGTGACAAACCCTATAAAATTACAGTAAGTTCGGGATTTTGGGGGTCTGTCTTCGGAAGGTGACTCGGCCGAGTGGTTTTACTCACTCGGCCGAGGGGCATTTCTTGCTCGGCCGAGTGGAAGCTCTGAATCGCCTGTAAATTATCAGTAAGTCGGCCGTTTTTGAAGTGTCTGTTCTCATGCCACTCGGGCGAGGAGATTTCCATGCTCGGCTGAGTGGACTATCGTCACTCGGCCGAGTGCACGCCTATTTTCTTCTGTTGATGCGTGTCCGGTCTGGTCGGCCGAGTGGGTAGTTCACTCGGTCGAGTGAGATGCTGCAGATGCCCAATCTTCGTCTTTTCGCTTCCTCGTCGCTCCTACGACGTTCTTTCTTCTCCCACTTGTCTTCCATCGACGAATAACCCTCGAAAGAGCTTTGGGTGACACTCCGGAGTGGGTGCAAATCCTCTTGATCTCAAAATCGCTCCGAATCGCTCCATATCTCCTGAAATATGACAAAAACAAGAAATCGTGAAAAGCATCGCAATATTGTCGAATAATCATGAAAAACGCGATATGAACGATCAAAGTGACATGCACACATGCAGAAAAAGGGTGTAAAATACGGAGTGATCACCTCTCTTCCAAGAGAGTCTTCAACACACATCACACTTCTCCTTCAAGTTCTACTTCAAGGCATATGTGATTGTAAGTGTTGCTTTCATAATTTCATAACTTTCATTATTTGAATTTGCTCTCGGGTTGTGAGAGTGGTTTACTTGCTCCCAAGTTGTGGGAGTCAAGGTCAATCGATTGTATGTCGATTTCACTTGTAGGGTTGCTACAAGTGGGTTTTAAGGGAACCTCAAGTTAGGGTTCTAACTTGAGTATCTAGAGGTATCCGGGTGGAAGGGACGTAGGATTACCGGGAACAAGTCGGGAAGTGACTTGGGTAATGCGAACCCTTGAAACATCTCTGCGTTTGCGTGTGTTTCATTTTGGGTTTAATTTCTATTCCGCATTATTTTGTTGGATTGCATTTAAATTGGTGTAACTATCTTTTTAAATTGCATAAACACTATTCAACACCCTTTCTAGTGTTTTTCTCATAGACAGGATCCTTACAATTGGTATCGGAGCACAAGGTTATAGCTATGGCATCCAACAATAACAACGTTCCTCCGTCGACTTCGTACAACAATCACGACCGTGATGGAGCGTCCACACTTTTCAAAGGTCAATCAACGGTGTGTCCTCCATGTTTCAATGGCACGAACTTTGGCTATTGGAAATGTAGGATGAAGACGTTTCTTAGGAGTGCTTCACTTTGGAGAACCCTCCATAAGGAGTACGTCGAGCCCACCGAAGAGGATTTCGAAAAATGGACGTCTTCCGAGAAGTCCACCGAAGTCAACAACGCAAAAGCAATGAATGCTCTTCATTGTGCGTTGGACCCGAATGAGTTCAACAAGATATGCACATGTAAGAGTGCATATCAAATTTGGAACCATCTCATCGTTACCTATGAGGGAACGAACAAGGTAAAACTTTCAAAGTTATATGTTGCCGTGCAAAACTTCGATTTGTTTCATATGCAGGAAAATGAGAGCATTGCATCAATGTACGGACGTTTTACCGACATCACAAATGAATTGGAAGCCCTTGGCCAAATATACATCGAACCTGACAAGGTAAGGAAGATCATCATGGGAATGACCTCCAAATAGGAAAGAAGAGCAATCGCCATCGAGGAGGTCAATGACTTGAAGACATATACAGTTGTGGATCTTATCGGGACTCTCATGTCTTACGAAGTAAGACGGGAGAACCGATTAAAATTCGAGCTATGATGAATCCTTCAGAGGCCAAGAAGAAAGCTTTGGCATTCAACGCCAATTCATCATCCTCCGACAGCGAAGATTTGGAAGATGAGATGGATTTAGGTGAAATGGCCAAAATGGCGAAGAAGTTCCAACGCTTCTTCCGCAAAGGTAAACTTCCATCTAGCAAAAGATTTGAGTCTACTAATGCTACTTCCTCTCTTTGCTTTAAGTGTAATAAGCTAGGGCACATCAAGAGGGATTGCCCAATGCTAAGAAACAAAGAGAAGTGGAAAGCTCCGAAGTACCACAAGTGTAACGACTGTTTTTCATGTATCTGGATTTAATATAATATAATATATGTTTTGGTGGATTTTCCTCCTCATGTGTGGTTTTCGTCTCCGTAGCTTTCATTTTCGATCGATTCGTCGTATTTTCTCGTTCCTTCCTTAGGATCGTCGATTTCGAAGTATGTCATTCGTGACGGGCTTCATAACGGTCGTATCTAACTATTAGATCAAGCCTAGGGGTCTTAGGAATCGATCCCGGAGCTCCGCGCTCCGTATCGGAACTTTTTGTGCTCATTAGCCGGTATAAGAAGGGGCACCGACCGACTAGATGACGATCCAGTCGGTCGGCAATCCTTCTTGGACCGACTAGTTAGCTTTCTAAATTTCTCAGGAGTTACTATTTATCGTTAGTCGGTCTAAGAACGTTGGTTGACCGACTAGGTTGCAAACTAGTCGGTCGGCAATGCTTCTTTAACCGACTAACACATCATCTAATTTTAGTATCAGTTACTATTTACTCTTAGTCGGTCTAAGAACGTTCATCGAACGACTAGATGCTAAACTAGTCGGTCAGTATTTGTTCATGGACCGACTAACTCTAAATCCTATTTTCGTTCAGAAGTTACTGTTTGCACTTAGTCGGTCTGCGTTGGTCGACCGACCGACTAGTTGCCAAACTAGTCGGTCAGTGGTTGCTCTTTGACCGACTAACCTGTGTTAAAACCCTAATTTCTGGGCAGCCGCCAGCCCATCCTATTTATACCCCTCCCAAACGATTTCATCTTCCTCCACTCGACCCAAAACCCTAAAATCGCCCCCATTGAGCCACCATCTTCCTCCAAGCTTCATTTCTTCATCCCAAGCCCTAGATTCATCATCTAAACCCTCCATCCACTCATTCCACCTATCATCTTCCCCAAAATCACCATCAAATCCCCAAATCCCCCAAAAACCCTAATTCTCCAAACTTCCCCAATCTTTTCCAGATCTGATCCTAGGGTTCTCCGGAGTGTTTCTTCCGCCTCCTCTCGGTAAGAAATCGATTCCTTGGTGTTTTTATAACCTAGTTGTATTTTAATGAAACCCTAATAAATTTCATGTTGTTTGATGTTTGTTTCCCCCATAACAGCGTTTTCCCCGTAGATTAGCATCCGTGAGACGAAGTGGTCGTCATGCCCGGTGCTAGGCAAGTGAAACTTGCCACTTAGGGTTTAGGCCATGTTTTAGGCCATTTTGCTTGTTGTAGGCGTAAAAGAGGCTAGGCGACGAAATGATACTCGCCTAGGCGCAAATTGGGGAACTAGCTTGACAACGAAGCTAGTTCCGACATTTAGCATGTTGCACAATTACCATGTCCTGTTTACTTTCCATTAACGGTACGCGAATTAAATGTCATGTCATTGCATTCTTTTGGTGATCCCGTGATTGCGTAGCATCGCTACAATACTTGTGTTCCTGGCTCGTGACCAGAAGCGAGCATAATGAGTTGCTAACTCTAACGCTCGATATATTGAATTGTGAACTAAGAAACAAGCTCCCGTGCGGGGCAACCCTGGCTCACTTGTTGGGCTCATGTTCAGGGACCCTGGCTTGTTTACGTGTGGGATGGGGTAAGGGTTAAGCGGTCATTCAACTGGGGGTCTACCTGATCAGCAACTACAGTTGTAAGGCGTAAACTCTGGGGTGGGGTAGTGTTTAGTGCCGATCGGTGTGAATGATGTACCATTCAGCTGAAGGGCGTAAACATCTACAAAACAACGTGAAACGTGAATTGTGTTTAGTGCCGATCGGTGTGAATGATGTACCATTCAGCTGAAGGGCGTAAACACCTACGAAACAATGTGAATTGATTGAGAATGTTAGTAGCTTGGCTACTCTTGTCTTGTCCCGATAAATTGTTCCCTTGTACAAAATTGTCTTGCCATGTCTTAAATTGTGCACTCATGTTATAACTGCCATGTCATGCATACTAAACTGCTAGGTTGCTAGTTGCCTTACTTTCAGTTTCCTTGCCCAAGTCTTTTAGACTTGCTGACATGTGCCCCTTTACTCTTTTGGGTGACACATGTTAGATCCTGAGCCTGAGTACCTTGTTGAGGACGAGGTGTTTGCTGACGCCGAGCCCGAGCTTGTGTTTGACGGGGAGTACGTGGACACTGGGGACCAGTCCTAGTGTCTTCGTTGTGTTTTACTTTTGTTAGACAGTTTTTTTGTTATCGGTGCGTAGCACCTATACCTTGTTATGTCGTTGCTTTTGTTGGCCTTGTTCTGGGCCTTTAGACTCTTTATTTTAGCCTGGTGGCTTTTCTGGATGTTGGAATTATTTTCATGTTGGGCAATTTATGAGATGTGAGATTTTATTTCAGTCTCTCCTTGTGTTATTATTGTTGTTCCGTTGTGGTTACAGGGACCTGCTTACGTTTTATTGACGCTTATCAGGTTTGGGGCTTCGCAGCTCCACTCTCGTGCGGACCTTTTCACGTCTCGCCTCCATTTTAGGGAAGCGGGTCGTGACAGGTTTTGTTGGTGGCCCATGCAGGTCCTTCTGTAACTGCGATTTTTGGAATAGCGATAATAATATTAGAATGTCCAATAAACTAAGTTCGACGTCCGAGTCATAAGCTATGAGTTTGATCTGATTCGTTTTCTATGTCACTAGATGGCAGGAAGACGTTTCACCCGTGGTGGGGGTAGTAGTGCGATCCCTCATGATGAGGAGCCTGAGCGGGAACCCACCAACGGTGAGATGATGCGGATGATGCTCCAGATGATGCAAGTGCAGCAGGGCGTGCTTCTGCAAGTCCAGAATGCTCCACTTGCTCGAGCTGCCCGGGCTCTTCCGGATGTTCCTCGCTATGAGCCGGGAGCGAAGCAATTTCGGGAGCTGGGTCCCGCATATTTTGATGGTTCTGAGGGTCCTCTGGCTACCGATGAGTGGATTCGGAACATCGAGGACAATCTGAAGATGGCCAAGATCACCCCGGCTGGATGGGTTGATTTGGCGAAGAGGCAACTCAAGGATAATGCTCGGAATTGGTGGGATGCGGAAGAGAAGATGTTGGTGGAGCCGATCGCTTGGGCTACCTTCAAGGCCAGATTTGAGGGTGAGTTCTTCCCGAAAGCTGCCAGGGAGGAGATGCTGCAGCGTTTTATCGATTTGAAGCAAGGGAACTCGTCGGTGGACCTATTTCACCAAGAGTTCATGAGGCTGAGTCGGTTTGCACCAAAGATGGTGCAGGACGCTGAGGAGAAGGCTCAGAGGTTCCTGCAGGGGCTTGCTTCGGAGCTCCAGAGTTTTGTGACCTCCTCTGACCGGGAGTCTTATCAGAAGGTTCTAGTAGCAGCTAAGAGGCAGGAGCTGCTTGTGAACCAGAGGAGGGGGTCTGTTGTTGGTGCTGGGAAGAGGCCTGTGGAACAGGCGAGAGCTGTGGTTAGACCTGGATTCAGGCCTAATCAGTCTGCTCAGTTTAAGAGGCCAGGAGGGCCTATTCTGAAGTCTTGCCATTTCTGCGGCAAGCCTGGCCACATCAAGGATCAGTGTCGGAAGTTTTTGGGCCAGTGTCTGGTTTATGGTGATGCTTCCCATGTCGCGAAGGATTGTCGGCATGCGGGTCCGCTGCGGAGGGCACCTGTTGCAGCTCAGCCGTTGCAGCAGCGAGCGTCTGTTCCTGCTGGACGTGGAGCAGCTCTTGTTCCGCAGAGGCAGACTTTTCAGCAGGCTGTTCCGCCGAGGAGGCAGGCTTTTCTGATGACCGCTGCAGAGAGCGAAGCTGTGGATGAGGTTATCGCAGGTAATCCTCAATCTAGCTGTAACTTTCCTAGCTGGTTTTGATTGTTAGACTATGTTGTTTGCTTGAACATGGTTGTTTGCTAGACTAGGGTTTGATTGTTAATTGTTTGTTAGGTGTGGTTTTGGTGTGCACATTTCCTGCACGAGTCCTCTTTGACTCTGGTGCATCGATGTGCATTATTTCTCGGAGCTTCGTGGAGAGGCATTCCTTGTCGACGTCCCCTCTTCCCAAGAGTTGGAACATCGTTACAGGGAATGGCGTGGTCTCGGTGCATCGTGGTTGCAATTCTTGCTCTTTGGTGGTTTGTGGACATGAGCTTTTCGCTGATTTCATTGTCCACGACATCATCAACTATGATGCGGTTCTTGGGATGTATTGGCTTGCGAGCTTCTATGCTACGATCGACTGTCGGAGGAAGAAGGTGGTGTTCGAGATTCCCGGACATCCAGTGTTTGAGTTCAGTCGTGATAGCAGTTCGCTTGGTCCTGTCAGATTTCGGGCCAGGCCGGTGGAGGCCTTGGCTATGCAGATGGAGTTGGAGTGGCCAGCTGTGGTGCGTGATTTTGGCGACGTCTTCCCCGAGGAGATGTCTGGTTTGCCGCCTGATCGGGCTTTGGAATTTTCTATTAATCTTGTTCCAGGTGCGCAGCCGATTTCGAAGGCGCCGTATCGTATGGCACCTGCAGAATTGGAAGAGTTGCGGAAGCAGTTGGATGAGCTTTTGTAGAAGGGTTATATTAATCCTAGCGTGTCTCCGTGGGGAGCACCGGTGTTACTGGTGAAGAAGAAGGATGGTTCGCGTCGCATGTGCGTGGACTATCGGGAGTTGAATGCGGTGACCATTAAGAATAAATACCCGTTGCCTCGCATCGATGATATTTTTGATCAGCTTGGAGGTTCGAGGGTGTTTTCTAAATTGGATTTGAGGAGTGGTTACCATCAGTTGAAGGTTAAGAAGGATGATGTTCCGAAGACAGAGTTCAGGACGAAGTATGGACACTATGAGTTTGTGGTTATGCCTTTCGGCGTAACTAACGCGCCCGCAGTTTTCATGAATCTGATGAACCTGATTTTCTACGAATTTTTAGATAAGTTTGTCGTTATCTTTGTTGACGACATTCTGATCTATTCGAAATCGGAGGAGGAGCATGCCTCGCACTTAAGGACGGTGTTGGAGATTTTGAGGAAGCATCGGTTGTATGCTAAGTTTTCGAAGTGCGAGTTCTGGCTGGATAGAGTTGCTTTTCTCGGGCATGTGGTGACTGGAGATGGTATTTCAGTGGATCCCAAGAAGATTAGGGCCATTAGGGAGTGGCCTGTTCCGTCGTCTGCGTCTGAGATTCGGAGTTTCCTTGGACTTGCTGGTTACTATCGGTGATTCATTAAGGACTTTTCTCGTATTGCTGAGCCAATGACCAGGTTGACGCGGAAGGATGTTGCTTTTGTTTGGTCGGGTGATTGTGAGGGTGCTTTTGGTGTTCTGAAGGAGAGGTTGACGACTGCCCCTATTCTTGTCGTGCCTGATCGCAGCGGTGGATTTGAGATCTTTTGCGATGCTTCTGGCAAGGGTCTCGGTTGTGTGTTGCATCAGCATGGGGACGTTGTGGTGTATGCGTCTCGTCAGCTTAAGGTTCATGAGAAGAATTATCCGACGCATGATTTGGAGTTGGCTGCCGTTGTGTTTGCTCTTAAGATTTGGAGGCACTTCCTGCTGAGTGAGAAAGTGAAGATTTTCACCGATCACAAAAGCTTGAAGTACATTTTCACTCAGAAGGAGCTCAACATGCGAAAGCGTCGATGGTTGGAGCTTATGGCGGATTATGATGTTGATTTGCAGTTTCACCCTGGCAAGGTGAATGTGGTTCCGGATGCTTTGAGTAGGTTTCCAGCGGTGATGATTTTGACCTCGCAGTGGAGATTGCAGCAGGATTTTTGCGAGTCTGGTGTGGAGATTGTTCTTCCTGGGGAGGCTTCTTTGTTGATGTACATGCAGGTACAGTCGACGATCTTGGATCGGATTAAGGCTGGCCAGGCCGAGGATCCGAAGCTGGTGAAGATTCGGGAGCAGGTGGAAGCCGGTCTGCGGACTGACTTTTTGATTCATGAGGATGGCTCGCTGAGGTTTAGAGCCAGGTTGTGTGTGCCGGCTGGGGATATCAGAGAGGAATTGATGGTGGAGGCACACAGTTCGCCGTATTCTGTGCATCCTGGTGGCACCAAGATGTACCAGGATCTTCGTCTGAATTATTGGTGGCATGGCATGAAGAGGAGTGTGGCTCGGAGTGTAGCCAAGTGTTTGGTTTGCCAGCAAGTGAAGGCGGAGCATCAGCGTACGGCCGGGTTGCTACAACCGCTTCCGATTCCGGAGTGGAAATGGCAACACATCACTATGGATTTCGTGACTGGACTACCTCGGAGTCCGAAGCAGAATGACGCGATTTGGGTGATCGTAGATCGATTGACCAAATCTGCGCACTTTATTCCGTTCCGAGTGGGATAGTCCACTGAGGCGCTAGCGAGGAGATATATGGAGGTAAAATTCTTTTTACTCTCCGTTTTATTTCCTTTTCCTAGTTTGGATAGTGATGTAACGTGAATCGTGCAGGAGGTTGTGCGACTTCATGGAGTCCCCGTGAGTATCGTGTCTGACAGAGACACGAGGTTCACATCTCAGTTCTGGCAGAGTTTGCAGAAGATCTTGGGTACGCGTCTGAGTTTCAGCACGGCGTACCATCTGCAGACGGATGGCCAGTCCGAGAGGACGATTCAGATTCTGGAAGACATGCTGAGGGCGTGCATGTTGGATTTCAAGGGTTTGTGGCGGGACCATCTACACTTGGTGGAGTTCTCTTACAACAACAGCTTCCAGGCGAGTATTGGCATGGCGCCTTTCACCGCTCTTTATGGGAGGAAATGTCGATCTCCATTGAGTTGGGATGACGTTGGTGATCGGGAGTTGTTGGGACCTGAGATGATCGTGGAGGCTGTGGATATCGTCAGGAATATTCGGGAGAGGTTGAGGATTGCTCAGGACCGTTTTAAGCATTGGGCGGATGCTAAACGTCGTCCTTTGGAGTTTCAGCCGGGCGACCATGTGTTCTTGAAGATTTCCCCGAATCGCGGTGTGATTCGTTTTGGGAAGCGAGTGAAGTTGAGCCCGCGATACATTGGACCGTTTGACATTTTGGAGAGGGTTGGCGAGGTAGCGTATCGCTTGGCCTTGCCGCCATCTTTGGAAGGAGTTCACAATGTTTTCCATGTGTCGCAGCTTCGTCGATACATTAGCGATCCATCTCATGCTGTGGATTTTTCGGAGATTACCGTTCGCCCTGATATGACGTATGACCAGCATCCAGTGCAGATTCTGGACAGGCGTCAGAAATCGCTTCGGAACAAGATTGTCAATCTTGTGAGGGTGATGTGGCGACACGGCTCACCTGGAGAGTCTACTTGGGAGAATGAGGATGAGATGCGAGAGCGTTTCCCACTTTTGTTTCCGGACTCGTGAGTATTTGGAAATTCCGAGGACGGAATTTTTCTTAAGTTGGGGAGGATGTAACGACTGCTTTTCATGTATCTGGATTTATTATAATATAATATATGTTTTGGTGGATTTTCCTCCTCATGTGTGGTTTTCGTCTCCGTAGCTTTCATTTTCGATCGATTCGTCGTATTTTCTCGTTCCTTCCTTAGGATCGTCGATTTCGAATTATGTCATTCGTGACGGGCTTCATAACGGTCGTATCTAACTATTAGATCAAGCCTAGGGGTCTTAGGAATCGATCCCGGAGCTCCGTGCTCCGTATCGGAACTTTTTGTGCTCATTAGCCGGTATAAGAAGGGGCACCGACCGACTAGATGACGATCCAGTCGGTCGGCAATCCTTCTTGGACCGACTAGTTAGCTTTCTAAATTTCTCAGGAGTTACTGTTTATCGTTAGTCGGTCTAAGAACGTTGGTTGACCGACTAGGTTGCAAACTAGTCGGTCGGCAATGCTTCTTTAACCGACTAACACATCATCTAATTTTAGTATCAGTTACTGTTTACTCTTAGTCGGTCTAAGAACGTTCATCGACCGACTAGATGCTAAACTAGTCGGTCAGTATTTGTTCATGGATCGACTAACTCTAAATCCTATTTTCGTTCAGAAGTTACTGTTTGCACTTAGTCGGTCTGCGTTGGTCGACCGACCGACTAGTTGCCAAACTATTCGGTCAGTGGTTGCTCTTTGACCGACTAACCTGTGTTAAAACCCTAATTTCTGGGCAGCCGCCAGCCCATCCTATTTATACCCCTCCCAAACGATTTCATCTTCCTCCACTCGAACCAAAAACCTAAAATCGCCCCCATTGAGCCCCCATCTTCCTCCAAGCTTCATTTCTTCATCCCAAGCCCTAGATTCATCATCTAAACCCTCCATCCACTCATTCCACCTCTCATCTTCCCCAAAATCACCATCAAATCCCCAAATCCCTCAAAAACCCTAATTCTCCAAACTTCCCCAATCTTTTCCAGATCTGATCCTAGGGTTCTCCGGAGTGTTTCTTCGGCCTCCTCTCGGTAAGAAATCGATTCCTTGGTGTTTTTATAACCTAGTTGTATTTTAATGAAACCCTAATAAATTTCATGTTGTTTGATGTTTGTTTCCCCCATAACAGCGTTTTCCCCGTAGATTAGCATCCGTGAGACGAAGTGGTCGTCATGCCCGGTGCTAGGCAAGTGAAACTTGCCACTTAGGGTTTAGGCCATGTTTTAGGCCATTTTGCTTGTTGTAGGCGTAAAAGAGGCTAGGCGACGAAATGATACTCGCCTAGGCGCAAATTGGGGAACTAGCTTGACAACGAAGCTAGTTCCGACATTTAGCATGTTGCACAATTACCATGTCATGTTTACTTTCCATTAACGGTACGCGAATTAAATGTCATGTCATTGCATTCTTTTGGTGATCCCGTGATTGCGTAGCATCGCTACAATACTTGTGTTCCTGGCTCGTGACCAGAAGCGAGCATAATGAGTTGCTAACCCCAACGCTCGATATATTGAATTGTGAACTAAGAAACAAGCTCCCATGCGGGGCAACCCTGGCTCACTTGCTGGGCTCATGTTCAGGGACCCTGGCTTGTTTACATGTGGGATGTGGTAAGGGTTAAGCGGTCATTCAACTGGGGGTCTGCCTGATCAGCAACTGCAGTTGTAAGGCGTAAACTCTGGGGTGGGGTAGTGTTTAGTGCCGATCGGTGTGAATGATGTACCATTCAGCTGAAGGGCGTAAACATCTACAAAACAACGTGAAACGTGAATTGTGTTTAGTGCCGATCGGTGTGAATGATGTACCATTCAGCTGAAGGGCATAAACACCTACGAAACAATGTGAATTGATTGAGAATGTTAGTAGCTTGGCTACTCTTGTCTTGTCCCGATAAATTGTTCCCTTGTACAAAATTGTCTTGCCATGTCTTAAATTGTGCACTCATGTTATAACTGCCATGTCATGCATACTAAACTGCTAGGTTGCTAGTTGCCTTACTTTCAGTTTCCTTGCCCAAGTCTTTTAGACTTGCTGACATGTGCCCCTTTACTCTTTTGGGTGACACATGTTAGATCCTGAGCCTGAGTACCTTGTTGAGGACGAGGTGTTTGCTGACGCCGAGCCCGAGCTTGTGTTTGACGGGGAGTACGTGGACACTGGGGACCAGTCCTAGTGTCTTCGTTGTGTTTTACTTTTGTTAGACAGTTTTTTTGTTATCGGTGCGTAGCACCTATACCTTGTTATGTCGTTGCTTTTGTTGGCCTTGTTCTGGGCTTTTAGACTCTTTATTTTAGCCTGGTGGCTTTTCTGGATGTTGGACTTATTTTCATGTTGGACAATTTATGAGATGTGAGATTTTATTTCAGTCTCTCCTTGTGTTATTATTGTTGTTCCGTTGTGGTTACAGGGACCTGCTTACGTTTTATTGACGCTTATCGGGTTTGGGGCTTCGCAGCTCCACTCTCGTGCGGACCTTTTCACGTCTCGCCTCCATTTTAGGGAAGCGGGTCGTGACAACAAGTCCGACAAAACAAGAGAGACAAGAAGAAAAGATTCGTAGGTACATTCAATGACTCAAGTGAAGAATCATCCAGTGATTCCAATGATGAGAAGGGTGAGAGCGCCCACATGTGCTTCATGGTACGAGAAGATCCACTCTCCGATGAGAGTGATTCCGACACGGATGATACCGAGGTAACAATGGATGAACTTCGTATTGCTAATGAAGAATTATTTACTAAATATCAATCTTTAATTCTTAGATATACAGCTTAAAGAAATTGAAAGTTAGCAATTCATCCATTCCATGCATTATCAACAATGACACTATTGTTGATACCTTAACTCTTGAGAAAGCAAATTTAGCTTCTCAAAATGTCACTTTGAGAGATTAGGTGAATACCCTCAAATCTCAACTAGATCAAACACATCCTAAGGATAATATTGATCTAGTTACACGATACACACAATTGGGTTTAGAGAATGATTCTCTTAAAACCCAAGTGCACGAGCTCAAAGCACAGGTGTCCTCCTTGGATACCAACATTTCTTCTCTTAAGGAGAAATATGAGCTCATGTCCTCCCGTATTATGAGATTCAATAAGGAAAAAGGAAAAATGAATGATTAGCTTGCAAACCAATTTCCGGCCACAGATCGTGTTGGTCTTGGTTTTGTGAATGCAAATGCTCCAATGCTCGCACTTCCTATAGTGGTGTCACTATAGACTTTGTGAGGCCATCCACCGGTGCATCCACAAGTGGTATCAAAGACAATATAGGTAGCAAACCTACCAAGAAAGTCATCACTTCACCTTCTCTTCCTTTTTGCAAGAAACCCACTAAGGGTGAAAACCAAAAGCAAGGCCATGCTTACATGTACACTATCATCCATCCACGTAGGAAACCACCTACTTCACAAGTGGATAATCATGACACTTTTTATGCTCCACACCCACGTACACGTACAAATCCACACATGAGAAATTCTCATGTATATGCTCCTATACATCCATATGCTCATATGCACCATTCCTACATATATGCACATCCTCCACATGTCATGCATAACCAATATGTTCCATACAACATGCATGTTCCTAAGCATACATATAATACTCATATTCCATATGCTTATCCACCACCTCATGTTTATGCTAGAAACCATGTTCCTAAGAAGCATGCACCACATAGAAATTCAACAAGTATGCATGCAACTAGGAAAAGGACTCCCAAAATTTACACTATTTGGGGTCCTAAGAACACTAGCCTAAATGATAGGAATGCTTATGTATATTCCTATTTCCATGATGTTATTAGGAATAGTAATTATGTTGGGACGCGGAAGTCCACTTGGACTTAGCTTCCAAAGGGCTAATCCCCTTGGACCCAACAAACATTGAGTACCATGAGCTTATGGTATATTATATAGAGAAAGAAAAAGAGCAATAAAGGTCAAATTAGATCTAAAGGGAAAGGATGGATTCTTGATAGCGGTTGCTCCAAACACATGACGGGAGATCCCTCATTGCTCTCCGAAGTGATTAGCATCAAGGATGGTGCAACAGTCACTTTTGGAGGAAATCAAAAGGGAACCATCATTGGAGTAGGTATTGTTGGTAATCCTTCAAAACCCTTAATTACTAATGTATTTCTCGTTAGTGGGTTGTGTCACAATCTCATTTCCATTAGTCAACTTCGTGACAAAGGTTACAAGGTTAACTTTGGAGAAGGATTGTGTACAATTGTTGATTGTGATTCAAATGTTTTATTTTCCGGTATTAGGCGTAAAAATATTTATTATTTGAGCTTGCCTAAAACCGTAGAACATTGCTTAGTTGCTAACACAAGTGAACAACTATTATGGCATCGCCGTTTTGGTCATATTCACTTTAAGCACTTATATAAGTTAGCTAAGCATGATCTAGTCAAAGGTTTTCCTAAATCGCTTTTAATAAGAAAAAATTTTGTGATTCGTGTCAAAGAGGTAAACTTAGTAAATCATCCTTTAAGCTTAAAGAAGGGATTACTTCTAAGAGGCCCCTAGAACTTCTTCATCTAGATTTGTTTGGGCCAACTAGAACCGCTTCTTTAGGTAATGCTCATTATGGATTAGTTGTCGTTGACGACTTTTCTAGATTTACTTGGGTTTCATTCTTAACTAATAAGAATGAAGCTTATGAGGAGTTTACCAAATTTACAAAGAAGATTCAGAATCTCTTAGGATCCACCATTATCACTATCCGCAGTGATCATGGAGGAGAATTTGAGAATGTATATTTTACTAAGTTTTGTGATGACACCGGGATAACTCATAACTTTTCCTTCCCTCGAGCACCACCACAAAATGGTGTTGTAGAGAGAAAGAATAGGACTCTTATTGAGTGTGCACGCACTATGCTCCATGATAGTCATCTTGGACTACAATTTTGGGCAGAGGCGTAGCAAACGACATGTTATGTGCTCGATAGGATCCTAGTGTGACCCCGAACGAACAAAACTTGTTTTGAGTTGTTTTATGACAAAAAGTCTCAAGTAAAATATTTTCATGTTTTTGGTTCAAAAATTTTTATCAAGAACACTTTCGGTAATCTAGATAAATTTGAGCCAAGATCCGATGAAGGAATTTTTGTTGGATATTCCACACGTAGCAAAGCCTACCGGATATACAACAAAACTTCTTCAACGATTGAGGAATCACTACACATATCATTTAATGAAGATTTTGATTTTCCTCATGTTGATGATGATAGTGTAGATGTTTTGGGTGATTCTCTTAGTAATGTTAAGATTAATGATTCGATTATTGAGACTAATACTACTAACGAAATTATTGAAGATGTTCCTAGTGATGTAGGAATATCCAAAGTTTATCCGACCGTTCGCAACCATCCCCATAACCAAATAATTGGAAATATTGGTGTGGGTGTTCGAACGAGGTCGAGAATTGAAGAATTCTCTCATTGCGCATTTGTCTCTATCATTGAGCCAAAGAACATCCAAGAAGCTTGTGAGGATAGCTCTTGGATAGTGGCAATGGAAGAAGAACTAATGCAATTCGAGAGAAATGAAGTTTGGGAACTCGTTCCTCTTCCAAGTGGTCACCAAGTTAATGGGACCAAATGGATCTTCAAGAACAAGACCGATGAGAACGAGGTAATCACAAGGAACAAAGCACGGTTAGTAGCTCAAGGCTACTGGCAAGAGGAAGGTATTGATTTCGAAGAATCTTTTACTCCTGTAGCTAGATTAGAAGCTATTAGGTTGCTTTTATCTTTGCATCCCATAAGAATTTTAAACTATTTCAAATGGATGTTAAAAGTGCATTTTTAAATGGGATTGTCAATGGAGAAGTATATGTTTCTCAACCTCCCGGTTTTATTCATGAAAAATTTCCAAACCATGTTTTCAAACTTAAGAAAGCGTTGTATGGGTTGAGACAAGCTCCTAGAGCTTGGTATGATCGACTTAAGACCTTTCTTTTGAATTTAGGTTTTAAAATGGGAGAATTTGATTCTATACTCTTCATTAAAGAGTATGAAAATGTCATTCTCTTGATTCAAGTTTATGTAGACGATATAATTTTGGTTCTACTAACTTTAATCTTTATCAAGAATTTTCTAAGTCTATGAAGGATGAATTCGAGATGAGCCACATGGGAGAGCTCACTTATTTCCTTAGACTGCAAATTCGACAAATGGAGAATGGAACCTTCATACATCAGACAAAGTACACAGGGGACTTATTTAGCGATTCGGGATGGAATCGTCTTCATGCAAAAGGACTCCAATGAGTACTACCCATCTACACAAGGATGAAAGCAGAAAAGATGTAGACATTCGTTTATATCGAGGTATGATCAGTAGCTTACTTTACTTAACCGCTAGTAGGCCCGATATCATGTTTTCTGTATGCCTATGTGCTAGATATCAAGCTAGACCTAATGAGTCACACTTGATTGCGGTTAAACGAATATTTCGTTATTTCAATCAGAATCTAGATTATGGGTTACTTTACCCTAAATCTAGCACACATGCGTTAATCTCATATAGTGATGCCGACTTTGCCGGATACAAGTCCGACAGGAAGAGTACTAGTGGCACTTGCCATTTTCTAGGAAATTCCCTTGTCTCTTGGTTTTCCAAGAAACAGAATTCGGTGTCATTGTCCACGACTGAAGCAGAATATATTGCTGCGGGTCTTGCATGCGCACAAGTTCTTTGGATGAGACACACTCTTATGGACTATGGTGTCAATTGTGATACTTGTCCGATCATGGTTGATAACCAAAGTGCCATATGTCTTTCCAAGAATCCGGTACATCACTCCCGTACCAAACACATAGATGTGAGACACCATTTTATAAATGATCATGTAGCTAAGAAGGACATCATCTTAGAGTACATTGTAACCCAAAAACAAATTGCCGACATCTTCACAAAACCTCTTAAAGAAGATTCATTTGTGAGGTTGCGTGGAGAATTAGGAATTATGGGTGAATCTGAAATTTAGAAGCTCAACTTACATGTTATAACACTTTTGAGCTCATTTCATCATGTTGCCTATCTTCTTTTGATATATGTTATATATGTGTTTTAGGAAGGCAATTGAGATTTATGTGATTTCATGAGTTCTTTGAGATTGATTTTAGAGATTTGTGTTTCAGTTGATTTATCGTATTACATTGTTTTTTTGATGAGTTTGTGATTAGTGTATAGGTCCTTGGGTGAGTGTTCATATTCTCCGGATTTCCATCTCACTGTGAATTTTTGGACCAGGACAGACGACTGTCTTTCCTTCGACAGGCGACTACTCCTAAGCTATCTTCTCTGTCAGAAAATCATATCTTTCGCACAGACATCTGATGAAAATTTTCCAGTCGACTGTTGTTTCAACAGGCGACTGCATTTTGGTCAACAGGTGCCTGTAATCTTTGTCAAAATTTTTACAAAGCTCTCTGTCTGTTTTGATGAAATTTATTGATTCTCAGTCAGTCGATTGATGTGTATAGTACAGTCGACTGTCCCTCAGACAGACGACTGTATGTTACTCAACAGTTGACTGTCTGTCTTCCTGAGGTTATTTCTTTTCACTTCATCTAGCCGACTGACTTTTGTTCTTCAGTCGACTGTCTCCTGTTGTGGCGGTTCACTGCTTCGATCTGAGCCGTCGATTTCTTGATCCAACGGCCCAGATTATTTTGCCCGTTCTTATATACATCGAGACCGGTTCATTTTGACACATACTTTTCTCTCTCCTCCGACTGAAAATCTCTCGACTTCCCGCTCGAAATCTCCTGTAGATCTCTCCTCCGATCTTCTTCGTGGCAACTCGATCTTCCTCCTTCGTGTAGTTGCTCGTGTGTTGCTTGCCTGTTGATCGGTTTCTCGCTGGAATCCTGCCCTAGCTTGCTTGACCTAGCTTTCCGTCGATCACTCTCCTGGATCCTCCAGGTCACTCGTCGTCTGGAGAACCGTTAAACATCTTCCTCGCTGAACCATCTCCTCCTCCTTTTGATCAGCTGCCCTTTTTCCCCTCTTCGTCTGGGGATTTCTTGAATGTTGCGGTCGGTGACCCCATTCCTCCAGAGACTGTCGCTGATCACACTTTTCTGCCAACCGATCATCCTCCTCTCCTCCTTCTGTACCCCTTGAGGATTTTCTCCTCGGTAGGTTGTGTGATCGTGTCACCGCTCTTGAGAAACTCTCTACTTCTATGGATGAGAAGCTCAATCTTCTTCTGGACCTTCAGTTCAAATCCTTTATGCTTCATGGATTTCCCCTCCTCGCCGAGCTTCAGGCTCTGTTTGCTAAGTTTGAGGACACTGCCCCTGTTCGTGCTCCTCCTCCTCTAGGGTTTGTGCCTGTGTCCTCCGTTGTCCAGTCCCCCATTGTCCAGACCCCCGCTCCTGCTCTTGCGGAATCTTCTGCCACTCGTGCTACATCTTCCAAGAGGAAGACTCCTGCTTACCCTACTCGACACTCTGTGAGGCTGATGTTTCGTTCATCTGGTCGTCCTTCAGACCCCACGGTGAATCACATTGACTGACATTGCAGCTGTTGCCTTTTGTTCACTCACCCAGAGACCTAGATTTTGCTTGGTCTGTTTTGGTTGGGTTGATGGTTCTTCTGTGCTTGTATGATGGTTGTATTTTGGATAGTGATGGATGTTTGGATATTTTGTTGATGATGTATGATGGTATCATGATGTATTTTTTTGGATCATGATGTGTGTATTTTTGTTGGACATGTTGATGTCCATCTGTCATGTACTCCTCTTTTGATATATATATATATATATATATATATATATATATATATATATATATATATATATATATATATATATATATATAAGATGTTGCTGTTTAATCTTTTGTGTCACACCGCGTATAATTGATTATCTTATCTGTGTGATGATTGCCTCATTGTCACCATGAATGATTTATTCTCTTCTGATGCGTTTTTGAGACAATATAGGATTTGATATTGGTTTATTCATGCTATCTCTGATGTGATGCATTTTTTGAAACTATTTTTGGTTTCGTATATCTAAAATGTTGATATTAGACTTTAATTCCTCTATTCACATAAGTCTATGATGTGCTTTTATGAGTTTTTGATTCTATATATCTTTATACTCCTTGATTGTTGTTAGTTCGTATTTAGCACGATTATTGTTGTTGTTATTTACTCCCACCTTTTTGGATAATGCCATAGAGGGAGAGAAATAAACATACAAGATTCATAATGAATGTGCTAAGTATGCTCTAACGCTTTGAATCTAAGATTGAAGTTGCCTTAGATTCAGGGGGAGTAAGATTACAATAAATAGGGATTTTAATTCCTAGAGTTGTTGAATTAAATTCATGCATATCTTACTCATTTGCTTCAATTGATATATAAATGCCCTATTATTTGTTGACTAACTTGATTGGCATCTATGTAGGGGGAGTAAGTTTTCATTACACACAATTATTTATCTTTGTGTTTATGTTTGTTTGTCATCATCAAAAAGGGAGAGAATGTTGAGTATTGGACTTCTCCCTACTTGGTGTTAATGATGAGCAAACATAAATACTTGTGACTAATCCCCTATTTTGCAGTTAATCCATTTCCTAAGCATTATATGAAGATTTACTTGTAATGGATGACTCTTAAAGATCATTGAAGGCAAATGAAATGGATTGGTTGATCGTAGATGATGATTGAAGCTCCATGAAGACTTCAAGCTCATACGTTGGATAGAAGAGAGAGATCGTCAATGTATTTTATCTCTTCTAGTATGTAGCTTAGAAGTAGAACTTTGATGGAGCACTCACACACATCATCATTTCAGTCCTAGGACATCATTAGATCAATTGTCCTTAGACTCCCATTCATTTCTAGTTTGATTGTGCTTGGATTGTTTATAACAGTCGACTGCTGAACGTTTTGCAGTCGTATGTCTCAAAAACAGTCGACTGTGTTTTGTTCTACAGTCGTCTGTTATGCACAAACTTTTACAATCTAGTTTTAGGCCTCTCTGTTTATTTCGCACAGGCAACTGATGAACGATTCACAGGCGCCTGTCCAAGTGACAGTCGACTGTGGTTTTTAAATAAGTTGCATGTCTATCTTTTGCCCAAACTTTGTTGATCTGACTTTTACGACCAGTCGACTAATATTGAATATACAGTCGACTGTCCAATGGATCAGTCGACTATCTATGATGCATCAGTCATCTGTCTGTGAGCCAATTTGTTGATTCAGCTATCTGGAAATTCTCAGGGTATTTGACAGTCGTCTGTATAAGGATTTACATTCGCCTGTTTTGAGTAACAGTCGACTGTCTTTTCCTTATCAGTCGTCTGTCCTGTTATCTCAGACAATTTCCAGAATTCTTCAACTTACCCATCTCTCGTCCAGTCGACTGTAGAAGTATTTACAATCGCATGTTGGTTCAACAGTCGACTGTCTTTGCTTCATCAGTCGACTGTCCACGTGGTAAGTTACCTTTATGAATTCTCACCTACCCTTACTGTCTGTGCAACAGTCGACTGTGGTTTCCTCAACAGTTGACTGTCGCGAGCGCAGATTCTATCCGTTGAGATTTTTCTCACGGATTCCAAAAGGGTTTTTTCCTAATCTGTTTTGTGGATTTGAGAAACCTATATAAGGGACCTCTACTGTTCCATTGAGAGGTTACCTAGGCTATTACAAATTCTTTCAAGCTTTCATTCTCAAGTATTAAAGCTCTCAAATCCAAAGCCCTAAGATTTCCAATCTTTGATCTCTTGCTCTCTAACCTAGAACCAAAGAGTTATCCTCTAGGCATTTGGTGCAGTCAAGAGAAAGGGCTTTCTCGTCTCTTCCAAGAGAGTTTTCAACACACATCACACTTCTCCTTCAAGTTCTACTTCAAGGCATATGTGATTGTAAGTGTTGCTTTCATAATTTCATAACTTTCGTTATTTGAATTTGCTCTCGGGTTGTGAGAGTGGTTTGCTTGCTCCCAAGTTGTGCGAGTCAAGGTCAATCGATTGTATTTCGATTTCACTTGTAGGGTTGCTACAAGTGGGTTTTAAGGGAACCTCAAGTTAGGGTTCTAACTTGAGTATCCGGAGGTATCCGGGTGGAAGGGACGTAGGATTACCGGCAACAAGTCGGGAAGTGACTTGGGTAATCCGAACCCTTGAAACATCTCTACGTTTGCGTGTGTTTCATTTTGGGTTTAATTTCTATTCCACATTATTTTGTTGGATTGCATTTAAATTGGTGTAACTATCTTTTTAAATTGCATAAACACTATTCAACCCCCCTTCTAGTGTTTTCCCCATAGACATGATCCTTACACACGTCATGGACTCTTTCAAGAGATGGTGGAAGCACCAATCTGTAAGCCACCTTGCCAACTCGAGCTGAAATCTCAAACGGGCCGACATACCTGGGACTCAACTTCCCCTGTTGTCCAAAACGAATCTTACCACGAGTCGAAGAAATCTTCAAGAAGACATAATCTCCAGGTTGGAACTCAAGTGATCGCCTCTTGGTATCAGCCCAATGTTTATAGCGATCTTGAGCAATCTGAAGATTTTCACGAACTGTTCGTACGACATCAACAGCTTCAACTATCATATCAGGTCCCAACACTTCACGATCACCAGGGTCATCCCAACTGAGCGGTGACCGACACTTACGTCCATATAAAGCTGTAAATGGAGCCATACCAATACTTTCTTGATAATTGTTGTTGTATGTGAACTCAACCAAATGCAGGTGATCTTCCCAGGATCCTTAAAACTCCAACATGCATGCCCTCAACATATCTTCCAGAATTTGGATCACACGCTCGGATTGGCCATCTGTCTGAGGGTGATAAACTGTACTGAAACTGAGATTGGTTCCCAAACTGTTCTGCAAACTTTTCCAAAAGTGAGATGTAAATCTCGAGTCTCGATCTGACACAATGCATATGGGAACTCCATGAAGTCTCACAATTTCTTCCATATACTTCTTGGCCAATGACTCTGTAGACTGAGCAACCCGAAACGGAATAAAATGCGCTGACTTAGTCAAGTGATCCGCAATTACCCATACTGCGTCATGACCTTTTGATGTGCGAGGTAAGCCAGTCACAAAGTCCATGGTCATGTGCTGCCACTTCCATTCTGGAATAAGAAGAGGTTGAAGCAAACCTACTGTTCTCTGGTGTTCAGCCTTCACTTGTTGACAAGTGATACACGAAGCCACACTACGAGCCACTGCACGCTTCATCTCATGCCACCAAAAATGTTGACGCATATCACGATACATTTTGGTTCCTCCAGGATGAATGGAATAAGGTGAATTATGAGCTTCCTTCAAGAGCTCATCCCGGATAGCACATGTGGGTATACAGACTCGACTACCGAATCTCAAATAACCATCTGCATTAATGCAAAAATCTGTCCAAAGACCAGCCTCGACTTGCCCATGAATCACCTGTAACTTTCTATCTTCCAGCTGGGCTGCCTTAATTCTAACCACTAAATCTGATCGAACTTGCAAACCTATATGCACTGTCTGCTCTCCCGAAAGCACAACCTCTATCTCCATCTGCCTCACTGCCCATCGTAGTTGCGGTTGTGAGGTCAATCGCATTATTGCTAGCAATCTGCTCAGTGCATCAGGAACTACATTGACCTTGCCAGGATGATACTGAAGATCAATATCATATTCTACCATCAACTCCAACCACCTTCGTTGCCTCATATTAAGCTCTTATTACGTGAAGACATATTTCAGACTTTTATGATCCGTATATATCTTTACACGTTCGCCCAACAAAAAATTTCTCCACAACTTCAATGCAAAGATTATCATCGCCAACTCCAAATCATGAGTGTGATAGTTTTGCTCATGGAATTTCAACAATCTCGATGCATAAGCGACCACACGTCCATGCTGATGGAGTGCTCATCCCAATCCTTTCCCTGAAGCATCACAAAAAATCTCCAATCCTCCTGACTGATCGGGAATCGTCAACACTGGAGCAGTCGTCAAGCGACGCTTCAACTCATCCATCGTCCTCTGACATTCTTCTGACCATACATAAGGCACATCCTTTTTCGTTAGGTTTGTCAGAGGTGTTGCGGCCTTTGAAAAGTCCTTGATGAATTTTCAGCAATATCCGACAAATCCCAAGAAACTTCTAATTTCAGTGACCGATCGCAGAATAGGCCACTCTACTACCACCGTAATCCTTTTCGGATCCACAGATACCCCTTCACCTGATACAATATGTCCCAGGAACGCAATCTTCGTCAACCAAAACTGGCACTTGCTAAACTTGGCATATAATTGGTGCTGCCTCAGAGTCTCAAGAACTATCCTCAAGTGTTTAGCATGCTCGGCTTCATCTTTCAAATACACTAAGATATCATCAATGAATACCACTACAAACTTATCCAAATAGTCAAAGAACACTTGGTTCATCAGTCTCATGAAAGTAGCTGGTGCATTTGTCACTCCGAAAGGCATCACTAGAAACTCATACTGCCTGTATCGGGTCCTGAAAGCAGTCTTAGAGATATCTGAATCACGAACCTTCACCTGGTGGTATCTGCTCCGTAAATCCAACTTGGAGTACACCCTGGATCCACCCCACTGATCAAAAATGTCATCGATTCGGGGAAGTGGGTACTTATCTTTCACAGTTGCTTTATTCAATTCCCTGTAATCGATGCACAACCTTTTAGAGCCATCTTTCTTATTTACCAATAAGACTGGTGCTCCCCACGGAGACACACTGGGTCAAATCAATCCACGATCTGATAAATCAGTCAATTGATTCCGAAGCTCATCTAATTCAGGCGGAGCCATACGATACGGAGTCTTCGAAATTGGTTGGGTCCCCGGAATTAAATCAATGGCAAACTCTAATGATCTATCTGGAGGAAGCCCATATATATCAATGGGAAACACGTCTGGAAAATCCCATACAACCTCATGAAATTCCACTTCCGATTCCATGACTATCACTTGCATCTCCACTGGTGCCGCTCTGAACTTAACCGGTCCACATACATCTGTTCCATTATGATATTCAAACTCAGCATGACCTGGAACTTGGAACACTATCCTCCGCCGTCTACAATCTATCTTCGCATAAAACATGCTCAACCATTCCATACCAAACACCACTTCATAACTGGGCAACTCTATGATCAAGAAATCTGCAAATAGTTCTAGTCCTGCCAATTCTACATGGCAATTTCTCATACCAGCTGAACTCAAAACAACCCCATTCCCGGTATGAACATTCCAATTAAAAGTAAATGCGTCTACCGCTATCTGATTCTTTTTCACAAACTCCTTAGACAGAAAACAGTGAGACGCTCCCGTATCGAACAATGCTATGGCAGTGAAAGATGCAATCTTAATAACACCTATCCCGACAGAAAACAAAACTACTAAACATCTACTCAATCATGCTACAAGGAATAATGCACAAAAACGACTGAGTAAAATACTTACCAGTAATGACTCCGCTGGAGCCCTCCTCTGCTACGGCCGTCAGCTGAAAAGTCTGACACTGCTGAGGCGTGAGGGCCTCTCTCCCAGCCATCAGATGCTGCGGTGCCCTCGGTGGCCTCCCCTGCCCTGCATGTCCTGGCCTCTGCGGTGGCACAGGCAGTGGAAGTCTCTGAGGGGCCGCTGGAAGCTTACGCTGCTGCTGCTGCTGCTGTGGACCCGGCCTTGCCACACCATAACCACAAGGAAACCCCTGACGTCCCCTTGGGCACTCTCTCTGAACATGTCCCTGGCCACCGCAACTGAAGCACCTCCTCTGTAACCAAGCTCTACACTGTCTCGACAGGTGTCCCGTTTTGCCACAATGGAAGCAGGCTAGTGGTCCCTGAACTGAGGGTGGAGCTCCTGGCCTCTTAAACTGGGTTGTCTGAACTGGCCTTGAAGGTACAGTCCTCTGGGGTGTTTGTGGTCGACTACCGGCTGCTGATAACCGTCCTAAACTACAGAGATGAGACTCATGCATCCTAACAGCCGCCAACACCGCCTCTTGGGTGGACAAAACTGCTGTCGACATAGCTCCTCTGTACTCTGGATTCAGGCCCTTCCTGAATCTCCGTGCTCTATCAGCCTCTTTCTCTACTAACTCAGGGGCATACTTACTAAGTTGGGAAAATTCAGCATCATACTGGTCAACAGTCCTCTGACCCTGCTTTAACTGCTCAAACCTCTGACGCAGCTCATCCTTAGCGGTATCTGGGCGGTATGTCGCCTCAAACAGCTTCCTGAACTCTTCCCATGTCAACACCTCCCCCTTGAGGCGCCGCTGCTGGGCCCTCCACCAATCCCTTACCGTAAAGTTGAAACATCTCCGTGCTGCATCTACCCACTCATTTCGAGGGGCGCCTACCAACGTCAGGCAGTCCTCCATGTGGCTGAGCCACTCATCAACCTCTAGGCCCTTCTCGTTTCCACAAAAGACTTAGGTGTGAAGTCCTTGAACAATTTGTAGGTGAAAGTAGAAGTCGGCACCAGAGTATGACCCTGTTGGCGCTCCGCTACACGCTCAAAAACTCCGGTCAAGATCTGTATCATGGTAGCGGCGTCAAAATACGTCGCCCCTGACTGTGGACTTTGTACCGTCAGAGCACCTCCTGTGCCTCCGTTGGAGTTACCATTTCCATCATCCATCCTGCTTCATGAGAGTAAGATACAAATTAGTACCATATATTGATATGTCAGAGCATAAATTGTGTGGTTCTTACGTGTGTCGCAGTGTTAGTGGACCTGCTTGGGCCACCACAAAACCTGTCACGCCCCGGTCGCCCTAATACTCGAGGAAAGAGAATTTAATCTCAATTTCCCGAGACAGGCGGGGGTGGAGACATGTGACGGGTCGCGGTCTTGGACCAAGCGTATAATAAAAGTAAGACAGGCCACTACGCACACTGGAACAACACAGTAAGGAGGGAAAGAAAAAGTGCTCTAATCGTAGAAAGGTAACAACAAGTCACAAGTGTAGTACCAAAAGCAGAGCAGGAAAAGTAAAACAACTGCAGACAACACTGAACTGAAACAGAGTACACTAGTCCACCTTCATATAATATGTATAATCATGCCAACATCAAGTGCAACCGTCCACTGACACAAGAGTACAACCACTACAAAGTACAGCCACGCCCAAAAAGGTCACATTGCTTTGTACATAAGTCACATATCAAAAGTACATCTATAACACTCGACCCAACTACCAAGGAACTGCATCAGCTGTGTACATCTGTATAAGACCCATCATGGGACAAAACACTACCACTACAACCGTCACCGGAGTGGCGACTACGACGACCAACTCCTCACCGGCCATGCCTGCATAAGTCCACATCATCTCGACCACGAGCACACAACAGAAGGAGACTAAGTTTGGTCCTGAGGACCCTGAGCTGAACCTAAACCACAGAAATGGGTCACGTCAGAGCGTGACCAGTAGAGAAAACTCAACACACCCAAGGAGAACCAACACACATCACATCACAGTTCAGAAGTTAATAAGTTCGTTAAGTTCTAGCTGTAGTTAAGTTTGAAAAGTCCGAGACCAAGACTCGAGTACGAGGACTAAACCTCATCCCAAATTGGGATGGCAACCGAGCACCCGCCAGTGGTACAACGCACTGTGTGAAGCTTAACGGGGCCTCCCACTCCGGATGTGGGGCAACAAGGCAGAGTCACGAGGGCCTCCCACTCCGTCTCTTGGAGGTGGGGCAACACTGAAACATACGATATATCTCTGAACCACATAGTCTCAGCCTCATACTGTCACTTTTCTTGGACTTTCCCCCTTACCCAACCCCAGCCTAGAGGGCCTACCCGCTTTGAGCAGAAGAGGACACCTCTGGCCATCTGTCATCTACCCTAAGATTAGTTGCTCATTCAAGAGATTACATTATTAACATTTCATTCCAACACATACCCATGTCCATAAACCACATATATCTGAACGTACATTAACATAAAGGATGAGCAACTAAGCATGGGTACTGAATTTAACATCTACACATACTGATTTAAGCATTAACACATATTCCGAGAACAATTAGCTTCAGCATATTTCAAAAAACACAATATAAACTTTAACGATTTCAATTTCAGCCATGCAGAAGGACCAGGACAGAGCATTGAGCATTACAGATGGAATTTCTCAAAATATTTAACTAAAACTTGAAAAACTTTTCCAAAGGGGGTTGTAGCCCCATAAGTTAACAACTCAAATTTTAAATTTCAAATAAAAAATCCAATTGGTTGATTTATTATGAATTTTCTACTGAACTGGAAATTTTACTGATTTGAAACTGCAGGAAAGGGTTCAAATATTGCTGTTTTAAAAATACTTAGAGGCTGAATTAAAATTTGGCCAAGAAGACAAAGTTTTAGGTCTAGGTCTTAGTTTGGAAATGAGCCCAAGAACATAAAAATTGGTTCAGTTGTTTAAGATATATAGACTTTTTAAAAACATGTGTCTGTGCTGTTAAAATCTGGACAGTTTGTAAGATCGAATTTTTTTAACCATACTTAAAGTCAAAATTAGACTTCAGCCAAATTAAATAATATGGAGAAAAATACCATGAGAATAACATATAAAAATTTCAGAACATAACTCTTTGAAATAGAGTGGGAATTGCTCAAAGAAAATTCGGCCAGAGTTTCCCCAGAAAAGGGTGATTCTGTCCTACTTTTACAAAAGCTAGAATTAATTCATTTTTCAAGATAACATACCAAAATTTTGTGCAGAGTTTCAAATTGAAGTAATAAAGAGATAAATCATGAAAACAAACTTGATAATGATCTAATCTTGCTACCTCCATACACATCTATCACCATGTACTAAGAATTTACACCAAACTTTAGCAAAAATTATAACATGCAAACAAAGAGATTGCTAACACGAACATGCACACAATCCTACATCCTAAGGGTGTCGATATCCTCTACCTTAGCTACGATAGAAGATGTAGCTCTCCAAGCCCCCTAGCTCAATCCTCCAAGAAAATGGTCTCCTAGCTTGCCTCCTCCTTGCTCCTTGGTTCCTTGGGCAAGCACCTCCTCTCTTGGTTCCTCCTCTTCTTCTCCTTCACCAATCCTCTCTATAGGTCCCTCTCTCCCCTTTGCTGGCCTTAGCCACGAAATTTTGAGGATAAGGGTCAAAGATGAGGGGTTTGGGAGAAGTGGTGAGGTGTGTAGATGAAAAAAAAGTGTGTAGAATGCTCTTTAGGGGTAAAAGGGTCAATTCACATACCCCACTATCACTTGGAGCCAAGGCATGTTGGCCACCCATTCTTCTTATCCATACTAACCCATAGCTAATGACCCATAAGCCCTCACTTGGCCTTTTTCACAAAACCCCCTCTATTTTTCCCTTATTGCGATTTTACCCAAAATTGGGCCAAATTGCAAATGTGGGGGTTTAATGCAAAGATTCTCCAATTCCCAGTGGTTTCCTTGCATAGTTGTCACTAAGGTCTTACTTACGACATCTCAAGATAATCATAATAGCCACGGGACACTTTTCCATGCACGCATCCCAATGCGTGGGGATCAATCTCAATATCCACGTGCATGGTTTGAAGGACGAGCGTGCCCAGGCTAACTCCATCTTCTAAATACTCATGGTGAGTCCACTTATCATGCTCGTGGTGGTGATATATGCACGTGTCCATGCACAACGTGTACACGTGACTGAGCACAAGTGTGCAGGAAAATGACTAGTCAGTCAGTCAATGTACCCAATCCGACTAGTTTACCCCATTTCCCCCCATTTCATCCTATTCTCTACACCACCCCTCGTGCTACAACCCAAGCATCACTATACACACTACAGCCACACTACAACCCTCCAATACGCTTCCTAATGCATGGGAGCCTTAATAGGCAAGGAGGTCCTCCAAATGGGTCCCACTCTCTAGGGATCCTACACCATTACCTCTAATACGTCGTACATGGCCACAACACGTAACCTTATCCCAAAATCTCCGGCCAGTGTTTTTTCGGGTCCATGATGTCCTCATGGCAACCCGCAGCCCACAATGGCAAAACCTTCTGTCATTTGCATCTTCATCTAACTCACCACCTGCCGCAACTCTGGGTCTGGATTGAATAGAAGAACTGGACATGATACTCATTTGTACGTAGCATGAAAGAAAGATAGACAAGGGAGGCATGCAACAGATATACATATTACATAGAAACATGACCTAAGATTTGTGTTTCCCAAATCAAATCCAAATAAAATATTAAAAATTCAATGTGGTACTGCATGACCTATATTGCATGTTCTATATCCCTCAGGAAAAAATTCAATTTTTCATGATAATAAATTGGTACCAGGCAGTTGCTACATCAATATCATCCCAACATTTCCATTTCAACATTCTCATATAGATACGGATACATTTAATCCATATCTGTGCAATTGAATATCCAAGTATCTCAATAACAAATTGGAGAATAAAGGAACCATCAAGCCATATACCAATTCTTTCTTATTAACATGGGGACACCGTGTTCAAAATTTGTTCATCATCATATGGCTATATGCAAAAAAATTCAATATACATATTAAATCATATATGAAACTGAAACACTTCCAAGATCAGACACTGAAACAAAGCCCAGCAAATGCAACACATCCAAGCCCAAAAACTGATACACATTGAAGCTTAAAAATGATACACATTCAAGATCAGAAACTGAAATACATCCAAGTCAGAAGCACATCAAAGAACAGAAAATGAAACACATCCAAAGCCAGAAACTGAAACACATTCAATCTGAAAAATAGAAACACTTTCAAGGTCAGAAACTGAAACACAACCTTGCTCATAAACTGAAAATGAAACCAATCTAAGAAAAATAATTCTGTAGCCCTCAGAAGTTTTACTTTTCCTTCATTTTTCAAACTCAGTTTCCGGCAGTTGCTCCTTCATTCACAACCAAGCCCAGAAACTGATGCACATTGAAACACATCCAAGCCCAGTAACTGATACACATTGAAGCTCAAAAAATGAAACACATTCAAGATCACAAATTGAAACACATCCAAGCTCAGAAGCACATCCAAGCTCAAAAACACATCCAAGCTCAGAAACTGAAACAAAATAAAGCCCCATGCAAGCCACCTTTCTATGCCATGGAGAGCCATGTATGAAACTAACACATATTGGGGGATAAAGGAGCTATCAAGCCATATACCAAGGATTTCCTAATTATATAAGGACAAAGTGTTCAAATTTTGTTCATCATCATATGGCTATTTGCAAAACATTTCAATATACATATTAAAACTAATTATTTCTTAATACCATAGGGACAAAGTGATCAAAATTTGTTCCTCATCATAGGGCCATTTGCAAACAGATCAATATACATATTAAATCATATATGAATCTGAAACACATCCAAGCTGAGAAACTGAAACACATCCAAGCCCAGAAAATCCAACACTTCCAAGAACAGAAATTGAACCACATTCATGCTCAAAAACTGAAACACATCCAAGCTCAGAAACTGGAACTAATCCAAGCCCAAAAAATGCACCACATCCAAGCCCAGAAACTGAAACACATTCTAGCTCAAAAACTGAAACACATCCAAGCTCAGAAACTGAAACACATCCAAGCTCAGAAAATGCAACACTACCAAGTTAAGAAACTAAAACACATTAAAGCTCAAAAAATGAAACACATCAAGGATCAGAAAATGAAACACATCCAATCCTAGAAAATGTAAAACATCCACGCCCAGAAACTGAACCACATTCAAGCTCAAAAACTGAAACACATCCTAGCTCAAAAACAGAAACACATTCAAGCCCAGAAAATGCAACACTACCAAGCCTAGATACCGAAACACATCCAAGCTCAATAACTGAAACCCATCCAAGCTCATAAACTGAAACACATCCAAGCACAGAAAATACAACACAACCAAAAACAGAAAATGAAACACATTAAAGCTCAAAAACTGAAACACATCCAAGGTGAGAAACTGAAACACATCCAAGCCTAGAAAATGCAACACTTCCAAGAACAGAAACTTAATCACATTCATGCTCAAAAACTGAAACACATCCAAGCTCATAAACTGAGACTAATCCAAGCCCAGAAAAATCACCACATCCAAGCCCAGAAACTGAAACACATTAAAGCTCAGATACTGAAACACATCCAAGTCTAGAAAATGCAACACTACCAAGCCCAGAAACTGAAACACTTTAAAGCTCAATAACTGAGACACATCCAAGCTCATAAACTAAAACACATCCAAGCACAGAAAATGCAACACATCCTAAAACTGAAACTGAAACACATTCATGCTCAAACACATAGATTTAAAACATAGAGATTATGCGGTAACATTAACAATAACAAAAAACCATCCCCATAGAAACTACCGGAACCCACCTCAAAACCATCCCCCAACCCACCATAAAAACCATCCCCAACCCACCAAAACCCATCCCCAACCCACCAAAAAGCCAACGTCCCCACCCAGCATCATCTCAGGCCATTGTCATATCCTTTTTCATACCCTGTAGCTCGCAAATCCCTATCCATATCATCAATTAAAGCATCAATCATAATCTTCTTACCCGAGAGTGGCACTGCCAAAAATCGACGAGCTTCCATATCATCCATGCTGAAGTCCTTAAACAACTTCAACAAGAGGTCTACCGGATACTCTGTAAACTCGTAGACACACTGAGCAAGTGTTTCGGTCCAGTGAGAGTGTGCTCTCCTTATTGTATCTGCGACCTCTTTAACATTATTAGCTATCTCCCGCATGACATTGAGATCATCCCTCCCAGCCCGTCTATGATGTTTCTTTTTCCCCAGCGAGGTTGGGATATCATGGCTTGTCCCTCTTAGACAATGTCCTGTCAACGCATTGTGGGGGATGTCCTGCGGGGCATATTGGCTTGGAGAAGGAATAGGTGTCGGTTCAGGACTTGCTTGCTCTCCCTCGCCTCCAGAAAATGTGCCTCCAAAGTTGTCGTACACCGACTTACTAAAATCCCTCTTTTCAGAGTCATCCCTTATGATGACCACCAGATCGTCAAACCATGGTATGGGATGGTTCACATATGTTCGCTTCCTATGGTTTGCCTGAACGATTATAAGAGCAATTATGATCATGTTTATTTATAGCTATATTTATTTTATTAGCAGCTACCCTATAATGTAGATGTAAGTAAATACCACGGCCCAGGTTGCATATGTTTCAGGATCAAGTTCAATGATCTTCTTCTCAGCACACCATCCAGCCCCCGTCATGTCCATGCACTTAAACACATCTTTTAGACGTGTCTTCAATGCTTTCATGTAATTTTTTGACATTCCCACTTATGAATTTCATCCCATGAATGTTATTGATGTGTGCTGTAGCAGCATTGAATGTTGTCACGCCCCGCTTCCCATTATACTTGGGAGCGAGGATGCGAGCGGGTCTGCATGGGCTGAAGTGATGAAGCTCAAACCCAATAAGTGTCTGTGAATATAATCATGCACAGGATCTTGCATGCATTTCAGAAAACACAGAAATAACTATGCATTTAAAGCCAACATCCATACAAGAGTGCACAAAAGTAATAGGGCCCCAAGCATGTCCAATAACAACAGAGTTCTACGAAGAGGGTACACCCCCTACAAAAGTGCAATAAAAGAAATTCTGAGAGGCAGTAGATAGTGATCAGCAACTAGTTCTCAGTGGGGAGAACTTCTGGATCACTCCTGGTCCAGAGGGTCAGTCTCGTCAATCAGCTCGTCCTTAATACAACCTGTCTCGTGACCTGACATACATTTCAAACAACGTAGAAATATATGTCAGCAAGGTTCCTTGGCAAGAAAAAGTGAGAGTGTACCCTTGGTAAGGTTTTCGAAATCGTTTACATGGCAATTAAGCATTTGTGAACAAATGAACAATTATAATTTCTAAGCAGTTCAAACAGAGATTACATTAGCATGGCAGTTTTATTATAACTGAAAGCGGTAGCAGTTCTATTATGAATGAAAACATGGTAGTTCAATCATAAGTGAAAACATGGCAGTTCTATTATATGTGGAAGCAGTAACAATTCTATAAGTGAAAACAATTACAATTCTATATGTCACGCATTTCAATATAGCAGTTTTCAAGTTGTTCAAGAGTGTATTTAACTAATGACTAAGGTTCACGTCGTTAGGCGGCTAGCACGTGAATCTACCTTATCGTGCCCTCGAAGGTGACCCGTTTACTACCGAGTAGTGCCCGCGAACCCAACCCCACCCACATGTACTTTTTGGACCACGAGCCAGAATCAGCCAAACCGGCCCGCATGTTTTATAATACTGGAACACGAGCCAGACTAGCCAAACCGGCCCACACGATAGCCAAATCTTGGCCTGCAATATATATGGTTAGCCAAACCGGCCCGCACATTGACGTTCTATGAGTAGCAATTATTTCAAGAGGTTCATATATGTCCAGCAGTGCAATTCATGTTGTTATAATACATGGAATTCCAACAGGTAAATTGCAAGAGTAGGAAACGTGGAATAAATCAATATTTAAATGTCGCAATGTTTAAAAGCATGTAGAAGGAATGCAAACTTGCCTGATTTAGTCGATTTTGGGTGTCCAGGTGATCGTAACGAGGGACGTGTTTTATCTGCGTCATTAGATTTATCATATTAGGCCAAAAGATTTTAACTAATTAAATAATGTTGAAACTAACCTATATATACATATTTATTATATAACAACCTATTATAACATATAATCCAACAGTAACATATTATATACTATACTATGTACTAACATATACTGTATATGATAACAAACCTAACTTTTAACTAACTAAATATTCAGAAAATAATAACTTAAAATAACTCTTTATATAATTTATAAACTAATTTTATAAAAACTCTGTTTAAAACTAACATATAACTTAAAACTTATATTAAACTAACTAAGAATAACTTATAAAATAATATAAAATTATAACTATAACCTTAAATAAACTTACCCTCTCACATACTCATCTGACTCCTTCTCTTCTTCCTTTCTTCTTGTTCTATCTTTTCTTTCTTCTTCCTTTTCTTCTTTTTCTTTTGCAAGGACGGAGATGAGCTCCAAGGGCTGGCGGCTCCGGCGGTCTCGGCTGGCAGGGCGGCACGCAGACGATAGGGGGCACGACGTACGGCAGCTGGGTGGGCGGCCAGGGGGTGGCAGCGACGCGGCTGGGGCAGCGGCAGGGCGATGCGAGCTGCAGGCGTGCGCAGGGCTACGACAGGGTGGAGCAGCAGCTGTGACAGGGTGGCAGGGTGGCGTGCGTAGCCAAGGGGTGGTGCAGGCTGAGGGAGGTGGGGGCTCGGGATGGGGCTGATAGAGATCTGATTTCAAATTCAGATCTGAACTCAGATCTGTTATGATTTTGATTTCTTCCCTCTCAATTCTCTGATTTCAGATCTGGTCTTGGTGTTTGATTTGGATTGTATTTTGATTTGGTTTGAATGTTGTGTTTGGGGTTGTTGATTGAGAACGAAAGAGGAAGGGGATGAACAGAGAGAGGGTAGGAGATGAAGATCTTGCTGCTGCTGTTGTTGTTGTTTCTTTTAAAAATAGTGAAATGGGGGTTAAACGATTGATGAGGGTGAGTTGATGAGAATGAGTTGGCTGTGGGGGAGGAATAATGTTGCATGTTGGATCTCACCGAATTATTTCGGTGGGATTAATAGGTAGGGTTAGGGGTTACAGTAATTAGTTAGGGATAAAAGTTAATTAATTACAATATGGTAAAAATTCTAAAAGCATAGGCGCTCTCGCGTCGACGCATAGAAAAACATACGAACGACTGAAATAAAATACAGGCACAAAGAAAAACAAACACACCTAAAAACAGGCCGTTACATTCTACCCACCTTAAGATAAATTCCATCCTCGGAATTCTTATCAACTAAGGAGCAGGAAACAAATATGGATAACGCTCTCGCATTCATCTTCCCGCTCCCAGGTAGATTATCCTGGACAGTCATGACACCACATCACTCTCACGAGCTCGATGACATTGTTCCTGAGTGTCTTCTGATGTCGGTCTAAGATCTGCACTGGCCGTTGCTCATATGTCAGGTCCAGTCGAACCGTAATCTCCGAGTAATCGACACCATGAGAAGGGTCGCTGATGTAACGACGCAGCTGAGACATATGAAAAACATCATGTACTCCCTCTAATGAATGCGGAAGTACTAGACGATAAGCTACCTCTCCAACTCGCTCTAGCACGTCGAAAGGTCCAATGAATCTCTGACTAAACTTGGCTTACCTTCCAAAACGAATCACTCCTCTGTTCGGGGATATCTTCAGGAAAACATGGTCTCCTGCCTTGAACTCCAAAGGATGACGTTTAGCATCAGCCCAATGCTTGTACCGATCCTGTGCGATACGAAGCTTATCCCTAATATTACGCATTACATCCACAGCCTCGACTATCTCTTCGGTCCCAACAGCTCTCTATCACCAATGTCATACCAGCTCAACGGAGATCAACATTTCCTTCCATAAAGTGCAGAAAATGGTGCCATGCCAATGCTGGCCTTGTAGCTGTTGTTGTAGGAAAACTCCACTAAATGTAAGTGATATTCCCACGAACCTTTAAGATCCAACATACAAGCTCGCAACATGTCCTCCAATATCTGGATTGTTCGCTCCAACCGTCCATCAGTCTGCGGGTGATACGCAGTGCTAAAACTCAGACTAGTATCCAGATTCGTCTACAGACTCTTCCAGAATTGAGACGTGAATCTCGTGTCTCGGTCGGAGACGATACTCGCGGGAACTCCATGTAAGCGCACAATCTCCTGCACGATTATCGTTCACATCATGATATATACTAGAAAGAAGTTATAAAGGTATGAGAAAGATAATTACCTCCATATACTTCTTCGCAAGTATCTCCGTAGATTGTCCTACTCAGAAGGGTATGAAATGCACAGACTTGGTTAATCGGTCAACGATAACCCAAATCACGTTATTTTGCCTGGTGCTCCGAGGTAGTCCAGTCACGAAGTCCATGGTGATGTGCTGTCACTTCTACTCAGGAATTGGCAGGGTTTGAAGTAATCCAGCAATGCGATGATGTTTAGCATTCACTTACTGGCACTCAAGGCACTTGGCGACACTGCGAGCTACACTCCTCTTCATACCATGCCATCAAAAATTCAGACGAAGGTCCGGGTACATCTTGGTATCGCCAGGATGAATGGAGTAAGGAGAGCTATGAGCTTCATTCATCAGCTCCTCTCTGATATCACTTGAAGGTACGCAGATCCTACTGCCGTATCTCAGGGAACCATCCTCATGAATAAGAAAATCTGTCCGAAGTCCAGCTTCAACTTGCTCTTTGATCTTCTGCAACTTTGCATCTACTGACTGCGCAGCATTGATCCGATCCACAATCGTCGAATGAATCTGCATATTCATCAACGATGATATGACTCCAGGTAAAACAACTTCTATACCCATCTCCTGTATATTGACGTGTGTTTATATTTTATATATCCATGCGCTTCTTCTTTGTGTTTTCCCGTTATTTTCCTCCGTCTCGTATCCATTTTCTCATGTTTTCTAGTTTTCTTTCACTTCTCCGTGTTTTTGTGTGTTTGCAGGAGATTGCCTCGTAGGGAGCATATAACGAAGATATCATGAGTCCTCGGAGCAACAGGAGGAGTCACGCGTGATACAGGGGGTCAAACGACGAAGATCGCCATTTTTCAGCCCCCACCCAATCGGTTGGATACATCCAACCGATCGGGTGATGCACGCGTATCTGACCCAGATACAAGCTGAAGCAAAGTGCAGCCCAACCGACCGGTTCGCTGACCAGTTGAACACAGCAGATTTCTCGTCCATTTGGAGCTGAATTCCAACCGATCGGGTGACATTCACCCGATCGGTTCATCTGTAGCCGATTCTTCCAAAACACGACCCGGAGAGCTCAACCGACGGCTCGCTGACCTTATGAAGTCGACATAAGTCTCTGTCTTTTGGGGCATATTTCCAACCGATCGGTTGAATTCTCAACCGATCGGTTCACCTGATGACCGCATCTCTTCAAACGACGACCCGCTTACGCCAACCGATCGGGTCACGTGAGCGGGTGAAGTTTCTGAAGCCCACAGCTGAAGCATCAAGCAGCTCACCCGATCGGTTGATACTTCAACCGATCGGGTGACGTCGTTTTCTATATATAGTTGCCCTAGGTTTTTAGAAACGTGAGCTTTGTATTTTTCTGTCTTTTTCTCCATTTGTGACGGCTGGAATTTTATTGTTATTTGTAAGTCCTTTAATCTTTGTCAAACTTTAATATAGTCTTAATATCATTGCTACTACCTCGTTTCAATTGCCTGATCATGATTTTTACGGTTGATTTTCATTTAGATTGCTTTTTAGCTATTATGTGTGAGTAGTTCCCAAATATGGGATTTTGGTGGAAACCCCTTAGTGGGTTCTCCCTGATTCGTCCATAGGACTAGGATTTCGATAGGGATTAGGAATTTAGATGGTTACGCGGGGGTTTTCAATGTCATCGACGGGAAAAAGACCGCCTTTGACCATCGGGCCAAGGGGGAATAAACTTGGCGGTTGACTCCCTAGCCATAGCTCACGTCCTTAGCGTAGACATCGAATCCTAGCATGTAGGAACGGCAGGATGAGATGTTGGGAGTTATCGTTGCAAGCTTAGTGCTCCCGGAGTTCGTCAGTGTTAATGGACATAGGAATGCCCACTGACCGAACCTGGGTATTCCGGCGTATCGTCCTGGACACCGACCAGAATATCGGGCCCATGGGACGCTGGTATCACTCTTAGAGGCAACGTCTCACCACTAAACCCTAATTCCGATCGTATTCCTATCTGCCGGTAATAATAGTGAGAACAGATGATAGGGTGGAAACCGAAGTCCTAGCTTTCCTCTTATATTGTTTATCTCTCATATTCATTTCCGTGACAAACCAACAATCCTTCGGGCTAGCTCACCCGTAGGGTGAATCGGTTCCTCTTTGACACAAGCACAACCACGCCTCCCTGTGTTTGACCCCCAAGCCATACTACAACACAATGCGCTTGCGGTATAAATATTTAAATCTGGTATTCCCAATCCTATTGCACCTGTATGCGCTTAAAATTAGGGGACGTCAAGCTTTATGGCACCGTTGCCGGGGAGGCAACGTGCTTGTTATTTTAGGACCTATTGAACCCTTGCGTCTAGCTTATATCCCTATCTCGCGATAATTTTCGCATTCTACTTTTTCATTTTTATTTTCTAATTTTTATTTTCTATTTTTATCTATTTCTATCCCACACTTGCTTCACGGGTGTTTGTTGTTTTTCATGCGCTGGAATACAAGGAGTCTTGACGACTTGATTCCTGTTGACCCAGAGATCAATGCCACCCTGAGGCGTCTGAACACAGAGAAGAGAAGAAGAGAAGAGTCTGAATCCATGGGGGAGAATACCCCACCGTATAAGTCCCTGCTGGAGTACTCGATGCCATCCATCGGGTCCACCTCCTCCATCCGACCTCCGGCTATTACGACACAGAGCTTCGAGCTTAAGCCGTTGTTAGTAATGTGGATCCAGCAGGATCAATTTTCTGGGGCACCCATGGAGAGCCCTATCGAACATCTGGACTCTTTCCTAAAGAAGTGTGACACATTCCGAATTAATGGTGTCACAACTGAAGGAATCCGACTGAAGCTATTTCCCTTCTCTCTGCGGGATAAGGCCAAGCAATGGCTTAGGGGAAAGGACCCGAACACCTTCAACACTTGGGAGAAGCTCTCAAACGCTTTTTTGACTAATTTCTTTCCTCCGGGGAAGACTATGAAGTTAAGGAGTGAGATCTCCTCCTTCTCCCAAGCCAGCCACGAGTCCCTGCACGAAGCTTGGACGAGATACAAAGAGATGCAGCGGAGATGCCCTCGTCACGAGCTTCCAAAGTGGCAAATGATTAATCTGTTCTATAACAGGCTGAGGGATGGCTTGAAATCTTCGATGGACGCCGCGGCTGGGGGGTCCTTTATGTCTAGAAGTGAGGAAGATGCCGTCAACATCTTAGAAAACATGGCATCGAACAATGAGCGGTGGTGTGATGAGCGTGCCACACCCAGATCTGGAGGCATTCATTGAGTCGAGGGCGTCAACAAGTTGTCTAGCAAATTTGATTTGCTATCGACCCAGATCTCAGCGCTCATGGTAGGAGCTGGTGGTGCCAGCACCCAACACGTATCGGCGGTGGAAGCGGAAGTCCTGGGAGACTTCGAGGGTGGTGATATTTCACCACCGGTCGATCAAGCTAGCGCACTTTTCTTCAACCCTACGGGTAATGCACCGTATCCACCAAGGACTAGCTCAAATCCGGTTTATTCTCCCAATAACCGGAACCACCCCAATCTGAGCTACCAGGCACCGTTTCAGCAGCCGTAGCAGCAGCAGCAAAAGCAGCAAGTATATCAGCCGCCTAGGCAACAGCAGCAGCCTCCACAGATGTACCAGTAGTATCCCCCAAGAACCAGCAGCCCATACAACAGCAGCAGCATCCATATGGCCAGCAGCGAGTTATCTCCCCGGTCGAGTCCCTCTTGACCCAATACATTCCGAACCAGGAGAAGATCAACTTGAAGCTGGAGATGGGGCAGAGGGCTCTCACCGACCAAGTAACCCAGCTTGGGTTGCAGGTGGTGAACCTTCAAAGGGCGCAAAACCAATTGTCGGCTCAACTGGAAGTAAACCCAAGGGGGGAAAACCAGACATTGGCACTAACGCATGATCATGCGAATGTGTTCGCTATCGTCTTGAGAAGTGGGACACAAATTCCTACAAGAGTGCCCGCTAAGGAACCTGAAGCTCAGTTGGTCGTAGAGCGACCAATTAAAAAATCAAATGACGATGGAGCTTCTCACTAAAGATTACGACTCCAGAGGGAGTCTCTGAAGAAGAGAAGAAGAAGGACGAGGAGGGGAGCCAGAGAGTATTCAAGCCCGTTGTGACTTTTCCACAACGACTTGCCCAAGCTAAGATTGATGAAAAATACAGTAAGTTCTTTGCTATGGTCAAGGATTTGAGCTTGCAGATCACGTTCCTTGAAGCCATAGAGACAATTCCCTCCTATGCAAAATTCTTAAAGGACTTGGTGACGAGAGGGTCCAGAAAGGAAAAGGTCGTTCTCACGGCGGAATGCAGCGCTCTGATTCAGCGAGCGAATCCGCCCAAGCTAAAAGACCTGGGAAGCTTCTCCATTCCTTGTTCGATTGGGGAAGTGAAGATCCATCGGGCGCTCGTGGATTTGGGAGCGAGCGTCAGTCTAATGCCCCTGTCACTATATAGGAGGATAGGGATGAGAGACCTGGAGCCCACGGGTATGACCCTTCAACTAGCTGATAGATCGATCAAATATCCTGTGGAAATTGTAGACGACCTGCCTGTTAACGTCAGTGGAGTGCATGTGCCGGTAGACTTCATGGTGATGGATATGCCCGAAGACACTCATACACCCATCATCCTCGGACGGCCCTTCATGGCCACCGCTGGCGTTCTGATAGATGTGAAGAAAGGGAAGCTCTCCCTTAATGTTGGTGACCAGCAGGTCGAATTTGACTTGGGGTTGTCTATAAAGCACCCTCCGGATGAACCTGGTTGTAATATGCTGGACGTTGAGGAGGAAAGAGCCATGTAAGCTGGGGGCCTGGGAAATTCTCTCAAGTAATCCCACTGACAGCTTGGGGGACCTTGAAGAACATGTCGGTCTGAAGAAACAAGATGTTGCTGGAGAAGAGGTTGTCCCACATACGATCCCTCCCGGATTCCAAAAAGCTCCTCCGACGAGGAGAAAAGGGAAAGATCCCATGTGGCTTACCGCTGATGAAATCCGGATCTTAAGAAAAGTGGCGGTCGACGCCAATGTGAGGGAGAAGCCCCCAGATACCATCAACGGAGGGAGGACCATCGAAGAAGTCTTTTTATCGCCGTTGCCAGCACCGGAGACCACCGCTCCAAAATCTGAAGGGATGCCAAACATTGGGCATCACCCACGTCCACCTTGAAAATCATCTACCGGTGATCGAGCAAATGACGTTAAACAAAAGCGCTTCATAGGAGGCAACCCATGTTCTAAACCCTCATCTTTGTTTTTAGGATCATTTTAGGTTTATATTTTCTTATTTTGTTGAATAAATTCAGACTTGGGAACTTTCGTCGAAGGACTTAGGCCATTTTTGGAATTTTGCAGGAAACAAGCCCCCAACCGATCAGTTGATCCCTCAACCGATCGGGTGGGACGTATCAGAAAGTGGCCTATATCTGTTCATCAACGAACCGGTCGGGTGGAGCAAACCGAGACCGGGTGGCAGATTGTGTGAGAAGAGCAGAGCTCTCGGATTTTTTGGGATTAAATCAACTGATCGGTTGATAGAAGCAGTGGTCGTGTGGCTGTCCGGGTGAAGTGCACAGAACTCTCGGGAAAATCGTGAAGCGGCCAACCGATTGGTTGAGAACTCAACTGATCGGTTCGCCTGTAGCCATTTTTTCAACAAAATTTTCGAAATAATAACCAACCGATCGGGTGAAAACTCACCCGAACGGTTCGCCCAAAACCCTATAAATACCCCCGACTCACCCGATTCATTTTCTTCACCCGATTTCAACGTCATTTCGAATTCTCCAACCCTCAACCGGCCTCGTTCTTCCCTCAACCGACCACTAATCCCCCCTCAATCGATCTCTCCTTCCTTCTCTCCATCAATTTCTCTCTCTCCCTCTTTCATCCAAACCCTAATTTTTGCCTAACGATATGATTTTGGCCTAATTTTGTCTTCTCTTATATTTTTTTCGTTGAAGATAACGATCTCCCATTTTCAACGAAGATTTTTGCGGGATTTTTTTTAGCTCCGCGCTATTTTCTAAACTTTTTGTAAGATATGAATCTTTATATTAAATGTTATGATTTTTAAAGCCTAATTTTGTCATCATTAATTTTTCAATTGAAAATGGCGATCTCTTGGTTCCAATCGACATTTTTAGGAATTTTTCTGAGCTCAGTACAATTTTCTATATTTTATTGGAGACATGGATCTTTTTATTAAATGATACGATTATTATAGCCTAAGTTTGTCTTTTTGATTTTTCTGTTGAAGATGGCGATCTCCTTATTCCAACGGATATTTTATGGATCTTTTTATTATAAACGATATGATTTTTATAGACTAAGTTTGTCTTCTCTTATTTTTCAGTTGAAAATGGCGGTCTACCGGTTCCAACAGACATTTTTGTGAATTTTTCTGACCGCGAGACTATTTCCTTCATTTTCTGAAGGACATGGATCTATTTATTAAATGATATGATTTTTGGCATAATTTTGTCTTCTCTTATTTTTAAGTTGAAGATAGCGATCTCCCAGTTCCAACAGACATTTTGCGGATTTTGAGATAGGAGCTATTTTCTATATTTCTATAAAATGGATCTTTTCATTAAAATATATGATTTTTTATTGCATAATTTTATCTTCTCTTATTTTTCAGTTGAAGATACCGATCTTTCGGTTTCAACAGACATTTTGCAGTTTTTTGAGATCGGAGTATTTTCTATATTTTATGTAAGAAATAGATCTTTTCATTAAATGATTTGATTTTTTATAGCATAAATTTGTCTTCTCTTATTTTTTAGTTGAAGATCGCATTCTCCCGTTTCCAACGGGCATTTTTGATTATTTTCCTGAACTCTGGGCCATTTTCTAAATTTTGAGTAACATATGAATATTTATATTAAATGATATGATTTTTAAAGCCTAATTTTGCATTCTCTTATTTTTTTTAATTTGAAGATGACGATGTCCGATTCCAATGGACATTTTTGTGGATTTTTCTGAGCTCGTGGTTATTTTCTGCATTTTTTGAAAGATAGATATTTTTATTAAATGAAATGATTTTTTGGCTTAATTTTGGCTTCTCTAATTTTTTTTAGTTGAAGATGGCGATCTCCTAATTTCAACATTCATTTTTACGGATTTTTCTCAGCAGCATGCTACTTACCACATTTTCTGAAAGATATAGATCATTTTATTAAATGATATGATTTTTTGGCCTATTTTGTCTTCTCTTATTTTTCAAATTGCAGATGGCGATCTCCCGGTTCCAACAAATATTTTTGCGTATTTTTCTACTGGAAAATATGATCTTTATTTTACATGATATGATTTTTAAGGACACCCCCAATTTCGAAAAAAATGTTGAAGAGACGTGCCGCAGCTTCACACTCCCATCAATTGCACAGCATTGTGTGACCTACGAGCAAGGATTGTCTTCTCTACTGGGTAACTTCTCTCCTTAGCTCCACTTTCATATTTGCCCTAGTACTACTATTTTGCTCAATTGTCATTGTTTGTGTGCATCCATCATATCTTGCATACACTTGCATCACACACTACCATAGCCAGGGATAAAGATAAGGGTAAGGCCATCATGCATGAGGAGGGGTTGTCTCACAAGAGACGAAAGACCACACGTTCACCACGTTCACGTCCCCCTCCTACACAGCCTACATAACCCCAACCCCAACCAATCATCCCTCCTGAGGACCCAATGATGGGCCCGCGTGGCTACCGTTTTTTGAGTGTTGAGCAGAAATATTTTTATCATAGACTCGATGCACGGGGACACCTATCCACAAAATTTTCCCATGCCCAAACACTTATCGATCTCGGAGTGTTCACTGAGGTCGAGACTCTCTTCGCCAATTTAGGATGGATAGCTTTCCTAAACACCACCACGGTATCCTACCCCTCCCTCACACTCGAATTTCTATCCTCCCTTATATGTGAGTCGGGGTCGATCGTCGTTTTCCGCGTCCGTAACAAAACCATCTGCACCCACCTGAATACTATTAATAACATCTTCGGTTTCCCCATTCTTGGGGACGACGCTTTTCGTCACTCTGGATACCACCCTGATTTCGACATAGATCAATTTTGGTTTCGCCTCACCCTACACGATCATTATCCTCGAGGTAAGGCCAAGGCCTCCTCCATCATTCACCCCGTATTTCGTCTGGCCCACCGAATCATATCTTGCACATCTTCCCCAGGGATGAGTCCGGGACCGTAACCATCCCTGATGTTTTTATTTTGTGGGCCATGACATTTGATTTCATTCACGGTGACGACGGGATCGCCCTCGAGGCCCCTCACATTCCCATTCATGCTGGCGATTGGCTTATCCACAAATTGCTTGACATTAGCCGCACCGAAAAGGGCAAGTTTTTTTGCGGGGGCCTCATTACCATCATAGCTTCATATCCCCAGTACAATATCGCCATCCCCCGAGATTTGCCTTCTGCCGCAGGACCTACACGTTTAGATCTTGATGTCCTGTGGCACATACACATGATCAAGCCCCGCTCCGACAGTCGTTTCACTTTCTACTACGGTCACCCCTACTCCTTATACCATTCTGCCCAACCCCGCTCGCATGCCTATCCAGCTTGTGGCAGATTGGAAATTCCCACCTGACCCCGAGTTTCTAGGGGGTTACGTCTTCCGTTTACCCCGGGTGCACCCAGATCACCTCCCCCTGCCACCCACTTAGGCGAGCAGGACATACCTGCGTCCCGAGGAGACCCCGGGGCTGGACCCATTAGTGCCACCCCGGATTCTGTCCCCATCACCACCGTCACCACCTCTCCGGTCCGTACGACCACTACTTCCTCTTTTTGTCGAGCCACCTCTACTCGCCTCCGTCTCGAGGATGAGATAGCTGCACTGCACGCTGGCGCATCCTCTTCTGCCCCCTCGGTCCCATCCTCTTCCATCTTCACTCACCCATGTTTCCTCGCACTTGAGAGGAACGTGGCCACCATCCTCCGCATTCTCACTCACGTTCATGGCCCACCCCCACCCACACCACCCCCCTCACCACCACCTTCACCCCCTCGACGATCTTCACCTCCACCATCACATTCTTCACCTCTCCCATCACATTCATCATAACATCCATCACCCCCTAGGCGACCATCCCCTCCCACCACCACTTCCATTCCCACCACTTCCTCTACACACACCGTTTCCATTCCCTCCACTTCACCCCCACTCACGACCACTGCTGTCGCCCCCATAGATCCATCACCATCCACTTCCATCACCCCATACGCGCGCCGCAAGAAATTGCAGGTGCGATCAAGATCACTTCCCCCTCCATCCTCTCATACCCCCGTACCCCCACCATCCACCACCGCATTGGTCGCCATTTCACTACCACTCACCATCATCACCACCTCACCACCCATCTCTCACACCTCCTCCACACCCACCCATCCATCACCTCGACCACTTTCTCCGCTTCTTCGCACACCCGTCACCTCTCCCGTCCACTCCCCCACATCTTCCACCGAGGAGGATGAGGATATTTCATGTCCTGCTTTTTGATTTCATTTTCTTTTCCGATCTTCCCCCTTGCATATTTCTGCATCATCATGATTATATCTTATCGCTAGCATTGTCATGTCTAGCTTGGGGGAAGTCATTTTTTCTGTGTGTTGTCGTGTGATGTTTTTATGTGTGCTTGTTTATATATGTAGTGTGGTGTGATTTTCTATCTTTTATTTTCTTTTTCAGTCTCGAATGTGTGTTTTTCTTGTTTTTCATTCCTTTTTGTGTCGGTGCGTATTCCCCCCATTTCCATTGCCCTCTCGTATTTCCATTGCCCTCCCGTATTTACTTCTATTGTATTGAGGGCAATGCAAGTTTCAGCTTGGGGGAGTCGCACTTCGTGCGTCCTTTGTGTCTTTTTCTTCATTTTTTGGGTCGTTTTCATCGTTGTTTTCTTTTTCTTTCTTCCTTTTGTCCTCTCTCTCTCTCTCCTAGAGATGACCCCATATGATGAATTGCCACTAAATCACACACACACACACACACACACACACACACACACACACACACACACACACACCCTAGCATGGCTTCGATTTTAACTTTCACTAACCCTAGGAAGCCGAGTCCTCTTACATTTCATGCATCATGGGTCCACTTGCTTTTATGTGAGTCGTGTGTCGTGCCTAGCTGTTTGGTATGCTTCTACTTTGTGATTTTGATTTATATACATGTCCTGGGATGACCCCTAGATTATCATGCTTCGATTTGAATATGCGGTATTTGCTTCCCGTGACTGCTTCTATATGCATGAATATTTTATATCGTATACTTCAATTCGTATGTGTCGGGATTCCACAATTAGGACTAGGATAACCCATTTAGCCTATTGTAACGACTGGTTTTCATGTACCTGGATTTATTATAATATAATATATGTCTTGGTGGATTTTCTCCTCATATGTGGTTTTCGTCTCCGTAACTTTCATTTTCGATCGTTTCGTCGTGTTTTCTCGTTTCTTCTTTAGGATCGTCGATTTCGGAGCAAGTCATTCGTGACGGGCTTCATAACGGTCGTATCTTACTATTAGATCAAGCCTCGGAGTTTTAGGAATCGATCCTGGAGCTCCGCGCTCCGTATCGGAACTTTTTGGTGCTTATTAGCCGGTGTAAGAAGGGGCACCGACCGACTAGATGACGATCCAGTCGGTCGGCAATCCTTCTTGGACCGACTAGTTGGCTTTCTAAATTTCTCAGGAGTTACTGTTTATCGTTAGTCGGTCTAAGAACGTTGGTTGACCGACTAGGTTGCAAACTAGTCGGTCGGCAATGCTTCTTTAACCGACTGACACATCATCTAAATTTTGGTATCAGTACTGTTCACTCTTAGTCGGTCTAAGAACGTTCACCGACCGACTAGTTGCCAAACTAGTCGGTCAGTAGTTGTTCATCGACCGACTAAATCTAAATCCTATTTTCGTTCAGAAGTTACTGTTTACACTTAGTCGGTCTGCGTTGGTCGACCGACCGACTAGTTGCCAAACTAGTCGGTCAGTGGTTGCTCTTTGACCGACTAATCTGTGTTAAAACCCTAATTTCTGGGCAGCCGCCAGCCCATCCTATTTAAACCCCTCCCAAACATTTTCTTCTTCCTCCACTCGACCAAAAACCCTAGTTTCTCCCCCATTGAGCCCCCTTCTTCCCCAAACCCTTATTCCTTCATTCCAAGCCCAAGATCCATCATCCAAACCATCCCTCAACACATTCTACCTCTCATCTTCCCCAAATCTCATCAAATCCCCCAAATCCCCCCCAAAACCCTAGTTCTCCAAACTTCTCCATTCGTTTCCAGATCTGGTCCCTAGGTTCTCCGGAGTGTTTCTTTCGCCTCCTCACGGTAAGAAATCGATCTCTTGATGTTTTCATAACCTATTGGTATTTTTATGAAACCCTAATGAATGGATGTTGTTTTGGTGATTGTTTCCCCATAACAGCGACTCCCCCGTAGATTAGCATCCGCGAGACGAACCTTCGTGATCGTCATCCCCGGTGCAAGGCAAGTGAAACTTGCCACTTAGGGTTTAGGCCATGTTTTAGGCCATCTTGCTTGTTGTAGGCGTAAAAGAGGCTAGGCGACGAAATGATACTCGCCTAGGCGCAAATTGGGGAACTAGCTTGACAACGAAGCTAGTTCCGACATATATCATGTTGCACAATTACCATGTCATGTTTAATTTCTATTAACGGTACGCAAATTAATTGTCATGTCATTGCATTCTTAAAGTGTTTCCGTGAATGCGTAGCTTCGCTACAATGTTTGTGTTCCTGGCTCGTGTTCCAGAAGCGGGCCATGTGTTGGTTGATAGCCAATGCCCGAAATGCTTGTTTCCGGCTAGGTGCACCCCTACGCCAATTGTTTATGAATCGTGAACTAGAATGCGAGCTCTTGTGCGGGGCAACCCCGGCTCATTTACTGAGCTCGTGTGCGGGGACCCTGGCTCGATTACTTGTGGGTATTGGGGGTAAGAGTTAAGCGGCCAATCAACTGGGAGTCTGCCCGATCAGCAACTGCAGTGGTAAGGCGTAAACTCTGGGTTTTGGGGTAGTGTTAAGCGGCCAATCAGTGTGAATGTTATACCATTCAGCTGTAAGGCGTAAACATCTACAAACAACAGTGAAACGTGAATAGTGAATTGATTGAGATTGTTAGTAGCTTGGCTACTCTTGTCTTGTCCCGTTAATTGTTCTCTTGTACTTATTGTTCACCATGTCTTGCTTTTGCACTCATGTTATAACTGTCATGTCATGCATACTAAAACTGCTAGGTTGCTAGTTGCCTTACTTTCAGTTTCCTTGCCCAAGTCTTTTAGACTTGCTGACATGTGCCCCTTTACTCTTTTGGGTGACACATGTTAGATCCTGAGCCTGAGTACCTTGTTAAGGATGAGGTGTTTGCTGACGCCGAGCCCGAGCTTGTGTTTGACGGGGAGTACGTGGACACTGGGGACCAGTCCTAGTGTCTTCGTTGTGTTTTCCTTTGTTTAGACTGCTGTTTTGTTGTCGGTGCGTAGCACCTATACTTGTGACGTTGTTGCTTTTGTTGGCCTTGTTCTGGGCCTTAGACTCTTTCTTTTAGCCTGGTGGCTTTTCTGGATGTTGAACTTATTTTTTTCATGTTGGACAATTTGTGAGATATGAGATTTTATTTCAGTCTCTCCTTGTGTTGTTATTGTTGTTCCGTTGTGGTTACAGGGACCTGCTTATGTATTATTGACGCTTATCGGGTTTGGGGCTTCACAGCTCCACTCTCGTGCGGACCTTTTCACGTCTCGCCTCCATTTTAGGGAAGCGGGGCGTGACAGGTTTTGTTGGTGGCCCATGCAGGTCCTTCTGTAACTACGATTATCGGAATAGCGATAATAATATTAGAATATCCAACAAACTAAGTTCGACGTCCGAGTCATAAGCTATGAGTCTAATCTGCTTCGTTTTCTGTGTCACTAGATGGCAGGAAGACGATTCACCCGTGGTGGGGGTAGTGGTGCGCTCCCTCATGATGAGGAGCCTGAGCGGGAACCCACCAACGGTGAGATGATGCGGATGATGCTGCAGATGATGCAAGTGCAGCAGGGCATGCTCCTGCAAGTCCAGAATGCTCCACTTGATCGAGCTGCCCGGGCTCTTCCGGATGCCCCTCGCTCTGAGCCGGGAGCGAAGCAATTTCGGGAGCTGGGTCCCGCATATTTTGATGGGTCTGAGGGTCCTCTGGCTGCCTATGAGTGGATTCGGAACATCGACGACAATCTGAAGATGGCCAAGATCACCCCGGCTGGATGGGTTGATTTGGCGAGGAGGCAACTCAAGGATAATGCTCGGAATTGGTGGGATGTGGAAGAGAAGATGTTGGTGGAGCCGATAGCTTGGGCTACCTTTAAGTCCAGGTTTGATGAGGAATTCTTTCCGAAGGCTGCGAAGAAGGAGATGCTGCAGCGCTTCATTGATCTGAAGCAAGGGAGCTTGACGGTGGACCTGTACCATCAAGAGTTCACTAGGCTGAGCCGGTTCGCACCGAAGATGGTGCAGGATGCTGATGAGAGGGCTCAGAGGTTCCTGCAGGGACTTGCTTTGGAGCTCCAGAGTTTTGTGTCTTCCTCTGATCTGGACTCTTATCAGAAGGTTCTGGTCGCTGCCAGGAGGCAGGAGCTGAACCTAAGTCAGAGGAGAGGGCATGTTTCTGGTGCTGGGAAGAGGCCTATGGAGCAGGCCAGAGCGGTGGTTAGGCCTGGTTTCAAGCCTAATCAGCCAGCTCAGTTTAAGAGGCCAGGAGGGCCTATTCTGAAGACTTGCCATTTCTACGGCAAGCCTGGCCACATCAAGGATCAGTGTCGGAAGTTTTTGGGCCAGTGTCTGGTTTGTGGTGATGCTTCCCATGCCGCGAAGGATTATCGGCATGCGAACCAGCTGCGGAGGGCACCTGTTGCAGCACAGCCGTTGCAGCAGCGAGCGTCTGTTCCTGCTGGACGTGGAGCAGCTCTTGTTCCGCAGAGGCAGGCTTTTCAGCAGGCTGTTCCACCGAGGAGGCAGGCTTTTCTGATGACCGCTGTGGAGAGCGAGGCTGTGGATGAGGTTATCGCAGGTAATCCTCAATCTGGCTGTTACTTTCCTAGTTGGTTTTGATTGATTAGATTGTGTTGTTTGCTTGAACATGATTGTTTTCTAGACTAGGGCTTGATTGTTAATTGCTTGTTAGGTGTGGTTTTGGTGTGCACGTTTCCTGCACGAGTCCTCTTTGACTCTGGTGCATCGATGTGCATTATTTCTCGGAGCTTCGTGGAGAGGCATTCCTTGTCGACGTCCCCTCTTCCCAAGAGTTGGAATATCATTACAGGGAATGGCATGGTCTCGGTGCATCGTGGTTGTAATTCTTGCCAGTTGGTGGTCTGTGGACATGAGCTTTTCGCTGATTTCATTGTCCACGACATCATCAACTATGATGCAGTTCTTGGGATGGACTGGCTTGTGAGCTTCTATGCTACGATCGACTGTCGAAGGAAGAAGGTGGTGTTCGAGATTCCCGGACATCCAGTATTTGAGCTCAGTCGTGGTAGCAGTTCGCTTGGTCCTGTCAGATTTCGGGCCAGGCCGGTGGAGGTTGTGGCTATGCGGATGGAGTTGGAGTGGCCAGCTGTGGTGCGTGATTTTGGCGACGTCTTCCCCGAGGAGATGTCTGGTTTACCACCTGATCGAGCTTTAGAATTTTCTATCGATCTTATTCCAGGTGCGCAGCCGATTTCGAAGGCGCCGTATCGTATGGCACCCGCTGAGTTGGAGGAGTTACGGAAGCAGCTGGATGAGCTTTTGCAGAAGGGTTATATCAACCCTAGTGTGTCTCCGTGGGGAGCACCGATGTTGTTGGTGAAGAAGAAGGATGGTTCGCGTCGTATGTGCGTGGACTATCGGGAGTTGAATGCGGTGACCATTAAGAATAAATACCCGTTGCCTCGCATCGATGATATCTTTGATCAGCTTGGAGGTTCGAGGGTGTTTTCTAAATTGGATTTGAGGAGTGGTTACCATCAGTTGAAGGTGAAGAAGGGAGATGTTCCGAAGACAGCGTTCAGGACGAAGTATGGACACTATGAGTTTGTGGTTATGCCTTTCGGTGTAACTAACGCACCCGCAGTTTTCATGAATCTGATGAACCTGATTTTCTACGACTTTTTGGATAAGTTTGTTGTTATTTTTATTGACGACATTCTGATCTATTCGAAGTCGGAGGAAGAGCATGCCTCGCACTTGAGGACGGTATTGGAGATCTTGAGGAAGCATCGTTTGTATGCTAAGTTTTCGAAGTGCGAGTTTTGGCTGGATAAAGTTGCTTTTCTCGGGCATGTGGTGACTGGAGATGGTATTTCAGTGGATCCCGAGAAGATTAGGGCCATCAGAGAGTGGCCTGTTCCGTCGTCTGCATCTGAGATTCGGAGTTTCCTTGGACTTGCTGGTTACTATCGGGTCACGTGAGCGGGTGAAGTTTCTGAAGCCCGCAGCCGAAGCATCAAGCAGCTCAACCGATCGGTTGATACTTCAACCGATCGGGTGACGTCATTTTCTATATATAGGTGCCCTAGGTTTTCAGAAACGAGAGCTTTGTATTTTTTTTGTCTTTTTCTCCATTTGTGACGACTGGAATTTTATTGTTATTTGTAAGTCTTCTGATCTTTGTCAAACTTTAATATAGTCTTAATAGCATTGCTACTACCTCGTTTCAATTGCCTGATCATGATTTTTACGGTTGATTTTCATTTAGATTGCTTTTTAGCTATTATGTGTGAGTAGTTCCTAAATCTGGGATTTTGGTGGAAACCCCTTCGTGGGTTCTCCCTGATGCGTCCATAGGACTAGGATTTCGATAGGGATTAGGAATTTAGATGGTTATGCAGGGTGTTTCATTGTCATCGGCGGGAAAAAGACCGCCTTTGTCCGTCGAGCCAAGGGGGAATAAACTTGGCGGTTGACTCCCTAGCCATAGCTCACGCCCTTAGCGTAGACATCGAATCCTAGCGCGTGGGAACGGTAGGATGAGACGTTGGGAGTTATCGTTGCGAGCTTAGTGCTCCCGGAGTTGGTCAGTGTTAATGGACATGGGAATGCCCACTAACTGAACCTGGGCAGTCCGGCGTATCGTCCTGGGCATCGACCGGAATATCGGGCCCATGGGACACTGGTATCACTCTTAGAGGCAATGTCTCACCACTAAACCCTAATTTCGATCGTATTCCTATCCGTCGGTCGTAATAGTAAGAACACATGATAGGGTGGAAACCGAAGTCCTATGTTTCCTCTTATATTGTTTATCCCTCGTATTCATTTTTTGTGACAAACCAGCGATCTTTCGGGCTAGCTCACCCGTAGGGTGAATCGGTTCCTCTTTGACATAAGCACAACCACGCCTCCCTGTGTTCGACCTCCAAGCCATACTACAACACGGTGCACTTGCGGTATAAATATTTAAATCTGGTACCCCCAATCCTATTGCACCTGTATGCGCTTAAAATTAGGGGACGTCACATATCTTGTTGTAGCCTCCACTGAACTGTAAGAGTCATGACTGTTGGAAGTCTACTCAAAGCATCATGTACGCAATTAACCTTCCTTGGATGATACTAGAGGTCGATGTCGTAATCGGCTATCAGCTCTAACCATCTATGCTGCCTCATATTCAACTCCTTCTGGGTGAAAATAAATTTCAAACTTTTGTGATCATTGAAGATTTTCACTTTCTCACTCAGTAAGAAATGTCTCCAAATCTTCAGGGCAAAGACGACAGCCTCTAGCTCCAAGTCGTGAGTCTAATAATTCTTCTCGTGAATCTTCGACTGCCAAGAAGCATATGTGACCACATGACCATGCTATTGCTGGACACATCCAATGCCTTTGCCTGATGCATCATAAAAGATCTCAAATCCTTCAGTCCTATCTGGTATAGCCAAGACTGGTGCAGACGTCAGCCTTGCTTTCTATATCACAAATGCCTGCTCAACAAGAGTCTGACCATTAAACTTGACATCCTTCCTCGTCAATCGAGTCATGGGCTCGGCTATCCTTGAGAAGTCTTCGATGAATCGACGATAGTAACCTGCCAATCCTAGGAAACTCCTGATGTCTGATACCGACCGAGGGGTAGGCCAATTACTGACTGATGCAACCTTCTCGGGGTCGACAGAGATACCGTCGCCCGATACCACATGTCCAAGAAATGCAATTCGGTCCAGCTAGAATTTGCACTTGATGTACTTGGCATATAATTGATGATGACAAAGCGTCTCCAAAACAATCTATAGATGCTCGGCATGCTCCTCCTCGCTCTTCGAATAGACCAATATATCGTCAATGAATATCGCTACGAATTTATCCAGAAACTCGTAGAATATGAGATTCATGAGATTCATGAATACTGCAAGGGCGTTGGTCACACACGAATGGCATGACAACGAACTCGTAGTGTCCATACTTGGTTCGGAAAGCCGTCTGGTAGATGTCTTCATTCTTCACCTTCACATGATAGTATCCACTCCTGAGATCCAACTTCGAGAAAACTCATGATCCACCAAATTGATCGAAGATGTCATCGATGCGAGGTAACAAGTACTTATTCTTCATAGTGACTTTGTTCAGCTCCCGATAGTTCACGCACATCTTTCTCGATCCGTCCTTCTTCTTGACCAACAGAACAGGTGCACCCCAGGGAGATACGCTTGGATGGATGAATCCTTTCTGCAACTGGTCGTCCAATTGCTTCTGTAGCTCTTCAAGTTCTGAAGGAGCCACACGGTAAGGCGCCTTCGAGATCGGTGGAGTATTCGACATAAGGTCGATGCTGAATTCCAGAGCTCAGTTAGGCAGTAATCCAGAAATATCCTCCAAAAATACATCTTCAAAATCTCGAACCATTGCAGGCTTCTCGGTTCGACTTGCATAGATGCCGATGATCACTTAGTTCGGCTAGGCCCGAAATTTGATAAGTCCGAGCGAACGACTTTCATTGACGAATTCGAACACCGGATGGTCTGGAATCTCAAATACTACTTTCTTCTTGTGACAATCGATAGTAGCATAGAATGTTCCTAACTAATCTATGCCGAGAATAGCATCAAAGTTGGGCGTGTCCACGACTATAAAATCTGCATAGAGCTCATGACTACAAATCACTAGAGGACATGATTTGCATCCCAAGAAAACACTCACCACGCCACTCCCAGTAGTGATATTTCAACTTTTGGAAAGTGGGTAGGTGGGAATCGAGTGATTGACCACGAATCTCCGAGATAAGATACACAATGAAGCTCCGGAATCAAATAAGGCCAGAGCTGGGTGGGAAGCCACTAAGATGACACCTAAGATGATAACAACTAATCTTAGTAAGGGTGACTAACTAATAAGCATGAATATAAAAAGCAATATGAAATACTAGATCTAGATGTTACATGTAATCACTTCATCCTCAGCCTTAGCTTTAACAGATGTCATAATGAATGCTTGGCACTTCGGCTGATAGGCTCGGTTCTGCAGAACCAGAGGCAGTCCACGCTAAGCAGGTCCATGGGCACCTCGCTGAACAGGTCCAGGAACTCCTTGCTGAACAGGTCCAGGTACTTTAACAGGTGCGTGACGATCCTTGCCATGGGGGCAGTCTCTCGCAGCATGATCGGATGCTTCACAGATCAGACATTGGTTCAATATCCTCCTACAATCCTTCTTCTGATGTCCGATCTTGCCACAAAAGAAACAGGTCAGCTGAGCTCGGTCAACAGGAGCAATTGGCCTCTTGAACTGTGTGATCAGGGGAGGCCGAAAATTTCCTCTTGGCACAAACCTAAGTGGCTCCATGTGATCCTTGTTTTCTCTAGCTTGAGGTCCCACTGGAAGTCTTGCCACAACTTCATGGCTTCGTGCAGCATCCAAAACGTCCTGAAGGGTCGCTAGTTTCGCCGAGGTCATTGAGGCTTGAATTTTGGGATTCAGGCCTTGGCAAAACTGAAATGCACAATCTTTTGGGTCCTCGACCATATGGGGTGCGAAGCGGCTGAGCATTGCAAACTCGAGCTCATACTAGTCAACAGTCCTATCTCCTTGGACCAGATTGGCGAAACGTTGCTGAATTTCTCTTTTGGCTGTTTTGGGAAAATACTTGGCGTCGAACCTTTCCCGAAACATGCCCCAAGAGATAGGTCTGACCAAACGCCTTTCTTCCAGTTGCCTCCAGCTCATAGCATTGTCAGTCAGTTTGAGCATTGCGACATCGACCCATCATGCCTGAGGCATACGAGCAGCATTAAGCCTGTCCTCAGTCCCTTGGGCCCATCCTTCAGCATCCAAAGGCCCTTCCTTTCCAGAGAAGCTTTTGGGTTGCAGCTCATGGAATTGCCTAACTCATGGTTCAGCTCGAGAGGGTGGTGGTGCAATCTGAGCAGGTTGCTGTCCTTGCTGAATCAGCTGTTGTTGGATATCCAACATCCCCCTCATGACTCCGAGGAGTTCATTCACGCCGGCACCTCCATTAGTTGCAGTTCCATTCCCATTCCTATTCATGGTGTTGTGTCCTCCTGCCATGCTGAGACAAGAAAATCGGTTAAATTTTGTGTACGAGATAAATCTAGACGTTTTGGCTAATGATAGTATTTCTATTGTCCTGAAGTTTTGCTTAATTAAAGACCTACATGGGCCACTGCAAAAACCTGTCACGCCCCACTTCCCATTATACTTGGGAGCAAGGACGCGAGCGGGTCTGCATGGGCTGAAGCGGTGAAGCTCAAACCCAATAAGCGTCTGTGAATAAAACCATGCGAAGGATCTTGCATGCATTTCAGAAACAACAGAAATAACCATGAATTTAAAGCCAACATCCAGACAAGAGTACACAAAAGTAATATGGCCCCAAGCATGGCCAATAACAACAGATTTCTACGAAGAGGGTACACACCCTACAAAAGTGCAGTAAAAGAGATTCTGAGCAGTAGCAGATAGTGCTCAGCAACTAGTTCTCAGTGGGGAGAAATTTTGGATCAGCGTACTCCTGGTCCAAAGGGTCAGTCTCCTCAATCAACTTGTCCTCAATGTAACTTGTCTCGTGAACTGACCTACATTTGAAACAACGTAGAAATATATGTCAGCAAGGGTCATTGGCAAGCAAAAGTGAGAGTGGGACCCTTGGCAAGGTTTTCGAAATCATTTACATGGCAGTTAAGCATTTGTGAACAAATAAACAATTATAATTTCTAAGCAGTTCAAACAGAGATTACATTAGCATGACAGTTTTATTATAAGTGAAAGCGGTAGCAGGTCTATTATGTATGAAAACATGGCAGTTCAATCATAAGTGAAAACATGTCAGTTCTATTATATGTGGAAGCAGTAACAACTCTAAAAGTGAAAACAATTACAATTCTACATGTCACGCATTTCAATATAGCAGTTTTCAAGTTGTTCAAGAGTGTATTTAACTAGTGACTAAGGTTCACGTCGTTAGGCGGCTAGCAATTGAATCTACCTTCACGTTCCCTCGAAAGTGACCCGTTTACTACTGACTATTGCCTGTGAACCCAACCCCACCCACATATACTTTTTGGACCACGAGCCAGAACCATCCAAACCGGGCCGCATGTTTTATAATACTGGAACGCAAGCCAGACTAGCCAAACCGGCCCACACGATAGCCAAATCTTGGCATGCAATATCTATGGTTAGCCAAACCGGCCCGCACGGTCACGTTCTATGAGTATCAATTGTTTCAAGAGGTTCATATATGTCCAGCAGTACAATTCATGTTGTTATAATACATGGAATTCCAACAGGTAAATTGCAAGAGTAGGAAACGTGGTATAAAGCAATATTTAAATGTCGCAATGTTTAAAAGCATGTAGAAGGAATGCACACTTGCCTAATTTAGTCGATTTCAGGTGTCCATGTGATCGTAATGAGGGGCGTGTTTTATCTGCGTCATTGGATTTATCATATTAGGCTAAAAGATTTTAACTAATTAAATAATATTGAAACTAACATATATATACATATTTATTATATAACAACCTATTATAACATATAATCCAACACTAACATATTATATACTATACTATATACTAACCCATACTGTATATGATAACAAAACTAACTTTTAACTAACTCAATATTCAGAAAATAATAACTTATAAACTAATTTTAAAAAACTTAGTTTAAAACTAACATATAACATTAAACTAACATTAAACTAACTAAAAATAATTTATAAAATAATATAAATTTATAATTATAACCTTAAATAAACTTACCCTCTCACCTACTCATCTGACTCCTTCTCTTCTTCCTTTCTTCTTGTTCTATATTTTATTTCTTCTTCCTTTTATTCTTTTTCTTTTGAATGGAAGGAGAGGAGCTCCAGGGGTGGCGGCTCCAGCGGTCTCAGGCGGCAGGCAGGCAGCTGGCAGGGTGACACACGGGCGGCAGGGGGCGCAGTATATGGCAGCTGGGCGGGCGGTAGACGACAGCTGGGAAGGCAGCCAGGGGGCGACAGCGGAGCGGCTGGGGCAGCAGCAGGGCGGCGTGGGTTGCAGGCGCACACGGGGCTGCAGTAGGGTGGAGCAGCAACTGCGGCAGGGTGGCAGGGCGATGCATGCGACCAGGGGGTGGCGCATGCTGAGGGAGGTGGGGGCTCCAGACTGGGCTGAGGGAGATCTGATTTCAGATTTAGATCTGAACTCAGATCTGTTTTGATTTTGATTTCTTCCCTCTCAATTCTCTGATTTCTGATCTAGTCTTGGTGTTTGATTTGGATTGTATGTTGATTTGTTTTGAATGTTGTGTTTGGGTTTGTTGATTGAGAACAAAATAGGAAGGGGATGAACAGAGAGAGGGGAGGAGATGAAGATCATGCTGCTGCTGTTGTTGTTTCTTTTAAAACAGTGAAATGGGGGTTAACCGATTTTTGAGGGTGATTTGATGAGAATGAGTTGGCTGTGGGGGAGGAATAATATTGCATGTTAGATCTCACCGAATTATTTTGGTGGGATTAATAGGTAGGGTTAGGGGTTAGAGTAATTAGTTAGGGATCAAAGTTAATTAATTACGATATGGTAAAAATTCTAAAAGCAGAGGCGTGCTCGCGTCGACGCGTAGAAAAACATACGGACGAAAAACGCTTGGGCGACTGAAATAAAATACAGGCACACAGGAAAACAAACATGCCAAAAATACAGGCCGTTACAAATGCAGTCCCTTTAAAAGTCTTATCTACTTTATTCTTCATTTTCCAAACTTGGTTTCTGGCAGTTGCTCCTTCATTCACAACCCAACATATACAAAGACATAGCTAAGAAACTGAAACACCTACAAACTCACAAAATGAAACACATCCAAGCCCATAAACTGAAACAAAATAAAGCCCTATGCAAGCCACCTTTGTATGCCATGGAGAGCCATGAGTGAAACTAACACTTATTGGGGGATAAAGGAGCCATCACGCCATATACCAAGGATTTCTTAATAACATAGGGACAACGTATTCAAAATTTGTTCATCATCATAGAGTTGTTTGCAAAACATTCACTATACATATTAAACCAAATTATTTCTTAATACAATAGGGACAAAGTGATCAAAATTTGTTCATCATCATATGGCCATTTGCAAAACAGTTCAATATACATATTAAATCATATATGAATCTGAAACACATGCAAGCTGAGAAACTGAAACACATCCAAGCCCAGAAAATGCAACACTTCCAAGAACAGAAACAAACCACATTCAAGCTCAAAAATCGAAACACATCCAAGCTCAGAAACTGAAACTCATTCTAGCTCAAAAACTGAAACACATCCAAGCTCAGAAACTAAAACACATCCAAGCCCAGAAAATGCAACACTACCAAGCCAAAAAACTGAAACACATTAAAGCTCAAAAAATGAAACACATCCAAGATCAGAACTGAAGCACATCCAAACCCAGAAACTGAAAAACATCCACGCCAAGAAACTGAATCACATTCAAGATCAAAAACTGAAACACAGCCAAGCTCATAAACAGAAACACATCCAAGCCCAGACAATGCAACACTACAAAGCCCAGATACCGAAACACCTTAAGCTTGAAAACTGAAACCCATCCAAGCTCATAAACACATCCAAGCACAGAAAATGCAACACATCCAAAAATAGAAAATGAAACACATTAAAGCTCAAAAACTGAAACACATCCAAGCTGAGAAACTGAAACACATCCAAGCCCAGAAAATGCAACACTTCCAAGAACAAAAACTGAACCACAATCAAGCTCAAAAACTGAAACACATCCAAGCTCAGAAACTGAAACTAATCTAAGCACAGAAAATGCACCACATCCAAGCCCAGAAACTGAAATACATTAAAGCTCAAAAACTGAAACACATCCAAGCTCAGATACTGAAACACATCCAAGCCCAGAAAATGCAACACTACCAAGCCCAGAAACCGAAACACATTAAAGCTCAAAAACTGAAACACATCCAAGCTCATAAACTAAAACACACCCAAGCACAGAAAATGCAACACATCCATAAATAGAAACTGAAACACATTCATGCTCAAACACATAGATTCAAAACATAGAGATTGTGTGGTAACATTAACAATAACAAAAAACCATCCCCATAGAAACTACCTGAACCCACCTCAAAACCATCCCCAACCCACCATAAAAACCATCCCCAACCCACCAAAAATCCAACGTCCCCACCCAGCATCATCTCAGGCTTTTTCATATCCTTTTTCATATCATGTAGCTCGCAAATCCATATCTATATCATCAATTAAAGCATCAATCATAAGGTTCCTACCCGAGTGTGGCACTGCCAAAAATCGCCAAGCTTCCATCTCATCCATGCTTAAGTCCTTAAACAACTTCAACAAGAGGTTGGACGGATACTCTGTAAACTCGCACATACACTGAGCAAGTGTTTCGATCCAGTGAGAGTGTGAGCTCCTTATCGCATCCACGACCTCTTTAACATTATTAGCTATTTCCCATATGACGTCGGGATCATACCTCCCAACTCGTCTACGATGTTTCTTTTTCCCCCGTGAGTGTGGGGTAGCATGGCTTGTCCATCCTGGACAATGACTGTCGAGGCATTGTGGGGGATGTCCTGTGGGGCATATTGGCTTGGAGAAGGAATAGGTGTCGGTTTAGGACTTGCTTGCTCTCCTTCACCTCCAGAAAATGGGCCTCCAAAGTTATCGTACACCGACTTACTGAAATTACTCTTTGCAGAGTTATCCCCTATAATGACCACAAGATCGTCAGACCATGGTATGGGATGGTTCACATACGCTTGCTTCCTATGGTTTGCCTGAACGGTTATAAGAGAAATTATGATCATGTTTATTCAAAGCTATATTTAATTTATTACCAGCTATCCTTTAATGTAGATATAAGTAAATACCATAGCCCAGGTTGCATATGTTTCAGGATCAAGTTCAATGATCTTCTTCTCAGCACACCATCCAGCCCCGCTCATATCCATGCACTCATACACATCTTTGAGACATGTCTTCAATGCTTTCATGTAATTATTGACATTCACACTTGTGAAGTTCGTCCCATGAATGTTATTGATGTGTGCAGCAGTAGCATTGAATGCAGTCCCTTTAAAAGTCTTATCTATTTTATGTCTCTGCCGTGCAAGTTCCGCAAGGAAATGAATGAGTGTCTCATCATGCTCGGTCTTCCACAATTTGTTGTATTGGAAAGATGCGGATGGTTTCTTGGACTTTTCCTAGGACTTGACACCGACCCATCGGCCTCCTCGCTACGTCGGCTCGACTTCTTAGATGAATCACTGCCGGACGTTTGGTCATTCCCACTTGGTGGCGTGGGCATATCGAATGCACCTTGCGACGAGGGGCTTCTGAAAGTATGGATTCCCCCTTGGAGCATATTCATATACCCAGGTCCACTCGGCGAGGGCTTTGCCATGGGCATTGGCATTGGCATGCTGAAATTGGCATATTGTGGATATGCCATACCGGGTCCACCTCCTAGGAAGCCATGCATGGGGAATTGCATATTAGGCATCCTCTGGGGCATAGGTCGGTTGCTAAGTGGATCCATCCGTCTTTCTGCATCTCCCTATTGTGTCCCATATACAGTTTCATACAATGGTTACATAAGATCACTACCGTCCCGGAATGGAACACCCCCTGCCCTGAATTGGATGACCCTTCCATTCCTACAACATCAATAATATGAAATTGAAAGTGCAAAATTTGGGATAATAACGTCCAACCACCATAGAAATAGATACTATAATGAAGGATGTAGAAAACTACAGAATTAAACTACTAATTTTAATGCAGTTAATGGCTAAGACAAATCATGCATCAATTGTCATAAGCAACATAGCAAACGTAATGTAATACTCAAGATACATGGTTAAAATGTCAGAATGAATAGGCAAAGTATAAGATGACCCCCTCATAGCCCATGCTCTACAGTGTTCTCGTTATTATTTATGTTGCAGAAGTCCACCCACATTTCTCAAGCTATCTGCTCCCTGTGCAGTTCCCATTGATCCATTTGTTTGGTTTGTTCACGAATGGGCAACTGTTGGGAAAGATCCATAACATCATTATCATGCTCATCGATAACATCGACATCCTCCTTAAACCCATCAACATCTTCATTTAGTTGGGGGTCAAGAGGATATGCTATTTGGATATAATTATGCAAAACAGTGCAAGCTAGGACGGTATCAACCTGACCGTTGAATTGGTAGTGAGGCTTGGCAGACAAAATTTTAAACTTGTTCTTTAGGATACCAAATGTCGACTCGATCTTTGACTTAAGGTAGAATGACGTAGGTTAAATAGCTCTCTTCGGTTTCGAGGAACCCGATCAATATGGTCCTTCAGATGGTATCTAACACCCCTGTATGGAGATATGAAACCGGGCATAGTAGTATATCCAGCATCGCAAAGGTAATATTTACCTACATTCGAAAAAATAAACCCAGTTTATGATCCAACGCTTTCTTAGAAACGTATATATGATTTTTATGTAAAAGGATGCATATTACCTTCTTACACTTGTAGCCCTATTGGGGGGTGAAGACAAGGCATATTTTAGGACCGTAAAATCATTTGTGGATCATTTCCACCCGGCCATTACGTATGTGAATCTTTTATAACAGCTTCTAGCACATTTTACGTAACCCATTTACGACCTCTAAAGCGGGGTACGAGCCTGGCTGGGAGCATGGCATCTATGTGCATCCCATCAATGAGACCAATGAAATCCTACAACGTAATCAATGAGCCCAATTTGTAATCACCATGACGATACTTATTATACTGACACATAAACAGATAATCACACAAACCTTTAAAAATGAAAACCAATTAGGATTATTGACTATCTCTGGTGGCATCTCATTAGGAGCTTTCTTCATGAACATATCCCGAAGTGAACACACTCCCGCCATAACGTTTTTAAAATACCAGCTAACTGTCCCCCATCCCCTTATAAAATCCACTTACATGACTCTATTCTTTGACTTGTGCCCTACAATATACATGAATATGGCCACCTGCTCCTCTATGGAGACATGAATAGTTTCCTTGAGAAGACCACGATGTCGCATTAATGATGTAAGATTCATGAAAGCATAGCTGCGCATTCGTAAGTAGTGCAAACAACAACTGTCAGACCCATGCAGAATCTCCACATATGGGATTTTCTATGCAGATCCCGCATATCAGAGGGCTCTCTGGGTATAGGGTCGGTCCTACCAAACTTGTGAAGTTGTAATGCTAAGAGGACAAACATTTTTGCTGCCAAGGCAGAGGTACATAACTCACAAGCCGAATGGTCTCCTTGTATATCCATGCCCACCTTATTTGCATCAAACATAACTTAAAGCGTAAGTGATGACTGACATATGATATTACCATAAAGTATGGCATGGGAAAAAGAAACATGTCACTATCCAGTATCATATATAACTTATGGCATAGGAAAAATAAACCTTTTGATATCCACTATCATTTAAATCCATATCATATAAATATATGAAAAACACATTTCATATATAATTGTGCATATCAAAAAAATTAGCCCTAAGTATATTTGTTTAATCAGTTTCACAACTGGGTTCTTTGCCGTTGCTCCTTCCATTTCAACCTAGAAATCAACCGGCATAAATCAAGGGACAAACCCCCACTTCATAAATAATCCAATCAACCATTGTACTCAAGTAACTAGGGCAGAATGAAACAGATATAAAAAAGACTTAACTTTTGAAAATTTAACATGAAATCGATTTGATGTAAAACCTTCAAAAAATTCCCTTTCATTGCATATGTATCTCCAACACTATCATAAACAAATTGGGGAATAAAAGGAACCATCGAGCAAGTCATCCAACATGTATGAAGGTTGCAAAGCCAAGCGAACCTAATTCATTTTTAATTTTACATCATTGGGCTATTTGGAATAATGCACATGTCATATCATTCATCTATCACCCCCAAACGTCTAGCATTATGAATTACAGAAACACCATTAATATGGTGTCTGTAGTGGAGCTCCATTTGGAGCTTGTATATGTTTCAGTTTCTGAGCTTGTATGTGTTACTGCAAAATATCGAATCCATACTACTTTCGCACGCAAATTATTCAATAATGAACATTTAACGGCTACAAAAACCTCGCATGTAAACAACAAAGCCATAGCCCTCAGTATTTATGTTTAATCAGTTTCACAACTGGTTGCTTTACCATTGCTCCTTCCATTTCAACCCAGAAATCAACCGTCATAAATCAAGGGAAAAATCGCACTTCATAAAAAATCAAATCACCCATTGTACTCAAGTAAACAAGGGCAGAATGAAACAGATATAAAAAGACTTAAAATTTGAAATTTTAACATGAAATCGACTTGATGTAAAACATTCAAAAAAATCCCTTTCATTGCATATGTGACCGACGCCCCGCTTGAGTTGCGGCGGCGCGGTGTCGTTTACCGCAAGTTTCACGGTTAGTGTAGGGTGCGGGAATATCGAACTCAGGGAGGCGAGGTTGTGCTTGGGTCAGGTAGGACCTAAATCACCCCGAGGGGCGAGCTAGCCCGAATCGGTGAATGGTTGTCACGAAAGGAAATAAAAGGGTATGAACAACAAGAAAGAAAACCCGGGACTTTGGTTTCCAGCCCGACGAGAGACTCTCGCCGATGCGGCCTACGGGCATGGATAGCGATCGAGATTAGGGTCTAATGGTGAGACGTTGCCTCTGAAAGTGGTACCGGTGTCCCACGGGCCCGATATTCCGGTCGGTGCCCAGGATGATACACCGGACTTCCTGGATTCGATCAGTGGGCACTCCCGTGTCCATTAACACTGATCGATCCCGGGAGCACTAAGCCCGCAACGATATCTCCCAATGTCTCATCCTGCCGCTCCCGCGTGCTAGGATTCGGCGTCTACACTAAGGGTGTGAGCTATGGCTAGGGAGTCAACCGCCAAGTTTATTCCACATTGGCCCAACGGTCAAAGGCGGTCATTTTCCCGCCGATGACAATGAAACACCCCGCGTAACCGTTAGGTTCCTACTCCCTATCGATTTCCTAACCCTATGGACGCATCGGGAAGAGCCCCCGAAGGGGGTTCCACCAAAATCCCAGATTTGGGAACTACTCACAAAAATTCATGAAAAAGCGATCTAAATGAAATTTAACCGTTGGAATCATAATCGGACAATTGCAATGCGGAAGTAATGGAGTAATAAAGACAATACTAAAATTTTAGAAAGATCTGAAAACTTACAAAAGAGTAACAATTACAGCCGTCACAAGGAAATAAAACAGTAGAAAAAATAACAGCTCTCGTTTCTGGAACCCTAGGGGTTCTATTTATAGACCTTCGCATCAACCGATCGGTTGACAAGTCAACCGATCGGTTGATCCGTTACAAATTAATAACAGAAAACGGCGAGCTTTCACCTGATCACATGAACCGGTCGGGTGAGTTCTTGAGTGACCGGTTGGATCTTGGAGCAGTCGGGTGAATCGATTGGTTCGACGTCCGTGTCTTCAGCTCTTCTTTTTCAGCTACAGATGAACCGATCGGGTGAGAGTCACCCGATCGGTTGGCGTTTTGCTTCGAGAAAACAGAGAACAGCCCCCGCTGAATCAGTCTGCGAACCGGTCGGGTGACTTCTTTGTGAGCTGCGGCAGAGACCGGGTGGTGCACGCGTGCATCACCCGATCGGTTGGAGATGACCAACCGACCGGGTGAGGGGCTGAAAGATGAATTCTTTGGCGTTTGACCCCCTGGATCACGCGTGACTTCTCCCATTTCTCCGGGGACTTGGGATATCATCGTTAAACGTCCCCTACGTGGTCAATCCCCTGCAATCATGGATAAACAAAGAAAAGTGAAAGAAAACGGGAAAATACACGAAAACGAATAAGAGACTGCGGAAAAACACGGTGAAACACAAAAGAAAACGTGCGTGAATATATGAAATATAAACGCACGTCAAAATCCCCCAAGCTGAACTCTTCCTCGTCCTCGAGGAAGAAGAGTGAGAGTAGGAGCTCGGAAGGGAAAAATAGAGAGGAAGAAAGAAGAAGAAAACTCTAAGCCCTAGATCGTCCACCAGAGCCACCAAAATCAAAACCGCCACACCAAGCAAGCAAACGCCAAATCACACCACTAAACCTAGGAAAGCGAGTCCAAATAAGTGTCGTGGGTCCACGCGGTGAGGCGCGAGTGAGCGTGGTCGCGTGCTAGCAAATGGTGATGCTTTCTACAATGTGCTATGAGGCTCGATATACACAAATCCAAGATATGACCCAAAATATCGATCCGAATTGAATTAAGCGGTGAATATAAGTTCAAGCATGCATGAGAAGAGTGAGAATAGAAGCGTATCATGCATCGGGGACTCCACAACTAGGGTTAAGGAAATCACGCCACTATAGCCTAGATACTAGCTAAAAAGTTCCTAAGCCAAGTGTTTTCGATAACGACGGGGGGTTGAGATGATGTGGAGAAGAACACTCGGTGCAAATTCTCGCCTTCCCTTTATTCTTGGCAAGTATGAAAAAATATTCACACGGAAATTTTTTTGGGTTTTGGGCATTTGTATTTTTTTTTTGGATTTTTGGGCTATACACAATTTTTCTTTTCTTTTCTTTTTGGGTTTTTCTTTTCTTTTCTCCTTTTTTTGGATTTTTGGCTATACACATGTGTACTCTCCCAAGTGGGAGAACGGTACACGACGAGGGGATTTGCACCAAGTAAAACAAAAAAGAAGTCGAAATCTAAACACTCGGGCAAAGGAAACTATTCTCGCTAAACAGAGCATAGGCTAAATCGGTTATCCTAGTCCTTAGTTGTGGAATCCCGACGCATGCGAATTGAAGTATACGATATAAGTATAGCATGCATATAGTGGAAACAAATACCGCATATTCAAATCGGAGCATGATAATCTAGGGGTCATTCCTGAACAGGTATATAAAGTAAAATCACAAAGCAGAAGCACACCAAATGCTAGTCACGACACACGACTCACAAAAAGCTAAGTGGACCCACGATGCGTGAAATGCAAGAGGACTCGAAATCCTAGGGTTAGTGAGTGTGATTATCGATGCAATGCTAGGTGTGTGTGACTTTGTGGCGATTCATCATAGGATTCATCTATAGGAGAAAGAGCTAAAAAAAAGAAAAAACACGGAGAAAAACGACACAAATAAACGAAAAGAAGGACTCAAACGACGCACACAGTGCGACTCCCCCAAGCTGAAGTTTGCATTGCCCTCAATGCAATATGAGTGAGTACGGGAGGGCAATGAAAATAGGGGGGGATACGCACTGACACAAAAAGAAATGAAAATGAGGAAAACACATAGATGAAACTGAAAAAGAAAGAAAGATCAAAATCAAAATCAAACAATACGAAAATAAAAATAAAACCACACGACACGACACTCAAAAAATGAAAAACAAGCACACACACAAAAATGAGAAAAACAAACCAAACACGACAGCACACCAAAATAGACGTCCCCCAAGCTAGACCAGAAAGTGCTAGCGAAATGATGTGATCGATGAAATGCAGAGATGTGCAAGGGGGAGTCAAAAACAAAAGAGGTGAAATCAGAAAGCAGGAGGAGGTGAGTCCTCGTCCTCCTCGGAAGAGGGTGTGGATGGGTGGTCGGGGGAGGCTGGGGGTGTGCTGAGAAGTGGGGAATGAGGCGAAGGAATAGGGGCAGTGGTGGTGTGAACAATGGGAGGAGTGTCGGTGGTGGTGGGTGGTGGTGGTAGGAAGGCGATCAAGGCGGTGGTGAGAGGAATAGAAATGGAGGAAGTAGATGCGGTGGTGACGGTAGTGGGAGGTGGTGGGAGGGATCTGGATCGCACCGGCAATTTCCTCCGGCGCACGTATGGAGTGACGGAGGAGGAGGGAGGTAGCGTGGGTGCGGTGGAAGTGGTCGGGAGGGGTGAAGTGGATGCCGGGATGGGATGTTAAGAGGGAGGAGAAGAATGTGGTGAGGGGGGTGATGGATGTGTGGAAGTGTGGGTGGGTGGAGGAGAAGATCGCCGGGGTGGTGAAGGTGGAGGTGGTCCGTGGATATGAGTAAGAAGGCGGAGGATGGCGGCCACGTTCCTCTCAAGTGCGAGGAAACGTGGGTGAGTAAGAAAGGAGGATGGCGATGGGTCCGAGGAAGCAGAGGACATGGCGAGCTCACGAAGGGCAGCGACCTCCCTCTCAAGTCCCAGACGGGCGGATACCTGACGGCGACCAAAAGATGTAGACTGACGCGAGGCAGAGGTGGTGCCGCCAGGTATGGTCGAAGAGGTGCCGGCGGCAGTGGTCATGCCGGCACAGGAGACAAGGCCAGAAATGGCCGCAAAGAGGTGCTCAGACGTGATCGGTCCCGGAGCAGAAACAGGACGACTCGGGCCAGCCCCTAAATCTCCCCCAGACGCAGGGATATCCTACTCGCCTAAGTGGGCGGCAGGGGACGGTGGTCTGCGGGCGTCTGCGGGAAAGAAAGGAAGATTCAACCCAGCTAAGAAGTCGGGATCAGGAGGAAAAGTCCAATCTCCCACGAGAGCAAGGGTCATGCGAGCGGGGTTGGCCAGAATGGTGTAAGGGGCTGGGGGGTGGCCATAATGAAATATGAAGCGGCCATCCGAGCGGGGTTTAATCATGTGGATGTGCCGCAGGACATCAATATCAAGATGTGAGGGTCCTGCGGCAGCTGGAAGATTATTGGGGATGGCAATATTGAATTGGGTGTGAGAGCAGATGATCGTGATGATGCCCCCACAACAAAACTTCCCCTTACCGGCCTGGCTGATCTCGAGTAGCTTGAAAACAAGCCAATCGCTACCATGGATGGGGACGGTAGGGGCCCTGAAGCTTATTCCATCATCATCCCGGACATAAGGAAAAGTCATGGCCCAAAGGATAAAAAGGTCAGGGATAGTCACAGTGCCGGACTCGTCCCTAGGAAAGAATGCAGATGAAATGATCCTGTGGGCTAGACGAAACACGGGATGAATGATGGAGGAGGTGGAGAGAGGGAGTAATGGAGGAGTAGAGGGCATGTGGGAGTGAGGATCGGTTGTTGGGGAAGAGGGGAAGGCGAAACGACGACGGATTTTGCGATCGGGCGAGGGTGAAAACGAGCGGGTGTCGGGGGGTTTATATAGGGTTTTAAGTCGAACCGATCGGGTGACTTGTCACCCGATCGGTTGACGGTTAGGTCGAAATTCTTGCCGAAGAAATGCTACAGGCGAACCGGTCGGGTGACTTGTCAACCGATCGGTTGGCCGCTCCACTCATTTTCCCGATAACTTAGGGCTGCTCACCCGGTCACGTCAACCGATCGCGCTCGAACTCAACCGATCGGTTGATATTCCCCAAAAATTTCCGAGAGTTCTCCCCAGCTCACCCGGTCTGCCACCCGGTCTCTTCATTACTCAACCGATCGGGTCATATGGGGACAGATCTAGGCATGTATCTGATACATCCCAACCGATCGGGTGAGTTGTCATCCGATCGGTTGGGGCTTGTTTCCTGTAAAAACCAATAGAATTGTTTAAGTCCCCGAACGGATGTTCTCGCGGCTGATTTTATTTATAAAAATAGACAAAATAAAGTCAAAAATAACGTTGAAAAGTGGGGAAAAAGTTTAGAACATGGGTTGCCTCCCATAAAGCTCACTTGTTTAACGTCGTTGGCTCGACGCCCGCAAGAGATGCTCATGGTGGTCGATACGGGTGATGCCCGAAGTTTGGCATCTCTTTCTCGTTGGAGCTGAAGGCGCTTGGAGTAGTCAACGGCTGGAAAAATACTTGCTCGACTACCCTCCCCTTGTTCTTGGGATCCGGGGGCTTTTCCTTGGTGTTGGCGCTTCCCGCCATCTTCTTCAGGATCCGGACCTCGTCTTTAGTGAGGTACGTGGGCTCTTTCCCCGTTCTCCTCACAGGAGGAGCCTTGGGGAACCCGGGAGGGGTCGTTCTTGCTGCACTCGGTTTTCCAGCAACTTCTTTGTACTCGGGGCCGTCTCCATCTTCTGAATCCCCCAAGTCATCGGGGGGGTTTCTCAGGAGAATCTCCCAGGAGCTCTCCTCTGCAGCTTTTTCTTCTTCTATCTCAAGTAAATTGCACCGAGGGTCATCAGGGGGATCGGGGTGCTTCATGGATAATTCCAGATCAAACTCAACTTTCTCTCCGCTGACGTTCAAAGAGAGTTTTCCGTTCTTCACATCTATTAGAACGCCAGCAGTGGCCATGAAAGGCCATCCCAGGATAATGGGGGTGTGTGCGTCTTCAGGCATGTCCATGACTACAAAGTCCACAGGCACATGCACCCCTCTCACATTCACGGGGAGGTCATCCACAATTCCCACCGGATATTTGACCGACCGGTCAGCTAGTTGTAGGGTCATGCCGGTGGGCTCCAAATCACCCATTCCTATCCTTTTGTACATCGACAAGGGCATCAAACTTACACTCGCTCCAAGATCGACGAGTGCACGATGAATCTTTACTGCCCCGATCGTGCAAGGAATTGAGAAGCTCCCCGGGTCTTTAAGTTTCGGCGGATTTGCCCTCTGGATAAGAGCGCTACACTCCGCCGTCAACACTACTTTCTCTTTTCTAGACCCTCTCGTCACCAAATCTTTCAAGAATTTTGCATAGGAGGGGATTGTTTCGATTGCTTCTAGGAAGGGGATTTGCAGGCTTAGGTCCTTGACCATGGCGAAGAACTTGCCATATTTCTCATCAATTTTTGCCTGAGCCAACCGTTGTGGAAATGGCACAACGGGTTTATACACTTTCGGGCTCTCTTCCTCATTCTTCTCTTCTTCAGAGGCTCACTCCGGAGTCATAGGATTTGATGACGAAGCACCGGCGTCATTTGATTTTTCGGTCGGTCTCTCAACGACCAATGGTGCCTCAGGGTTGCTAGGGGGCACTCTAGTAGGAATTTGTGTCCCGCTTCTCAGAACGATAGCGGACACATTTGCGTGCTCGTGCACGAGTGCCGATGTTTGGGTTGCTCCCCTCGGGTTCACCTCCGGTTGTGGCGGTAATTGGTTTTGTGACCTTGCAAGGTTCGCCACTTGTAACCCCAGCTGGGTTACTTGGTCCGTGAGGGTCCGCTGACCCATTTCTAGCTTTTGGTTGATCCTCTCCTGGTTGGTAATATATTGAGTCAAGAGAGACTCAACCGGAGAGACGGCCCTCTGTTGGCCATACTGCTGCTGCTGCTGGAACGGCTGCTGATTCCTGGGGGCGTAAGATTGTTGCTGAGTTTGTTGCTGAAATGGTTGCTGCTGTGGCCTAGCCGGCTGATAAGTTTGTTGCTGCGGCTGCTGAGGCGGTGAGGGCTGAAATGGTGGCCGGTAACTGAAGTTTGGGTGGTTTCGGTTGTTTGGAGAGTAGGCCGGGTTGGAATTTGTCCTTGGCGGATACGGCGCATTTCCCGTAGGGTTGTAAAATAGTGCGCTCGCCTGATCCAACGGTGGTGAGATGTCACCACCGTCGAATTCCCCAAAGAATTCGGACTCTACCGCAGAAATTTGCTGTGTACCGGCCCCACCGGCTCCTACCATTAGTGCGGAGATCTGGGTCGAAAGCAAGTCGAACTTGCTTGAAAGTTTGTCGACGTCCTCGACTCTGTGTATACCCCCGGATCTTGGTGTGGCTCTCTCGTCACACCACCGCTCATTGTTGGATGCCATATTTTCCAGAATATGCCTGGCATCCTCCTCGCTCCTAGACATGAAGGAACCCCCAGCCGCGGCGTCCATAGAAGATTTCAGGTCATCCCTCAACCCATTGTAGAACAGATTAATAATCTGTCACTTCGGAAGCTCATGGTGAGGGCATCTTCTTTGCATCTCTTTATATCTCGTCCAAGCTTCATGCAAGGACTCGTGGCTGGCCTGGGAGAAGGAGGAGATCTCACTCCTCAACTTCATGGTCTTCCCCGGAGGAAAGAACTTCGTCAGAAAAGCGTTGGAGAGCTTCTCCCAGGTGTTGAAAGTGTTAGGGTCCTTCCCCCTCAGCCATTGCTTGGCTTTGTCTCGCAAAGAGAAGGGGAACAGCTTCAGACGGATAGCCTCTGTCGTGACACCATTAATCCGGAAGGTGTCACACTTCTCCAAGAAGGAGTCTAGGTGCTCGATCGGGCTCTCCATGGGTGCACCCGCAAACTGGTCCTGCTGGATCCATGTCACTAGAGACGGCTTCAGCTCAAAGCTTTGGGCCACAACAGCTGGAGATCGGATGGCGGAAGTCGACTCGATGGATGGCATCGAGTACTCCAGCAGAGACTTGTGAGGTGGGGTGTTCTCCTCCATGGATTCAGGATCTTCCCTTCTTCGCTTCTCGGCGGCCAAACGCCTAAGGGTGGCGTTAATCTCTGGATCAAGGGGAATCAAGTCATCAAGACTCCTTGAACTCCTGCGCATGAAAAACAACAAACACCCGTGAAGCGACAAGTGGGAAAGAAACAGAAAAAATAAGAAAAATAAATAAGAAAAATAAATAAAAAAGAAAAAAGAAAAAAAAAGAAAAAGGAGAATGCGAAAATTATCGCGAGGTAGGGATGTGAGCTAGACACGAGGGTTCAAGAGATCCTAAAATAACAAGCACGTTGCTTCCCCGGCAACGGCGCCATAAACTTGACCGACGCCCCGCTTGAGTTGCGGCGGCGCGGTGTCGTTTACCGCAAGTTTCACGGTTAGTGTAGGGTGCGGGAATATCGAACTCAGGGAGGCGAGGTTGTGCTTGGGTCAGGTAGGACCTAAATCACCCCGAGGGGCGAGCTAGCCCGAATCGGTGAATGGTTGTCACGAAAGGAAATAAAAGGGTATGAACAACAAGAAAGAAAACCCGGGACTTTGGTTTCCAGCCTGACGAGAGACTCTCGCCGATGCGGCCTACGGGCATGGATAGCGATCGGGATTAGGGTCTAATGGTGAGACGTTGCCTCTGAAAGTGGTACCGGTGTCCCACGGGCCCGATATTCTGGTCGGTGCCCAGGATGATACACCGGACTTCCCGGATTCGATCAGTGGCCACTCCCGTGTCCATTAACACTGATCGATCCCGGGAGCACTAAGCCCGCAACGATATCTCCCAACGTCTCATCATGCCGCTCCCGCGTGCTAGGATTCGGCATCTACGCTAAGGGTGTGAGCTATGGCTAGGGAGTCAACCGCCAAGTTTATTCCCCCTTGGACCAACGGTCAAAGGCGGTCTTTTTCCCGCCGATGACAATGAAACACCCCGCGTAACCGTTAGATTCCTACCTCCTATCGATTTCCTAACCCTATGGACGCATCGGGAAGAGCCCCCGAAGGGGTTTCCACCAAAATCCCAGATTTGGGAACTACTCACAAAAATTCATGAAAAAACGATCTAAATGAAATTTAACCGTTGGAATCATAATCAGACAATTGCAATGCGGAAGTAATGGAGTAATAAAGACAATACTAAAATTTTAGAAAGATCTGAAAACTTACAAAAGAGTAACAATTACAGCCGTCACAAGGAAATAAAACAGTAGAAAAAATAACAGCTCTCGTTTCTGGAATCCTAGGGGTTCTATTTTTAGACTTTCGCATCAACCGATCGGTTGACAAGTCAACCGATCAGTTGATCCGTTACAAATTAATAACAGAAAACGGCGAGCTTTCACCCGATCACATGAAACGGTCAGGTGAGTTCTTGAGTGACCGGTTGGATCTTGGAGCAGTCGGGTGAATCGATCGGTTCGACGTCCGTGTCTTCAGCTCTTCTTTTTCAGCTACAGATGAACCGATCGGGTGAGAGTCACCCGATCGGTTGGCGTTTTGCTTCGAGAAAACAGAGAACAGCCCCCGCTGAACCGGTCTGCGAGCCGGTCGGGTGACTTCTTTGTGAGCTGCGGCAGAGACCGGGTGGTGCACGCGTGCATCACCCGATCGGTTGGAGATGACCAACCGACCGGGTGAGGGGCTGAAAGATGAATTCTTTGGCGTTTGACCCCCTGGATCACGCGTGACTTCTCCCGTTGCTCCGGGGACTTGGGATATCATCGTTAAACGTCCCCTACGTGGTCAATCCCCTGCAATCATGGATAAACAAAGAAAAGTGAAAGAAGACGGGAAAATACACGAAAACGAATAAGAGACGGCGGAAAAACACGGCGAAACACAAAAGAAAACGTGCGTGAATATATGAAATATAAACGCACGTCAATATGTATCTCCATCACTTAAAAAACAAATTAGGGAATAAAAGGAACCATCGAGCAAGCCATCCAACATGTATGACGGTTGCAAAGCCAAGCCAACCTAATTCATTTTTAATTTTACATCATTGGGCTATTTGGAATAATGCACATGCCATATCCTTCATCTATCACCCCAAACGTCTAGCATTATGAATTACAGAAACACCACTAATATGGTGTCTGTAGTGGAGCTCCATTTGGAGCATGTATGTGTTTCATTTTCTGAGCTTGAATGTGTAACTGCAAACTATCGAATCCATACTACGCTCGCATGCAAATTATTCAATAATGCACATGTAACGGCTACGATTCACTCGCATGCAAACTACAAAGCATGCATGATCCCAATCACATCAAATTCACATCATAAGAACTGCATAAGGCTTAAATCACATAAATATGAAACCCTAGCAGCATGCACCCAGTCACATCAAGAGACCTTTGCAAGAACCCATGTCAGTCATGAACCGAGGAAAAATTAAAACTAAAATTAACCCAGCATAATAACCCATGGAAATCAGGAACCCATGGCAGCAAGAGAACAATGCAAAATTAAAATTATAGCTTTAGAAATTATACCTCGTCGAGCAAATCGTAGAAAAAATCCATCCTAAGCTCTTCGATCCTGCCGATCTCCCCCTCGACTCGTCCGTCCCCGTTAATCGAGGCACACCCGAGGCAACTCCGACAATGGGTACACCGTCGGTAACCGAGATCTGCAATGGAACAAGCTTGGCACTCTTGATGCGGATCCGACCAAGGAATTAACGTCGACAACCAAGATCGTAGGGAAATCCCACCGGAGCAAGGGTTTTTGCAGACAAAAAATGGCTCTTGCGAAAGTGAAAGGGGAGATGAGGGGTGAGTTGAATGTGTGGGGCCCAAAATCGAGGATTCCAACTGAAATCCCCATGAAATCAGTGGATTTCAATTGGTGGATTTTTCCCCCTCCACGTTGGCTAAGTCGAGGAAGGAGGACTCACAGCGAAAGTCACCGAAAGGAATAGACATGAGGAAAAGGTGAGAGCAAATGAGTGAATAGGGAATGAATTGACAAAGAATAGTGGATATTTTCCACTTTCTACCCCCAAATCAACGCAAAGAAACATGCCCTTATTGTAGAACAATCGATTCTTCTGAAGTTTCTATTTGAGAAAGCAAAATATGAGTGGGGCGGAGAATATTCAACCCACTCCATTAGATGTGTATGCTGACGTGCGTTTATATTTCATATATTCACGCACGTTTTCTTTTGTGTTTCTCCGTGTTTTTCCGCCGTCTTTTATTCGTTTTCTTGTATTTTCTCGTTTTCTTTCACTTTTCCGTGTTTTGCAGGAATTTACAGCATTTGGGACATAAAACGATGATATCATGAGTCCCCGGAGCAATGGGAGGGGTCACGCGTGATCCAGGGGGTCAAACGACCAAGATTGCCACTTTTCAGCCTCCACCCGATCGGTTGGTCATCTCCAACCGATCGGGTGATGCACGCGTGCACCACCCGGTCTCTGCCGCAGCTCATAAGGAAGTCACCCGACCGGTTCGCAGACCGGTTCAGCGGGGGCCTATTCTCTGTTTTCTCAAGCAAAATGCCAACCGATCGGGTGACTCTCACCCGATCGGTTCATCTGTAGCTGAAGATGAAGAGCTGAAGACACGGACGCCAAACCGATCGATTCACCCGACTGCTCCAAGATCCAACCGGTCACTCAAGAACTCACCCGACCGGTTCATGTGATCGGGTGAAAGCTCGCCGAAGGCGACGGCCGAAGCAACAAGCTGCTCACCCGATCGGTTGACATTTCAACCGATCGGGTGGCCTTTTCGTCTCCTTTTGCGCACCGCTGCTCATTCATTGAAGATCTGATATCATTCCAGAAGGATTTTGGGTGATCTCTTATTTTTCTAGCGTCGACATCGTCGTTAGCTTTCCAACGATAGGTCGCATGCCCAAATCTGATTTTTCTAGATTTTTCTGGAATTTTCTGAGCGCAGCTATGTGCTGAAACTTGCTGATGTCTGAAATTTCACTTCAACCGATCGGTTGACTTGTCAACCGACCGGGTGAAGTCTGTTTCTGTGTATCTGAGCTCTCTGTTTATTCCACCCGATCGGGTGAGTTTTCACCCGATCGGGTGGGCCTTTTTTGACAGTTTTGAACCCGACCCAAGAGGGTTTTTGAGGGGTTTTAAATAGGGGTTGGGGGCACGACTTGGAGAGGATCCTCCTCTAGTTTTTAGGGCTTTTTCAGCCCCTTTGTTGGGAGGCTTAGGGTAGATTAGATTAGGTCTTTTGGTTAATAAATCTTGTATTGGATTGTTGGATTCGAATCAAGATAAGTATTTCTTTCTCTTGTTCTCCATTTTTTGTGTTGTATTTCTTTTGCTTCATGATGAATATTTGTGTGTGTTTTGTGTTGTTTGGTTATATGTTTTTCATCATGGAGTAGTATTGATGAACCCTAATACGGGTTAGGGTAGGATTGTTGCTTGGGAATTTACATTAGACTTGGTTGCATGGCACGTGTTCGATGAAATGTGTCAATGGGGATTTCTAGCAATCTGGGTCCAATTCGTATGGCAACACACTAGATGTGTTGGGGATTGGGGTCCGGTTCTTGTCCTGTCAAGATCCGCTTCGATGTATTGCTAGAAATCACATTTGACCTATTTGGCCATTAGGGTTACGCGGGGGTGTTTCATTGTCATCGGCGGGAAAAAGACCGCCTTTGACCGTCGGGCCGAGGGGGAATAAACTTGGCGGTTGACTCCCTAGCCATAGCTCACGCCCCCAGCGTAGACATCGAGTCCTCGCGCGCGGGAGCGGCTTGGACGAATTGTTGGGAGATATCATTGTGGCCATAATGCTCCCGGTTGCGGAAGGTGTTTATGGACACGGGAGTGCCCACCGTCCGGAACCGGATAGGCCTAGCGTGCTTGGCACCGACCGGAATATCGGGCCATGGACGCTAGGTACCACCTTTTGGGGCAATGTCTCACCCTGGATCAAGTCAAATGCCAAGTGTCATGAGTGCTCTAGCCCGTGTTAGCGGGGATTCATTTCGTGTCTTTTTCATTTCTTTCTTTTATTTCTACACTTCCACCCATATCATCCGCGTAGCTAGCACACGACCTAGGCGAGGCTAGTAGCCACTCAAGCCATCCACCTCCCTGAGTTCGATAAACCCGCACCCTACACTAACCGTGCACTTGCGATAAAACGACACCGCGCCCAAACCGTAAACGGGGCGCCGGTCATATGCGGTTTGGACATGACTCGAATATCGGTTAAATCATTTTTAAATACAAATTCAAGTATGGATGTTGTGCAAAATATGTGTTTGTAAAGAACGAATACTGATACACACCTACAAAATACGGTTGTACTGGTCATAATCTGTGGCCAGTGGCGTAACCAAAATTTTTTTTGTCATGTTCAAAGGTAAAAATGATGTAAAAATATTCTTTTAACGAAAAAAATACTAAAACAAAAAAAATTAAACGTTACCATGCTTTAATTATTTATTGATAATAATTACAAAATAGTATTATACTTATATTTAAAATATAATATATAACATATAAAATGTCTATTTAAGTTGACAAAATTGTACCATATATATAGACATGCACGTCTATGAAAATAATATTTTATAAACAAAGAACTAATTAAATATTGATTTTTTTACATTAATACATATACCCACACAAGCATAGGGAAATAATAATTAATATAGATTATTTTACATTAATTTAGAGATAGATGAGAGTTAGAGTTAGAGATGGAAAAAAAGGTAGAGAAGAGAGACGTAAGAGAGAGAGATGGTGAATATGCATAATAAAAATTTTATATTTTTCTTGCCCGAGCTGCCCAGTGCTAATTGTACACAGTTCCGACACTTTCTCGCCCTGAGCTGCTTGCTGTATTAGCATAGGAATCAGAATCAAAATAAAAGAAAGGTAAAAAAGAAACACTGTTAGGAGACAAAATACAAAGTGCGCTTTAAAATACATATTATAAATCTAATGTACGGAAGATATTATATGGTAAATATATAATTATTGTATGTAAAATACATAAAATTACCTTTTATTTAATATTCAATATCATCATGTCATATTTGGTTCCAATATAGTGTATATCAAAATGTGAAGAATTTAGATAGAAACATAAAAATAAGGTAGATTTCCTTTCTTCCTTAAAGCACAAAACTGAAGAAATAATGTCCAACTAGAAAAATATGATAATAAGTAACAAATTAATAACAAAGAAAAAAACGCCTTCATTGGGGATTGAACTCATAAGGGTTGCTTTTGAAGACCAATGCCCAGTCATTACGCCATAAAGAGTTGCAAATATTAGAGATAAATATTCATTTTATATTTTTTCCTTGGGCAACTATAAAAAATGTCTTTAGCGAGGATCGAACCTAGAAGAGTTAGTTTTGTAGACCAACGACCCATCATTGCGCCATAAAAAATGTTGAAGGTATTAGATACACACTTTTATTTTCTTTTCTTACTTTGGCCAATATCCAAGACAAGTTAAACACAATTCCGACATTGCCTGTGACTCTAGATTATGTGGTATTCAAAATATTCTCCGAAAAAATTCAAACACATTCAAAATGTCCCCTTAATATGTAAGATCCCATATGTTAATATACGTGTATGAGTACGTATTTTTGGACGTATATGTACGTGTATATTTTTGGGAATATTTATAAATTTTTCTCCAATTTTCATGGTGAAGTAATTATTTTTAAATGATTTCTAATCATCATTTGGATTTAATAAATGGAATAATATGATGAAATACTAGTATTAAGAAGGTATCGTTGTATTATTGTGTGTACATTCAATTTATTAGAAAAAACAAAATCCTAAAAATTTCCTTATGGCAACACCACATGCTTTGAGGTGTCATCACTTCCTAAATATCCACCTAACCCCTAGATAGGTGGCATGCTTTGCGGAATTGAAGGGGGTGATGATGATAATCCCAAGTTTAAAAGGAAGAAAAAAATTAGAGAAAATCATAAGAAAAAGAAAAGAAAATTTTCTCCCTTCCTCAGCTCACGCTCACACTGACCTTACCCTGCTGTCGTTTTTCAACCCAAAGCAAAACATCACAACCCCAACCCCAACCACTAACCTTGAATCATCAATTGGAGGGGAAGGAAAGCTTTAGAGGGTCTTCAAGGAGAAGAAGGGCCCCAGGTTAATTGAAGGGCCACCAAAGGTAGGAATCTAACTAAATTAGATAGAATCTCGTCTTAGAATCATAGGTTTTAGTTTTTAATCGCAGGAGGAATTGACAGTGTGATGAACTCACACGACCATGTGATCGAGTCTTAGACCACATAGCCATGTTACGACCGTGTGGTGGTTGTTTCGACCAATAGGAACATCACTCGGTCGTTCTTCGACCGTGTCAACATCTGAGCAAGAACTTGGCCCACACACGGCCGTGTCTAAGTTGACATGGTCGTGTCGACCCTTTAATCCTCACAACGTGTTGACATAGACACGAACGAGAGGAATGGAACATCTTCCGAAGCACACGGTCGTGTCAACATTGAAACGACTGTGTGGTTGATAGCTCTTAGCTATAGCCATAGGTCTCATATGGTCATGTGGATTTCACACACGACTGTGTGGATACATTTTGAGCCTCAATTGTACTGACTCACACGACCGTGTGAGTCTGCCAAACGATCATGTGGACATGTCGTCAACCTCCTGAACCATTCAGTACCACGCGATCGTGTGGATGAAACCACGCGGCCGTATGGACGAAACTACATGACCGTTTGGAATATTTTACTGAACCTCATCAGCATGGCCTCCACACTACCGTGTGGAGTGCCCCAAACGGCCGTGTGGCCTATCCTTCCAGACTGAGTTAGTTAATTAACATGTTACAATTCAGATGCTCATGTGCAAAAGTTAATCATGTTATGTTTATAAAACTTCATCTCATGTTATGATGTGCATCAAGAGATAACCATGTCATGAATTTCAGTTATATATATTTGAGCTCCATGTGTAGAAATGGTGAAAGAGAACTCCATGATGTAATTACTTTGTTATTCATGCAAGAAAGATATTTCATGCTACTATTTAAATTGTTTATATGTGTAAAATTCTTCATGAAGAGATATGCAAATGAAAGTGACTAATGAACATAAAGAGATGTTCATATTGTAATGATGAAAGAATGGAAACAATTATGAGAGCGGTAATGAGACTGCCAAAATGAAAGTATTATGAAATGATGAAATTGAGAGTGAGACGAGTGTAAAGAGTCTGGAGTCCTCAGACCATTCTGAAATGGGTAAGACTATCGATTTGGGTTTGGGGGAACATGTGTAAACATTAGGCGTTAAGGAGTGGACAAGGATTTATATTCTCACCAGCACACCCAACAGCCGGCATGGGGAGTGGGCAGGGTTAGAGAGTCCCATGAGTGCACTTGTGATGCACCATGAGGTAATTAATGGTTTCATCCGTTTTGCCAAAAAAACCGAGGATTGTCTCACTTTCAACATGGGAAGTTACGAGAGTCCCATACAGTGCTCGTGTCACTGTTTAAGGTACCACTCTTCACCCACCCTGGGTGAAGTCCAGCTCCTTAAGTGTCCTACAATTTACACGGGTTCCCGATTAATTAATCTGATAACCTTGAAATAATTATCATTAATCTATGAATATTAATATCTCATGTTTACTCGCTTCTCAGTTTCACTTTCAGCACATACATGTTGTGATGTGTTTATTTATGCGTACTTTGTGGATTTGTTTACTTCAGTGGACAACCTTCTTAGATAGGTAGTCTGGTTCTAAAACTGGGTCCTACATGGTTTAGTTAGGTTTTCTACTATGTCACGTGTTGACGTGTCCCATTTACGTTTTCAGGTTTAAAGGTAGAGGCGTAAGAGTAACCCCTTATGCAACAGACTACTCCATCTTCTCAGGTACAGATGGCGACAGTGTGTGGACCCATTTTTGGTTTCTTTTGTGGGTTGGTTTTTCTTTTGGGTTTACCCTCTTTTGTACTATTGTACCCCCCTTGTACAGTTGAGAGAATGTATGATGTACTTTTGTTATATGTGATATAGAAGTTAGTATTTCCTTTTTAATACTTGTAGATTTAATTTTGCTCGAGCATTCTACTTTTCTCTTGTACTATTTCAGTGTATCGCAGTGGCCTGTGTACTTTGTTTTATTTAATTACAATTAATGCCTAGTAGTATTTGGATATTAAGGGCTCAAAGTCCTGCGTCTGAGTATTACGGCAGCCTTATCATGCTATGTGTCTTTGTATTTGGGAAAGCGTGGCATGACATAAAAAGTTAACAGTCTCTTCAAAATCCCCCTAAAATTTTGCAACTATCTTCAAAATATCCCACCAACAAAATTTTTTAACCACTTTCAGACTATTTAGTTACACATAGAATTTCGTTCCCTCAAAATTTAAAATTCTAGTTCCCTCCAGATGTTTCACCGAATAATTTGAATTAAAATTTATTTCGCCAAAGAATTTAGTTCCCCAAAAATTTTAGTTGCCCGAAATTTAGTTTTCTCCAGATTTAGTTCCATCCAAAATTTTAAATTAAAATTTAATTTCCCCAGAGAATTTAATTCTCTCAAAAATTTTAGTTCCCCTTAAAATTTAATTACCTCCAGATTTAGTTCTCCTGAAAATTTAAAATTTAGTTTTTCAACATTTTTATTTCCTCCAAATTTAGTTTCTCCAAAATTTTAGGGTTTCCCTCCAAAATTTTAGTATTTTCCACCCAAAATTTTCACAAACTCTCATCTTTCCCATTGATTCCTCAAGATCCAATCACAGTGATCTTTCTACCCACCTTTTTTCCTAGTCAGCAACACTAGCCCTAAATTATACAATAGATATTTCTAGAATCACTTTGCAAACTCACAATGCGTCAAATATCAAGATTTCAAAAGAAGCATATGATCATCATTCTTCTTATTTGCATAGCTTGCAAGAATCTAATTGTTTGGGTACATGTTGTATGTAAATATGATCGCTTGTCTACATGTCACGCTCAGTATGGCGTTTTGATCGCTAAGTCCATTGTTATAAGTTATGGTATGCAAATTCGATCGCTAATTAACTTGTCACGTGCAGCATGCAAATCCAGAAGAAGATTGCGGTATTGAAGATATCTTGAGGATGAAAAGAATTCGATAACAATAACAACACTGTTTTTGAAGAAAACATTAGATGTATATGGTTGTTAGATCCTAAGATAGAAATAATTACGGAAGAAGGAGCTAGGTGTAAAAAATTTATGCTTTGTGATAAGATAAGACGCTATCAGAGCTTAGGTGAATTAGAGCTAATGAATAAAGAACTAGCCATCAAATCAAACACACTGGGATAGAATAAGGAAATATCAAGTCATGAAAGAATTAGAGCTATTGAAGCTTAGAGAAAGATGCTTATTTATTTTTATTTTTATTAATTCATATAAAGACTTATGTAATTAATATTCTTATTTTACTTTTATTTTGAATATGATTTTAAGACTCTCACGAATACTATTATTTTTTTCCTAGAACGATACATGGGAAAAGATTTCCAATAGGTAAACAACACATACTTAAAAATAGTTTAGATGTTATGTATCCCGACGACAAGACGTGGACATGTGGTAAGCAACTATTCTTCGTTAGTCGTCAAATCATCGATGGACTTGGGAAAGTATTTGGGAGTGCCTCTACTTCATGGCAGAGTTTTGAAGGACACATATAGAGATGTGATGGAAAAGATCAGGTCTAAACTCTCTGGCTGGAAATGGGTGGACGTGCTACCTTAGTTAGTTCAATTACCTCTGCGATACCAACTTATGCTATGCTCATACCCACTTCCCCATGCATACTACAAAGGAGATTGACAGGTTCAACAGATCATTCATTTGGGGTGGGAGTGAAGGGAAGAAGAAACTTCATGTTGTTAATTGGAAGGAGGTGTGTAAACCTAAGAAGGGTGGCGGTCTTTGGGTTCGACTTTTGAAATTGAAATATAAGATTCCTAACAACTTGGTCTCTTACATTTCAGGTTATGGATTCACTCCCTTCTTCTTGGTCATATTCATGAAAAGGTTTAGTCCAAGGTTTGCAGAATTTAACAGAAGGACTAGTGAAGAGGGTTGGTGATGGGACAATTACTTACTTCTGGAGGGATAACTAGTTGGGGCAACCAGTTCTGTCTATCACTTCTCCTTTGCATGGAGTGGAACCTTCTCAGGTACTTGTCCGAGACTTTATCCAAAATGGTACATGGGATATGTGGAAATTATTCGCATCCGTTCCTGTGAATGTGGCGCAACAAATTATGGTTTATCCACTTACCAAAGTCACAGCACAAGATAGATTTTGGATTTGATTGCTTGGTAGAAGGGTGAGACGATTGCTTTAACCTTATTAAGAAGAGCCATGTCAATGATTCCAATGTAGGCTAGGTCCACTTTAACCACAATGAAATTCACCATCCTGATAGCAATATAAAGATATTTTCCTTAAAAAAATTGGCAAAGTGATCACTCCTACTATAGGAGCAGAGTGTTCTGTAAAGCTGGCTATATGCCCTATGCACTCTTCCAACTGATATGAATAGAATGTCACACAAAGTCTCTATGTTTAACAATAGACTCCATATTTTCACTGAACTGATGTTGGCATTGATAACATCATTATCATCATATGGTAGCTCGATGCCCTCAAGGTCTTTACTGGAGAAGGAGAGGGGAGGTAGTCCTCTCTTTTCTTCTTATAGCTAAGGTTTGTATACATCACACTCTGAGCGTAGGTCTTTCAATCTGATGATCTCATACCTCCTAATGATGGATCGTCCGCTATCACATCGATTACATGATTCAGCTACACACGAGGACCATATAGCCATATTCCTCTCCTTGGTCTTCAGGAGTTCTTTATCATGCCCTTACTTTGGCTCATCCACAAACCTATTTAGATTTTCCAATTAGTTCAGATGTTTGATGGCTCAATTGAGTTGCTAGCAACCTTCAGTATCGTGGCCATGGTCATGGTGGTATTAATAGACGGGATTCTTCTTTCGCTTGTTGGGCTTAGTTGTCATCTTCGAGGGAGGTCAATTGAAGTAGCATTCACTCTCTGCGTACACCATCACTTTGGACCTTCCAGCTCTAAGCTTTGTGAACTTCTCCTTAGATTTCTTTGTCCTTCTCTTAAGACTCCATGTGCACCTCATCTGAATGTGCTTCTCTCTTTTGCTCAGCTCCTTAGAGTAGGAGGCATTCACTTATCTGGGGCAGAGCCGAATGTGCTAGCCCTATATTCAAACATAGCTTCTTTGGCCATCATATGGCATTTCGCTCTGGTCAGAAGCTGATCGAGTCTATGTGGGGCTTGTGGTAGAGTGATTTCATCATATCCTCATTCTAATCCCTTTCTTAAGGGTGGTGATTGCCAACTCTTCACTGTAATTCTCAACACACAATCTCTCGTTGTTATACCGTAGCATATACCTTCGAGGGTTTCTCCCTCCAATTACACCAAAGTAAAGAGATGTTCGGAGTTCCTCTTTCTCCACCTTCTTTCCATGAATGGATAACAAAAGGTGGATAACATAAGGCCTACGTTTAGGCTTTTGAAGACCGTATAGAGTGGTGGAAGAGACCGTTACACTAGTTTTTTGCTGCCCTTCTCAAAGTTGTTTGGAAGGCTCAGTAGAGGAGAGAATTCCCAAATTTTCATGATGCATTGAAGTCTTAAATGTGCTCTATAGGGTCACATGTACTATCATACTTGTCTTGATTGTGTATCTTGTATTAGGATATAAATGTACTTACTTTAATTATTGTTATTGATACATTTCATTCAAAATAATAGTAAACTATTTTGTTATTTATATATATACTAGAAATAACCCGTGCACACAGTGCACGGTGCTAAAAACCCCCACCACGAATAGGATGCGGTGCACACGCAACCGAAAAGGAATGAAAAGTGTGGGTCTGTAGGGAATTCGGCGGTCCCTTAGGGCACAAAAACTCTATGCCCGTCCTAAGTCGGACGGAACATAGACACAAAAGAGAATTGCAGCGGAAGAAAAACTAGTTAATCTAAATTAACAAGCAGTTAAAACATTTTTAACTTAGCCCTAAGGTCCAAGACCCTATGCCAAGATCTATGCCGACTTGGGATGGATCTGACCATCCCAAGAAGGATCTAGCCTACTGTGATTAAACTAAACTAATGCTAATAAAATACTTTAACCACATACCCGGAATGTCAGCCCTAGGGCAGGCGAGATGTTCTGCGCCGTCTTCCGAGCTGCTCCCGTCCCACGCCGAGCCGCTCCTTGAACCGCTCCCCGAACCGCTCCTCGAACCGCTCCTCGAACCGCTCCGCATCCCGAGGCGATCAATCCCCGTGCCGCCGAGCCAACCACGCGCCAAAGAAAGTTTCACGCGAGTGAAACCTCCGCCTAGATTTCGGATCCAGAATCCGAACTCCTTTGTGCCTTTGCTAGAGCCCGCAGGAGTAAGGCAGAAATTTAGGGAGAAGAGAAATATTAATTTAAGCTTAGATCCGAGCGTGCTCCAACATTTACGAGAGCCGCTCAGATCTAGAGCTTGGGACGAGTTTTGAGAAGGGCGGAGACCCCTATTTATATAGGCGGCGGACTCTCCCCTTTTCTCAAAATCCGATGTGGGACTAAATAATGAGTTAATTAAAATCAAGTTAGTTTGCACTTCACAAAGTGCAAACTTCCGTGAATTTTAAATCACTCACCGTTGAGCTTCAAGATTGATACAACCTATCAATACGACAAGCGTTTAACGGTGAACACATAGGAAAAAACCGTTCGTCAATCGGAGTTCGGTCTACCCTCCAATTGAGTGTCCAAAGATCAGCCTAAACACACCCAAAACACAAAACTGCAGCCGTCACAATGATTCTGCCTAGGGTTCATAACCCTAGGCGTGTGGGGCCCACCAGGGGCCCCACAGCCTCGATCTGTGTGCGCAGCACTTCCTGGGCGCGTGCAGCGCACGCGCCCCTCAGCGCTGGGCGCGTGCGGCAGCTGGCGCGTGCGCCCGCGCCTGGCGGGCACCCGCGTCAGCGGGCCCCCCTCTTTTTCTTGGGCCTGGGTTGATTTAATCAGCCCCTTTGGGCTGATGGACTTTGGGGTTTACATTGTTTTGGCCATAACTTTTATGTTTGGCGTCCGATTTGGACGCCGTTCGAACCTGGGTCTAGACCGGGACATTCCCGTCTTACCCGTGAACTTTTTCCTTGCATTTATATTATTAAATATTGTATTAAACAATTTAATACACATTTAATCGCTTTTGCATCAAATGCAAAATAGTCTCTATCTAAGCTTAAATTATCATATTGCATCAAATGCAATTATTTCATCCCTTGCATCAAAAATGCAATTATTCTCCCTAACTGATTTCTACCTATTACTAGACGAAGAATCGCACTCTGTGTGAGACCCTACAGCCTGACCCTTACAACAGGTTGGGCTCGAAGCCCTATACAGCAGTGACCACGAGCAGTGGTTGCCGTCCCTGCTTCAGGAATCATCATTATGTGGTTGACTCATTGACATGAGTATTGTCTGGACCACCTGACTGTTTCCGTGATGAGTTCCACAGTTATAGTCTCTTCGTCTAAACTGTGTCGTGTAGATCCAGTCTGGGGTACGGTTAAACTGTCAACCCCAATAACTTGACTCCGGTTAGTTTCGATCAATCTTTAGTCAATAAATGTTGGACTTCTTCCAACATACTCTGCGCCGAGTTTTTACTAATGACCGAACTAACTCTACGACACTAACTCCCATTGACCGGGAGAGACGAATCCTCTCTTGGTCATTACTCGCCTCGTACATTTCAAGTGACACCCAATCAAAAGACCTTTTGACAGGCATTGCCTCGAGGCTAGGTCAGTTGATATAAGTGGCACCGTTCACGCACAGGTTTGTCAAAATGACCTCAAGTCAAAAGACAAACTATCCTATCATCACTCAGAGTTATCACTGACAGATTGGTCAATATAACCATATGATAACTCTAGTGGATCGTTCAGTGAACTCATTCTAATGAGCACCTGTGTCTCGTCTTCGACTTCGCCAAGTCAAGCGATCATGAGATCATCGCCACCGCTAAACGGTGAAGACTAAGACACAATGGTCTATCCGATGTTTCGATATCCTTGTCTCGGAACATCTACGACCACGAACCATTTTAGACTTATGCTACAGACGGTCAAACGTTTCTCCATGATCGAGATACTCATCTCGATACCCGTTTGACCTTGCATAAAGTCTCAGGACTTTACCTAAGTTGATATCTAATGTTAACTACATTACAATATAACTTAGATAAATTATTACCAAACAGCTTACTGTTATTTCAAACAATATGTTTGTGCTATTCACACAGGAATAAATGGCCTCGAGGGCATCATATTCCTACATCTCCCACTTGCACTCAGGCCCATTTTTCACGACATCTAATATCGTTTTTACACACAAGTTTTCCTGACTTCATGTGATAGAGCCTTCGTGAGTGGATCTGCTAAAACTGTCTACACTATAGACTTAAGGGGTTTTTTATGTTTATGTTAGACCAACCATTTTGAATCTCATTCAAATAATTCATTTGGTCTATCGGAATCTATAATATTTTATTTCCCTGGATCTTATCCAGTTCATCGTACCTTACGATAATAATTTTAAATTAGTTACTGGTCATTTCAAATGGTTCATATCCATTTCTGATAAAGTATCAAACTCTTTGATTACTTAATCAAAATGTATGTTCCATCCCTTTGATGATTCGCATGTAATTTATACGCTCCCACTGACCTTGAAAACTATCTGGCTAATTCATATAAGTCAGTCTGTCTAAATCATATTTAGAAAAACGAACTTATAAGTGAATGCTCCAATTTTCATGGTCAACTTAAGCGTTTTACATCGGCTTTGGTCCGAGTAGATCTGTACACATCTGTTGGCGAAACCGGTTTCATCATAATCCGTTTTAAAGAAATTAGGATGAAAACAGTTCCCGTCCAACATGATTGTACTTCACTATTTTCTTTTCTGCATCAATCTTTTAAAGATTTACTTGCAGAAAGTGAGGAAACATTTTCTTTGGGCACGTAAACTAAATTCTCAATTTATTTACGCACACGGACCTGCATCAAGTTTTAAATCGGAGTTACTACTCCGAATTTCATCCTAGAAGTTGACTAAGTCATCATCAGTTATGATGTCTAACTCGACAATCCGTCTCACGAGATTCGAGTAATAATACAACTTCCTTACGATTGATTTAATGAATATCTTATAGATAATGTCCTCATAGAACATTATCAAAACCTAGGCATTACTATTTGGGACTTAACCCAGAGGGAGGACTTAGCTCAGAGTCACTTACAATGGATCACACTAAATCTAATTAAGTGTGATTCATACCTTTTAACACACCGATGTGTTAACAAACTTGATCTGAGAGAAAATCACATTTTCTTTTAATTACACAAGATTTTATTTAGCTAAGTATTTGACCATTCGATCTAATCGAATCAGTTTAAATACTTTAGTCATTTCGTTCTTTATTTTATCAGACTTGTGTTTCATCAAGAACACGTGTCTTAATAAAATATACGAATAACTTATTTTGGTTAATCTAGACTTGGGTACATCAGTATGTACTAGACTGAGTTCGACAACTCATTCTCCCACTGTCTCACAGATGGGTTTCGGCCATTGTATCTAAGAGGCTAAGACTCACAAGTGTCCGTAGACTTCATAATACGAGAGGTCAGACCCCTCTTTATGTGACTTGTGAAGCTTAATCTCTTGATACGGCCTAGTCTAATTTTACCATATAAGTTTGCTACTATCTTATGTATTTATATATTAACATTTAATATATATATAGTTATTTACAAATTACTTAACACAAAACATTACTTCAGAAGCAATGTGACGACATTCGTCAAAATGTGTTAAACGTCTTTTGTATAACAATTTATTCCGAAATGTGACATATGTCACGTTTTCATTTCCTCCTACTTATGCCTCTACTAATGATAAATTAAACTAACTTTCTCAATTGACTTTCTGAAGTGCCTTCTTCCTTTTCTAAATCATATTTAGATATCAACATAAATAAATAGCTATGCAAGCAACTTATGTATCCAAACGCTTGAGCTTTGCAATCTTGAGTGTAGCTCAAGAAGTTGCTTGTCTCAAGATCCGGTTGGGATACATAGTCTTGCACCGCTCATGCACTCGTATTCGACTCAAACGGTTTAATCGAATTCTCGAACTTTGCGGATCAAAATTGTTTGTCCATACAACCTTGAGGGTAGCTCGACAAGTTGTAGGGAGAAACATACTTTGAATGTCCTATATGTTCAAGCTGCCTCATATAGAGACGAGTGACATGTAGCTTTAATTTATTTGTTGGACCCAGAACGTAATGAAATCATATTTCTTAAGTCTGTTCTTTAGAAGGTCATTTAATGTCAACGAGAATATAGTTTTAATTTTATCAATTAGAATTTAACTCGATATTCAATTTAATCAACTTATTGACCAATTAACTAATTCCAATATTATCAATTGATTCTTTCGGTAAACATAGTCTTGCCCTAGTTTTGGCATATGTTCAATATTAAATATAGGTAGATTGGCTTTTATCTATCTATATCATCCCACTATTTTTACGAACGTTTTAAAGCTTAATAACGAACGATTTAATCGAATCAAAATTAATGGGTAAGAGTTCCAATCACCTTGAGTCTAAACAACCTTGAGTGTAGCTCAACAAGTTGATTGACTCTTCGATCGAAAGATGACTCTTCATCGATCATATCGGATATGACTCTCTTAATCGGTTTTTGCCTCTTGCCATTCGTGATCATGAGTGTGCTCATCCAAATCACAATGTCTAGTCTAGTCGGACCCTTGTTTTCGTGTCTAGCCTGACTTGCCCCGCAGCTCGGTGTATGCACGACACGTTGGTTTGGGTCAGGTCTTAGACTACATCTAGGCAGACTACATCCTTGACTAGACTTGTGCCGCCGCTCGGTGTATTCACGACAACGTCGGTTTGGGTCAAGTCAAGATGTCATCTTATGCATTTAAGAAGTTGGTTTCTACAAGGTTGCCATGTCACAACTTGAGTGTATCTCAACAACTGTAACACGGGCCCTATAGTTGCTAACCCCTAAAACAAGGAGGGCTACGGCTAATCTTGAAAAAGATCATTAACGTATTTGACTTAGATATAGTCCAGGGTGTCATACAATCATGATTCGCGACATTGCGGTCCAGCGGAACTCAGCCAGGGAATTGACTAAGCCAGGATCACTATCCCTTAAAGGGTGATCCAGAACTCTTAGCCAAGCACATTGACTGGATCATGGTCCATTGAATGAAGCTTGTCATTTTTGTATGTATGCCATAGACTAAACAGCTTTTATTAACAACTAATTAATCCTATCAACTAGTTGAATCCTTAAATTCAAAATTTTAGGATTTGTTTAATAACTTTTATTAAGTCCTTATCAACTATAAGGTTCACGTGCTATCCTAATCGTTATTAGGATTTTAATAAATTTTATTAACAACGCTAGAAGCGAAGTCCTTTAATGAAAATTAATTATAACAATTAGAATTGAAAATTCATTTAAAGGACTACCCTAATCAGGAATTAGGTCTTATATTGTTGTTAATGTTTTATTGAAACATAGCATGTCATTAAAATTTAAGTAATAAATTTTAATCATTTTTAATGGCTAACCTAAAAGGTTGTCTTGTGTTATCAAATAAGGGACAAGATTAACAAGCCATTAAAATAAAGCTACACTAATTTATCGCATAAAGATAGTGCACAACTATTTAACATTTAAATATACTAAGTTTATCGCATAAACAATTTTAGATTTTTAAAATCAGTTTTAAAAAATATCTTATAAATTTAAAACATTACTTTTAAAAAATTTCCATGTTCAAAGATTTATCATATACAATTTTTAAACATCTAAAACATTTTAAACTTATCGCATAAATTTAAAGCCTTAAAATCAATTTTAAAATTTATCACATAAATTTAAAAACACTATTTTAAAATTTCCATGCTTAAAAATTTATCATATAAAAATTTTTAGGCATCCAAAATGAATTTAAACTTTTAAAGATTTAAAATTAGTTTTAAAATTATCACATAAATTTTAAAACGTCATTTTAAAAAATTTTCATGTTCAAAAATATCAAAAAGAATTTTTGAACATCTAAAACATTTTTAAAATTTTATCTCATAACTTTAAAAACATTTGAAAAGCTTTTAAAAGCATTAACAAGTTTAATGTAATCGCAGTACCTAGATCGACTACGCAAACCTAGGCTCTGATACCACTGAAGGGAATTCGGCGGTCCCTTAGGGCACAAAAACTCTATGCCCGTCCTAAGTCGGACGGAACATAGACACAAAAGAGAATTGCAGCGGAAGAAAAACTAGTTAATCTAAATTAACAAGCAGTTAAAACATTTTTAACTTAGCCCTAAGGTCCAAGACCCTATGCCAAGATCTATGCCGACTTGGGATGGATCTGACCATCCCAAGAAGGATCTAGCCTACTGCGATTAAACTAAACTAATGCTAATAAAATACTTTAACCACATACCCGGAATCTCAGCCCTGGGGCAGGCGAGATGTTCCGCGCCGTCTTCCGAGCTGCTCCCGTCCCACGCCGAGCCGCTCCTTGAACCGCTCCCCGAACTGCTCCTCAAACCGCTCCGCATCCCGAGGCGATCAATCCCCGTGCCGCCGAGCCAACCACGCGCCGAAGAAAGTTTCACGCGAGTGAAACCTCCGCCTAGATTTCGGATCCAGAATCCGAACTCCTTTGTGACTTTGCTAGAGCACGCAGGAGTAAGGCAGAAATTTAGGGAGAAGAGAAATATTAATTTAAGCTTAGATCCGAGCGTGCTCCAACATTTACGAGAGCCGCTCAGATCTAGAGCTTGGTATGAGTTTTGAGAAGGGGGGAGACCCCTATTTATATAGGCGGCGGACTCTCCCCTTTTCTCAAAATCCGATGTGGGACTAAATAATGAGTTAATTAAAATCAAGTTAGTTTGCACTTCACAAAGTGCAAACTTCCGTGAATTTTAACTCACTTACCGTTGAGCTTCAAGATTGATACAACCTATCAATACGACAAGCGTTTAACGGTGAACGCATAGGAAAAAACCGTTAGTCAATCGGAGTTCATTTGACCCTCCAATTGAGTGTCCAAAGATCAGCCTAAACACACCCAAAACACAAAACTGCAGCCGTCACAATGATTCTGCCTAGGGTTCGCAACCCTAGGCGAGTGGGGCCCGCCAGGGGCCCCATAGCCTCGATCTGCGTGCACAGCACTTTCTGGGCGCGTGCAGCGCACGCGCCCCAAGGCGCGTGCGCTGCACGCGCCCAGCTGGCGCGTGCGCCCGCGCCTGGTGGGCACCCGCGTCAGCGGGTGGGCCCGCTGATGCGGGCGTCAGCGGGCCCCCCTCTTTTTCTTGGGCCTGGGTTGATTTAATCAGCCCCTTTGGGCTGATGGACTTTGGGGTTTACATTGTTTTGGCCATAACTTTTATGTTTGGCGTCCGATTTGGACGCCGTTCGAACCTGGGTCTAGACCGGGACATTCCCGTCTTACCCGTGAACTTTTTCCTTGCGTTTATATTATTAAATATTGTATCAAACAATTTAATACACATTTAATCGCTTTTGCATCAAATGCAAAATAGTCCCTATCTAAGCTTAAATTATCATATTGCATCAAATGCAATTATTTCATCCCTTGCATCAAAAATGCAATTATTCTCCCTAACTGATTTCTACCTATTACTAGACGAAGAATCGCACTCTGTGTGAGACCCTACAGCCTGACCCTTACAACAAGTTGGGCTCGAAGCCCTATACGGCAGTGACCACGAGCAGTGGTTGCCGTCCCTGCTTTAGGAATCATCATTATGTGGTTGACTCATTGACATGAGTATTGTCTGGACCACCTGACTGTTTTCGTGATGAGTTCCGCAGTTATAGTCTCTTCGTCTAAACTGTGTCGTGTAGATCAAGTCTGGGGTACGGTTAAACCGTCAACCCCAATAACTTGACTCCGGTTAGTTTCAATCAATCTTTATTCAATAAATGTTGGACTTCTTCCAACTTACTCTGCACAGAGTTTTTACTAAAGACCGAACTAACTCTACGACACTAACTCCCATTGACCGGGAGAGACGAATCCTCTCTTGGTCATTACTCGCCTCGTACGTTTCAAGTGACACCCAATCAAAAGACCTTTCGACAGGCATTGCCTCGAGGCTAGGTCAGTTGATATAAGTGGCACCGTTCACGCACAGGTTTGTCAAAATGACCTCAAGTCAAAAGACCAACTATCCTATCATAACTCAGAGTTATCACTGACAGATTGGTCAATATAACCATATGATAACTCTAGTGGATCGTTCAGTGAACTCATTCTAATGAGCACATGTGTCTCGTCTTCGACTTCGCCAAGTCAAGCGATCATGAGATCATCGCCACCGCTAAACGGTGAAGACTAAGACACAATGGTCTATCCGATGTTTCGATATCCTTGTCTCGGAACATCTACGACCACGAACCATTTTAGACTTATGCTACAGACGGTCAAACGTTTCTCCATGATCGAGATACTCATCTCGATACCCGTTTGACCTTGCATAAAGTCTCAGGACTTTACCTAAGTTGATATCTAATGTTAACTACATTACAATATAACTTAGATAAATTATTACCAAACAGCTTACTGTTATTTCAAACAAGATGTTTGTGCTATTTACACAGGAATAAATGGCCTCGAGGGCATCATATTCCTACAGGTTTGTGTGTCGGTATCGTCGGAGGGTAAAGGGATATAAATCCCAATCGCAAACATGTAAATAAGCGGGGTTCAAAGTGGGGAAAATTGCCAATGGCAACCATGTAAATAGAGGGAAACCAATCACTACTACAGATTTGGGCTTGGGTAACGCCACTTAGATAGCGCTTTTTAAAAGCGCTATCTAAGTGAGCTCTTGTATAGCGCTTCTGCACTTATAGAAAATAAAAATAAATTAAAATTAAGGTAAAAATCACTTAGATAGCACTTTTTGTTAAAGTGCTATCCAAGTAATACCTTACATAGCGCTTTTTGTTAGCGCTATGGTACTAAAGGTTACGTAAGCACTTTTATAAAAAAAATATACATATATATTATTTTTAGATAGCGCTTGCTGGGACTTGTTTCCGCCGATCTTTTTGGTTTCCCCCCTTTTATTCGAGCCCTAACCTTCTCTCTCTCGACCCTGCTCAGAAATTCTAGCGTCTCCTCTCCGCATTCTCTCTCTCTCTAGCTTCTCCGCCGGCGGGGCCAACCCTAAGCATCCCGCTCTGCTGAATCAGGGCGTCGACCCTCGCGCCGACCTCCGTGGCCTTCTTCCTTATGAACGCCGTCGTGAGACCCGCCGCCGCCGCCTCGTCGTCTCCTCCTCGTCCTCCTCCGGCGGCGATAGAGTAGAAGAGAGATAAGCTTTGAATTTTTGGTTTAATTTGACTCCTCGTTCGATCGCCCGCTCTTTTATCTTCACCTATTTATTCCTGATTTCAATCTCTCATTGACTCTGAGTAAGAGAGATAAGCTTTGAATCGACTGAAAAAAGTAAGTAATTCGTCCTTTTTAATTGATGAATGATCACAGGAGGTAAGAACTTCATTTCATCTGCTCCAGTATTCTCGAACGATGCGAAGAAGCTGCTCGTTTGTACAGGCAACAACGTCTCGATCTTCCGCACCGATACTGGGTTGCTGGTAAACTAATGTCGCAAGTGATTTTTTAACTACATGTTGGTTCTTTTAATGGGTTGCGATCAAAATCAATTCTTGGTTGCTTTAGGTGACAGAACTCGAGGGCCACACCGACCTCGTTACTTCCATTGTTGTTGTTCCCGTGGCTGCAAATGCGATGAAGTTTATGTGTTACTGCTGGACTTCGTCGCTGGATGGGACGATTTGTTATTGGGATTTTTCGGCACCGGAATTGGTTAAGAAGGTCAAAGCTCAACTTCCTATATGCTCCATGGTAAGTGGAACCCAATTTTCTCTCATCTCGTTTGAAAATCTGTTCATAATTTTAAAATATTGCTTTCATTGTAATTATGATCTCATACAATTAATTTGTAACTTAAATGAAATTGATGAATGTATGATTTGATTCACCTGGAACCGGAACTAAAATTTAGTTACAAATTCCTGACCTCTTTGTTCAGGTGCTTGCTTTTGAGTCACACTGTCAGCCCTTTCTGATGAGTCACTGTGAGTTGAATCCGTATGCTCATCATGCATAGCCTCATATTCTTTTGTCACTTAATTGACTTCTTTCCTCTGGATCATTTGACACAACCAAATGTTCCATTTTTTCAGCATCATCGGATCGCTCAGCTTCGTGTTCTGCTGAAGATAAAAAATACAAATATTCATGTGAGTAGCTAGTCTTTTATGAGAACAGTACATTAATGGCTTACTTTGAGGATCATCTGCAAGATAATGAGGCAAATGTTTCAGGCCTTCTGAATGTTCATTGATGGTTTTACTAGACTCAATAAAGTCTTCTTCTTCTACTGAAAATAAAACATCAAGTTTCATAATTGAAGTTTGTCGAATGTGCTCAAAAGAAAACCTAGTCTTTTGTAAAATTTCCCTGACTACTAAGTTTGATGTGCTTTGATGCTGCGCAATAAACAAGTGATCAATGATGGTACAATTTCTGTATCATATAACATTTTGATTAATGTTACAGTTTATTAAATGCCTATGATAAATTGAAAACTATATCAGAGATGCTGTGATTTGATCATCCTACACAGGCAGTCTACAATTGGATTGCTGAAAGTTACTAACCTCTTCTCTCTAATACTTGTCTCTGGATGGTGATGCCATCTGATTCTGAGCATTCACTCTGAGAAAAATTTGTATGCTCATCATTCGTCATAATTAGAGCGTCCAATTAATGGTTCATCGGTGGCTAGTTTTTCAGCCTCATGTCTCTCAAATGCTATAATTGATAGGGCAATATTAGAATTTGAAGCCATTTGGTGTACATATAAACTTAGAAGGCTAATTTTCGAAAAAACTACCTTTATGCTTCACCATTTTCCTAAAATCTTACTTTGAACCTTGAAAATAATAGAAAATTATCGTGATCGTCATTTTTTTCCAAATTAATTCTTTAACTCGTCACAAGATTGACGTAGTATTCTGAAATAATTTTCAAAGATTGAGGTTGTTTTTCAGACTAATAAAAAGGTTGAGGAAGTAATTTGAGAACGTAAACATATGGGTAGTTTCCAAAAATTAGCCAACTTAAATCAGAAACATGTTACCATCATTTTCTGTTGAAGGAGTTGCTCGACTCTGGTCCAATGCATCATTTGGCACAATGGAAGACTTCAAAGGTTCATCGAAAACACACTTATCTGTGGATTCTTCCTCTGAGGCAACATAATGAAATGTTGATGTACGACGTCAGTGCTGTACACCGTTATCAACTCTAGAATTCAGAAACTTTTACCAAAAAAATTTCCTTGATGGAATTGACTGACCAGTGTCAACCGCAGTTTCTGGATATCCACTGGCAGCCAGTTTCTTATTCTCTGCAGGTTTCTCTGGAGCTACGAAAACAAGAAGTAATATAATGAATCTCTTCATGGAAGGTGACAGGTTATGGTCCAGAATTACTTACCCTGAGAACTGTTGCTAGTTGCTACTGGCCAGACCTTTCAGTTCGTCAAAATCATTCGTCGTAAATGAAGCATTTGGAGATTGATTGATAACTTAGGTTATTTCTTCACTTTCCTGCTCTGAAACTGAAACATTTGAATTTTGATTCCCCATCTTATTGCCCATAATTCCGATTAATCCGATGCCTTCAATTTTACAGACAATGTCAATGGGAGACTAGTTTGAGTCTGAACCTGGCCAGCTGAGAGGCCACATGAATTGTAGCATTATAATGGAATGGAAAAGGGCAATGAAATTCCGTACCATGATGATACAGTGCACCTTCCAGTTAGCTATAAAGTCTGCAGAGAGGCTGTGTAAGAGATCTCACCATTACTTGGATCACAAGCCTCATAATGGTGATCATAATTTGTGTGGTACTTAACTGTTTTATATGATACCACAGGCTGAACGGAAGCTATCAAAAGCTGAAAGAGCTCTAGCCAAAGTGGAATAGTCACTGAAACATGCGGAACGAACAACAGACCCAGAGAGCATAACCGAGGAAGAAAGGTTCATGTTTAGCAAGCTCGGGTTGAGGATGAAGGCTTTCTTACTTCTTGGTAGGTTACTAACTCCTCCTCCATGTAGATGTTAAATATATCTGAGCCTAGATAGTTTTACTGAGTCTGTACCTGCCCAATGTTCTAGACACGTCAGAAAATTGTTCTGTTTATTGCAAACTTCACGCATTTTGCTTTGTTTTTTCAATTTTCTCGAGTATTTCTACGTTTAGCCTTTCTGTCAAGGGGTTTAAGTTATGGTGGGGCATCAAAGTTGAGGACGTTATGATGTATTCGACATTTGGAAAGCTTTTGTTTTGAGCATCCTCGTGCGTTTAAATATCTAAGTTGATTTTCTTTTATGCAACGTTACCTGCATCTACTGTAACTAGTCATTTCACTGATATTCATCCGTTATATGTGCCTCGCAGAACCCTCATGCTTTCGATCTCAATGCCGTACAGTATCCGAGCGAGCGACAAAGTTGGTGTCATTCAAGTGAGCCGGAAGAGCCCTTCTCATATTGGAACATGGGGAGACTAGAAAGGAGAAACTTTGTTTGTTCAGTATATCCAGCAACTTCGTCGCCCATCACTGTTAGTAGGAAAAGGACGACAAATACTCAAGGCTGCTTTCCTTCAAAGTTTGGGCGGTTTTACAGCAAAGGTTAGCTGAAACAACCTCAATTTCAACCCACCGGAAGTTGATTTCAACCTTAATTCTGAACTTTGAAGCGAACAACCACAAAGCTTACTCATCTTCAAGAATACATCGGTGGTTATTAATTCGAGAATGAAGTATGTTATAAGCAGCCGAGCTTATTCAGTTTTGTTGCGTATGTTACACAGTAACAGTGTTTGTTTAGACTCTGGAATTGTATAAATTGTGTGCAGATGTTGCTCTCAAGTTGAAGAGTGTCATAACAGTTTGAGAAACAGGTTGTTGTTCATCATTGTACAAATATCTTAAAACTCACACAACAGATGGTAGTGTTTGGCGCTTCTAATGTTCTTTTATTTTGATGCATTAAGGTTATCGTTACCGTGAATATGGTTCATGTTCATTTTGTATGATTCATTGCAATTGGTTTGATTTTCACGACGAAATTTGTTCGATTTTCTATTCTTTTAAAAAAATTCAAACATTAGCCACGGCCGGTCCGTGGCTAATAAGCATTAGCTACGGGCCGGTCCGTGGCTAATGCTTATTAGCCACGGCCGGTCCAAAACATTAGTAAACCATTTAGATAGCGCTTAAAAAAGCGCTATCCAAGCTACCATAGCGGTAGCTTGGATAGCGCTTTTATAAGCGCTATCTTAGTAAACCACTACGATAGTGCTTATAAAAGCACTATCCAAGCTACCATAGCGGTAGCTTGGATAGCGCTTAAAAGCGCTATCCAAGTGTAAAAAAAGCGCTATGCAAGCGTTTTTTTGTAGTAGTGAATGGATAAAATTGGGTCAATGGAAACCCTGTAAATAGAGGGGAACCAAGGGTTTTTTGGTTGTATTTAAAAGAAATGGAAACCTTGTAATTCATGGGAAGAGGTGGGTTTATATTTGGGTGCACAACAAAAACATCAAACTACACCCAAGTCCCCACTCATCTCCAAGTGGGCCCTACCTTGATGATGTGGCCAAACCTTAGCCACATCTCTATCCACCATTTTGTCCTAGTAGGACAATAGCAAACATGTAAATCTCTATTTTATAAGATAGATACATACACATATATACGTTTATACATATATACATTTATACATATATATACATATATACATATGAGAATAATGTAGAAAAGGTGACACCTGATCTAATAGATCAAGTGCCAAGACACAAAAATTGGAAAGTACAAGCCCCACATGGGCTTGTACTTGTTTGGTTGAGACCTAAGATGTCAAAGAGAACACTAGGGGGTGAATAGTGTTTTCACAAATAAAATTTTACCTCTAGAAATTCTCCCTAAGATTAATATAGAATTACCTAATATCAGTCTTAATCAACAAATACCTGCAATAATAAAGGTAAACAGCGGAAGGTAAATGCAAGTATTAGAAATTTAGAACAATTTGCAAATACACAGATTTTATCCTGGTTCACCCCTCTAGGGCTACGTCCAGTCTCCGAACTCCCTCGGGCTTTAATCCACTATTTTCGGTAAATAATACAAACCACCTCACCTCCAATGAGGATTTTCCTTTGCCTCACAAGCCGAGGACTTTTACAAAAATCCTTGCCTACAACAAGAGTTTACTCACCACCTAGCCTCCAACGAGGATTTACAAACCCTCACCTACAATGAGGAAATCCCTCTTACAAATACCCAAGTAAGATATACTTACAACCTTTTGAAGATTTACAAATACATATAGCCGCTTGATGAAGCCCTTGTGTATGTGATTGCTATAGGAGTGGTTTTGATCTCAAATAAGAAATTCTTTTAGAAACTTGAGAGATAAAAAATTAAATTTAGTTTAAATCTCTTTTAAATATAACTTCAAAACAGAGATTAAAACAAGTTTTAATGAAATCACAAAATTTTTATATCCAATATGTATGTGTGAATATCTTGGCTAAAAGAAATTGAAATCCTTTTGATCAAATAAAATATTAAATGATAAATATAAACTTGATCGAAAGAAATAACTTGAAATTGATTCTCTAAAATATTACCACTTGGGCTTTAGAGAGATCAATATTCAAGACTTGATCTTTGAAAGAATATAAGTGAGAAAACACAAAGATCAAAAATGAAAACTTGATGTTTGAATCGCTAAATAAAAGCTATAAGCTTTGGAGATCAAATCAAGTTACTATTAGACCAATAAAATAAATAAAATCAGAAAAGAATTTTCAGCACAAAAATTAGAACAAGGCCTAAGAAGACTTCAAAAAATGAGAGAACTTTGAGAACTTTGAGCAATAGAATGATTTTAAAATGAATAATTCTGATGTCTAAAAACCTATGAAATCTTGGCTATTTATAGAGTAAAGAATAGATTAAAATCAGCCCAAAATCCGTCCAAAAAATCTTCTCAAATGGCTAGTTAACGACTATTTAATTTAAAATCAAACTTTCCTTAAAAGCTGAAAGTTGACCCATGTAGCAACAGGCTACTTGCCCAGATAGTCGGCTATTTGCCAAAATAGTCGGTTATTTAAAACCCGAGAGTTCTGGGTAAAAATTTGACTGTAGATAGTCGGCTATCTGTTTCAGATAGTCGGCTATTTCTGAAACGTGAGTTTTTCTACATAAAAATACTTTGAAAATATTTATAATTAATTATATACTGATTTGAAACATTTTAATACATTTTAAAAAAAATTAAAACCATTTTGGGACATTCTAAGTGTGTGTGGGCTTTATCAAGAGCATTGACATTCTAAATAACTTACGTAAAGCCAACATTCTAATTCTTCAATATCTTGGTCGTAACGACCCGCTCTCAGGGGGCCATTACTTATTTGATTGCATTTGCATGTCTGCAGGTTACTGATGCACCCGGAACTAACACATAAAAGCCACCTGGCTGTGTCACTAATGTCAGGCACTGAATGGTTCTCAAGTATCGATTTCGGGCCCACGAACGCAACCGGACGGTGTCAAGTTATAGTATATAAGATATCGATCCCACAGGAAACGTAGCGTGTATTAATATCAGGTTATTTCTAAATCTCAAAAGGAGGTAGCAGTCGGTTGGAATGATTGTTTAGTTGGTGTTGTTTGATCAATATAAAAGGACTAGGGCATTAGGACTCACCGCTAGGACCGTCAGAGGTTGATGCTAGGTTAGGACTTCTACGTTGCATTGGTTTTATTGGGGATTGTAGCATCTAGGAAGTGAATTCATGTGTAGAGACATCATGAATCTAACATACCGTGTTCACCCTGCTCACGTGATAGATGCATATGGTATGTGCATTAAGGATCTACAATAATCTCACCACTCTCATGGTTCGAATACTCTCAACTCATTCCACTCTCGTGGGTCAGAGCTTCGAGGTATTTTGGTGGCTCTTATTGACGCAATGGCGGTAGCCATCAATCAGTGGTATAGTTCGTTAGTGGATCCCATCAAGGCACTAGCCGGACATGGTCACGAGCCTCAGTCGAATCCACTAACTCCTTAATTAAATCCATAAGATTCTCCTTAAGCTAATCGATTCCACAAACCGTGGGCACGATCTCAGTACGAGTTCTCCAAGGGATTTTGCTAGAGCAACCAAAATACTCCCCTTTTCATGTCCAATGCAACCTAAAAATCCTAGCTTCACATCTTTTTCCTAAAATCCTAGGGCTTATCCATTAGCCCTAGATAGAACTACTCACACATGGCGGGGGAAACAATGAAAGATTGGTTTTTTAGGTTGGAATTCATCTTAGTAATCAAAAGCATATTAAAGTTAGGAATACATACCAAAAGTGATGTAGATCGATAGCAAGCCACAGAGAAATAAATTCCAATTGATTCCAAGCCAGAAAACGCAGTAAAAATCGAGTCTTTTTCTCAATCTCAAAACCTAGATACAAATCTCAAACTTACACTAAAAACTCTTAATAAAACTCTTCATAAAACACTTGATGTCTAAAATACTAAAGGAAAATTGTTTTTATACAAGGGGTAGGGACCCCAGAGATAATTCTCAGAAATCTGGAAAGTTTGGCCCATATGTTGCTTGGGCACGTCGGCTACTCGACCGAGCAGGTGGTTGCTTGATGTGTCCATATTTTACATGATTTTCATATCATATTTCCATCGCATTGCATATCATCCCCACGTCCAAATCCCACTTTTTACTGCGATTTTGGTATTTCTGACGATATTTCGAGTTTCGTAGTATATTTTGAGTTTTCAGGGATTTTGGAGCGATTTGAACCCCCGCCTGGGTTTGGACACATCCGACGTGCTCATGAGCTTGTTGGCGGGGCTCTGGAGGAGTTCGCCGCGTTCTCGGAGCTATTGGAGGAGAGAAGGAAGAGAAGAAGAAGAAAGAAGAAGGAGACAGAGAGAGAGGCAGCTGCAGCAACATTTTCCCAGAAAATGCTCGGCCCGAGCAGCTGCTGCTCGGGCCAAGCCATGACACGCTGCAGATACGGCTGACTCAGGCCAAGCCGCTCATCTTCTCGGCCAGATAGCGCGCCCCGAGTAGTCCCCAAGCATACCCCGAGCAGCCGACCGAGTCATCCATTCCGAGACCGAGCAGCATGCGACCCGGGCCGAACCACTGGCCGAGCAGCTCCGACTCGGGCCGATTCACCTACTCGGCCGGTACTTCCTGGGGCATTTTTGGAAGAATTTTTGAACGCATGATGTGCGCAATTTTGGGCAGCTGAAGCTCGCGAACTACGGGCTCAGCGTAGATCAGTTCTGAGTTTTGTGGAGGAATTTTTAGAGAGAGCTTTTAGGCGATTTTTGTAGGAATCATTTTTGGATTAATTTTTGTAGCAAACTCTGGATCGTTAATTGAAGATTAGCGTTTATTGTTCTTCTCTGGATTTGATCTTCGTTCTTTCTCACTGTAAGCAATTCTTAGCCCTAATTTCTTTTATTGCAAAAAATGTTTTCCTATGCGAAATTGATATGTTTGTGCGTTCCGATCACCATGAGTGAGTAGATCCTTTCTAGGGCCGATGGGTGAACCCTAGGATTTTAGGGAGAAAATGTAGATCTGGATCCCAATGTTGGATTGTGGATTTAGGGTTGTATTCCGGTAGATCCTACCGAATCCGTAGATGACCCGTACTGAGATCGTGCCCACGGTCTGTGAAATCGATGTGCTTAAGGGGTATCTAGGGATTCAAATAGGGAAATCGACGGATCCAATCAAGGCACGTGACCATGCCCGGCTCGTGCCCTGAAGGGATCCGTCGACGAACTATAATGCTACGTTGATGGCTACCGCCATTGCGTCAATGATAGCCGCCGGAATACCCCGCAATTCTAACCCACGAGAGTGGTACGAATTGGGGGAATTAATTCCCTAACCCCAATGTAATGAGCGGATCCTATCTAATATCAACCCCCAACGATCCTAGCGGCGATCCCTAAAGCCCTAGTCCCTTTTATTATAGTACACAACAACCACTATCAACCCAGTTCATTCTCACTCCGACCGCTACATTACTTCTAGACTTAGAAACAGACTGAGATTACCATGGACACTATCACTGTCCATGTGGGATCCGACTATCTTATATACTATAACTCGACACCGTCCGCTTGCGGATTGAACCTGAAGTCGTAGCATATGAGCCATATCACGCCTGGCGATCGTGACACCGCCAGGTGGATCCTAGGTGTAGATTGCGGGCACGTCACTGCTCGGTTGAGTCACTTCACTGGCTGCGCTGCTGCTCGCTTGTTTCTGAGGCGGGCTACTCGGACGAGTAGCCCCCTACTCGGTCGAGTAGCAGGGGGTGTCAACTCGGGTCGAGTCGCATAGCTGCTCGGTCAAGTCAGCTCGTATCTATTTCCTGCTGCATCCATGTGTCAGCTCGGCCGAGTAGCTGTAAGCTACTCGGCCCGAGTCGCCTGGGAAACTGAATGGCTGAAGGCTTTTTCTGGATTTCTCTCGCTCACTTCTCCTCCTCTCCTCTGATATTCTTCCAAACTGCAGCAAACTCATATGGAGCCTCGCTAATGATGCCATGGACGTGCTGGATGTGTCCATGTCCCGAAACAGCTCCAATTCGCTCCAAAATCCCTGAAAATCAATAAATCTATGCAAAAACTAGAATATGGCGTTAGAAGCGCATTAATATCTAAAAATATGGATTTCTGAGGCAAATATGATATGAAATGAGATGAAATGATGCACTAAAAATATGGAAAATATGGACACATCAAAATCACCCAAGCTTACCTCTTACTCGTCCTCGAGCAAGACGAATACTAGGCTCACCAGGTGATAAAAATAAGAAATAGAAAAGGGGAATAGAAGATGGAGAGGAGTGCTAGATTATTCGATCAGATCTCAAGCCTTAGCTACATATCACGATGCTTCGAAATAAATCATATGCTAATATGAATTTCATATCTTTCGCTTAATATAATACTTGCAAGCATTTAAGATCAAAGAAAGGGATTTCTCAGTATTCATGCAATCAATTCATATCAACATCCTGCAATTCATAGAGTCTAGTATAAAAATTGTTGGCGATGCACTTTTCAATCAATAGATATAATCTAAGCAGATAAGATTCATATCAGGCATTCAAAAGAGAATGGAAAGGATCATAACATTCATATATTCATCTCAACTCCTGAAAATTCTCCCTAGCTAGCAGTTATTCATAAATTTTAAGCATTATCAAACATCCCCAATTGTGCACAACTCCACTCTAATGTCATACTCACTCATATGGTCAAATGGTTCACCCCCCAACCTTAGCTTGAGGCGTCACATCTAAGGAATAGAAATATGGAATTTTCTTGGCTTTTTCCCAAGTATATGTGTAGCTCCATGTAAATAGGATATAAGAAATGATTTTTTTTTCTCTTTTTTTATGGAAGCAATAGACTATACATAATGACTCCTTTATTGGCTTTTTGGAGGCTAACTTTTCTTTTGGGATTTTTAAGAGGTGGATACCGTATAAGTAGCTGTATAGGGTGAAACCAAATGACAGGTAGAGATTTATAAAGATATGTGGAGAAGGAAGTGATATAAAAATCGGTTCACTCATAAGATGTGCACAATGGTTCAATAAGATAATACTCTACTAAATTCATATGCAGGCATGGATATTTTCATTCATCTCGATAATTAATGAAGACATGCGATAAAGCATACAATCATAGCAGGCATGCAGTAAGAAGTGAAATAAGACAACAGGCAGATGCTTCAGATATTCTAAGGATTCATGAAGCTTGGTGCATTTCCAACAAGCGTATACTAGATACTACTGCATACATTCGGTTTCAAATTATTTCATGCATTCATATAGAGAAATCGGCAAAATAATATATCTGCAAGCATACATGTAGCAAAAGACCGAAATACACTAACTAGCATGTCAAGAGTAATAAGCATCGCAATAGCATACTAAAGGCTATTAGAGATATCAGCATGTAGAACAAATCTAGCAAAAGGGGAAAGAAATGCAGAGAAAGTGAAAAAATAAATGCATGCATGCATGCATGGTAAAATATGGGAAACGTGATGCTGAATGAGAAAAAGAAAAAGGTGGACAAAATGGGTGGAAAATAAAAGTAAAAAGGCGTAAAATAAATGGAAATATATAAAAAAAATGAAAATAAAAAAGTGACAGTGCTCATCCCCAAGCTAAACACAGTTGTGTCCTCACTGCTGAGAACACGCTGGTATGTCGGGAAAGTGGCAAGGGTGGGTGGGTGGATAAGAAATAGAAAAAGTGAATGGAAAATAAAACTGTGTAAATAAAGGAAAAAGTACTGATGCATATGCATGGAGTGAAGCAAAAAATGCAAAATATGATATTATGCGAATGCTATATGGACAAATGTAAAATGATGGAGAAGTGCAAAATGCAAAATGGATCCCCCCATCTGTGTAAGACTAAGGCCCAGAAAAGACAGATGGGCACTAAATAGAAATGGGGGGAACGATAGAGCAAAAATGTGAAAAGTGCATCAGACAGCGGCACCACCCTCTAGAGGTGGTGATGGGCCCTGCTGCTGGGGACTAGGTGGAGGGGCGACAGCAGAAGGGATGGGTCGAGTGTCGATCGGAGTGTCAGCTGGTGGTGCAGGCTCAGATGAGAGTGAGACAACAGGTGTGTGAACATGTGTGTCGGCGAGTGAAGTGTCTGTTAGTGTGGCAACCAACTCGAGGGTAGAGGTGACAGGCCCTGTAGAAGCCTGAGAGTGAGGGTCGGTGAGTGGTGTGCGAGACTAGACAAGGTCTGACCTGAGAGGAGGTGCGGGAGCGAGGATCACGATGGGTATGTGCCTCGTCCTCAGAATATCTATGATCGTGGTGAGGTCATCCACGACTCTCCTGTTTTGCATGGCGACCGCAACAGCGAAGGAGTCAAAGTCGCTCCTAAGTCTTAATACCTCGGTCTACATGGCGGTCAAGCGAGCGTCAGAGACATGAGAGCTGAGGGGAGGACGGGAGCTGCTAGACACCACTCTCGAAGGAAGGCCCCGTGAATGAGATCCACGGGTCCTAGCCTGGAAGACTGGAGAGGGTGAACTAGTAGGGATCTTGGCTGAGGTAGAATGGATTGGAATCGATCCGAGATCCCGTACGGAAGCAGAGGCAGCAGCGACAACAGAAAAAGGAGACGTCGTAGACACAGAAGTGTGGACAGAAGTCACGACACTCTCAGTGAATACTGTTGATGCCGGTGTGGTGGTGGTGACAGGTAGAGGAACTGTGGACCCTAGGTAGGATGGAAGGGAAATGAGGAGGTCCACAGTGACAAGTAGGGTGCTGGTGGGGTCTGGCTCCGAAAAGAGTGGCTTAGTGGGCTCGGGAGCGGGAGAAGAGGCTGGCTCCAAAGTGGAAGAAAAATTAAGGTCGGGAGCAGCAGGAGCGACCGTGCCCTTAGGTCCGGGCACGGTAGGGGCAGCAGTAGTGACCTCAGGGCAAGAGGTGGAGACAATCCTCGAGGTCTCTAGGGTGGTGGTGGTGATGGTGGTGGTGGTGCTCACACTGGCAGATGTGTGGACAAAAGTGTGAGCAGTAGGTGGTGGGGTGGTGGTGGTGGTGCAGATGGGTGGCTTGGCTGCCGCGAGGGCAGTGAGGTCAGGCTCGTCCTCGTCAAAACTAAGCACCCAATCGTCGACGTCATCGACAACCAGGGCATTAGGTGGCTCCAGGACATGGACGGGGCGAATGGGAAAAATGCGAGGAGGGATCCAGTCAAGCATGACTGGGGGGATATGGGTGAGGGCAGGGCGGGGGAAAAAGAGGTAGGGCTCGTGGTGGGTGCCTAAAAGGTAAATCCAGTGACACGTACCGTGCGACCTGATGATGGACATGCATGTGAGCATATCCATCGTCAGACGTGTAGGCCCGGTGGGGGTCGCCAAACGGGCATGGAGATCTAGGCCGAGCATCTAGGCGAAGATGGTAAAAAATCTACCGCAGCAGATATCTGTGGAGGCATGAATGGTCTGAAAAAGGCGGTGACACAGCCAGTGTGCTGTGTCGGAGAGTAGGAAGGGGTGGATGGTGCCGTCAGGGTAAAAGCACAGAGGTCGAGTCATCCCCATAATATGGAAAAGCTCAGGAAGGGCGAGTGTCCCTGTAGGGTTTTGATGGACCCTTAGGGCACATTCTATGCCCATCCTAAGTCGGACAGACCATAGACGCAAAATAATGCAGCGAGAAAACTTAGATACGTTAAACTATTTAACGTGGCCCTAAGGTTCAAGACCCTTTAGCCAGGATCTCTGCCAACTTGGGATGGGTTCGACCATCCCAAGAGGGAGCTAAGCTACTGCGATTAAATTAAAAGAAAGCTAATTAAATTCACATACTCGAAACCTTGCCCTGGTTCAGGCAAGGTGTACCGCACCGTCTTCTGAGCCACTCCCCATCCCGCGTTGAACCGCTCCTTGAACCACACCGCGCCCCAAGGCGAGCAATCGTCTTGTCGCCGAGCCAACCACGCGCCGAAGAAAGTTTCACCTGAGTGTGAAACTTTGCCAAGATTTTGGATTGGATCCAAACCCCTTTGTGGCTTTTCTAGAGCCCTTCAAGAGTAAGACAGAAATTTAGGGAGAAGAAAAATATCAATTTAAGCTTAGATCCGAGCGTGCTCCAACATTTTTGGGAGCTGCTCAGATCTAGAGCTTGGGATGAGTTTTGAGGAGGCGAGTAAACCCCTATTTATATAGGCGGCTGACCCCTCCCCTTTACTAAAATTCTGCTGTGTAACTAAAGTTTGGAGTTAATAAATTCAATTTAGTTTGCCTTTTACAAAGGCCAAACTTCTGTGAATTTTAACTTCCTCTCCGTTGAACTTCACGATTGATACAACTTATCAAATCGAAGGGTGTTCAACGGTGAACGCATAGGAAAAAATGGCGAGTCAATCAGAGTTCGTTTGTCCCCTCAATTGATCGCCCAAAGATCAGCCCAAGACTTAATTTTTGTCCAAAATCAGCCGTCAAAACTGCCAACTGCCCCTAGGGTTCTGCACCCAGATGTTGGGCCTAGCTTGTGGGCCCCACTGCTCAAAAACCGGCTGACCAGGCGCCTGGCCCAGGCCAGGACACAGGTGCCCATGTGCCTGGGCCCGGGCGCCTGGGCAGGCGCCCAGGGCGCTTGGGCCTGGGCGCGGGCCTAGGCCCAGGCCGCCTGGCCCATGCAGGTCCAGACGCCCAGGCCAGACCTGGGTGGTCTAGCCTGGGTCAATCTGGTCCCCATTTTGGGCATGGGTTAGACCCTTTTGAGCTTTTGGGCGTAACTTGGGCATCTGGCGTCCGATTTGGACGCCGTTTGATCCTGTGTTTAGAGCGGGACATTCCTGTCTTACAGGTAAACTTTTCCATGCATTTATTATTTTAAATATGGTCTTAAATAATTTAAGACACATTTAACTCCTTTTGCATCATATGCAAATTAGTCCATATCATGGCTTAAAATATCATTTGCATCAAATACAAATGATCTGAGAGCATACATCCCTCAACATCTTTCACTTGCACTCAGGATCATTTATCCCGAATGCAGAAGATAATTGCAAACTCGTTGCAGTTTTCTATCCCTTGCATCAAATGCATATTCTCCCTAATGATTCTACCTATTACTAGACGAAGGTCGCACTCTGTGTGAGACCCTACAGCCTGACCCTACTACAGGTTGGGCTCGAAGACCTATACGACAGTGACCACGAGCAGCAGTTGCCGTCCCTGTTTCAGTATCATAATTATGTAGTTGACTCATCGACATGAGTATTGTCGGGACCACCCTAACTGTGTCCGTGATGAACTCCGCAGTTTTAGTCTCTTCGTCTAAACTATGTCGTTTAATTCAAGTCTAGGGTTGTCAACCCCAATAATTCGAATCCGGTTAGTTTCCATCGATCTTTAGTCAAATAATGTTGGACAACTTCCAACATACTCTGGCCAGATTTTTTACTAAAGACCAAACTAACACTACGACACTAACTCCCATTGACCGGAAGAGACGAATCTATCTCGGTCATTACTCTCCTGGTACGCTTCAAATATCACCCGACCAAAAACCTTTCGACATGCCTTGTCTCGAAGCTAGGTCAGTGATCTAAGTGACATCGTTCACGCACAGGTTCGTATAATGTCCTCAAGTCAAAGACCAACTTGCCTATCATCACTAAAAGTTATCATTAACAGGTTGGTCAATATATGATAACTCTTATGGGTCGTTCAGTGAACTCATTCTCCAATGAGCACCTGTGTCTCGTCTTCGACTTTGCCAAGTCAAACGATCATGTGATCATCGTCACCGCTATACGGTGAAGACTAAGACACAATGGTCTATCTGATGTTTCGATATCCTTTTCTCGAAATATCTATGACCACGAACCCTTTTAGACTTATGCTACAGACGGTCAAACATGTTTCCATGATCGCGATAATCATCTCGATATATGTTTGACCTTGTATTAAGTCTCAGGACTTTACCTAAGTTAATATTTAATGAAAACTACATTATGATTAACTTAGATAAATTTATACCAAACAGCTTACTGTTATTTTGAACAAGATGTTTGTACAATTACATAGAGATGTATGCCTCGAAACATCTCCAAACATCTCCCACTTGCAGTCAGGCTCATTTATCTCGGTGTCTCATAACGTTTTTACATATAAGTCTTTCTAGACTTCATGTGGTGGAGCCTTCATGAGTGGATCTGCTAAACCGTCTACTGTATAGACTTAAGGGGTTTCTATGTTCATAATAGACCAACCATTTGAATCTTATTCAAATAATTTTGTTGGTCCTTTGGAATCCATAATATTTAATTTCCCTGGATCTCAACCAGCTCATCATACTTTACGAAAATAATTTTAATAAGTTACTGGTCATTTTAGATGGCTCATATTTAAAAGTGATAAACTTTGTTGACCACTTTGTCAAAAATATGTCCCAGCCCCTTGATGCCTCACATGTGTTTTTATTCGCTCCCACTGACTTTGAAAACTCACTGGCCAATTTATATAAGTTCATTTTTCTAAATCATATTTAGATAACGGACTATAAATGATTGCACCAGTTTTCATGTCATCATGAGCATTTACATCGAGTAGGGTCCGAGTAGATCTGTACCATCTGCAGGCGAGACTGTTTCATCATAATCCGTTTATAGGAATTAGGATGAAAACGTTCGCAACCAACGTTAGCTGTGCTTTACTACTTTCTTTCTGCACCAATCTTCTAACTTGCAGACATTAAGAAACAATTTCTATGGGCACGTAAACTAAAGTCCATACTTTATTTACGTGCACGGACCTATTGCATCAAGTTGTTAATTAGAGTCTATACTATGAATTTCTTCCTGGAAGTTATTTTAAACCATCATCTACAATGATGTCCAACTCGACTCATCGTCTCACGAGACTCGAGTAATCCTTTAACTTCCTAACGATTGATTTAATGAATATCTTACTGATAAGGTCCTCATAGGACCTTATCAAGACCAAGACATTATAATCTGGGACTTAACCCAGAGGGAGGACTGTAACTTAAACAACTTAGCCATGAGTCGCATTATGTCTAATAAAGTGTGATTCATGCTCTCTAACACATCAAATATGTTAAGATACTTGACATGAGAGAAAATCACATTTTCTTTTATTTACGCAAGATTATACAGCTAAGTATTCGACTTTTCGATCTAATCGAATCAGTTCAAATACTTCTGTGTTTTGTTCTCTACTTTATCAGACTTGAGTTTCATCTGGAACACGTGTCTTAATAAAATAAGAATAACTTACTCTGGCTGATCTAGACTCGGGTACATCAGTATCACTACTACAAAAAACGCTTGCATATCGCTTTTTTACACTTGGATAACGCTTTTAAGTGCTATCCAAGCTACCGCTGTGGTAACTTGGATAGCGCTTTTATAAGCGCTATCGTAGTGGTTTACTAAGATAGCGCTTATAAAAGCGCTATCTAAGTGGTTTACTAAGATAGCGCTTTTGGAAGCGCTATTCAAGATTACTCGAGAAATTTTGATTTATACCTTGCATAGCACTTTCTATTTTTTTAAAAAAAAAATAGAAAATCAAACAAATTTCGCATGGATGAAAAAACTTACGCATGGATGACTGTAAGGATCAATATAAGATCATATTTCACAAAATATATGGTTAACTGTAAGGATACATCTCGAAAAGTTTCAGAACTACTTTATATATACATAAAATTCCAACAAAAAAAGTTTTAAGACAACACATACACATACACTGACAATCCAAAATTCATAGTTTGATGGGCAGGACTAGGGAAGAGCCAATGTAGGCATTTGGAAAAGGCTCGCAGCAGCATTGCCATCAAACTCAGCCCCCGTGGGCCCAAGGCTCCCAAATGACCCACCTGAGTTTGGGTTGAACATGCCTGCTCCTCCTCCGGGTGTCGTTGATGAGCCTGGTGGGGGAAGGAGGCATCGCCTGTGCTTGTCTGTGTGTTGCTGGTCCCTGCAGCACTGCAATCAACCAAACAACCAAGTGAATCAGATCCCTTTTAAAAAGCATCAAAATAAATATACCAATCTATCATGTACCGAAAAGAAGTTGAAAAGGAAAAGAAGGGCCAAAAAAAATTCAGAATTTTTTTTCAAACACCTCGGACTGGCAGAAAAAGTGCAGCCTGGTTGGCCTGCAATCAAGAAGGGAACGACGGTAAGCAAGAAGATCTAAATTTGGGACAGAAGAAACTTTGAGGAATTACTAGGGTCGCTGTTGGTGAAAACGGCGGCGCTGGCGAAATCACAGGACTGGGGGTTCTGGCCGTTCCTCTGGTAGTAGCTGTTGGCTGCATAGGAGCAGTGAGCAAGGACGGTGTTTGGGTTGAAGCAAGGCCCGTTTTGGAGGATGGGGTTGCAACCGGCCCCTGCCCCGCACGCATAGTCTATTGTCTTCTGCAGTGCACTGCTGCTCGCTTCCTGCTCGCACACGCACCAAGCCCCATCTTTTCCCCACAGAGGAAAACAAAATCAGACCCCACAAAAAAATTATTTCAATTTCAGTTGCATAAACATCCAGTAAGAAAGATATTTACAGTGAATGACGCGTTAGTTGAAAATTGAAATTAAACATCAAATGCCTTTCCAGGAAACCTTCTGCCTGTAAGGAACAAAAGAGAAATAAGATAGCTTATTTGGTCCTGATCTAACATGTTGATATAGACTCATGACTCCAGACAATACAATAAAAACTAGTACACATTGGGTGCCCACGATAATATATTTCTTCTCTTCCATCTTTTACCGTTCTATCATTCGAAGATGACTTGCACAATAGAAAGGGTCCAGTAGTCTTCTCATCCTATGACTTACAGGTTTCTGTGCCTATATTTCATGGAGATAGACACATATAGTCAAATGAAATGGGCCAAGCAAGACAACAAATGTTGGACAACCGTGACAATACAACATGGATTCACGAATGTGCCCACCCATCCACATAATGACACTTATAATATATAATTTTTTGATATAAAACATTCATAATGGACACCTAAAATACTCAATAAAATGCATCAATGTAAAATGCAGATTATAAAATGAATCTTCAGTGATATATCTCGATAACAAAAGAAGTTTGTTGTTCTGTTAAATCCTAGTTAGATGTAATAAATGAAGCATCACCTCTAAATTTGGAATTAAATGTTATACTTCATATTTTTTTCGATAAAATTTAGCCATCTTCATGAAGTAGCATGATTAATTCCTCATAATCATTAGACAGAAAAGAAGAAAGAAGTGGGAGGGATAGGTAAGCCATTAGGCAAGACACACCTGTGCAACGAACTGCAATGCCAGTGGGGATATGGACTATCTGGACCGCCGTTTCAACCTTGTTGACACCCTTCCCCGCTGATCTTGAATAGGTTATCTCCAGATCATCTTCAGGTATTTCAACATCCAGCGAATCGTCTGGAAGAAGAGGCATTACCTCAACACCAGAAAAGCTTGTCTACAATTGAGAAGATAAAAGTTCAAACATTTCAGTCATGTTTTTTGTTATTTTATTTTATTTTATTGCACTCAGTTGTATATATGCCCCGGATTAAGCTATTCTGGATCACTCATAACCAACCATGAAAAGAAATCAGATCAATCGCTCAGGGTGGCCAAATGGCCCGCCGGCCCGGAGCCCGGCCCGTCCGGCCCGGATTTCGGGCCGGCCCGGCCAGGTCAACCCGGGCCGGGCCGTTGACCAGGGCGGGCCGGGCATTTTCCCTGCCCTCGGCCCGTCGGGCCGGGCCAGCCCGCCCGGCCTACCCCCTTCCCAACAGCCATTTTATGGCTGTTGGGGTTTTTTTTGGTCTTTTTGACCAAAATACCCCCCAACAGTTATAAACAGCTAAATTGGGGGGTAGTTTGGTCAATTTTGACCAAAATGACCAAAAAAACAGCCCCAACAGCCATAAAACGGTCATATTGGAAGGTTATTTTGGTCTTTTGGGTTTAAGAAATCCTATAAATACCCCAGCCATTCATACCAATTTCTTCACAATTCTAAAATTCTCTACTCTCAAATTTCTCTATATTCTCAAGCTATTGCTCTCATCTCACTGCGCTCTCAAGATACGGCTGCTACCTCTACACTTCCGCATCTCAACTTTCAAGCTCCGTCTCCTGCAACCGACTCAGGGATCCGATCAGCTGCTAGACTGCTACCTCACTGCGGCTCTATCTACAATCAGGTTCCTTTTATTATTAAATTAGCATAATGACCGGATCAAACAACCCACGTAGATCTGTTACCGCTAATTTTAACACTGAAGAATATGGTCTTTTTCAAAATTTGCTGAACAACCCTATTGAAACACCGGACTTTTCGGAAATGACTCCAAATGAACAACACGAATGGAACGATAGTAATAGCCCCATAGTGGGTACACCAGGATTTTCTGCTTCTGTACACACTTCAACCCCTTCTACTACTGCTGGCCCCACTACTTCACAAACAACCCAAAGCAGAAAACAGAAATCTGCTGTTTGGGATAACTATTCACTAGAAACAGTGCCTAGAAAAGGACTTAGAGCTTTTTGCAAAATCTGTAGATCAGATTTCAATTGCGCAGCCAACGATGGCACAACATATCTGAAAAGACACACAGAAGCACATAAAAAAGAGAGGCTAGAAAAACAACGTTAAACTTAACAGCTAATTCTAGCTCTTTGTCTGCTTTTTCGTATTCTTCTGACACAATGTGAAAGGAGATGGCTAGACTAGTTCTATGCCAAGAATTACCTTTAAGTTATGGGGAAAGCTCCTCAGTAGAACGTTTTAACCAAGTAGCACTGAACCCCGCATTTAAAAAGGTGCCTAGAAACACACTTAGAAGAGATATTATGGCAGCTTTTGAAGTTGGCAAAGCTAAAACGATTCAAACTTTTGCGGCCTTAACATCTAGGATAGCTTTAACTTCCGACATATGGACAACGAAATGGGGGTTATCCTACATATGTGTTACGGTACATTATGTAGACAACAACTATACTATTCATAAGATGATTATCGGTTTTAAATTGTTAGCTTTTGGTCATACTGGTGTTGTTATTGCTAATGCGATTATGCATGTTATTCGTGAGTATGGCATTTCTGATAAAATCATTTCATTTACACTTGATAATGCATCTAACAATACAACTGTGATATCATTTTTAAAAAGACACCTGAACCCTGATCTGGACGGTCTTTTATTTCATCAGCGATGTGCTTGTCACATCTTGAACTTGATAGTACAGGATGGGCTTAAATTTGCTGCTGATTGGGTAGAAAAGGGTAGGAACCTTATGTTATACATACAGTCTTCTACCAATAAGAGAAGTTTATACAGAGAAGTATGTAGAAATTGCCAACTTCCTTACCGGAAGTTTACATATAGTGTTCCACATAGGTGGAACTCAACGTATCTTATGATGCTTTGCTTGCTTAAAAACAAGATGCAGCTTAGTTATTTTGCTAGTACACACATTCCGTATGAGACGGATTTCAACCTTACTGATTTAGAGTGGAAAACAATTGAGCAGCTATGCGATTTTTTGAGGGTTTTTATTATGCTACAAACAAATTTTCGGGTATGTATTACTCAACATCCATTTTAGGCCTTGGTCAATTGGTTATAATTTCAGACACTTTAGCTAGGTATAGAGGCACTACAGACACTACACTTATTCTTCAACCAATGATCGAAGAAATGGATACTAAGCTAGCAAAATATTGGAAGCATGTTCCTTTACTTTATTCATTAGCTAAGGTTTTTGATCCAAGATTTAAAGAGGATTTAGTAGCTGGATTATTAGAAACCTTTTATGAAAACATGCAATTTGAAGTTGAAGATCATATAATGCATTTTAAAACTAGCTTAAGAGCTCTGTATGCGACGTATGAGGCTAGATATGGAACTTCATCAAACACTTCTTCTATTCCTGCTAGTTCTAATATTACATGCAAACTGAGGCAGATTTTGGGGAAGAAAAAACAAAAAACCGTAGCTTCAGAAAGTTCGTCTAATGAGTTATCCAAGTATTTAGAAATTACTTATCCTTTCACTGAGGAAGAATTGGATGATCCAAATTTTGACATTCTGGGCTGGTGGAAAATGTATGAACCTAGGTTTCCAATTCTTACCATTATGGCTCGTGATCTGTTATCAATCCATATTTCTACTGTTGCGTCCGAGTCTGCTTTTAGTGCAAGTGGCAGGGTTCTGAGTGACAGGAGATCAAGGCTTAAAGAAGATGTAGTTGAAGCGACGGAATGTGCAAAGGACTGGTTTCATGCTGAAGACCGCACGCAAGATAAAAAGGACCTTTCAGAAGATTCTGAGGACGAAGCGACTGACGATGAATGATTTTCTTTTTTTTTCATGTATTGTTATTTTCTATCTTGTATTAGCTTGTAGAAGTCCTATGTGTTGGCCATTGTACTAGGGGTAAGGCTGGCCAATGTAAGTCCCCCCCTCAAAAAAAATTTTATTTAATGAAATTTAAAGGTTCAACCCGGGACCTTCGTGAATTTCGGGCTAAATTATCTAACTTAGTTTTATAAATAATATAAGTAAATTTAAATTTTTTTAAACTTTGTAAAATATTTTATATAGGTCTTATAAATTTTTTAAAACTTTAATATCATTCTAAACTTATTTTTACTTCTTTAGAACAAGTTATAAGTAATAAAAAATTTGTTCTAAATAAGAAAACATTAGATAACAAGTATTTAAATTTTTAAATATATATATAAGACATATAAAATATTTTACTACTGTTTAAAAAATTTATAATGAGTTAATATTGTTTTTACAGATTTTTTAAAATTTTTCTATTTTTTAAGTTTTTTTAAACCCTTAAAAAACGGGCCGACCCGGGCCCGGCCCGCTTGGCCCGCAGCCCGCCGGGCCGCAGGCCGCGGGCCGGGCCTGGGGGGTTTCCACCCCCACCCACCCCCCCTGGCCCGGCCAAGCCCGGCGGGCTTCGGGCCGGGCCGGCCCGATGGCCACCTTGATCAATCGCAACGTTATTATTAAAAAGTAAACTAAAAACTTAAAGATTATCCCGGCTGAATCCAGTTATAAATGTATGGCAATCAGAGACCGTGAATGAATTAGACATGAAATAAATTAATTACTCCCGGTACCGGGAGGATGATGAGTTTTCCGATCCTTAGTATCTGAATCGGCAAAATTGACGGCTGCATGCTCCATCAAAGAAGGGGAAGGGCAAATATCTAGCTTACGAATTATCAGGGAAATATGTCATGATTCAAATATTTAACTTACCGCCCACGCGTAAGGTTCAAACATGTCGCCGGTGCTTAGCAACACGGCCTTCGGCTTCTGGCACTCCACTTGCTCTGCGCTCGGCTCCTTAATCATGTCCCTCGCCATCTTCTAGAATGGATTGATCTGGGGAGCAGTAGTTAGCATTTAGCCACCATATATTTTATCATTAAAAAAGTTTAAAATAATTCCTTGATAATAACGTGATTCATATCGCATATGCAAGATGCCTTTAATTTTCGATGACATGACGAATTTTCTACTTCACAAAAAAACATTAGTGATCAAAAGTACATTATATGTAATTCTCTGTACAAGGTAAAAATGAATATTTCACAACTTAATTGTGGAAGAGAAAAATTTCTATAACTATTTGGCCACTGCATCGTGATGGGGCCAACTTGGGGTTGGATGGAGGGTTGGATGTAGTTTGCGATGTTGATGTGGAGCACCAAAGAAATGTCCCTAATTTTCATGAATTACAAGATTACCATTAAGAACTTTACCACTCAACATTATTTTGCAACTTAACACCAGTTTTCACCCTTTTATTGCACTCAGTTGCATATATGCCCCGGATTTAGCTGTCTTTTGTATATTCATCCCATTTTTCTCCTGCTTCATTTGCTCTTTTAATTATCTGCAAAGTATCCCCTTCTAAATAAATATAGCTTAACCCAATTATAAATGTATGGCAATCAGAGAACATATCTTCGAATGCTTAGAAAATTATCCCGACTGAATCCACACGTCATTGGTAAATAAAACACTAGGAATGAGTACATCAAGTTTTTAAATGGAAACTTTTTAGCCTGGTGAAACACAGTATTAAATTCTGAAGAAGATCCAATATGACAGTTTGGAGGGTTGAATTCAAGATAACCGGGGGAAAACAGTAAACTCGGTCTGTGAAGATCAAATTAACCATAGTTTGATTTTAGGATCAAAAGAACAAACGAGCCATACATCTTATTCAAGTGAAAAACGGAGACGAACAGTGAGATGGCGTAATCAAGTCTCAAGAAAAAATGACAAAGTTTGGGAAATACAATATAAATGGTGAACAAACCCTAATTAGATTAGCAAGAGAGCATAAACATAAACCCTAATTAGATAAAACATAAAAAACAAACCTGGATCTCCCTCAAGACCTCGACGCGTTTCCTGACCTTAGGATTGAGAGATTCCAACAAACCCTAATTAGATAAATCAATTCCTTTCCAGATGCTTCTCGAATTTTAGTTGCAGAGTTAAGCACTGCCACTAGTAATGATCATATCTTCAGCAAATTAAAAGGGGGCATCCTGCAACTAGATTGCTTCGACAAGCAAAGGAAAGCAAAGCAACAGACTTTAGAACGTTATCATATTACATTGCTCCAACAAGTATCAACCAAGGTTTATTATAATCAGAATTGAACAATGCAGCCAATTAGAATTTACCAAGATTCCCTAACCTAGACAGTGTTGCGGGCCGTCTTCATATCATGCGCCAGATCTTCATGGAACCTCAACCTCACGAGCTCCGATCTCTTCCAAAAATCATGAACCTTTTTAAGAAGCACATGCATGACCCCGGCCTTCGAAATATAAATACTCTCTCCCAATGCCATCCCCAGCCTCATCAGCCACCTCAGCTCCTCATCCTCGATTGTCAGCACCGTCGCAGCCGGGGCCTTCCTGCTCCAGCTCCGTTCCAACAATTCTCCGAGTCGACAATCCGTCAGATTCCTCTTCTGGCTTCGCTTCATCTTCGATCCCTAACTCCAGGTTTCGCAATCTGTGGACAATGAGCTCGATGGATCTTGAAGGCTTGGGCTTTTGCGGGGACGGCGCCAGGGGTGGGTCCCAGTGGTTGAACCATGGGGCGTAAGGGGGCTCGGTGCGGTAAGGAATCACTCTATTGTTAGGGCTAGGGCTAGGGTTTAGGTCGGCGATGCGGACGGATGAGGAGGAGGAGGAGGAGAGAAGCGTGAAGTGGAAGCAAGAGCAGAAGGGGACGATGTGGTTGGGAAAATCGGTCAACGGACGAAGATGATGAGAGATTTGAAGATACCTGCGGTAATGGAAGGGAGGGTGGCGCCGAGATCGGAGACGTTGAGGGAATCCTGATACTTGTTCTCGTCCATCGCTACCGAAACCCTAATTATTCCAACCTAAAACCCTTGCCGCTGATATCTCCTCTCTGATTTTGGGAGGAGAGAGAGACACCCTATAGAGTGAAAAAGGAGCGGGCGATTAGAAATGAGGAAAGAGAGGGATAACCCGAGGAGATGGGGCGGTATTTTTTAATAAAAGTGCTTACGTAACGATTAGTACCATAGCGCTAACAAAAAGTGCTATGTAAGGTATTACTTGGATAACACTTTAACAAAAAGCGCTATCTAAGTGATTTTTACCTTAATTTTGATTTATTTTTATTTTCTATAAGTGCAGAAGCGCTATTCAAGAGCTCACTTAGATAGCACTTTTTAAAAGTGATATCTAAGTGGCGTTACCCAAGCCCAAATCTGTAGTAGTGTATGTATGAGACTGAGTTCAACAACTCATCCTCCCACTGTTTTACAGAAGGAGTTTCGGCCATCATACCTTTAAGAATAAGGTTCACAAGTGTCCGTAGACTTCATAATACGAGAGGTCAGACCCCTCTTTATGTGACTTGTGAAGCTTAGTCTCTTTGATACGACCTAGTCTATTTTGCCATATAAGTTTATTACTATCTTGCGTATTCATATATTAACATTTAATATATTATAGGTATTACAAATTACTAACACAAAAAATTGCTTCAGAAGCAAGGTGACGACATTCGTCAAAATGTATTAAACGTCTTTTGTATAACAATTATTCTGAAATCGTGACATCAAATATGTCACATTTTCAGTTCCTCCTACTTATGCCTTTACTAATGATAAATAAAACTATCTTTCTCAATTTGACTTTCCTTAGTGCCTTCTTCCTTTTCTAAATCTCATTTAGATATTAAATGTCTCAACAAAAATTTAATAGCTATGCAAGCATCTCATGTATCCAAACGCCTGAGCTTGGCAACTGTGAGTGTAGCTCAACAAGTTGCTCATCTCAAGATCCTGTTGGGATACATAATCTTGCACTGCTCACGCACTCATATTCGATTCAAACAGTTTGATCGAATTTTTGAACCTTGCGGATCGAACCTGTTTTCCGTACAACCTTGAGAGTAGCTCAACAAATTGTATGGAAAAACTTGCTATTGAACATCGATATGTTCCAGCTGCCTTATATAGAGGCGAGTGACATGTAGCGTGCATTTATTTTGTTGGACTCGGAACTTAATGAAATAATATTTCTTAAGTCTGTTCTTAAGAAGGTCATTTTAATGTCAATGAGAATAAATTTTTGTCTATCAATTAGAATTTAACTTGATATTCAATTAACCAACCTATTTGACTAGTTAACTTATTTCGTTAGAATATTACATTTTCATTCCATTGGTAAACTTAGAACTTACCCTAGTTAAGCATATATTCAGTATTAAATATAGGTAGAATGGTTTTTATCTATCTATATCCTCACACTATTTTGTGATCATTCTAAGTCTTAAAACTGAACGATTTAATTTAAATTAAATTAATGTGTAAGAGATCCAATCACCATGAGCCTAACAACCTTGAGTGTAGCTCAACAAATTGCTTGACTCTGCAATCGGTAGATGACTCTTCAACAATCATTGTTGGAACTTGGTATTTTACATCCTCTCTTCCATACGGTTTTGATGTAACAAATCAATATATGTTATGTTACTAACTCTATCTATGCAGATGTGCAGATATAAAGCTTATTTCATTCACATTACGCATATGATCAAAGTACAAGGACTCTCTCCAAAAAACGGCATTGCTACTCAAAATTACGTTTGAAAAACGTATTTACGGAATGATGTAATTTTTACTTTTTAGATAGCTTCAGGGCCTTGGCTATATTATATCATATATCCCTAAACTCCAAATTACATCATTTCCTAACCCATTTTATCCTAAGTCAAAATTCCTATTTTTCAGAATTAGTTGACTAGGATATTTCCTAGTCTACTAAAAACATATATTTTCTTTGACTTTTGACTTGATACTTTCTGACAAGAATCTATCCGTTGTCTAATTCACGTCACCAAATTTTTGTAACCGTTTGTGACTGTTTCAAAATTCGCACGAATTTTCCTAGCCTGCCAAGTCGTTTTTTGGACCGAAATTTTCCAGATCGGTTTCTACCGTTCTTCAACGTCTCTTACAGTTTCTGAACGTTTTCCAACGTTTCTATTGGAAACGTTTCTAAATCCTATAAAAGGAGGAGTACCCCCTCTCTTTTCTTCACACACTTTCCTCTTCTTTACTTTAACTTTGTTGAAATCAAGCCTCTAATTTTTCTTATGCTTTTGGCCATTTGTTGTTCTTTTCTTATTTGTAAGAAGAAATCATTAGATTTCTTTCTTCGTTTATGAACGGAAGAACTTGGATTTCAACACTTTTTGGGAAAGTTGTTCTTTTCTTATTTGTAAGAAGAAATCATTAGATTTCTCTCTTCGTTTAAGAACGGAAGAACTTCAAATGTGTTTCACCATTACTTATCTTGAAACATTGAAGTTCCTTTTTAAAACACCAATCCTTTGAATACATTCTTGATATTCATATCAAGGTTGTAGGTGTTTTATATTTCATTATTTCTTTTACAGGTTTGAATCTCTATTGAGATTGTATAAAGTTTGGGACACTGGGAGTGTCGCCATTTTTGTAAGTTTGTGCTTGCGGGACAAGTGATTATAGTTGATTGAAAATCTCTACTCGGAGTAGAGGAATGGAGTAGGATCAAGAGGATCCGAACCAAGATAAATCTCTATGTTTGTGATTGGTTTAATTTTCTATACTTGTCATTTTATTTTTGTGCCATCTTTGCAAATATTAGTAACGTTTTATTTGCAACAATTTTTTAATTACACTATTCACCCCCCTCTAGTGTATTGATCCATACAGGTTAAAATTACATTTGGTATCAGAGCAAGGCTAAGATTGTAGAATCAAACATGAACGTTGTTCCACACAACTACAACACAAATCAACATCCTGATGGGCACTCTCAAGTTCGTCCTCCTCTATTTGATGGTTCTAACTACTCATATTGGAAAAAACGAATGGAGATTCATCTCCAAAGTATGCATTATGAGATATGGGACATCGTAGAGACACGATACACTAAGTGAACAACTCCTGTTGATGAATGGACTGCTAATGACAAATTTGCAAAGACTAACAACTCAAAGGCCATGAATGCTTTATTCTGTGCCATGGATAAACATAAGTTTAATCGGGTATCTCAAGCCAAAAGTGCAAAGGAGATTTGGCACATACTCGAGATAACTCATGAAGGAAACAATAAAGTAAAGGAAACTAAGATTTCCTCTTTGGTTCATAAATATGAGTTGTTCAAGATGCAAGACAAAGAGACGATTGGAGAAATGAACACCAGGTTCACTAATATTATTAATTCTCTTAATGCTCTTGGAAAAGTTTACTCTTCTCTTGATCAGGTGCGCAAGATTCTTAAAGTACTCTCTCCAGAATGGCGTCCAAAGATCACTGCTATTAAGGAAGCCAATGATCTTTCCACATTAACCATGGAAGATCTTATTGGTAACCTAATGGCCCATGAAGTTACATTACAAGATGAGAAAGAAGAATCAGATCAAAAGAAGAAAGCACTCGCCTTCAACACTACATCAGAAAATGAAGACTCAGATGATGATATGGCATTCTTCGCCAAGAACTTCAGAAAATTCTTTCAAAAAGATAAGTATAATAATAATTTTAAATCTAAAAATACTGATTCTTCTCTCTGCTTTAATTGTAATAGGCCTGGACATATGAAGAAAGATTGTCCGCTACTCAAGGCTAAGTTCAAAACTTCCAACAACAATGATCAATCTAGAAGAGAAAGGAAGTTTGACAAAATGAAGAAAGTATTTGCAGCAATATGGGATGATTCTTCAGATGATGAAGATGATGATCATAATGAAAGTGCTAACATGTGCTTTATGGCACAAGATGATGAAGATGAGGTAAGTTCTTTTAATAACGAAGAATTACTAGATGCATTAAAAGATCTCTATTCTCGTTTCAAAAAATTAAATGGTCAACATAAATCTTTGAAATAGAATAATGATGATCTTCTTCTTAAATATCAAGAATTATCTTCTAAAAGCAGTACACCAAATTCTATACATATTGAGAATACATCTTCTCAAGATTTGGATCTTAGTAAAGAGCTAAGAATCAAGCATTACATTCACAAATATCCGAAATGGATAAAAATATCTCATCACTAAAGATGAAATACGATGAGATGTCATCCAATGTTAATAAATTTAACAAAGAAAAGACAAATCTCGATGATTTGCTAAAAATTCAATATCCAGCAAATCATAGATAAGGATTGGGATATTCTCATAGGAATGCACCCAGGTCTTGTAACACATCTTCATCTAGTGAAAAAACAGTTTTTGTTAAACCACAGAAGAAGAATCATGCATTCATATACACAAAGAAAGTAAACATTCCTACTACTTCTTCACAAAGAAATGTTACTAACATTTCAAAACCATCTCCTAGGAAACCTACTACGATTAGTATATGTGTTCCTAAGGATTCGTGCTTAAAAGATAGAAATAGTTATATTTCTCATTATATACATTCTATTGTTTATTCTAGTGATTATATTAGAAAGCCAAATTCCACTTGGGTTTGGCTTCCAAAAATCTATTCCCAAGGACCCTCAAACAAAGGGTACCAATGCTTAATGTTTTATCTTTCAGGTACCTAGAAAAGAAAGATGGATTTTGGATAGCGGATGTTCAAAACATATGACGGGAAGTGTCAACTTGCTTTCAACCGTTAAATATAAAGATGGAGACACAGTTACCTTTGGTGACAACAACAAAGGCAAAATCATAGGCACTGGAACAGTTGGTAATACAAATCAGCCTATCATTGAGAATGTTCTCCTGGTTGACGGTTTGAAACACAATTTGGTTTCCATTAGTCAATTATGTGATAAAAATTACAAAATAGTATTTGAACAAAATGATTGCATCATTTATGATTCTGATATATCATCTATTTTATTTCGTGGTAAGCGTAATAATAACATTTATATCTTATGCATGTCTGTTACCACTCATAATCATTATTTAATGATTACATCAGATGATACACTTTTATGGCATAAACATTTTGGACACACTAATTTCAAAAACCTAGCACATATTTCAAAACACAAGTTAGTTAATGGAATGTCAAATATTTCTTTCAAACACAAACATTTTTGTGATGCTTGTCAACAAGGAAAAATGCACAAATCTTCTTTTAAATCAAAGGACATTATCTCAACAAAGAGACCATTAGAACTCCTACACTTGGATTTGTTTGGTCCTTCACGAGTAGCCTCTTTGAATAGAAGTAGATATGCATTTGTCATTGTTGATAATTATTCAAGATACACTTGGGTTATATTCTTACAAAATAAGAATGAAGCCTTTGAAGAATTTTCAATATTTTGTAAAAAGATACAAAAGATCATATCCTCTAACATTGTCAATATTCATAGTGATCATGGGGGAGAATTTGAAAATGAATCTTTCACCAAGTTTTATAATGAAAATGGAATTACTCACAATTTCTCTTTTCCTCGTGCTCCTCCTCAGAATGGAGGAGTAGAAAGGAAAAATAGAACTTTACAAGAATGTGCAAGAACACTGCTTTGTGATAGTAATTTACCAAAATATTTTTGGCCAGAAGCTGTCGCAACTGCTTGCTACATTATGAATAAAGTTCTTATAAGGCCATTGCTTAATAAAACTTGTTTTGAATTATTCTTTAATCGAACTCCTCGTGTATCATATTTTAAAGTGTTTGGATGTAAATGTTTCATTCTTAATACTAAAGATACACTTGACAAATTTGATTCTAAATCTGGTGAAGGTATTTTTGTTGGATACTCAACACGTAGAAAAGCATACAGAGAATATAACAAAAGAACTTCAACAATTGAAGAGTCACTACATGTCACATTTGATGAGAACCCCTCATCTAATTCTCCCATCATTGATGATAAAGAGAATATATTACCGTTATCTAATTCTTTAGATAATATTAAACTTGTTGATATTGATGCTACTAAACCCTCTGTTGAGTCTATTTCAGATAATACAGATCTTCCTAAGGAATTTGCACAAGTTCCAAATCATCCATCTGAGTTAATCATTTGAGATATTACAGATGGTGTGAGAACTCGTCGTCAAATAGAACAAATGGCACATTGTGCTTTCCTTTCAACCATTGAACCAAAGAACATCAAAGATGCATGTGAAGACAGTTCATGGAGTATTGATATGCAGGAAGAACTCAATCAATTTCAACGGAATGATGTTTGGGAATTAGTTTCCAGACAATCAGATCATTCAATTATTCGTACCAAGTGGGTATTCAAAAGTAAATTGGATGAATCTGGTCAGGTAATTAGAAACAAGGCACGATTGGTTGCACAAGATTATAATCAAGAAGAAGGTATTGATTATGATGAAACCTGTCACGCCCTGCTTCCCAAAAATGTGGAGGCGAGACGTGAGAAGGTCCGCACAAACTTGAAGCTGTGAAGCTCCAAGTCTGATAAGCGTATAGAAACACTTATTATGGCAAGTCCTTGCAAAACGAAACGAAACAACAATGATAATAAAGAAATGAGACGAAATTTTATTGAATCTCGAAATGTCCATAAACAGATTACAATATCGCAGAAAAGCCACCAGACTAAAGGAAAAAGAGTCTAAGGCCCAAACATGGCCAACAAGGTATAACATACATACAAGGGTGCCACGCACCAACGACTAACAGCAACCTAAGCAAAGGAGTGTACACGAGCGGTCTTCAAGACAGGCCCCTGGTGTCCACTCACCACCACAGCAAACAACATCATCAGCAACACCATATTCCCTGCAACAAAACTCTGGCTCTGGGTCTAACATGTGTCACCCAAAAGAGAGAGGGGCACATGTCAGCAAGTCTAAAAAGACTTGTGCAAGGAAACTGAAAGTAAGGCAACTAGCAACCTAGCAGTTTAGTATGCATGACATGGCAGTTATAACATGAGTGCACAATTAAAACATGGCAAGACAATTTGTACAAGGGAACAATTTATCGGGACAAGACAAGAGTAGCCAAGCTACTGTCAATTCAATCAATTCACATTTTGTAGGTGTTTACGCCCTTCGCTGAATGGCATAGCATTTCAGACCGATCGGCACTAAACACTAATCAATTCACAAGATATGGAGCCTGGGGTCCCTGCACATTGAGCTCATCTAGTGAGCCTAGGGTTGCCCCGCACATTGAGCTCGCATTCTTAGTTCACAATTCAATATGTCGAGCGTTGGGGTTAGCAACTCATTGTGCTCGCTTCTGGTCACGAGCCAGGAACACAAGTAGGGTCGTTCACAATTCAATATATCGAGCGTTGGGGTTAGCAACTCATTGTGCTTGCTTCTGGTCACGAGCCAGGAACACATGCATCGTAGCAAAGCTACGCAATCACAGCAACACTTAAGAATGCGAGGACATGACAATTTATTTGCATACCGTTAATTAAATTAAACGTGACAGGCGAAATGCAATGACATGAACATATTCGCGTACCGTTAATTGAAAGTAAACATGACATGGAAATTGTGCAACATGCTAAATGTCGGAACTAGCTTCGTAGTCAAGCTAGTCCCCCAATTTGCGCCTAGGCGAGTATCATTTCGTCGCCTAGCCTCTTTTACGCCTACAACAAGCAAATGGCCTAAAACATGGCCTAAACCCTAAGTGGCAAGTTTCACTTGCCTAGCACCGGGGATGACGACTACTTCGTCACACGGACGCCAATCTACGGGGAAATCGCTGTTTTGGGGGAACAATCATCAAACAACATGAAATTTATATTAGGGTTCCATAAAAATATGAATAAGTTATAAAAACAACGGTAGAACGATTTCTTACCGAGAGAAGGCGGAGGAAACACTCCGGGGAACCCTAGGATCAGATCTGGAGAAGATTGGGGAAGTTTGGAGAATTAGGGTTCTTGGGGGATTTTGGGGATTTGATGGGTTTTGGTGAGATTTTGGGGAAGATGTGAGATAGATAGAGTAGATGGATGGTTTGGATGATGGATTTAGGGCTTAGAATGGAGGGATGAAGCTTGGAGGAAGATGGGGACTGAAGGGGGAAGTTTTTAGGGTTTTGGGTCGTGTTGGAGAAGATGAAGTCGTTTGGGAGGGGTATAAATAGGATGGGCTGGCGGCTGCCCAGAAATTAGGGTTTTAACACTGGTTAGTCGGTCAAAGAACAACCACTGACCGACTAGTTTGGCAACTAGTCGGTCACGCTGACCGACTAAGTGCAAACAGTAACTCCTGAACGAAAATAGGATTTAGAGTTAGTCGGTCCATGAACAAATACTGACCGACTAGTTTTGAATCTAGTCGGTCGATGAACGTTCTTAGACCGACTAAGAGCAAACAGTAACTCCTGAATAATTGATTCAAAGAATTAGTCGGTTCCAGTTGATTTCCTGACCGACTAAATTGGAATCTAGTCGGTCGGTTGATCTTCTTGAACCAACTAACGTGCACGAAAAGTGCCGATTCGAAGCGCGAAGGTTCGGGAAGATTTCTATGGCTTCTAGGATCGATTTATACTCTAAGATATGATCGATATGAAGCTCGTCACGAGTGACTTACTCCGAGTTCAATGATTCTAAGGAAGGACCTAGAAGATCACATCAAAAGGAACGAAAACGAAAGCTAGGAATTCTCAATGAGATAAATGAAAGCGAGAACTATGGAAATGGAAACCACACAAGGAGAGAACCCACCATCGCAAGCAAAACACACTGATAATCCAATCATACAAAAACCAGTCGTTACATCCTACCCATCTTAGAATAAAGTCCGTCCTCGGACTTTCTAACATATATATAGTCGCTCGGGTAACTACCCTCAACCAATTTCACATCATAAATTCAACCAAGTACTTTCATTTCGAGTGCTTACATATACGCACTAGAAATCAAATATTACTACCACTACACACATATTTTCACACACATAATACACTCATACTTATTATAGTCAATCAATTTCATACACGTATTTCAATCACATATATATAGTCAATATATTTATACAACAATAAACACTTATTACTTACTATAAGAAAATAACCAAGCCTCTCTTATTTGAAAATAATTTCACATTTGTTTAGTCATTCAAGTACATGCAAATATTTCACCTTACATATAATCCTATAACCATATATTGGTATAGCCACCCACAATCGTGTGCGTAACACAACCAAGCACAAACAACTCAAACATCATACATACGTCATCCATCACTATTCACCACCACATACAATTTATACCAAAGTACATAGAGTATACTCACTCAAGCTTGAGTGAGACTCAAATCATAGCAGGACATTTATATGCGTAGCACAGTATCCATACACATACCAATACCACTCCAAGGCATACACATCCACGTATCACATATTTTCACACCATATCCACCCATTTATAATTACCATATCAACACATCAACTACATACAAGTTTAAGAGATGCATTAGTCGGGTATACCTCCTGATATACACGCATACGACATCTCATAAAACAAGTAGTACCAATCAAAATTATCATTCTGTTATCATACGTATATCACATCACACTCAAGCAGAAAATTACCTATACACATCATACAAATGCCAACACCCATACCACTATATACACACCACGAAATCAACACTACGACGACATAACCACTTAACTAATGGGCCCACCAAACTATAACAAGGTTGACACAAGCAACGACAAGCTCTTGGGGCTAGACAATAGGAAAGAAATTGAAATCAAAAGCGTAACGAATAGAAGGATCGTAAAGCATGAAAACGGTCGTGCAATGATGTAATGATGCTCCATTAGGACACATGGAAAATAGTGTAATTAACATATTCTAAAATACGAAAAGTTTGAAAACCGTTATACTTCCAAAGTTGGAGTCCCTTTTTGTATAAAAATATTTAGAGGTCGATAAAACAAATCGTTTGAAAACGAGTTTGAGACTAATATACGTAATAAGAGGAAAAGTGGTTTATTGGCTTATATAAAATCATCATGAGGAAAAAGGAAATCATTTACTCGAACATTAAAACATAGGTCAGACATGTTATGCAGCAGCAATCTAAAAATTTTGGAAAAGTTTTGAGATTCGAATATTGAAATCAGATCGAGTATAGTGTGGAGAATTTAAGCGCATGCTAAAGGTTTTCCAAATCTTAAAACTGAAGAGAAATCCCAAATAAACCATATCGAAAATACTTTAGAGAAATCCGGATTTGCCAACAAAAATTGATTTATACCAGATCTTAATGTACGAGCAAAACGAACGTGGTACCGATATATATAAAAATAATTGAAGTCACATTTTAGAAATTATCTCAAAAGTGTGTATGGTGATTGGAAAGATAAAATATTAGTAGTATGGAAAGAGAAAAGGATATTCAAACTCATCAAGTTAGCATTAAAACTTTTAAACCGTTCTATGAAGGGTCTAAGTCAGGAACGATTTTGAATTAGTAATATTTTTTTTAAACAAAAATCTGAAATATGGAAAATGTTGAGCATAAAATCGACTTGCTAAAAGCCGAAGTCCAAAGGGACTTGAAAAGTTTATTAAGAGTAAGCACGAGGGGTTTTCGAATAGAATTTTAATGGCACAAGTAAGAAAAGAAATTATGGATCGAGTTAGGAAAATAGAAATACGGTTCAAAATGAAATTGGTATATGAAAAAGGACAAGACATTTATATCGATACAAAAGTATATGCAGAAAATATTATAAACTTCTAATCTAAAAATCTCAACACAAGTTTCGATATTTAAAAACATAAATAATTTAAGTCGGCGAAGGAGCATGAAACCTTACATATATCAAAAGCGTTTCGAACAAATTTAAACTTAACGAGTACGACGAACCTATAATTGATATATACAAAAATTAGTTGAAGCCCATTCAGTTTGGAAAAATACCCCTAAAGGCATGTAAGATAAGTGGTTAAAATAGATTTTTGTAGTTAGAAAAAAAAGGACGGCATATCGAACCACCAGGATAGTAATAAAGTTTAAAAATCAAAATGCGAAAGGTACATCGTTAGAAGATAGTAATTTTAAAATTACGACCAAAAGTCTTCAAAATTCAAGAACGACTTTTAACTCCATCGAAATTTAGGGAGACATATTTGAAGAAGTTTAGAACAAAATTTAAATTGAGTGAAACTTCAAATAAGGAAAGCATTCGAAAATAACTTTGGAAGAATCAAGATTTGCAACGGAAAACATTTGAAAGATCAAGGATAATTGTAATGAGGTGGTCATGTGAATTGAGGTCAAGGGAGTGGTTACAGAAACGTAATTTTCCAAAAATCTGTCGTCGGGAAAATGTTTGAACATAACTTGATTTGTTGAAAGCTGAAATCATCTGTGACTTGAAAAGTATATTAAGGGAGTGCGACGAGACATTCGAATAGCATAACTAAAAGGAAAATTCATAAATCGAATTTGGAAAATAGAATTGCAGCTCAGAATTAAATCGATTTATGAAAAGGGACAAGATATTCGAATAGGTATGAAAGGTATAGGCTGTAAAACATTATAAAACAGTAATCAAAATCTCGTCAAAACTTTCGAATTCCGAAAATTAATTTAAGTCAACGAAAGAGTACAAGATATGAGTATACATATAACAATTGAAATTCCATTTAGCTTGGAAAAGATTTTAAAGTATGGATGCTATGCGATTAAAATGGATCTCATAGTTAGAAAATGGTATATCGAATTTCCTTTTTTTCCCAAAATAGTATTGGAGTCTTTAAACCAAAATGCGAAAATATAGACAAGAAAATGGTTACGAGATAGCAATTATAATTACAACCATTAGACTCCGAAATCTACAAGGAATTTTGACTCAATCGAAAAGTGAGAAATTCAAGTATATACGTAGCCGGTTTAAAACAAAATTTAAACTTAGCGAAAACTTTAATAAGGGAAATAGAAAAACAACTTTTTAAAAGAAATTAAGCCTTGCAAACGGGGACATTCGAAGGATCAATGATTATCGAAACATGGTGGTCATGGGAATCGAGGCAAGGGATTTGGTCGGATGATCAAAGCATAAATACGCCTAGGTTATGACTTAGGAAAATCTATGAAAACTCTTACGGTCAACCAACTAAAGATTATGGAACTAAGCGCTAAGACTTCCATAAGGGCTAGACAGCGATGAAATGAGTTCAGCTTGGTCCGAAACCGATGAACCCAAGCGAGAGACCAAAGAATTATAGAAGTCTATCCTAGTCAAAGCTAGACAGGAACCACTAAGGTAACTCTTAAGGCTATCAAATCAATCACTAACATGGAGTCTAACTAACAATCAAGGATCCCTAACTAGCAAGCACAAACTTCTAACTAAGTCTCACTATGGTTCTGATCTAATGGATTTCCTATCAAGCTGGGACAGGTGCTCTAACACGCCTACTAGCCACCTAAGACATAGGAACGCTAAAAACCTAGACTCCGGGCTTATAACGTGGATGTTCTAATTTATTTAATGGACATTCTATAATTATTATTGTTGTTCCGATAGTTCGCATTTGCAAATGGACCTGCATGGGCCACCACTAAAACCTGTCACGCCCTGCTTCCCAAAAATGTGGAGGCGAGACGTGAGAAGGTCCGCACAAACTTGAAGCTGTGAAGCTCCAAGTCTGATAAGCGTATAGAAACACTTATTATGGCAAGTCCTTGCAAAACGAAACGAAACACCAATGATAATAAAGAAATGAGACGACATTTTATTGAATCTCGAAATGTCCATAAACAGATTACAATATCGCAGAAAAGCCACCAGACTAAAGGAAAAAGAGTCTAAGGCCCAAACATGGCCAACAAGGTATAACATACATACAAGGGTGCCACGCACCAACGACTAACAGCAACCTAAGCAAAGGAGTGTACACGAGCGGTCTTCAAGACAGGCCCCTGGTGTCCACTCACCACCACAGCAAACAACATCATCAGCAACACCATATTCCCTGCAACAAAACTCTGGCTCTGGGTCTAACATGTGTCACCCAAAAGAGAGAGGGGCACATGTCAGCAAGTCTAAAAAGACTTGTGCAAGGAAACTGAAAGTAAGGCAACTAGCAACCTAGCAGTTTAGTATGCATGACATGGCAGTTATAACATGAGTGCACAATTAAAACATGGCAAGACAATTTGTACAAGGGAACAATTTATCGGGACAAGACAAGAGTAGCCAAGCTACTGTCAATTCAATCAATTCACATTTTGTAGGTGTTTGCACCCTTCGCTGAATGGCATAGCATTTCAGACCGATCGGCACTAAACACTAATCAATTCACAAGATATGGAGCCTGGGGTCCCTGCACATTGAGCTCATCTAGTGAGCCTAGGGTTGCCCCGCACATTGAGCTCGCATTCTTAGTTCACAATTCAATATGTCGAGCGTTGGGGTTAGGAACTCATTGTGCTCGCTTCTGGTCACGAGCCAGGAACACAAGTAGGGTTGTTCACAATTCAATATATCGAGCGTTGGGGTTAGCAACTCATTGTGCTCGCTTCTGGTCACGAGCCAGGAACACATGCATCGTAGCAAAGCTACGCAATCACAGCAACACTTAAGAATGCGAGGACATGACAATTTATTTGCATACCGTTAATTAAATTAAACGTGACAGGAGAAATGCAATGACATGAACATATTCACGTACCGTTAATTGAAAGTAAACATGACATGGAAATTGTGCAACAAGCTAAATGTCGGAACTAGCTTCGTTGTCAAGCTAGTCCCCCAATTTGCGCCTAGGCGAGTATCATTTCGTCGCCTAGCCTTTTTACGCCTACAACAAGCAAATGGCCTAAAACATGGCCTAAACCCTAAGTGGCAAGTTTCACTTGCCTAGCACCGGGGATGACGACTACTTCGTCACACGGACGCCAATCTATGGGGAAATCGCTGTTTTGGGGGAACAATCATCAAACAACATGAAATTTATATTAGGGTTCCATAAAAATATGAATAAGTTATAAAAACAACGGTAGAACGATTTCTTACCGAGAGAAGGCGGAGGAAACACTCCGGGGAACCCTAGGATCAGATCTGGAGAAGATTGGGGAAGTTTGGAGAATTAGGGTTCTTGGGGGATTTTGGGGATTTGATGGGTTTTGGTGAGATTTTGGGGAAGATGTGAGGTAGATAGAGTAGATGGATGGTTTGGATGATGGATTTAGGGCTTAGAATGGAGGGATGAAGCTTGGAGGAAGATGGGGACTGAAGGGGGAAGTTTTTAGGGTTTTGGGTCGTGTTGGAGAAGATGAAGTCGTTTGGGAGGGGTATAAATAGGATGGGCTGGCGGCTGCCCAGAAATTAGGGTTTTAACACTGGTTAGTCGGTCAAAGAACAACCACTGACCGACTAGTTTGGCAACTAGTCGGTCGGTCGACCAACGCTGACCGACTAAGTGCAAACAGTAACTCCTGAACGAAAATTGGATTTAGAGTTAGTCGGTCCATGAACAAATACTGACCGACTAGTTTTGAATCTAGTCGGTCGATGAACGTTCTTAGACCGACTAAGAGCAAACAGTAACTCCTGAATAATTGATTCAAAGAATTAGTCGGTTCCAGTTGATTTCCTGACCGACTAAATTGGAATCTAGTCGGTCGGTTGATCTTCTTGAACCAACTAACGTGCACGAAAAGTGCCGATTCGAAGCGCGAAGCTTCGGGAAGATTTCTATGGCTTCTAGGATCGATTTATACTCTAAGATATGATCGATATGAAGCTCGTCACGAGTGACTTACTCCGAGTTAGATGATTCTAAGGAAGGACCTAGAAGATCATATCAAAAGGAACGAAAACGAAAGCTAGGAATTCTCAACGAGATAAATGAAAGCGAGAACTATGGAAATGGAAACCACACAAGGAGAGAACCCACCATCGCAAGCAAAACACACTGATAATCCAATCATACAAAAACCAGTCGTTACAAAACCTATGCACCAGTTGCTCGTCTTGAATTTATTAGGATGCTATTATCATTTGCATGTTTTAAAGATTTTAAGTTATTTCAAATGGATGTCAAATGTGCTTTTCTAAATTTCTTTCTTAAAGAAGAAGTTTATGTAGAACAACTTCTGGGTTTTATTCATGAAAATTTAGAAAATCGTGTTTTCAAATTGAAAAAGGCTTTATATGGTCTCAAACAAGCACCTCGTGCTTGGTATGAAAGACTTAAAAGCTATCTTTTAAATCTAGGGTATTCAATTGGTAAAATAGATTCCACTTTGTTTATTAAAAACATAAAATCTGACATAATCATTATTCAAATATACGTTGATGATATTATTTTTGGTTCTATTAATGAATTTTTTTGTCAAGATTTTTCTAAGATTATGCAGAAAGAATTTGAGATGAGTCACATAGGTGAACTCAACTACTTCCTTGGTCTTCAAATCAAACAATTGAAGGAAGGAATCTTCATTGACCAAAGCAAGTATTCTAAAGAACTCATCAAGCGTTTTGGTTTAGAAAGTTCTGCAGAAAAACTGTAACGACTGGTTTTCATGTATTTGGATTATCTATATTATATATATATATGTTTTGGTGGATTTTCTCCTTATGTGTGGTTTTCGTCTCCGTAGTTTTCGTTTTCGATCGTTTCGTCGTGATTTTCTAGCTTCTTCCTTAGAATCATTGATCTTGAAGTAAGTCACTCTTGACGAACTTCAAATCGCTCATATCTTAGAGATAGGTTGATCTTAGAAGCCGTAGAAATCTTCCCGAAGCTTCGCGCTTCAATTCGGCACTTTTCGTGCACCTTAGTTGGTTCAAGAAGGGGGACCAACCGACTAGATTAAGATCTAGTCGGTCAAGAACTCTACTGGAACCGACTAGTTCATTGAATCAATTGTACAGGAGTTACTGTTTACTATTAGTCGGTCTAAGAACAACCACCGACCGACTAGATGTGAAACTAGTCGGTCAGAACTTGCTCTCAGACCGACTAGTTCCTTTGATTAATTTTACATAAGTTACTGTTTATCGTTAGTCGGTCCAAGAACAACCACCGACCGACTAGGTTGCAAACTAGTCGGTCAGCCATTGTTCTTTAACCGACTAATTCATTGACCATTTTGACGACCTGAGTTATTGTTTGATTTTAGTCGGTCACAGTTGGTCGACCGACCGACTAGTTGTCGAACTAGTCGGTCAACCACTCTTCTTTGACCGACTAACTGCTGTCGAAACCCTAGGTTTCGCCCAGCCGCCACACGATTTTCTATTTAAACCCCAAACGTTTTCTTTTCTTTCTTTCTCCTCTCTTGGCCATTTCCTTTCCCCCTTGACCTCTGATCTTCTCCAATCTTCCCCTAGCCTTCCTCCTTCCTCAAGAGCCCCTCCCCCTCTCCATTTAGGCCGGCCATCTCCTCTAGGCCGTCGGAAAACCCCCAAAAACCCCCAAAATCTCATTTCTCCAGATTTTCTCCCCATTTCCAGATCTGAGCCCTAGTTTTTCGGATCGTTCTTCCGTTGCCGTGCTTGCTCGGTATCGTTCTTCCGCTCCAATACGGTAGTGAATCGACCCGTTAATGTTCTCATAACCCGTTTTGTGATTTTTGTTAAACCCTAATAAATGGGTGTTGTTTTGATGGTTGTTTCTCCATAACAGCGACTTTCCCCGTAGATTAGCGTTGTGAGACGAACCTTCGTGATCGTCATCCTCGGTACTAGGCAAGTGAAACTTGCCACTTAGGGTTTTGGGCCATGTCTTAGGCCATTTGCTTGTTGTAGGCGTAAAAGAGACTAGGCGACGAAATGATACTCGCCTAGGCGCAATTTCGGGTTCTAGCTTGACAACGAAGCTAGATCCGTCATTTATCATGTTGCATAAAACTACCATGTCATGTTTAATTTCAATTAACGGTACGCGAATTAATTGTCATGTCATTGCATTCTTTAAATGTTCTCGTGATTGCGTAGCTCCGCTACACCTAGTGAATTGATTGAGGCTAGGCACATGCTTTTAGCGGGTACAACCCTACGCCAAATTGTGGACCTAAAAACAAGCTCTTGTGCGGGGCAACCCTGGCTCATTTACTGAGCATCGTGTGTAGGGACCCTGGCTTGTTTACGTGTGGGAGGGGTAAGGGTTAAGCGGCCATTCAACTGGGAGTCTGCCCGATCAGCAACTTCAGTTGTAAGGCGTAAACTCTAGGTTTTGGGGTAGTGTTAAGCGGCCACTCAGTGTGAATGTCCAACAGTTCAGCTGTAAGGCTTAAACATCTACAAACAACTTGAAACGTGACTAGTGAGAAAATTGAGATTGTTAGTAGCTTGGCTACTCTTGACATGCCATGATGATTGTTCTCTTGCACTTATTGTTACACCATGTCTTACTTGTGCACTCTTACCATAACTGCCATGTCATGCATACTATAACTGCTAGGATGCTAGTTTACCTTTCTTTCAGTTTCCTTGCCCAAGTCTTTTAGACTTGCTGACATGTGCCCCTTTACTCTTTTAGGTGACACATGTTAGATCCTGAGCCTGAGGTTGCTGCTAAGGATGCGGTGTTCGCTGACGCTGAGTCAGAGCCCGCGTTCATCGAGGGGTACGAGGACACGGCCGATCAGTCGTAGAGGCTGCTTGTGTTCTTCGTTTTAGACTGTTTTGTTGTCAGTGCGTAGCACCAATACTCTGTTTTTGTTTGTTGGCCTTGTTCTGGGCCTTTAGACTCTTTCCTTTAGCCTGGTGGCTTTTCTGGATGTTGAACTTAATCTCTTTGTTTGGACATTGCTGAGATTTGGAATTTTATTTCTGTATCTTCTTGTGTTATTATCTTATTCTGCTCGTGGTTACAGGGATCTGCATATGATTTATTGACGCTTATCAGGTGTGTGGCTTCACAGCTCCACGTCTGTGCGGACCTTCTCACGTCTCGCCTCCATTTTAGGGAAGCGGGGCGTGACAGGTTTTGTTGGTGGCCCATGTAGGTCCTCTTCTGTAACTGCGATTATCGGAATAACGATAATAATATTAGAATGTCCAATGAACTAAGTTCGACATCCGAGTCATAAGCTATGAGTCTAATCTGTTTCGTTTTCTGTGTCATTAGATGGCAGGAATGCGATTTACCCGTGGTGGTGGTAGTGTGCCCCCTCATGACGAGGAGCCTGAGCGGGAGCCCACCAGTGGGGAGATGATTCGGATGATGCTTCAGATGATGCAGGTGCAGCAGGGCGTGCTCCTGCAAGTCCAGAATGCTCCAGTTGTTCGGGGTGCTCGGGCAATCCAGGATGCCCCTCGCTCCGAACTGGGAACGAAGCAATTTCAGGAGCTGGGTCCCGCTTATTTTGATGGGTCTGAGGGTCCTCTAGCTGCCGACGAGTGGATTCGGAACATTGAGGATAACTTGAAGATGGTGAAGATCGGCCCGGCTGGATGGGTTGATCTGGCAAAGAGGCAACTCAAGGATAATGCTCGGAACTGGTGGGATGCGGAAGAGAAGATGCTGGTGGAGCCGATAGCTTGGGCTACCTTTAAGTCCAGGTTTGATGAGGAGTTCTTTCCGAAGGCTGCTAGGAAGGAGATGCTGCAGCGCTTTATTGATCTGAAGCAAGGGAGCTTGACGGTGGACCAGTACCACCAAGAGTTCACTAGGTTGAGTCGGTTCGCACCGAAGATGGTGCAAGATGCTGATGAGAGGGCTCAGAGGTTCCTGCAGGGACTTGCTTTGGAGCTTCAGAGTTTTGTGTCTTCCTCTGATCTGGACTCTTATCAGAAGGTTCTGGTAGCTGCGAGGAGGCAGGAGCTGAACCTGAGCCAGAGGAGAGGACATGTTTCTGGTGCTGGGAAGAGGCCTATGGAGCAGGCCAGAGCGGTGGTTAGGCCTGGTTTCAAGCCTAATCATCCGGTGCAGTTCAAGAGGCCAGGAGGGCCTAATCAAAAGACTTGCCATTTCTGCGGCAAGACTGGCCACATCAAGGATCAGTGTAGGAAATTTCCGGGCCAGTTTTTAGTTTGTGGAGATGCTTCTCATGTCGCGAGGGATTGTCGGCATGCGAACCAGTTGCGGAGGGCACCTGTTGCAGCACAGCTGTTGCAGCAGAGAGCGCCTGTTCCTGCTGGACGTGGAGCAGCTCTTGTTCCACAGAGGCATGCTTTTCAGCAGGCTTTTCCGTCGAGGAGGCAGGCTTTTCTAATGACCGAGGTGGAGAGCGAGGCTGTGGATAAGGTTATCGCAGGTAATCCTCAATCTAGCTGTTGCTTTCCTAGCTAGTTTTGATTGTTAGATTTTGTTTGGTTGCTTGCGCATGATGGTTTGCTAGACTAGGGTTTGATTGTTAGACTGTTTGTAGGTGTGATTTTGGTGTGCACATTTCCTGCACGAGTCCTCTTTGACTCAGGTGCATCGATGTGCATTATTTCTCGGAGCTTCGTGGAGAAGCATTCCTTATCGACGTCCCCTCTTCTGAAGAGTTGGAATATCGTCACAGGAAATGGCGTGGTCTCAGTGCATCTTGGTTGCAATTCTTGCTCGTTGGTGGCCTGTGGACATGAGCTTTACGCTGATTTCATCGTCCACGACATCATCAACTACGATGCGGTCCTTAGGATGGATTGGCTTGCGACCTTCTATGCTACGATCGACTGTCGGAGGAAGAAGGTGCTGTTCGAGATTCTCGGACATCCAGTATTTGAGTTCAGCCGAGGTAGCAGTTCGCTTGGCCCTGTCAGATTTCGGGCCAGGCCAGTGGATGTTGTGGCTATGCAGATGGAGCTGGAGAGGCCTGCTGTTGTGCAGGACTTCGATGATGTCTTCCCCGAGGAGATGTCTGGGTTGCCACCTGATCGAGCTCTGGAATTTTGTATTGATCTTATTCCGGGAGCGCAGCCGATCTTGAGGGCGCCATATCGTATGGCACCCGCAGAGTTGGAGGAATTACGGAAGCAGCTAGATGAGCTTTTGTAGAAGGGTTATATCAATCCTAGTGTGTCTCTGTGGGGAGCACAGGTGTTGCTGGTTAAGAAGAAGGATGGTTCGCGTCGCATGTGCGTGGACTATAGGGAGCTGAATGCGGTGACCGTGAAGAATAAATACCCGTTGCCTCGCATCGATGATATTTTTGATCAGCTTGGAGGTTCAAGGGTGTTTTCGAAGTTGGATCTGAGGAGTGGTTATCATCAGCTGAAGGTGAAGAAGGAAGATGTTCCGAAGACAACATTCAGGACGAAGTATGGACACTACGAGTTTGTGGTTATGCCCTTCGGTGTAACCAATGCACCCGCAGTTTTCATGAATCTGATGAATCTAATTTTCTATGACTTTTTGGATAAGTTTGTCGTTATCTTTATTGACGACATTCTGATCTATTTGAAGTCGGAGTAGGAGCATGCGTCGCACTTGAGGACAGTGTTGGAGATTTTGAGGAAGCATCGTCTGTATGGTAAGTTTTCGAAGAGGGAGTTTTGGCTGGACAGAGTTGCTTTTCTGGGGCATGTGGTGACTGGAGATGGTATTTCAGTGGATCCCGAGAAGGTTAAGGCCATCAGAGAGTGGCCTGTTCTGCAGTCAGTGTCTGAGATCCGGAGTTTCCTTGGACTTGCTGGTTATTATCGGTGTTTCATTAAGGACTTTTCCCGTATTGCTGAGCCGATGACCAGATTGACGCGGAAGGATGTACCTTTTGTTTGGTCGGGTGATTGTGAGAATGCCTTTGGTGTTCTGAGGGAGAGATTGATGACTGCCCCTATTCTTGTTGTGCCTGATCGCAGTGGATGATTTGAGATCTTTTGCGATGCCTCCGGCAAGGATCTCGGTTGTGTGTTGCATCAGCACGGGCATGTTATGGCATATGCTTCGTGACAGCTCAAGACTCATGAGAAGAATTACCTGACACACGACTTGGAATTGGCTGCCGTCGTGTTTGCGCTCAAGATTTGGAGGCACTTCCTGCTGAGTGAGAAAGTGAAGATCTTCACCGATCACAAAAGCTTGAAGTATATTTATACTCAGAAGGAGCTCAACATGCGACAGCGTCGATGGTTGGAGCTCATGGCGGATCACGAGATTGATTTGCAGTATCACCCTGGCAAGGTGAATGTGGTTCCTGATGCGCTGAATAGGCTTCCAGCGGTGATGTTGTTGACTTCGCAGTGGAGACTGCAGCAGGATTTTTGCGAGTCTGGATTTGAGATTGTTCTTCCTGGGGAGGCTTTGGTGGGCTCCGAAAGGTGCTTCTCTCAAGCGCAAGAGTCCGTTCAAGTAGTAAAATCTGGGAGTCCAGATGTCAAATCCTCGGGAGAAATCTGTTGAAACCACAAGCTTAAATCAAATAGAAATTCTACGTAGAGAAACTAAACACTTTAATAATGAAAGTGATGATGGTGTGAAAGTGTGTCGAGAATACGTAATCAAAGCGAACAACGAAAGAGTCGTGTATGAAAATATATGAGAAACATGCACATGACATGGGTTCGTTAGGATCAGCGATTCATGTATTTTGGTTGATTAAATATAACTCAACAAATCCTCCTTTTGGGAGCGATTTGTCGGAAAATACCCTTTTGGGGGTTCAAGCACGATATGAATAAAAACGTCGCTAAAACTATAGTTCTACGAATATGGTATGAAGCTCTCTTTTGGAGAGATCAAATCTCACCCTTGTGGGGTGATCATCAACGTATTCGCTTCTTTTGGAAGACGAAAAGAGGATTAAATAGCGAAAACATACAATTTTAGCGACTTTTACGATGAAGAACAACAATATTCAACCTAAATAGCACGAATCACATCACCTAACTACTCCATATCATGCACAACAGAGATTTAGCTACTCATCATGCAAAAATAAACAACTTCCATAGCAAAATACATCAAGTTTATAGCAAAATACGCTAGAAAACACCAAAATACGGGGTTTGAGTTAAAGGAAATATCACCAAATCTCAAAGTTTCGACTTCAAACTCTCTGGAAATAATAAGAAAGGCCTCTGGAAATTTACAGAATTTTTCAGAGAGAGAATACGGCTCCTAAGTGCTCCAATACGCCAATAATACGCCCAAAAACCCTAGAATACGCTTAAATAATAAGATTGCGGGTTTTACTGTGCTTAACGGGTATAAATCCGCTTCAAAATCGCACCCGAAACAATCTTAGCCGTTGATCTGGAGCGGCGCAATTCGTGGCCGTCCATCGCAGCGGGATTGCACTGGAGGACGCCACGTGTGCGCCAATATCAGTGTGAAACCCACATCCGCTTCGAGCAATACGCATTCAGATCGGAGCTTGATCTCCGCCATTCGATTAGGATCTGACGCTCGAAATGCCGCCACGTCGCTCCGCAAAGTGCCGATCTTCGCGGTCCCTTCGCAAGCAGCAACGCCCGTTCGATTCGAATCGAACGGCATCCGTGGCTCCACGTCGTTCGTTAGCGATCGGCGCCCGTACTCGCTTCTCGCTGCGGTTCGTGATGCCTCTGGGCCGTTCGATCGCGAGATCGAACGGCTGCGCTTTCGCCCGCTCGTCTCTCGCGGATCGCTTCTGCTTCGCATTTTGGATCGTCCGATCGGCATCGGACGCTTAGAAATCAGCCATGTCGCCGCAGCGCTCTGAGCCGCTCGATGATGAACTGGCAGTAGCGATGGAGCCACGTGGCCCGTGCTGCGGAGCGTATGTGTACGGCGGCGACGTATTTCGTATTTATCGCCGTATGTCAACCGTATTTCCTCATTTAAACTGTATTCTGCATTCAAAAATACACAGTAATTAGCACAGATCTCAGAAAAATACAAATAAATAGTCGTTGGAATCGTGAGATCGAGACCAAGATATGAAAAATATAAAAAGTGCCGAATTACTTCATTAATTACTGTTTTGTGCTCAAATAAAGTGTTTTCTCTAATAAATAATTGTGTAGAAAATACGTATGAATTAGAGAACAATGTAGCATCACTTGAGCATAAAATAGGGCTAAATGGGGGGTTAAATACGCAATATTGAACCCAAATCAGGCTTCTTCGTTGATGTGTATACAGATGCAGTCGACGATCGTGGATCGGATCAAGGCTGGCCAGGCTGAGGATCCGAAGCTGGTGAAGATTCGGGAGCAGGTAGACGCCGGTCTGCGGACTGACTTTTTGATTCATGAGGATGGCTCGCTGAGGTTTGGAGCTAGGTTGTGTGTGCCAGCTGGGGATATCAGAGAGGAGTTGTTGGTGGAGGCACACAGTTCGACGTATTCTGTGCATCCTGGTGGGACCAAGATGTACAAGGATCTTCGCCTGAACTTTTGGTGGCATGGTATGAAGAGGAGTGTGGCTCGGAGTGTAGACAAGTGCTTGGTTTTTCAGCAAGTGAAGACGGAGCATCAGCGTACGGCAGGGTTGCTACAACCGCTTCCGATTTTGGAGTGGAAGTGGCAACACATTACTATGGATTTCGTGACTGGACTACCTCGGAGTCCGAAGCAGAAAGACGCGATTTGGGTGATCGTAGATCGATTGACCAAATCTGCGCACTTTATTCCATTCCGAGTAGGACAGTCCACTGAGGCGCTAGCGAGGAGATACATGGAGGTAAATTCTTTTACTCTCCGTTTCTATTTCCTTTTCCTAGTTTAGTTAGTGATGTGACGTGAATCGTGCAGGAGATCGTACGACTTCACGGAGTCCCTGTGAGTATCGTGTCGGACAGAGACACGAGGTTCACATCTCAGTTCTGGCAGAGTTTGCAGAAGAGTTTGGGTACGCGTCTGAGTTTCAGCACGGCGTACCATCCGCAGACAGATGGCCAGTCTGAGAGGATGATTCAGATCTTGGAGGATTGCTCAGGACCGTTTTAAGCATTGGGCGGATGCTAAACGCCGTCCTTTGAAGTTTCAGCCGGGCGACCATGTGTTCTTGAAGATTTCCCCGAATCGTGGTGTGATTCGCTTTCGGAAGCGAGGGAAGTTGAGCCCGCGATACATTGGACCGTTTGACATTCTGGAGAAAGTTGGCGAGGTAGCCTACCGCTTAGCTTTGCCGTCGTCTTTGGAGGGAGTTCACAATGTTTTCCATGTGTCGCAGCTTCGTCGTTACATTAGCGATCCATCTCATGCTGTGGATTTCTCGGAGATTACCGTTCGCCCTGATATGACGTATGACCAACAGCCAGTGCTGATTTTGGACAGGCGTCAGAAGTCACTCCGGAACAATGTTGTCAATCTTGTGAGGGTGATGTGGCGACACGGCTCGCCAAGAGAGTCTACTTGGGAGAATGAGGATGAGATGCGAGAGCGCTACCCACTTTTGTTCCCGGACACGTGAGTGTTGGGAAATTTCGAGGACGGAATTTTCCTTAAGTTGGGGAGGATGTAACGACTGGTTTTCATGTATTTGGATTATCTATATTATATATATATTTTTTGGTGGATTTTCTCCTTATGTGTGGTTTTCGTCTCCGTAGTTTTCGTTTTCGATCGTTTCGTCGTGATTTTCTAGCTTCTTCCTTAGAATCATTGATCTTGGAGTAAGTCACTCTTGACGAACTTCAAATCGCTCATATCTTAGAGATATGTTGATCTTAGAAGCCGTAGAAATCTTCCCGAAGCTTCGCGCTTCAATTCGGCACTTTTCGTGCACCTTAGTTGGTTCAAGAAGGGGGACCAACCAACTAGATTAAGATCTAGTCGGTCAGGAACTCTACTAGAACCGACTAGTTCATTGAATCAATTGTACAGGAGTTACTGTTTACTCTTAGTCGGTCTAAGAACAACCACCGACCGACTAGATGTGAAACTAGTCTGTCAGAACTTGCTCTCAGACAGACTAGTTCCTTTGATTAATTTTACCTAAGTTACTGTTTATCGTTAGTCGGTCCAAGAACAACCACCGACTGACTAGGTTGCAAACTAGTCGGTCAGCCATTGTTCTTTAACCGACTAATTCATTGACAATTTTGACGACCTGAGTTACTGTTTGATTTTAGTCGGTCACGTTGGTCGACCGACCGACTAGTTGTCGAACTAGTCGGTCAACCACTCTTCTTTGACCGACTAACTGCTGTCGAAACCCTAGGTTTCGCCCAGCCGCCACACGATTTTCTATTTAAGCCCCAAACGTTTTCTTTTCTTTCTTTCTCTTCTCTTGGCCATTTCCTTTCCCCCTTGACCTCTGATCTTCTCCAATCTTCCCCTAGCCTTCCTCCTTCCTCAAGAGCCCATCCCCCTCTCCATTTAGGCCGGCCATCTCCTCTAGGCCGTCGGAAAACCCCCAAAAACCCCCAAAATCTCATTTCTCCAGATTTTCTCCCCATTTCCAGATCTGAGCCCTAGTTTTCCGGATCGTTCTTCCGTTGCCGTGCTTGCTCGGTATCGTTCTTCCGCTCCAATACGGTAGTGAATCGACCCGTTAATGTTCTCATAACCCGTTTTGTGATTTTTGTTAAACCCTAATAAATGGGTGTTGTTTTGATGGTTGTTTCTCCATAACAACGACTTTCCCCGTAGATTAGCGTTGTGAGACGAACCTTCGTGATCGTCATCCTCGGTACTAGGCAAGTGAAACTTGCCACTTAGGGTTTTGGGCCATGTCTTAGGCCATTTGCTTGTTGTAGTCGTAAAAGAGACTAGGCGACGAAATGATACTCGCCTAGGCGCAATTTCGGGTTCTAGCTTGACAACGAAGCTAGATCCGTCATTTATCATGTTGCATAAAACTACCATGTCATGTTTAATTTCAATTAACGGTACGCGAATTAATTGTCATGTCATTGCATTCTTTAAATGTTCTCGTGATTGCGTAGCTCCGCTACACCTAGTGAATTGATTGAGGCTAGGCACATGCTTTTAGCGGGTACAACCCTACGCCAAATTGTGGACCTAAAAACAAGCTCTTGTGCGGGGCAACCCTGGCTCATTTACTGAGCATCGTGTGTAGGGACCCTGGCTTGTTTACGTGTGGGAGGGGTAAGGGTTAAGCGGCCATTCAACTGGGAGTCTGCCCGATCAGCAACTTCAGTTGTAAGGCGTAAACTCTAGGTTTTGGGGTAGTGTTAAGCGGCCACTCAGTGTGAATGTCCAACAGTTCAGCTGTAAGGCTTAAACATCTACAAACAACTTGAAACGTGACTAGTGAGAAAATTGAGATTGTTAGTAGCTTGGCTACTCTTGACATGCCATGATGATTGTTCTCTTGCACTTATTGTTACACCATGTCTTACTTGTGCACTCTTACCATAACTGCCATGTCATGCATACTATAACTGCTAGGATGCTAGTTTACCTTTCTTTCAGTTTCCTTGCCCAAGTCTTTTAGACTTGCTGACATGTGCCCCTTTACTCTTTTAGGTGACACATGTTAGATCCTGAGCCTGAGGTTGCTGCTAAGGACGCGGTGTTCGCTGACGCTGAGTCAGAGCCCGCGTTCATCGAGGGGTACGAGGACACGGCCGATCAGTCGTAGAGGCTGCTTGTGTTCTTCGTTTTAGACTGTTTTGTTGTCAGTGCGTAGCACCAATACTCTGTTTTTGTTTGTTGGCCTTGTTCTGGGCCTTTAGACTCTTTCCTTTAGCCTGGTGGCTTTTCTGGATGTTGAACTTAATCTATTTGTTTGGACATTGCTGAGATTTGGAATTTTATTTCTGTATCTCCTTGTGTTATTATCTTGTTCTGCTCGTAGTTACAGGGATCTGCATATGATTTATTGACGCTTATCAGGCGTGTGGCTTCACAGCTCCACGTCTGTGCGGACCTTCTCACGTCTCGCCTCCATTTTAGGGAAGCGGGGCGTGACAAAAACGTAATCCAATGAGTACATCTACTTCCTTCGACAAAGATTTAAATGGTAGAGTGTTGATCAACGTCTTTTGATCGCTTCCAAGTATACACCCAAAGAACGGTTGTAGTTTTACCGCAAGCGCACGGTATAGCGGCGAGCGGGTATCAAACACAGGGAGGACGAGTGACCGTGCTTGCTCCTAATCCACCTGGCTATTTAAGAATAGAGAGAATTGCCTTGGGCGATCCTGTCACAATCGTCAGACAAATGTGCGAAATATCAAATCAAATAAAGAACGTCTAGGGAATGGGGAATCCCCGCTACTCACCGTATTTCATAAATGTGGTTCGTCGGTATCAAAATTGCTAGAATGAGAATTTAGATGAACTAGTTACAACTGAATGTAGAACCAAGCTCACGCTCTCGCGCTGTTGCCGGTCTATAGCTATCCTAGGGTCGGGTCCAATCTCTTGCAAACCCTAGCCTAGGAAAGCTAGCATTAGGATCAACATCATCGTCCAATTGCGCACCGAGCCCAATCTCTTGCAAACTCGGTCCACAATCTAAATTAGGATAGTTCCTACCCGTCCAATCTCTTGCAAACGGGTATCGGCACGGAATTGCAACCGGAGATCCTAGTATCGGTCCAATCTCTTGCAAACCGATACTTCGAAAATCCGACTCCAACCCAATTCGGATTTCTGGGGCTTCCTATCAAATTGGGATCCAATCTCTTGCAAATCCCAATTGATATGAATACCTAGCTATCCGTAGTAATTCGATCCCAATCTAATCTCTAATTATTGATTCTAGCACAATTTCTACCAATTCATCACAAATACGAAATTGGGCTTGTAGGGTTCATCCCCACGCCCCAAGACGTGGAGACTACTCACAAATCATAGCGATAGCACAAAAATAATCAATGAAATAGGCAATGGAATTCATCAAAACAATGATATAAACAATAAAAATAGAGTTTTTGGGGAAGAGAGATGCAAACCAAAGTAGTTCTTCAATTAATCCAACAAAAATCCAAGTTTTTCCTCTTCTCCAATCACAAATAATAAAGCTAAAAAGTAGTCTCAAAAAGCTGCAAAAAATCTAAAAGATGGCTCCCTAAACTAGGGTAAAAACAGGGCTTAAATAGCCCCAAAAATCGTCCAAAAATCCTGACCAAAACGCCCCTGCACAGCCTGTTTTCCGCAAATTTCGCTACAGGCAGCGCATCGCACTCGGCCGAGTGACAAAAGTCGCTCGGCCGAGTGAAAACCCTGTCAATTTTCCAGTAAGTCGGGGGCTTCAGGGGTCTTCAGTTCGGGGGCGGCTCGGCCGAGTGAGCTATCGTCACTCGGCCGATGGCTTCGCTGCACTCGGGCGGACGTGGTTTACCACTCGGCCGAGTGGGTCTTCTGAAGCTCAGATGGCCGAAAAACAGTAACTTCAATATTTTGGAGGGGCTTCGTCTGGGCGCCACTTGGGCGGACGTGGTATCGTCACTCGGCCGATGTGGTCTCCGTCGCTCGGCCGAGTACACATGGAAATCGTGTCTGAACGGGTCGGCCGAGCGGTGTCTCGCTGGTCGGCCGAGTGGCTCCTCCACTCGGTCGAGTGGGACACAAAAAATGCCCATTCTGCTTATTTTGGCCTCCTCGTCGCTCCTGCGACGTCCATTCTTCTTCCGCTCCTCTCCAACAGCAAAATACCCTTCGGGGAGGTCGTCGGTGGCCGTCTAAAGTGAGCGCATCTCATGATCACTCCAAATCGCGCCAAATCACCTGAAATGCGACAAAAACAACAAATCGTGAAAAGCATCGCAATATCGTCGATATATCGTGAAAAGCATGATTTGGGCGATCTAAATGGCATGCAAACATGCGGAAAAAAGGTGTAAAATAAGGAGTGATCAAAATCCCCCAAGCTTGCCTCTTACTCGTCCTCGAGGAAGATAAGTAAAAGGCGAACCCGGTGGATTCGGAAAACGAAAACGGCGAAAAACGAAAAAAATGAAAAACGAAGAAGAATGAAAACCAAATGAAAATAAAGAAAGAAAGAAAGAAAGAAAGTAGGAAAGAGGTAGGATGCTAGATCATTTTCTCAGGACGTGGGTTTCACTTACTCATATAGCATGCACCGAGTGAGAAATACATGTCAAAGAATCTCATTTTTGATATCATAGTATAATAGTGCAAGTAGAAAATAGAAAACCCATGAACAACGGTATAATCATGAAAAACGGAATAATTTTAAAATTAACATCGCCTGAATCATCTAAAGCGGTATACAAATCTCAGATCACACACTTTTCAATTGAACGCTTTCTATCTGGAGTATAAGAGTATCACATCATAGAATAGAGGGAATAGAAAAGTATGGATTTCATGAAATGAACGCTAGGCTTAGATTTCTGGATTTCGTAAAGCTAGAAACAATCTCACCGAGTATAGAATATTACTTAGCCTAGGTTGTCGTGCAATGTCAAGTAGTCACTCTCTCACACATCAATGGATCCCCTCCCCCAAGCTTATCTATAAGCGTGGTGGCACAAAAATATTTACATCCCCATTTTTATATAGCTCCAAAGGCAAAGATGAGAAAGAAGAAAGAAAGTAAGCGAGATGGGATCTTTTATTGAGGATTTTTCCTCTTTTCTCCTTTTTTTTGCTCATATATACAATGATCCCAACTCAAAGAGAGATAATGATATACAAGAATGTTCTTCTCTCTTTTATATATTTTTTAGAGTAAGAGGTTTGGAGCTAGGAATTAATAGCGGGGGAAATGCCATAAAATAGAATCACTAAGGGGAGATTCACCAATGATTTTTAAAAGTAGAGAAATGATGTTCAAGATTTGTGGAGAAAGAAATAAATATAACTCTCGGCTCACTCTATAAGACATGCACGACAACTTCAGCAGGGTAATCTAATCTACTCAGTTTCGATCACAAAAAAGCTAACTAATCCAGATATATCATAGCTAATCATCATTCAATCATCCTGAAGTGAAGTGTACAATTCATGCATATAGAAGTGATAAAGGAAAAGAAATCAGTACTCCAGATATAGGCATTCAATGCGTGAATCTTGGTGTGTTTTCTGTGATAGCATACATATGAATATTCAGGCTCAGCTAATAATAAAATTTCATCCATTTTCATGCGGAAAAAGTGTGGGTTACTACTCCTAAATGCAAAGCAAGTCATAGCATATAATATCAGAAATGAAATCTAAGACACGACAAATATAGCATGCATATAGAATAAGCTAACTCCACGTAGACATCATCACAGAAAATTCATCTCTAGCATGAGATGAAAAAGAAAGAAGTAAAGATAAAAGGAAAATAGAACTATGCAATGCGGCACACAGGAAAGTAAGGAAAACGTGATGCATGGCAAAATAAAAGAAAAATAAAAGGAAAATGGGTGCAAAAGTGAAAAACGGTGTGAAAAACTGGAAATAAAGGTGGCTAATCGAAAAAGAACGTGAGAACTCACTCCCCCAAGTTAAACGGCACAGTGTCCTCAATGTGCAAAGTGTGGCACACAGAGAGACAAGTAATGTGAGGGGCAAGTGAGGATGCATGCATGATGGGAAGAAAAAAAGATAATGAAAGGAAAAATAAAGAAATGAAAATATGATGCGGAAATGATGCATGCACAGATATGAGTGATATGAAAATAAATGCGGCACCAAAAACTCTCCCTCTCTCCCAAAAAGATATATATAGATGTGATCAAAATGAGAATCCCAAGTAGATATGATATGATATGCACAAAAAGATATGATCAAAAATATAAAACCAAAATAAGTGAGGGGAGGGGGGGTGGACAAAAGTGCATCAGGACCCAGCAGAGACGGGCAGCACAACGGCAGGAATGGATCAAGGCATCAAGAGTGCCTAAGAAGGCGGTGCCGCGCCGTCTCCATCCTGGGGCGGAGGAGGTGGTGGTGGTGTAGGCTGGACAGGCTGCTGAGCTGGGGTGGGCGTGGAAGTGGAAGCAGGTCTAGTGTGTGTGGAAGTGTGAGCGGGAACCTGCTGGGTGGGTGGGGGTACGCGCGGAAGACGCTCTAAGATCTGTGTAAGGCAGTAGTGGATCTGAGGGATCAGGTCAAAGCGTCCAGCCATCGCAGAGACGGTGGAGGACAGGGTCCTAAGGTCTCCTCTAAGACCACTCACCGCCAACTCAAGAGCACGTATGCTCTGCAGTACAGTGTCGGGCGGGGGTGGTGCAGAGGGACGCACCTGTCGGAGCTGCGCAGGGCGAGGCTGGCGTACGCGAGTGGAGTATGTAACGGGCTCAGCAGGGAAGGGGACGAAAGGTGCCGTGCCTGGAAATGTGGGCCGGGCCTCAGTGTGAGGTCGGGGCAGGCGGTGCGAAGAAGAGGCAGCAGCAGCAAAAGAAGAGTACAAAAGCGGCTGCGAGGCGGCAAGAGAGGTCAGTGGCACAGAAGTGTGGACAGACGCCACGACGCTCTCAGAGAATACGGCAGCTGTGGAGACAGAGGACTCTACCGCTGGGGTGGAAGTGTGTGGACCAAAAGGCGCAATCCCAGCGGAGATCATGCTAGCCATGGTCTCCACGACCGCGGCGAACGAGGGCTCTCCACTCTCAACAAAGGTCTGCGGGCGCTCGGGGAGAGCGGAGCAAAGAGGCTCCACGGACAGAGGGCCAGAGGTGGTGGCAGGAGTGGTGGGGACAGCCTCGGAAGTGGTGACAGTGGTGGAAGTGGGCTCAGCAAGAGTACTCTCGACACAGGCAGAGGTGGGGACAGAAGTGTCAAGAGCAGCGAAAACGTCAGGAACAGGCTGAGGGGCCACAGGGTCGACGGGGTCAGCAGCAGGCTCGGCAGGGTGTGCAGCAGGGTCTGCGGGAGCAGCCTGGGCAGCGTGGGCAGCGTGGGCCTGCTCGGCCTCCTCGGCCTCGAGCACGTACACAGCGGGGATGAGGACATCCATCGCTGGGAGCCAGTCAACGTGGGCTGGTGCAATCTGGGTCCGAGCTGGGCTCAGGAGAATCATGTAGTCGGCACCGAAAGGGCCGTGCAACCAGACCCAGTGACGCTCACCATGTGGACGCAGCATCTTCATCCGGGCCATAACATCTATCGACAAAGAGGTGGGGCCCGGGACGCGTCGCAAATCGTCGGGGAAGTCCTCGCCGGTCATAAGAGCCAGCAAGCTAATCAGGCCGCCGCAGCATATCGGTGAGCGAGCGCCCACCGATACAATGATGCGGTCTAGTACCATGCCGCGATATCGATCACGACGGCGGGGACAAGCTCATCTCCATCCCTAGATAGAGCTCTGGGACGTGTCATCGCGTAGAGCATGTAAAGCTCTGGCGTAGACATCGTGCCCTGCTCATATCTGGCCAAAAATGTCGTCGCCATAAGGCGCTGAGCAATGCGAAGGCAGGGATGTACGATGGCCGAGGCCTTGGCCCTACTAGGGTCAAAGGTGGCGTGGAGACCCGTGATACGTGCCCAGAAGGCACCGGCGTCGAAAGAGGGTGGGGGGATATGTGTGGGGCCGTAACCGCGATCGGCTCCGGGGACGGCGGGCCAAGAGAAAAATGCTCTCATCATATCGAGAGTGACCTGGCACTCTCGATCCATGAACCGGAATGAGCATCCCTCATCGGTCCGGACGATCGAGCTCAAAACCTCAAGTGTCGGACGGGTAAAAGTATCCGCCGACACCTGGAAAAAATCTCGCCAGCCCACGTTGTCGTACAACGTGAGCATCCCCTCAAATACCCCCAGGCGTCCTAGGTCAGCGAGGTGTGCAAACCTGGAGGGTACGATCGAGCGCTGGGAGATACGCTCGAAGACGGCGCGGTGTGCGTCGTCTCGGAACGTAATCCCGAGCGGCCCGACCAGTGGAGCCGGTGGTGGTGGCTGTGGATCGGCGGGGAGAGGCTGTGCGGGCTGTGGGTGCACTGCAGGCTGTGCGTGGTGTGCGGGGCCTGCAGGCTGTGCTGGGTGGACGGCGTGTGTGGGGGAAGGAGGAGGAGACTCTTCCGCCTCGTGGGCGGGGCCGGCGTCATCCGACCTCTTTCGCTTAGCAGAAGGTCTCCTCGTCCGAGGCCGTGTCCGGGGCGGCATATCGGCCCCGAGCGCGCCGAAAAGTGAAAAAGTGTGGCGTGTGCAACAAGAGTGGAAAGAGTGTACCAAAACACGCCGCGAGTGCTAAGCGGTGGAAGCGTGCGAAGTCCGCGCCTCCACGAAGTCCTGAGCAGCCCGTAGAAGCTCCCCTGGCCTCCCCTAAGCTCCAATAAGCGACCTGCTCGTGAAAAAGCGATATCAGCGAGTAATAATCAAAATGTATGGAGCAATAGGGGTATAATGGATAGATATAGAAATTGATTTGGGTTAGGGGGGCGTTTAGCACATGGATCCTCAAAAAATACACGAAAAGAGGAGAAAACGGTGAAAATAACCGAAACGGAGGTGATCGGAGGCGGGGCTGCCGGCGGCGACTCGGGCGAGGCGTCGGCGGGCTCGGCCGGCGGTGGCGGGCCGAGCGGCGGCGGGGCAGCGGCGGTCGGGCGAGTGAGGGTCGAGCGAGGGGGAATCGGGCGTGGGAGCTGAAGGGGCGCGGGCGAGAATTGGGGATTTGCGTTTTTGAATTCCGCGCCCCCCCTCGCTTATATATAAAAATGTTACGACTCGGCCGAGTGACGTTCTCACTCGGCCGAGCGAGGCAAATAAAAATTTCTCCCCTATATCTCTTCGGCCGAGTGGCTTTGCCAGCCTCGGCCGAGTGGAGTAAGTCCATTCGGCCGAGTGACTCAAGCTACTCGGCATGACTCGCCTTAGGAGGGTATCCGTTTTACTCGGCCGAGTGAATATATATACTCGGCCGAGTAGCAGTTATATCGAAATCAAGAAAATAAACAGAGAGTTGGGTTCAGCAGACTTCCCTCGTTCGTGAGCGGCTCGGCCGGACGAACTTGTGTACTCGGTCGAGTGGAGTAGTATACTCGGCCGAGTGAGCCTTAATTTCTGCTGTTTGTCTTCGTTTTGGCTCTAAACTCCGTCTTTCTTCCTCCAGTCGATTTCATCCTCCTCCTAAGCGTCGAGCGCCTTCTTGAGGCGCTCCTCGTCGTCTCGTTCATCCTCCTCATGATGGATCTACCTATCTCCTCTCCTGTCAAGAAAAATAGGACCCGTTATCACGAAATTTTTGGTCGGATGACTCAAAACACTAAAAATTTCTAAAACGAAAATAAAGAAAAAGTGAAAATAAAGCAAAAACCCGTCGGGTTGCCTCCCGACAAGCGCTCGTTTAAGGTCGTGAGCTCGACCCCCTCTAATTTTCAATCAATGCGGGATGTTTGGTGCATATGAGATGCACCCGTCAAACTTCCCGGGGAGCGCGCTTGGATTTGGACGTGGCGGCGTAGCGTTCTCCCTCGGAGGTCTCCTATCTCGAATGGTGTTGGGGGGAGGCTCCCCCAAGCTAGCATTTGCCCCGGTCAACGGCTTAACCGGCGATGCCGATTTCCGCGCCGGCGGAGCTTTCTTTGGAGACTTTAATTTCGAGAGCTTGCAGAGCTCCCGAATCCTTGCGACATCAGCGTCGCCTTCATCTTCAACAGCGGAGAAGTCAGGGGAATCATCTTTATTCTCTTCATCTTGGCCTAAATCCGGGCCTTCTTCGAATTCTTCATTAAAAAGAGCGCCAATTGAGTGAGGAATCGCCTCCTCTATCACCTCATCAAGGAGGTCCATGTAATCAAGCTCCTCGTGGTAAGGCATGTGTTTCATTGCCTTAGGAATGTGGAGCTCCACCTCGATGTTGCCGACGTTTAAAGTAAGTGTACCTTCGCGCACGTCGACGATGACTCCGGCGGTGGCGAGGAAGGGGCGGCCAAGTATCAATGAGGTGTCTCCCTCCTCCTTAATGTCCATGATGACGAAGTCACATGGCAAGCATATTCCACCCGGGACTTGAAGTGGGATGTCTTCGGCAATCCCCACCGGCCTTGTTATCCGTCCATCGGCTAATTGAATGCGCATGTCGGTGGGTTTCAACTTTGTCCCGGTGTTAAGCTTTAGGAACATGGAGAGGGGCATGAGACTCACACTAGCCCCAAGATCGACCAACGCCTTTTGAAGAGGCACGCCGCCCAAGGTGCAAGGAATCCGAAAACTCCCCGGATCTTTAAATTTTGCCGGCTCCTTCTCTCTCTTGGTGAACCAAGAGCCCTCCTCGGCTAGCATTATCTTCTCCTTCCTTTTCCTCCCCGAAATCAAGTCCTTCAAAAATTTAGCATACGTGGGGATCTCGACGATGGCGTCGAGGAAGGGAATATTGAGGCTAACTCCTCTTAGATACTTGAGGAATTTCGCTAGCCTTTTCTCCATTTTCGCTTTCGCTAGTCTTTGGGGGAATGGGACCGGTGGCATGAAGTGTCTCTCCTCAATTAATCGCTCCGCCCTAGATTTCTCCTTGTCTTGTGGCTCCTTCTCCTTATCAACCTCAACTACCGGCTCAACCGGCTCCAAGCTTTCCTCCACGGCCTCCTCAATAGGAATCATGGCGGGGGTGGTGTCCTTCCCGCCTCTAGTAGTGACGGCAACTACGGCGTTGATGTGGCCCGTGTTGCCCCGTGGGTTTTGCTCCGGTTGCGCCGGCAATCTTTGAGTGTTCCGGTTGAGCAACGCTAATTGCTCCGATATTTGAGCCACTACGGTATTAAGAGATTCTTGTCCCGCCTTCAAAGTAGCATTCACCTTATTTTGCTCGACCATGAACGCCTCCACTCTAGATTCGAAGTCGGTTCGTTGTGGAGCTTGTGGAGGGTTTTGATTTTGATTCCTCCACCCTTGGTTGTATCCGGGAGGCCTATATGGTGGAACTTGTTGCTTCGGTTGAAAGTTTTGTTGCGGAGGCCCCCTCAGTGGATAGTTTTGTTGTTGGGGTGGTGGTGGTCGAGCTTGTTGAGGCGGTGGTTGTGGCGGGTTCAAGGCTCCTTCATTGTTGGCGTAGGAGAATCCCAGATGATTTCTTGCGGCCGGATTGGACCAATACCCTTGGTTCCCCGCAACATATTGTATTTGCTCCAAGGATCCTTCTCCTTGCTCTCCTCCCGAGTACATGACTTAAGATTGGTCTTGCCAATCACACATTTGGTTGGTCGGTGCGGAGGTGGATGGGCTTCCTTGGGGCTCCGTGATAAATTTCTCCAATCTCTCCACCACCTTGTGGAGAGAATCAAATTTGCTCGTGAGCTCCGCTACGGCCTTCGCCTCGTAGATGCTAGTTGGCTTTAAGGAGGACGTGGAGTGTCCTCGCTCATCGCCCCATTGTTGGTTATTTGAGGCCATCTCCTCAATTAGGGCCGTAGCTTCCTCGGGAGTCTTTGACAAGATTGCACCATTCGCCGCGGCATCAATAATTTGCTTGGTCCCCGGTTGGAGACCGTTGTAGAAGCTATGAACTAGCTCCCAATCCTCTATACTGTGGTGCGGGCATTGGTGTTGCAAATCCTTAAAACGCTCACATGCTTCATAGAGCGTCTCCTGTGGTCCTTGCTTGAAGGACATGAGAGCGCTACGGATCTTCACCGTCTTGGATGGCGGATAAAATTTGTCAATAAATGAACTTGCCAACTCGTCCCAAGTGGTGAAGACACCCTCAGCTTGCGTCCTCAACCAATAGAGTGCCTTGTCCTTTAGCGTAAAGGGGAAGAGGCGCAGTCTGATAGCGTCGTTAGAGACCCCCGGCATCTGGAATGTGGCGCACTTTGACAAGAATAGTTGGATGTGGTAGTGGGGGTTCTCATGTGCGTTCCCATGAAATGGGTCTTGTTGCATCAAAACCACCAATCCAGTCTTTAGCTCGAAGTTCTTGTCGGCCGCCAACCCCGGCATGGCAATGGACGAAGTGGTAGAAGAAGTCTTAGGCCGAAGCCTATCTCGAATAGAGATTATCCTTGCCATCCTTGCCGCCAATTCTTCAGGAGTTTCCGGGTTGGTCATATACCCCCCTTCCGGATCTTGTCTCTTTTCCGCTCTAAGTCTCCGCGCGGTACGTTCGATCTCGGGATCAAATAATAAGTCTTCTGGGTCCGCCGTAGATCTCGTGTTCATGCACAGGGGAAACAGAGTTTCAAAGAAATGATTAATACCGTAGAAGGGTTAGGCAAGAAATATGAAACAAAAATAATGATAATAATAAAAAGAAAAAGAATAGCTAGGGTGAAAAAGAATCAAACGCAATCGCCTCCCCGGCAACGGCGCCAAAAACTTGATCGCTTCCGAGTATACACCCAAAGAACGGTTGTAGTTTTACCGCAAGCGCATGGTATAGCGGCGAGCGGGTATCGAACACAGGGAGGACGAGTGACCGTGCTTGCTCCTAATCCACCTGGCTATTTAAGAATAGAGAGAATTGCCTTGGGCGATCCTGTCACAATCGTCAGACAAATGTGCGAAATATCAAATCAAATAAAGAACGTCTAGGGAATGGGGAATCCCCGCTACTCACCGTATTTCATAAATGTGGTTCGTCGGTATCAAAATTGCTAGAATGAGAATTTAGATGAACTAGTTGCAACTGAATGTAGAACCAAGCTCACGCTCTCGCGCTGTTGCCGGTCTATAGCTATCCTAGGGTCGGGTCCAATCTCTTGCAAACCCTAGCCTAGGAAAGCTAGCATTAGGATCAACATCATCGTCCAATTGCGCACCGAGCCCAATCTCTTGCAAACTCGGTCCACAATCTAAATTAGGATAGTTCCTACCCGTCCAATCTCTTGCAAACGGGTATCGGCACGGAATTGCAACCGGAGATCCTAGTATCGGTCCAATCTCTTGCAAACCGATACTTCGAAAATCCGACTCCAACCCAATTCGGATTTCTGGGGCTTCCTATCAAATTGGGATCCAATCTCTTGCAAATCCCAATTGATATGAATACCTAGCTATCCGTAGTAATTCGATCCCAATCTAATCTCTAATTATTGATTCTAGCACAATTTCTACCAATTCATCACAAATACGAAATTGGGCTTGTAGGGTTCATCCCCACGCCCCAAGACGTGGAGACTACTCACAAATCATAGCGATAGCACAAAAATAATCAATGAAATAGGCAATGGAATTCATCAAAACAATGATATAAACAATAAAAATAGAGTTTTTGGGGAAGAGAGATGCAAACCAAAGTAGTTCTTCAATTAATCCAACAAAAATCCAAGTTTTTCCTCTTCTCCAATCACAAATAATAAAGCTAAAAAGTAGTCTCAAAAAGCTGCAAAAAATCTAAAAGATGGCCCCCTAAACTAGGGTAAAAACAGGGCTTAAATAGCCCCAAAAATCGTCCAAAAATCCTGACCAAAACGCCCCTGCACAGCCTGTTTTCCGCAAATTTCGCTACAGGCAGCGCATCGCACTCGGCCGAGTGACAAAAGTCGCTCGGCCGAGTGAAAACCCTGTCAATTTTCCAGTAAGTCGGGGGCTTCAGGGGTCTTCAGTTCGGGGGCGGCTCGGCCGAGTGAGCTATCGTCACTCGGCCGATGGCTTCGCTGCACTCGGGCGGACGTGGTTTACCACTCGGCCGAGTGGGTCTTCTGAAGCTCAGATGGCCGAAAAACAGTAACTTCAATATTTTGGAGGGGCTTCGTCTGGGCGCCACTTGGGCGGACGTGGTATCGTCACTCGGCCGATGTGGTCTCCGTCGCTCGGCCGAGTACACATGGAAATCGTGTCTGAACGGGTCGGCCGAGCGGTGTCTCGCTGGTCGGCCGAGTGGCTCCTCCACTCGGCCGAGTGGGACACAAAAAATGCCCATTCTGCTTATTTTGGCCTCCTCGTCGCTCCTGCGACGTCCATTCTTCTTCCGCTCCTCTCCAACAGCAAAATACCCTTCGGGGAGGTCGTCGGTGGCCGTCTAAAGTGAGCGCATCTCATGATCACTCCAAATCACACCAAATCACCTGAAATGCGACAAAAACAACAAATCGTGAAAAGCATCGCAATATCGTCGATATATCGTGAAAAGCATGATTTGGGCGATCTAAATGGCATGCAAACATGCGGAAAAAAGGTGTAAAATAAGGAGTGATCAAAATCCCCCAAGCTTGCCTCTTACTCGTCCTCGAGGAAGATAAGTAAAAGGCGAACCCGGTGGATTCGGAAAACGAAAACGGCGAAAAACGAAAAAAATGAAAAACGAAGAAGAATGAAAACCAAATGAAAATAAAGAAAGAAAGAAAGAAAGAAAGTAGGAAAGAGGTAGGATGCTAGATCATTTTCTCAGGACGTGGGTTTCACTTACTCATATAGCATGCACCGAGTGAGAAATACATGTCAAAGAATCTCATTTTTGATATCATAGTATAATAGTGCAAGTAGAAAATAGAAAACCCACGAACAACGGTATAATCATGAAAAACGGAATAATTTTAAAATTAACATCGCCTGAATCATCTAAAGCGGTATACAAATCTCAGATCACACACTTTTCAATTGAACGCTTTCTATCTGGAGTATAAGAGTATCACATCATAGAATAGAGGGAATAGAAAAGTATGGATTTCATGAAATGAACGCTAGGCTTAGATTTCTGGATTTCGTAAAGCTAGAAACAATCTCACCGAGTATAGAATATTACTTAGCCTAGGTTGTCGTGCAATGTCAAGTAGTCACTCTCTCACACATCAATGGATCCCCTCCCCCAAGCTTATCTATAAGCGTGGTGGCACAAAAATATTTACATCCCCATTTTTATATAGCTCCAAAGGCAAAGATGAGAAAGAAGAAAGAAAGTAAGCGAGATGGGATCTTTTATTGAGGATTTTTCCTCTTTTCTCCTTTTTTTTGCTCATATATACAATGATCCCAACTCAAAGAGAGATAATGATATACAAGAATGTTCTTCTCTCTTTTATATTTTTTTTAGAGTAAGAGGTTTGGAGCTAGGAATTAATAGCGGGGGAAATGCCATAAAATAGAATCACTAAGGGGAGATTCACCAATGATTTTTAAAAGTAGAGAAATGATGTTCAAGATTTGTGGAGAAAGAAATAAATATAACTCTCGGCTCACTCTATAAGACATGCACGACAACTTCAGCAGGGTAATCTAATCTACTCAGTTTCGATCACAAAAAAGCTAACTAATCCAGATATATCATAGCTAATCATCATTCAATCATCCTGAAGTGAAGTGTACAATTCATGCATATAGAAGTGATAAAGGAAAAGAAATCAGTACTCCAGATATAGGCATTCAATGCGTGAATCTTGGTGTGTTTTCTGTGATAGCATACATATGAATATTCAGGCTCAGCTAATAATAAAATTTCATCCATTTTCATGCGGAAAAAGTGTGGGTTACTACTCCTAAATGCAAAGCAAGTCATAGCATATGATATCAGAAATGAAATCTAAGACACGACAAATATAGCATGCATATAGAATAAGCTAACTCCACGTAGACATCATCACAGAAAATTCATCTCTAGCATGAGATGAAAAAGAAAGAAGTAAAGATAAAAGGAAAATAGAACTATGCAATGCGGCACACAGGAAAGTAAGGAAAACGTGATGCATGGCAAAATAAAAGAAAAATAAAAGGAAAATGGGTGCAAAAGTGAAAAACGGTGTGAAAAACTGGAAATAAAGGTGGCTAATCGAAAAAGAACGTGAGAACTCACTCCCCCAAGTTAAACGGCACAGTGTCCTCAATGTGCAAAGTGTGGCACACAGAGAGACAAGTAATGTGAGGGGCAAGTGAGGATGCATGCATGATGGGAAGAAAAAAAGATAATGAAAGGAAAAATAAAGAAATGAAAATATGATGCGGAAATGATGCATGCACAGATATGAGTGATATGAAAATAAATGCGGCACCAAAAACTCTCCCTCTCTCCCAAAAAGATATATATAGATGTGATCAAAATGAGAATCCCAAGTAGATATGATATGATATGCACAAAAAGATATGATCAAAAATATAAAACCAAAATAAGTGAGGGGAGGGGGGTGGACAAAAGTGCATCAGGACCCAGCAGAGACGGGCAGCACAACGGCATGAATGGATCAAGGCATCAAGAGTGCCTAAGAAGGCGGTGCCGCGCCGTCTCCGTCCTGGGGCGGAGGTGGTGGTGGTGGTGTAGGCTGGACAGGCTGCTGAGCTGGGGTGGGCGTGGAAGTGGAAGCAGGTCTAGTGTGTGTGGAAGTGTGAGCGGGAACCTGCTGGGTGGGTGGGGGTACGCGCGGAAGACGCTCTAAGATCTGTGTAAGGCAGTAGTGGATCTGAGGGATCAGGTCAAAGCGTCCAGCCATCGCAGAGACGGTGGAGGACAGGGTCCTAAGGTCTCCTCTAAGACCACTCACCGCCAACTCAAGAGCATGTATGCTCTGCAGTACAGTGTCGGGCGGGGGTGGTGCAGAGGGACGCACCTGTCGGAGCTGCGCAGGGCGAGGCTGGCGTACGCGAGTGGAGTATGTAACGGGCTCAGCAGGGAAGGGGACGAAAGGTGCCGTGCCTGGAAATGTGGGCCGGGCCTCAGTGTGAGGTCGGGGCAGGCGGTGCGAAGAAGAGGCAGCAGCAGCAAAAGAAGAGTACAAAAGCGGCTGCGAGGCGGCAAGAGAGGTCAGTGGCACAGAAGTGTGGACAGACGCCACGACGCTCTCAGAGAATACGGCAGCTGTGGAGACAGAGGACTCTACCGCTGGGGTGGAAGTGTGTGGACCAAAAGGCGCAATCCCAGCGGAGATCATGCTAGCCATGGTCTCCACGACCGCGGCGAACGAGGGCTCTCCACTCTCAACAAAGGTCTGCGGGCGCTCGGGGAGAGCGGAGCAAAGAGGCTCCACGGACAGAGGGCCAGAGGTGGTGGCAGGAGTGGTGGGGACAGCCTCGGAAGTGGTGACAGTGGTGGAAGTGGGCTCAGCAAGAGTACTCTCGACACAGGCAGAGGTGGGGACAGAAGTGTCAAGAGCAGCGGAAACGTCAGGAACAGGCTGAGGGGCCACAGGGTCGACGGGGTCAGCAGCAGGCTCGGCAGGGTGTGCAGCAGGGTCTGCGGGAGCAGCCTGGGCAGCGTGGGCAGCGTGGGCCTGCTCGGCCTCCTCGGCCTCGAGCACGTACACAGCGGGGATGAGGACATCCATCGCTGGGAGCCAGTCAACGTGGGCTGGTGCAATCTGGGTCCGAGCTGGGCTCGGGAGAATCATGTAGTCGGCACCGAAAGGGCCGTGCAACCAGACCCAGTGACGCTCACCATGTGGACGCAGCATCTTCATCCGGGCCATAACATCTATCGACAAAGAGGTGGGGCCCGGGACGCGTCGCAAATCGTCGGGGAAGTCCTCGCCGGTCATAAGAGCCAGCAAGCTAATCAGGCCGCCGCAGCATATCGGTGAGCGAGCGCCCACCGATACAATGATGCGGTCTAAGTACCATGCCGCGATATCGATCACGACGGCGGGGACAAGCTCATCTCCATCCCTAGATAGAGCTCTGGGACGTGTCATCGCGTAGAGCATGTAAAGCTCTGGCGTAGACATCGTGCCCTGCTCATATCTGGCCAAAAATGTCGTCGCCATAAGGCGCTGAGCAATGCGAAGGCAGGGATGTACGATGGCCGAGGCCTTGGCCCTACTAGGGTCAAAGGTGGCGTGGAGACCCGTGATACGTGCCCAGAAGGCACCGGCGTCGAAAGAGGGTGGGGGGATATGTGTGGGGCCGTAACCGCGATCGGCTCCGGGGACGGCGGGCCAAGAGAAAAATGCTCTCATCATATCGAGAGTGACCTGGCACTCTCGATCCATGAACCGGAATGAGCATCCCTCATCGGTCCGGACGATCGAGCTCAAAACCTCAAGTGTCGGACGGGTAAAAGTATCCGCCGACACCTGGAAAAAATCTCGCCAGCCCACGTTGTCGTACAACGTGAGCATCCCCTCAAATACCCCCAGGCGTCCTAGGTCAGCGAGGTGTGCAAACCTGGAGGGTACGATCGAGCGCTGGGAGATACGCTCGAAGACGGCGCGGTGTGCGTCGTCTCGGAACGTAATCCCGAGCGGCCCGACCAGTGGAGCCGGTGGTGGTGGCTGTGGATCGGCGGGGAGAGGCTGTGCGGGCTGTGGGTGCACTGCAGGCTGTGCGTGGTGTGCGGGGCCTGCAGGCTGTGCTGGGTGGACGGCGTGTGTGGGGGAAGGAGGAGGAGACTCTTCCGCCTCGTGGGCGGGGCCGGCGTCATCCGACCTCTTTCGCTTAGCAGAAGGTCTCCTCGTCCGAGGCCGTGTCCGGGGCGGCATATCGGCCCCGAGCGCGCCGAAAAGTGAAAAAGTGTGGCGTGTGCAACAAGAGTGGAAAGAGTGTACCAAAACACGCCGCGAGTGCTAAGCGGTGGAAGCGTGCGAAGTCCGCGTCTCCACGAAGTCCTGAGCAGCCCGTAGAAGCTCCCCTGGCCTCCCCTAAGCTCCAATAAGCGACCTGCTCGTGAAAAAGCGATATCAGCGAGTAATAATCAAAATGTATGGAGCAATAGGGGTATAATGGATAGATATAGAAATTGATTTGGGTTAGGGGGGCGTTTAGCACATGGATCCTCAAAAAATACACGAAAAGAGGAGAAAACGGTGAAAATAACCGAAACGGAGGTGATCGGAGGCGGGGCTGCCGGCGGCGACTCGGGCGAGGCGTCGGCGGGCTCGGCCGGCGGTGGCGGGCCGAGCGGCGGCGGGGCAGCGACGGTCGGGCGAGTGAGGGTCGAGCGAGGGGGAATCGGGCGTGGGAGCTGAAGGGGCGCGGGCGAGAATTGGGGATTTGCGTTTTTGAATTCCGCGCCCCCCTCGCTTATATATAAAAATGTTACGACTCGGCCGAGTGACGTTCTCACTCGGCCGAGCGAGGCAAATAAAAATTTCTCCCCTATATCGCTTCGGCCGAGTGGCTTTGCCAGCCTCGGCCGAGTGGAGTAAGTCCATTCGGCCGAGTGACTCAAGCTACTCGGCATGACTCGCCTTAGGAGGGTATCCGTTTTACTCGGCCGAGTGAATATATATACTCGGCCGAGTAGCAGTTATATCGAAATCAAGAAAATAAACAGAGAGTTGGGTTCAGCAGACTTCCCTCGTTCGTGAGCGGCTCGGCCGGACGAACTTGTGTACTCGGCCGAGTGGAGTAGTATACTCGGCCGAGTGAGCCTTAATTTCTGCTGTTTGTCTTCGTTTTGGCTCTAAACTCCGTCTTTCTTCCTCCAGTCGATTTCATCCTCCTCCTAAGCGTCGAGCGCCTTCTTGAGGCGCTCCTCGTCGTCTCGTTCATCCTCCTCATGATGGATCTACCTATCTCCTCTCCTGTCAAGAAAAATAGGACCCGTTATCACGAAATTTTTGGTCGGATGACTCAAAACACTAAAAATTTCTAAAACGAAAATAAAGAAAAAGTGAAAATAAAGCAAAAACCCGTCGGGTTGCCTCCCGACAAGCGCTCGTTTAAGGTCGTGAGCTCGACCCCCTCTAATTTTCAATCAATGCGGGATGTTTGGTGCATATGAGATGCACCCGTCAAACTTCCCGGGGAGCGCGCTTGGATTTGGACGTGGCGGCGTAGCGTTCTCCCTCGGAGGTCTCCTATCTCGAATGGTGTTGGGGGGAGGCTCCCCCAAGCTAGCATTTGCCCCGGTCAACGGCTTAACCGGCGATGCCGATTTCCGCGCCGGCGGAGCTTTCTTTGGAGACTTTAATTTCGAGAGCTTGCAGAGCTCCCGAATCCTTGCGACATCAGCGTCGCCTTCATCTTCAACAGCGGAGAAGTCAGGGGAATCATCTTTATTCTCTTCATCTTGGCCTAAATCCGGGCCTTCTTCGAATTCTTCATTAAAAAGAGCGCCAATTGAGTGAGGAATCGCCTCCTCTATCACCTCATCAAGGAGGTCCATGTAATCAAGCTCCTCGTGGTAAGGCATGTGTTTCATTGCCTTAGGAATGTGGAGCTCCACCTCGATGTTGCCGACGTTTAAAGTAGGTGTACCTTCGCGCACGTCGACGATGACTCCGGCGGTGGCGAGGAAGGGGCGGCCAAGTATCAATGAGGTGTCTCCCTCCTCCTTAATGTCCATGATGACGAAGTCACATGGCAAGCATATTCCACCCGGGACTTGAAGTGGGATGTCTTCGGCAATCCCCACCGGCCTTGTTATCCGTCCATCGGCTAATTGAATGCGCATGTCGGTGGGTTTCAACTTTGTCCCGGTGTTAAGCTTTAGGAACATGGAGAGGGGCATGAGACTCACACTAGCCCCAAGATCGACCAACGCCTTTTGAAGAGGCACGCCGCCCAAGGTGCAAGGAATCCGAAAACTCCCCGGATCTTTAAATTTTGCCGGCTCCTTCTCTCTCTTGGTGAACCAAGAGCCCTCCTCGGCTAGCATTATCTTCTCCTTCCTTTTCCTCCCCGAAATCAAGTCCTTCAAAAATTTAGCATACGTGGGGATCTCGACGATGGCGTCGAGGAAGGGAATATTGAGGCTAACTCCTCTTAGATACTTGAGGAATTTCGCTAGCCTTTTCTCCATTTTCGCTTTCGCTAGTCTTTGGGGGAATGGGACCGGTGGCATGAAGTGTCTCTCCTCAATTAATCGCTCCGCCCTAGATTTCTCCTTGTCTTGTGGCTCCTTCTCCTTATCAACCTCAACTACCGGCTCAACCGGCTCCAAGCTTTCCTCCACGGCCTCCTCAATAGGAATCATGGCGGGGGTGGTGTCCTTCCCGCCTCTAGTAGTGACGGCAACTACGGCGTTGATGTGGCCCGTGTTGCCCCGTGGGTTTTGCTCCGGTTGCGCCGGCAATCTTTGAGTGTTCCGGTTGAGCAACGCTAATTGCTCCGATATTTGAGCCACTACGGTATTAAGAGATTCTTGTCCCGCCTTCAAAGTAGCATTCACCTTATTTTGCTCGACCATGAACGCCTCCACTCTAGATTCGAAGTCGGTTCGTTGTGGATCTTGTGGAGGGTTTTGATTTTGATTCCTCCACCCTTGGTTGTATCCGGGAGGCCTATATGGTGGAACTTGTTGCTTCGGTTGAAAGTTTTGTTGCGGAGGCCCCCTCAGTGGATAGTTTTGTTGTTGGGGTGGTGGTGGTCGAGCTTGTTGAGGCGGTGGTTGTGGCGGGTTCAAGGCTCCTTCATTGTTGGCGTAGGAGAATCCCAGATGATTTCTTGCGGCCGGATTGGACCAATACCCTTGGTTCCCCGCAACATATTGTATTTGCTCCAAGGATCCTTCTCCTTGCTCTCCTCCCGAGTACATGACTTAAGATTGGTCTTGCCAATCACACATTTGGTTGGTCGGTGCGGAGGTGGATGGGCTTCCTTGGGGCTCCGTGATAAATTTCTCCAATCTCTCCACCACCTTGTGGAGAGAATCAAATTTGCTCGTGAGCTCCGCTACGGCCTTCGCCTCGTAGATGCTAGTTGGCTTTAAGGAGGACGTGGAGTGTCCTCGCTCATCGCCCCATTGTTGGTTATTTGAGGCCATCTCCTCAATTAGGGCCGTAGCTTCCTCGGGAGTCTTTGACAAGATTGCACCATTCGCCGCGGCATCAATAATTTGCTTGGTCCCCGGTTGGAGACCGTTGTAGAAGCTATGAACTAGCTCCCAATCCTCTATACTGTGGTGCGGGCATTGGTGTTGCAAATCCTTAAAACGCTCCCATGCTTCATAGAGCGTCTCCTGTGGTCCTTGCTTGAAGGACATGAGAGCGCTCCGGATCTTCACCGTCTTGGATGGCGGATAAAATTTGTCAATAAATGCACTTGCCAACTCGTCCCAAGTGGTGAAGACACCCTCAGCTTGCGTCCTCAACCAATAGAGTGCCTTGTCCTTTAGCGTAAAGGGGAAGAGGCGCAGTCTGATAGCGTCGTTGGAGACCCCCGGCATCTGGAATGTGGCGCACTTTGACAAGAATAGTTGGATGTGGTAGTGGGGGTTCTCATGTGCGTTCCCATGAAATGGGTCTTGTTGCATCAAAACCACCAATCCAGTCTTTAGCTCGAAGTTCTTGTCGGCCGCCAACCCCGGCATGGCAATGGACGAAGTGGTAGAAGAAGTCTTAGGCCGAAGCCTATCTCGAATAGAGATTATCCTTGCCATCCTTGCCGCCAATTCTTCAGGAGTTTCCGGGTTGGTCATATACCCCCCTTCCGGATCTTGTCTCTTTTCCGCTCTAAGTCTCCGCGTGGTACGTTCGATCTCGGGATCAAATAATAAGTCTTCTGGGTCCGCCGTAGATCTCGTGTTCATGCACAGGGGAAACAGAGTTTCAAAGAAATGATTAATACCGTAGAAGGGTTAGGCAAGAAATATGAAACAAAAATAATGATAATAATAAAAAGAAAAAGAATAGCTAGGGTGAAAAAGAATCGAACGCAATCGCCTCCCCGGCAACGGCGCCAAAAACTTGATCGCTTCCGAGTATACACCCAAAGAACGGTTGTAGTTTTACCGCAAGCGCATGGTATAGCGGCGAGCGGGTATCGAACACAGGGAGGACGAGTGACCGTGCTTGCTCCTAATCCACCTGGCTATTTAAGAATAGAGAGAATTGCCTTGGGCGATCCTGTCACAATCGTCAGACAAATGTGCGAAATATCAAATCAAATAAAGAACGTCTAGGGAATGGGGAATCCCCGCTACTCACCGTATTTCATAAATGTGGTTCGTCGGTATCAAAATTGCTAGAATGAGAATTTAGATGAACTAGTTGCAACTGAATGTAGAACCAAGCTCACGCTCTCGCGCTGTTGCCGGTCTATAGCTATCCTATGGTCGGGTCCAATCTCTTGCAAACCCTAGCCTAGGAAAGCTAGCATTAGGATCAACATCATCGTCCAATTGCGCACCGAGCCCAATCTCTTGCAAACTCGGTCCACAATCTAAATTAGGATAGTTCCTACCCGTCCAATCTCTTGCAAATGGGTATCGGCACGGAATTGCAACCGGAGATCCTAGTATCGGTCCAATCTCTTGCAAACCGATACTTCGAAAATCCGACTCCAACCCAATTCGGATTTCTGGGGCTTCCTATCAAATTGGGATCCAATCTCTTGCAAATCCCAATTGATATGAATACCTAGCTATCCGTAGTAATTCGATCCCAATCTAATCTCTAATTATTGATTCTAGCACAATTTCTACCAATTCATCACAAATACGAAATTGGGCTTGTAGGGTTCATCCCCACGCCCCAAGACGTGGAGACTACTCACAAATCATAGCGATAGCACAAAAATAATCAATGAAATAGGCAATGGAATTCATCAAAACAATGATATAAACAATAAAAATAGAGTTTTTGGGGAAGAGAGATGCAAACCAAAGTAGTTCTTCAATTAATCTAACAAAAATCCAAGTTTTTCCTCTTCTCCAATCACAAATAATAAAGCTAAAAAGTAGTCTCAAAAAGCTGCAAAAAATCTAAAAGATGGCTCCCTAAACTAGGGTAAAAAAAGGGCTTAAATAGCCCCAAAAATCGTCCAAAAATCCTGACCAAAACGCCCCTGCACAGCCTGTTTTCCGCAAATTTCGCTACAGGCAGCGCATCGCACTCGGCCGAGTGACAAAAGTCGCTCGGCCGAGTGAAAACCCTGTCAATTTTCCAGTAAGTCGGGGGCTTCAGGGGTCTTCAGTTCGGGGGCGGCTCGGCCGAGTGAGCTATCGTCACTCGGCCGATGGCTTCGCTGCACTCGGGCGGACGTGGTTTACCACTCGGCCGAGTGGGTCTTCTGAAGCTCAGATGGCCGAAAAACAGTAACTTCAATATTTTGGAGGGGCTTCGTCTGGGCGCCACTCGGGCGGACGTGGTATCGTCACTCGGCCGATGTGGTCTCTGTCGCTCGGCCGAGTACACATGGAAATCGTGTCTGAACGGGTCGGCCGAGCGGTGTCTCGCTGGTCGACCGAGTGGCTCCTCCACTCGGCCGAGTGGGACACAAAAAATGCCCATTCTGCTTATTTTGGCCTCCTCGTCGCTCCTGCGACGTCCATTCTTCCTCCGCTCCTCTCCAACAGCAAAATACCCCTCAGGGAGGTCGTCGGTGGCCGTCTAAAGTGAGCGCATCTCATGATCACTCCAAATCGCGCCAAATCACCTGAAATGCGATAAAAACAACAAATCGTGAAAAGCATCGCAATATCGTCGATATATCGTGAAAAGCATGATTTGGGCGATCTAAATGGCATGCAAACATGCGGAAAAAGGTGTAAAATAAGGAGTGATCATCTTTACAGAGGTATGATTGGCTCCTTACTTTATCTAATTGCCAGTAGACCAGACATCATGTTTTCAGTATGTTTATATGCACGTTTTCAGGCAGATCCTAAGTTTTTGCATTTAACTGCCGTAAAAAGGATTATTAGATTTGTTAAGCATACTTGGTTTATTTTACCCTAAATCAAGAACATTTGATTTAATATCATATAGTGATGCAGATTTTACAGGTTGTAAATCAAACCGTAAAAGTACCAGTGGTACATGTCACTTTTTAGGACATGCTTTAGTCTCTTGTTTTAGCAAAAAGCAAAACTCTGTTTCATTATCTACAACCGAGGCAGAATATATTGCCGTCGGTTTAGCAAGTGCTTAAATTTTATGGATGAAACAAACTATTTCAGACTATGGTATTGATTGCTCAACATGCCCTATTATGTGTGATAATACTAGTGCTATTAATTTATTTAAAAATCATGTGCATCATTCACATACAAAACATATTGATGTACGTCATCATTTTCTAAATGATCATGTTCAGAAAGGAGATATTATTTTAAAATTTATTTCAACTGAACATCAAGTTGCCGATATTTTGACTAAGCCTTTGAAGGATGAATCTTTCATTAAGCTTAGAAGAAATCTGGGCATTATTAGTGAATCTGAATTTGATTTATAAGTACGTACATTTATTTTTATTTTTATGAATTTTTCTATAATTTTTAGTCACTAGTTATTTTTAGCAGGCTACAAATTTTCGTAGCCTGCTAATTTTAAAATCTCTTCTGTCTTCTCTATTTTGTGACTATCTTTTTATCTTTTACTTATTTTGACCCCTGTGTTTCGGATTTTTGTCTCCTAACACTTCATATACGGTTTTGGCATTGTTTATTTTAAAGAACAAATTTTTTAAAATAAATCACTTACCCATTATCTGTTCTGTTTTCCCCCGTACTTGCTTGCATACGGCTCTCTGTCTTGCAATTTCGTCAATTTTTATTTCTTCATCCTTGGAATTTGTTTCTTCATATTGCACACGTCTTTATTTCTTCTTCCCTCTTATCCTGGGAATTTGGTCAAAGTATCATTGATTGCTCTTTATCTAATGCCCTCTTCTCATGCCAAGTGGCTCTTCTCCATTCGGATTCTACACCAACCGTCCTCTTCTTTTTGGTAATAACAATGGCATTTTATCTTGACATGATTTCTCAATTTGCCATATGGACTCTTCCAATTTGCTTCCCCCCACTAAACCTTTCTTATTTCACGTTGGAAGTGCACTGCCACTAATTTATGTTTTGGAACGATGATTTATATTTATTTTTTTTTTTCTCATTTGTTGTTTCTTCCTCCAACCGTTCCTTTTTCTTGGAAATTACCACTTGCATTCAATTTTTTCCTTGGAATGAGGATTCCACTATATTCCAATACCTCTCTCCATTACAACCTTTCCACCAACCGTACTTTTTGCCTTGGAATGAGAACACTCCATTAACATTTGGCTTCTTTTTATTTATTTACCTCACCAACCAACCTATCCCATTCATTTCGGCCTTGACCCATTACATCTCTCACCAATTTCCAATGTCTTTGGGACTACAAACTAGTTATTATTTTTTATGACACCCTATCTACCGTATTTACTATGTGGTCTTGTTTTTTTTTAAATTTTTTTTGTGATGCTTAAAACCAACGGGTACTCTAGAAACCGTTCATTGCGTCTCTTCGTCTCCAAATTCTGTTCGGTTTCTGTATTTTGAATTTTTCATCTTCCACTACTCCTATCATGGTAACTGATCGGTCCTTCTTTCTTTCTATTTATTTCTCTCAACTTCTATTCTATTTCTTATTTCCTGTTTTACTTTCCTCTTCCTTTCGTTCTCAGTTTCATTTCTCTACTTCAAATGGCCGAACCAAATCCCCCATCCCACGGTGATCGGTTCCGCTCCCAGGCCGCCAAAGATCGCTATCTCTCATTCGAAGCTACGCGTTTCCACCCAGAATGGTATCTCGACTACAGCATTGTCACGATGATGAATGTGAAGAAGATCCTCGCCGTTGTCGGTCTTCATCAACTCTGGTCCTTAGCCAACAAAGTTCCTTACTATCCCACACTTGTAAGAGAATTTTACGCCAACCTTGAGCCTTCGATTCACCGCGGCCAGAAGCATTTCACTACCATGGTCCGTGGAGTTTCATTTACCGTCACTGGGAATACTATTGCCTCTATTATCAACCAGCCACCCAATTTTGTTGGCCATCTTTCCTTCCCAATGACCGACCCCACTGTTCTAGCAAAATTGGCCCCGAAGTACACTCCTCACATGTCCGCCACAAAACTCCATCCAGAGGCTCGTCGTTCCTACGGACGGTGAATATTTGGTCCAGAATGAAGTAAATATTGATGAGTATACTATTCACAGTATGGGAATCCCCGATCCCGACTCTACTTCCTCCGCCTCCGAAGACGACACAGACGATGACGATGCAGATGATAACTCCGCATAGCCTACTGCTCCGACCCCCACACCTCGAGCTCCAACGGCTTTCTCGGGGTGCTATCGTTCCAAATGTAGCAAGAAGTTCCTTGTTTCAAAAGACGGCGTCTCCCCTTCCCGAGAGACCAACGCTGTTCTACTCCGCCTTCTCTCTGAACAAGTATCCGAGGGTTTTGCAGGAATCCAAATCCAAATGAGCTCTTATGACGCTATGCTCAAACATCATTCTGAAGTCCTTGATCAGATCCAAACTAATCAAACCCAACTTGTTTCCGCACTTGAGGCCCAATATATCCTTCCTACCCGTCGCACATGTCCCCGTACATCCTCCCCATGGACTTCCTCTTACTGTCCATGATCCATTGGTCTCTTGTGTGCCCTATTGTCTCACCTCCCTTCGGTTTCCTTTGGTTGAATTCCTGTTTTGGTTGTCCTTGGTTGTTCCTTCATCCGTGTTTTTCATGTCGCATTTTGATGTTGTTCGGTTGGTTTGCCTAGAAAATTGTTTTTAGTACTTTGACTATGATCGTTGTATGTCCGTATTTTGTATGTTGGTTGCTTTGGCTACTACGGGTTCATGTTGTCATGGTTCTGATGTATGATGGTTGTATGATGTTCTATAACTTTATGTACTCTGTTTTTAGTTCTGTTATATCATCTATGTACTCCGCTGTTTCGTAATATAAGTTCTGTTTTTTTAATTCAAGTCTATGTACTCTAATTATCACTTGTCTTGTTTGTGTATTGTCATATCTTTCCTTCTGTTGATGCTTACATCATTGATTCCACTAAATCTCTGTTTCCATTCCTTATTATCTTATTACTTCCTTCTGTTAGTTATTTTTTTAATTTCGAAATTAGCAAACTACAAAATAACATAGCCTGCCAATTTTCCTTTTCCGCTTTTTGTGGATGACAAAGGGGCAGAATTACTGATCGCGTCTGAGTGTACACCCGAAAAACGACTTGTAGTTTTACCGCAAGCGCACGGTGTAGCGACGAGCAGGTATCGAACTCAGGGAGGAACAAATGACTGTGTCTCTTTCCAATCATCTAGCTATCAAGAGAATCGAGAATAGTTTGGGGTATAACAGTCACAATCGTTCAAATATCAAGAGAAATATCAATTTAATAAAACGTCTAAGGATAGGGAATCCCCACTACGGACCGTCTCTCATCCTTGTGATTCATAAGTTTCATTGTTGCTAAGCTTGAATATAGGTGAACTAGTCGCAACTTAATGTAGAACCAAGCTCACGCTCTCACGCTATTGCCGGTCTATAGCAAACCTAGGATAGAGCCCACTCTCGTGCAAACCCTAGCCTAAGCCGCTAGCGAGAAAAACGACATCATTGTTCAATCGTATCTCGAACCCACTCTCGTGCAAACTCGAGCTACGACCTAGGTTATGATAGTTCATATCCATCCAATCTCTTGCAAATGGATATGGGTATAGAATCACAATTAAAAATCCTAGCTTTGGTCCAATCTCTTGCAAACCAAACCTAGAGAAATCCAATTGTCAATCTAAATCGAATATCTTGGACTTCCTATTAATTGGGATCCAATCTCTTGCAAATCCCAATCGATATGAATTTCTAGCTATCCATAATTAATCAATCACAACCTAACCTTAATCAATTCTAGCAACAATTCCACAAATTCATCACAATTTAGAAATATGATCCATAGGGTTCATCCTTATGCCCTAGGACGACGGCACTACTCACTAGACATCATGAAAACCTCAGAAAAATCAATAATAATCACGGTACAATTCATTGCAAAAGAGAAATAACGCATAAAAATCGAGTTTTTAATAGGAATAGACAAACCAATGTAGATGCCAATGATTTCCAGCTGAGAATTCACCAAAGAGTAGCCGTCAAAATCCTAAAATAAAGTCTAAAAATTAATTGTTCAAAAGCTCTCTAAACTAGGGCAAAAACTGGGTTTAAATACCCTCTAAAATCATCCAAAAAAATCGTGACCAAACTGCCCCTGCGCAGCCCAGAAATCGCAACCCTAGCAGCAGGCGGAGTGGTTCACTCGGCCGAGTGACCCTTGTCACTCGGCCGAGTGACAAACCATGTAAAAAACAGTAACTTCGGATGTTTCAGGGTCTGTCTTCAGGGGATGGCTCGGCCGAGTAGACTTATTCATTCGGCCGAGTAGCTATACCGTTCGGCCGAGTGGGGCTTCGTCAGGATCTCTGAAAATTCCAGTGTCTCTGGCCTTTCTCTGGACAATTTCCATGTACCACTCGGGCGAGTGAGATTTATCACTCGGTCGAGTAGGCTTTCTTCGTTTGGCTGAGTATACGCTGAACTCCGTGTGCGTATCCGTTCTGGTCGGCCGAGTGGGTCTTCTTGTTCGGCTGAGTGGCTGTTATACTCGGCCGAGTGATGTGCTGAAATGCCTGTTTCTTCTTCTTTTTGCCTCATCGTCGCTCCTATTGATTTCCTTCTTCTTCCGCTCATCCTCCATCGCTGATAAGCCCTCAAATGAGCCGTGGGTAACACTCCTAAGCACTCGCAATTCCCTTGATCTCAAATTCGCTCCATATTTCCTGAAATACGACAAAAACAAGAAATAGTGAAAAGTGTAGCAATATTGTCGAATAATCGTGAAAAACACAATATGGGCGATCAAAACGGCATGCAAACATGCAGAAAAAAGGTGTAAAATATGGAGTGATCAAAATCCCCCAAGCTTACCTCTTACTCGTCCTCGAGGAAGATAAGTAAAAGGCGAACCCGACGGGAAAAATAATAAAAAGAAGAAAACGGAAGAGATAGAAAATAAAGAAAGAAAGCAAAGAGCGAGGTGCTTGATCATTTTCTCAGGACGTGGGCCTTTCTTACTCATATAACATACGGTGAATATAAAACACATGCCAAAGATTTTCATTTCGATATCACAATCATACGGATGCATTCAAACTAGAAAGCCTGAGAATAACAAAATAGTATGAAATATGGAATCGTTCTAGAATTAACATCGTCTGAAGCATCTAAAGAGGTATACATAATCATAGACCACACACTTTTCAATTGAATGCTTTCTATTTGGAGTATAAGAGATATCACACATCATGGATCAATAAGAATAGAAAGGTATGGTTTTCATGAAGTGCATGCTAAGTATCAATTCCTGGATTTCGTAAAACTTTTAGTAATCTCACCGAGTATAGAAAATTACCTAGCTTAGGTTGTCATGCACAGTCAAGTAGTCACTCTCTCACACATCATTGGATCCTTTCCCAAAGCTTATCTATAAGCGTAGTGGCATAAGTAAATCAATAAGTACATTCCCCATTTTTGGAGCTCCAATAAAAATAAAAACAAAAGAGGGAAGAAAGAGAGAAAGAGTATGATATGGGATCAAGTATAAGCTTCTTTTCTCTTTTCTTTTTCTTTTTTTCTCTTTTTCTTTTTTATAGCATATATACATCTAAGATCCTAAATCAAAAGATAGAAAGATATTCATATGTCTTTTTTTTTCTTTTTTTGATTTTGGGGAATTGGAGCATGGAATTTAATAGCGGGGGAAATGCCAATTATAGAATTGCTAAAGGGAGATTAACCAATGAATATACGTATAGAAATAATGCTCAAGATATGTGGAGAAAGAAATATATGTAACACTCGGTTCACTCTATATGACGTGCACGACAACTTTCAGCAGAGTAATGTAATCTACTCAGTTTAATCTCAGAAAGTAAACTAGTCCAGTTATATCAACCTAACATACATTCATTCAACCTGAAAGTGAAGCGTACTATTTTCATGCAATAAGAAGTGATATAAGAAAGGAAAGCAGTACTCCAGATATAAGCAATCAATGCATGAAGCTTGGTGTTTCTTCTACGAAGAGTATACATATAAATTATCAGATTCAGCTAATAAAAGAATTTCATCCATATTCATACATGAAAGTGCGGGTTACTATCTCAAATGCATTGCAAGACACAGCATATGATATCTGAAATAAAAACTATGGCATGACAAAATAATATGCAAAATAGAGATAAGCTAGCACCACGTCATCATCATCACAGAAAATTCATCTCTAGCAAAAAGATGAAAGAAATAAGGATAAAAAGGAAATGAAAACTACTACTGTACAATGCAGCACACTCAAGAAATAGAAAAAACGTGATGCATGATAGTAAAGGAAAAAGTGGGTGAAAATAGGTGTAAAACGAAGAAAAGGTGAAAAAATAAAAATAAAAATAAAAGGTGACAAAAAATAAAAAGCGTGAGAACTCACTCCCCCAAGCTAAAGTGCACAGTGTCCTCAATGTGCAAAGTGTGGCACAACGAGAGACAAAGTATAGGTTGGGTGGGTGAGGATGTATGCATGATGGGAAAAAAAGAAAGAAAATGATATGAGGATGCGGGTTATGCATGCAGAGATCAACATAATGCAGATATGAGTGTCCCCAAAAAGTACTCCCTCTCTTCCAAACAGATATATACAGATATGACCATAAGGTGAACAAAACAGTGTGTGGAGGAGGGGTGCAAAATCAGCAGGCTCACAAAAAGTATCCAGCGTATCGACAGCAAAAATGTGGAAGGCATCCAGTGTGTGCCTAAGGGGGTGGGGGTTCTCCAGCACCGTCCTGTGGTGGAGGTGGTGGCGGGCGTGGTGGCTGCTGGGTGGGTGTAGGTGGCAGGGGCAGACGCGCAAGAATCTGATTCAGGAAAGCCTGAATGCTAGGAAGTATGGCGACACGGGTCTGGACTGCACTGACGGTGGCGGAGAGAGCCCTAAAGTCTCCTCTGAGTTCACTAACTGCCCCCTCAAGAGCACGAATGCTCTGAACTAGGGTGTCGGGGGGAGGTGGAGTAGAGGGTCGAACAAGTCGGACAGGTGAAGAACGGGGATGTCTCACTCGGCCGCCTTAAAGGATGGGTGCAGCTATGGGGTGGTGCTCGGGTGTTTTGCTCGCTAAGTGTCGCTCGGCCTCTGTGTGAGGCTGAGACGCAGGCAAGGTAGACGAGATAGGAGTAGCAGCAGAATCTAGAGTGAAAACAGAGGACGAGGCGGGCAAGGTCAGTGACACAAAAGTGGGGACAGGCGTCATGATGTTCTCAGAGAAAACAGCAGCAGTGGGGACAGACGGGTCAACGACTGGGGTGGCTGTGAAGGGCACAGAAAGCGACTCCTCATGAGTTGAGAACAAAAGTGAGGACAGGCCGCCACTGTGGCGGTAAAGGAGGTCTTACCGCTCTCTAAAATGGTAGTGGGATGCTCAAGGCTAGCAGCAGAAATGGGATCGACAGAAATGGGCCCAGAGGTGGTGGCGGTGGTGGACGAGGACTCAGCAAAATTGCTCCCGACACTAACAGAAGTGTGGACAGAGGTGTCGGGAGGTGCAGACAGGTCAGGTGCAGGCTGAGGGATCACAGGGTCCTGGGGTGGAATGAGGGGCTCCTGCTGAGCACCCTCAGGCTCTAGTAAGTAAAGGGGCAGGGATGAGGAGATCCATCACTGGAATCCAATCTCCGCCCGCGGGTCCTATATGAGTCCGAACAGGGCTCGGGAGAATCATGTAATCGGCAGCTAAAGGACCGTGGAGCCACACCCAATGCTGACGACCATGAGCACGCAGCATCCTCATCCAGGCCATAACATCTATCGACAGTGAAGTGGGGCCCGGTAGTCGAGGCAAGTCAGCAGGTAGGTCGACGCCGCACAAAAGAGCCAAGAGGGTAATCAGACCATCGCAGCAAATGGGCGTACGAGCGCCGACAGAAATAATGCTGCGATCGATGTACCAACTGGCGATATCAATCTCTACAGGGGGGACCAGAACGTCAGCTCCATCAAAAACCCTGGGACGTGTCATCGCATAGAGCATGTAGAGCTCTGGTGTCGACAACGTCCCGAGCTCGTACCTTGCAAGAAGTGTGGTCGCCATAAGGCACTATGCAATTCGGAGGCATGGGTGGAGGACGGCAGAGGCCTTGGCCCCACCAGGGTCAAAGGCAAGGGGTGATCTTGTAATCCGGGTCCAGAAAGCATGGGTGTCAAACGACGGGGGTGGGATGTGCGTGGGAGCGTAAGCGCGGTCTGGGTCAGGGACAGTGGGCCACTGGAAGAATGCTCGGAGCATGTCAAGAGTGACCTGGCACTCCTGATCCATCAGGTGAAATGAGCATCCTCCAGTAGTCCGCTCAATATAGCTAAGGACCTCTAGTGTCAGGTGGATATAAGTGTCCACTGACACCGACAAGAAATCACGCCACCCCACGTTGTCGTACAACTAGAGTAGCCCCTCTAGAGCCCCTAGGCGCTCAAAGTCGGCGAGGTATGTGAACCTAGTGGGTACGATCGAGCGATGGGAGATACGCTCGAATCTGGCGCGCTGGGCGTCATCTCGAAACGTAATCCACATCGCATCAAATGCGGGGGCAGGCTGTACAGATGGTGGAATGGGATTGGCAGGAGGCAGCTGAGTAGGTGGTGGTGGGCTACGTGGAGGGGAGTTCACCCTAGCAGAAGAGGAGCTAGGATCACCTAACTTCTTCCGCTTGGAAGTGGGCTCCCGCGTGGATGGCCTAAGGCGATGCGGCATATATGCCGCGAGACGTGCCCACTACCCAAGTAAAAATGCAAAGTGCTAGATGATAGAACGAGTATACCTGAGCATGACACGAGAGAAAAATCTGACGTGTGTGAAGAACGCCTCCTTCGCGAGGCTCCGAGTGCGTCCAAAACCTCCCCAAAGCTCCCCCAAGCTAACCTGAAACGCAAACAATAAAATCAGCGAATGATAATCAATATACATGGGGGAGGTAGTGGATAACAGATATATATAGGAGTTGATTTGAGTTTGGGATGCAATGGGCATACAAAATGGGATAAACGAGGAGAAAATCGAAATTCGGGTGAAATGAGGGTGACCGGCGGCAGCACCGGCGGTGAGCAATGGCGGGGCGACGTCGGTGCCAGTCGACGGTGGGGCAAGGGGAGGCTGTGATTCGAGCGAAAAGAGGTGAAGCGGCAGCGATTCGGGCAAAAAATTGGGGTTTTTTTGTGTTTCGAAATTCGCGCAGCCCGCTCAGAATATATATAGGAAAGTCGCGACTCGGCCGAGTGACTATATCACTCGGCCGAGTAAAAAAATTTCGAAATATCTTCGGAACTTACGACTCGGCCGAATGAGTTTTCCCACTCGGTCGAGTGGATAAGTTCCATTCGGCTGAGTGGCAAAGCCACTTGGCAAATTTTAGAGCGTGTATGGTATCTGATTCACTCGGCCGAGTGACAAGTCACTCGCCCGAGTGGAAAATTATACTGTAAATCGCAAAAAATAACAGAGAGTTGGTCAGAGCGATCTTTCCTGATATGTACTCCACTCGGTCGAATGGAGTCTTTGCTCGGCCGAGTGACATATGTTACTCGGCCGAGTGGCATCCAGTTTTCTGCAATGGCTCTCTGTTTTCGCTCTATTCTCTGTTTTTCGTCCTCCAGTCAGTCCCTGCCTTCTCCTGAGGCCTGAGCGCGTTCCTGAAGCGCTCTCCCTTGCCTTAGTCATCATCCATATGAATGATCTCTCGTTCTCCATCTCCTGTCAATAAAAATAGAGCCTGTTGTCACGATTTTTATAGATACTAGACTCTAAACACTAAGAAAAAAACTAAAATAAAAATGAAAATCAACTAAGAATGATATGAAACCGTCGGGTTGCCTCCCGACAAGCGCTCGTTTAAGGTCATGAGCTCGACCCCTCATGATTTTCATTTAGTGCGTGATATTGGGCGCATGTGAGATACGCCCGTCAAACTTACCGGGAAGGCCACTTAGATTTGGTTGTTGATGCTCGTGGGCTTTCCTCGGCGTCTCCTCATCATGGGTAGGGTTGGGGGATAAGTCCCCCAAGCTTGAGCTAGAACAAATATTCTTCCTCACCGATGACACCGATCTTCTATTCGGTGGAGTTTTCTTCGAATTGTTGGCCGTTGAGAGCTTGCAAAGCTCCCTTATCCTTGTGACATCAGCGTCGTCTTTATCATCGGCCGTAGAGCTATCCGGAGGGTCCTCCAACTTTTCTTCAATGCTAGAAATTTGGCCTTCTTCAAGGTCATCATCATGGAGAGCGCCGATGGAGTGCGGAATGGCTTCTTCGATTACCTCATCAAGGAGGTATGCGAGATCATGGGGCCGTTTCTTGAGCAGATATATTCTACTCACTTCACCGATAGGGGCTCCTTCGGAATAATGTTTGAGCCGCTGTCCATTTACCTTGAATGTGGCTCCGTCTTTTCCTTCTAATTCAAAAGCTTCCCCGGTTGTATGTGCTTAATGGTGAATGGTCCGGACCATCGCGATCTTAATTTTCCGGGAAAGAGTCGGAGCCAGGAATTGAATAGGAGTACTTTATCTCCGACCTTGAAGTCCGTAACGGTGATGCGTGCGTCGTGGAGGATTCTAGTCCTTTCCTTGTAAATTCTTGAGCTCTCGTAAGCATCTTGTCTAATCTCATCGAGTTCATTGAAGTCTAAGAGTCGCCTCACCGCCGCACTCTTGTAGTCATAATTGAAGGTCTTAATAACCCAATATGCATGGTGCTCCAACTCCACCGGCAAGTGACAAGCTTTCCCATAAACAAGTCGGTACGGCGTGGTGCCAATGGGAGTGTGAAAGGCCATGCGATATGCCCATAGTGCATCGTTCCATTTCATGGACCAATCTTTTCTAGATCTATCGACGGTCTTTTCTAGAATTTGCTTGATTTCTCGGTTCGACACCTCCACTTGGCCACTCGTCTGAGGGTGGTATGCCATGCCAACTCTATGATTCAACCCATACTTTTTCAACATGGCTTCAACTTTGTTTTCTATAAAGTGGCTTCCTCCGTCGCTTATCAAAGTACGAGGCACTCCAAAGCGTGGAAAGATGTTTTGCTTGAAAAATTTGGACACCACCCTCGCATCATTGGTAAGGGTCGCAATGGCTTCCACCCATTTAGAGACGTAGTCCACGGCTAATAAGATGTACTTATTTCCTTTGCTTGACAGAAAAGGTCCCATGAAGTCCACTCCCCAACAATCAAATAGCTCAATTTCTAGAATGGGCTTCATTGGCATCTCATTTCTTTTGGATATATTTCCGGTCCGTTGGCATCTATCGCAACTCTTGACGAGATCATGTGTGTCCTTGAACATGGTTGGCCAAAAGAACCCGCACTGTAATATATTAGCGGTGGTTTTAGAGGCGGCATGATGTCCCCCACATGGCATAATATGGCAATGCAAAATGATTGACGTGGCCTCCTCTTTAGAGACACATCTCCAAATAACACCGTCCTTGCATATCTTGAAGAGATACGGATCCTCCCAGAAATAGTTTCGGACTTCGTACATAAATCTCCTCTTTTGTTATGTGGGCATTCCGCATGGTTTTATCCCACAAGCCAAATAATTAACAAAATCCGCATACCAAGGCACCTCTCCGGGTCTTACGACGAATAGCCTCTCGTCAACAAAGGTGTCATCGATTGGCAAGCTTTCATCCTCCTTGTCGCGAACAAGCCTAGACAAGTGGTCCGCCACAACATTGTCCGTTCCCTTCTTTTCTCTAATCTCCAAGTCAAATTCTTGCAACAAAAGTATCCATCTTATCAATCTTGGCTTTGCCTCTTTTTTTCTTAGGAGATACTTCAATGCTGTATGGTCGGTGTGGACAATAACCTTGGATCCAAGGAGGTAGGACCGAAACTTCTTGCTGGAATAGACAACCGCCGAGAGCTTTTTTTCAGTTGTGGTGTAGTTTTTCTGTGCATGGTCCAATGTTTTGCTTGCATAGAATATTGCATGAAGCTTTTTATCCTTCCTCTGACCTAGCACTGCTCCAATTGCTTGGTCACTTGCATCACACATGAGCTCAAAGGGAAGGCTCCAGTCGGGCGGTTGTATAATGAGGGTGGAAATGAGCGCTTCCTTCAACATGTTAAATGCTTGCAAGCACTCTCCTGAAAAGACAAAGGGGGCATCTTTAGCAAGTAAGGCAGTAAGGAGTCGGGCAATTAGGGCAAAGTCCTTGATAAAGCGGCGGTAAAACCCCGCATGACCAAGAAAGCCTCTAATACCCTTAACATTAATAGGAGGAGGGAGTTTTTCGATTACCTCAATTTTCGCCTTATCAACCTCGATCCCCCTAGAAGAAATAAGATGCCCAAGAACTATCCCCTCGATGACCATAAAATGACATTTTTCCCAATTAAGAGTGAGGTTATTTTGTTGGTATCGTTTGAGGACTTTAGTAAGATTAGCCAAACAAGAATCATACTCACTTCCATATACAGAAAAATCATCCATGAAGACTTCCATAATATTTTCAATGTAATCAGAAAAGATTGATGGCATGCACCTTTGAAAAATGGCAGGAGCATTGCAAATTCCAAAGGGCATTCTACGATAGGCATATGTACCATAAGGACATGTGAAAGTGGTCTTTTCTTGGTCATCTTCATGCAAGGGGATTTGAAATAATCCTGAATACCCATCCAAATAACAGAAGTATTTATGTTTAGCAAGACGCTCAAGCATTTGATCAATGAAGGGCAGTGGGTAATGGTCTTTCTGGGTGGCTTTATTTAATTTCCTATAATCAATACACATCCGCCATCCCGTGACGGTACGCGTAGAAATGGGTTCTCCCTTTTCATTTTTTATAACGGTCATCCCTCCCTTTTTAGGGACGACATGAACGGGGCTAACCCACCGGCTGTCAAAGATAGGATAGATAATGCCGGCTTCAAGTAATTTAAGAATCTCTTTCTTAACCACCTCCTTCATGTTAGGGTTCAACCGCCTTTGAGGCTCTATGGAGGTGGCTTCAGTGTTTTCCAAGTAGATTCTATGCGTGCAAAGCCTAGGGCTTATTCCCTTAAGATCAGAGATGGTGTATCCAAGTACATCCTTGTGACTCCTAAGGACTTCTAAGAGTCTTTCTAGTTGATCATGGCTGAGGTGGGCATTAACAATAACCGGATAGGTCAATTTATTACCCAAGAAAGCGTACCTTAGATTTGGTGGTAATTGTTTAAGCTCTACCTCAGGGGGCACTGTACCCTCTACTTCCTCTCCTTGTGAAAGCTTGACCTCTTCTGCAACATCTGGGTTTTGTTCCTGCTCTTTGAGTGGGCTTCCCAATGCAGACTCAGATTCACTTCTCAGTGAGGACGGTGCATCGGAATAGAGGCTGTACAACTCTGCGTGGGCATCGATGGGACTACCACTGTGCTCCGGTCCAAGCCTGAGACCAAGAGATGTGTCAGTTGGTTCATAAATATAAGAGTGAGGGTCGTAGAGTGTACTTCCCTGAATCTCGGCATGCCCAGTGGACTCCTCGGAAGTGTAGTACTCTTCGATGCACACTCTACCGTCTTTAAAATATAACTTGTCGTCTCTCACATCAACTCTGATGTTGCCCTCGATAGTCCCTTCCGGGGAGATTTGATCCATCACAAAAAATAGCAAATTGTTGCTCAATGGGGTCCTTGATATCAACGGCGAATGCCCCTGTGGCATGGACCTCATCAACAAGTTCCTTAAGAAGGCTCGCGAAGGAGTCAACATCTCCCAGGCTAGACTCAGTTATCAACATTGCGTCCCCCATGTTCCTGTTAAGATCTTATGGAGAATACTGGGAGAGAAGGTAAATTGGGCAGCAAACAGAGTCAAAAAGGAAAAATAAAGAAAGGAAGATAGATGGTAAGATATAACCGGGTGATCACAATCGAACACCGTCAAATGCAAATCTCCCCGGCAACGGCGCCAAAAACTTGATCGCGTCCGAGTGTACACCCGAAAAATGACTTGTAATTTTACCACAAGCACACATGACGTGCGTTTATATTTCATATATTTGCGCACGTTTTCTTCCGTGTTCTTCCGTTATTTACTGCCGTCTTATATTTGTTTTCTCTTGTTTTCTTGTTTTCTTTCACTTTTCCGTGTTTTCCGCATTTTGCAGGAGTTTACTGGCATAGGGGACATAAAACGACGATATCGCAAGTCCCCGGAGCAACGGGTGGAGTCACGCGTGATCCAGGGGGTCAAACGACGATGATATCATCTTTCATCCCCTCACCCGATAGGTTGGTCATCTTGAACCGATCGGGTGATGCACGCGTGCACCACCCGGACGCAGCTTGGAGCTCACAAGAAGTCACCCGACCGGTTCGTAGGCCGGTTCAAAAGCCCAAAGTCTCTGGATTTTTATTGTGATTGCCAACCGATCGGGTGACCTTCACCCGATCGGTTCATCTGTAGCCGAATCTCCAGAGCTAAGACACGGTCAGCTCAACCGGCCTCCTCACCCGACGGCACCAAGATCCAACCGGTCACATTCATATGTCAACCGACCGGGTGAAGATGACCGGGTGAAGTCCCGCATTGCGCTGTAAATGAGTGAAGCAGATCACCCGATCGGTTGACTTAGAATTTTCAAACGAATCACATAAAACATCCATAGAATCATTATCATTTGAAATTCTAGAAATAGTAAAATTCTCATTAAAAGAGACATGAAGTGATTCCTCGATCGTAGAGGATCTTTTGTTGTATATCCGGTAGGCTTTGCTACGTGAGGAATACCCAACAAATATCCCCTCATCCGATCTCGGATCAAACTTGTCCAAATTATCATATGTGTTTTTAATAAAACATTTCTTCACAAATATTGTGAAGTTTTCAAAAGCTTCATTTTTATTACATAAGAAAAATACCCATGTAAATCTTGAGTAATCATCAACGATGACTAGTCCATATCTTGCATTTTCTAAGGAAGCAACTCTAGTTGGCCCAAATAAATCTAGATGTAATAGCTCTAGTGGCCGTTTCGTAGAAATGCTTTTCTTAGGTTTAAATGAAGATTTAGGAAGCTTGCCACGTTGACAAGAATCACAAAAACTTTTCTTTTCGAAAACGAGCTTCGGAAAGCCTTTAATGGAATTTAATTTCGAAAGCTTATAAAGTGTTCCAAAGTTCACATGTCCAAAGCGTCTATGCCATAAGTGTTGTTCACTTGTGTTGGCAACGAGACATTGTTCATATGACTTAGGAAGATCCAAAATATAAATATCTTTATGGCGTGTGCCGGAAAATAATAATTTATTATTATCATTTGAAATATGACACAATCCTTTCGCAAAGCTAACTTTGTAACCTTTGTCACAAAGTTGACTTATTGAAATAAGATTATGATTTAAACCATTAACTAGATAGACATCACTAATTAAGGGTTTAGAAGGGTTACCCACTTTACCAACACCGACGATGGTTCCGCTCTCGTTGCCTCCAAATACGACGCGATTTCCATTTGCAATGGGAACCACTCCGGAGAGCAATTGAGCGTCACCCGTCATGTGTTTTGAACACCCGCTATCGAGTATCCAATTCCCTTTGGAGCTAAATTTAAATTTGTTGCTCCTCTTCTTTTTCTTTTCCTTGAGTACCTAAAGATAGAAACTTTCATATCATGGTACCCAAGGTCATTGGGTCCTCAAAAGTTAGACCTTTGGAAGCCAAGTCCAATTGGACTTTGACTTCCCCACATAATTTCTACTATGCACAACATCCGAAAAATAAGCATTCATATATACTTGTTTTTCATCCATGCTTGTGTCCTTTGGGCTCCTAATAGTGAAAATTTTGGGAGCCATCATCCTATTGGGTGCATGCATGCGTTGTTGGTTTCTACGTGATGCATGACGTGGATAGGCATACGGAACATGATGGAATGGTGCACGACAAGAATTATTCATACGATGAGGTGGGTGAACATATGCATGTGTGGGAACACGTGCGTGAGGGTGTCTCACATGGTGTGCACGTGCCCGTGAACGTGTAGCATAGAAATCATCATATGTGTGAGATGGTGGAGTAGGACGTGTGTTCCTACGTGGCATGGTATTTGTGTACATATAAGCATGCCCCTTCTTTGGAGGTCCACCCAAAGTGGGTTTCTTTCCAAAAGAGGGTGTGGACGAGGTAGAAGCACCATTGGAAGATGAACTACCAATAGAGTGTTTGCTACCACTCGTAGAGTCACCGAAAGTTGGCCTAACAAAAGTAGTGGCCGCTTTGGATGGACATCCCATCGTATACCCCAAACCAATGTGGTGATTGGCCGGAAGTAAGTCACTTAGGATTTTATCCAAATGGTCCTTACCCTTATTGAATCTATTGATTCGGCCTAATGTGTTCTCATATTTCTCTTTGAGAGAACGCATAGAAGTATCTAATGTGGATACTTGCGATGTGAGCACATAAACACGAGATTTAAGATTCTCGTTCTCAATACTCAAAGTCGAGTTTTGAGAAGTTAAATCCGCTATCCTATGTTCTTCCGGATCATCAATGCTAACATGTTCAAGTTTAGATTTGAGATTAACAATCTCATTTCTTAACTCTTCAACAACGGTGTCGTTGTTGGTGATGATAGTCTTAGGCGAGGTTTGAATGCTAGCTAGGTCATCTTTTACTTTAGTATATCGATTTACTAATTTTGTGTATTTAGACCATAAATGAGAGTTAGCATCCCTAAGATCATCCATAGTTACCTCATCGCCTTCATCGTCGCTATCATCGGAGGAGGAAGATCCTTGATCATGCTCCTCTCTTGCCATGAAGCACATGTGCGCTTGCTCCACTTTCTCATCATCCGACTCTCCGCTTGAGGAATCCTCGGAGTCGGTGAATGTTGCTCCGACAAGTCCCTTTTTGTACCCCTTTTTGTACTTCTTTGACTTGTCGAACTTCGGCGCCTTCCACTTCTCCTTTTGCTTGTTTTGAGGACAATCCGCTTTGATGTGTCCTGGCTTATTGCATTTAAAGCACAAAGGTGGAGAGGCGTTTGTAGAAGTAAACTTAGATTTTTGTTTGAAGTTATCCTTTCGGAAGAAGCGATTGAACTTCTTTGCCATGAGTGCAATGGATTCCATGTCCATTTCTTCTTCCGAGTCCTCATCATCGGTAGAGGTGGATGAAGCCGCCTTGAATGCAATCGCCTTTTTCTTAGGCGCATCTTGGTTCAAATAGGACTTCATCTTTTCTTGTAACTTCACCTTGCTATCTTTGCGTACCTCGTATGACATCAAAGTACCCATTAGTTGAACTATGGTATATTTGTTCATGTCATTACCTTCCTCGATGGCGAAGGTACGTTTTTCCCAAGAAGAGGGAAGTCCTTCAATAAGCTTTGAGCACTTCTCCTTTTGAGTGTAGGCCTTGCCGAGGGCCTCTAACTCGTTTATTATGTCAACGAAGCGAGCGTAATATTCTTTCATCTTCTCGCCCTGTTGCATATGAAACATTTCGTAATCTTTGTTTACGACTACGAGTTTAGAGTCTCTTACCCTACTCGTCCCTTCATGAAGAATGAGGAGGAAGTTCCAAATTTGATATGCACTCTTACATGTGCATATCTTATTGAATTCCTCGGGCTCCAATGCGCATTGCAAGGCGTTCATTGCCTTGGCATTGCTTACCTCCGCGGCGACCTCCGCGGTAGTCCATTTCTCAAAGTCTTCTTCTTCGGGTTCAATGTATTCCTTCATTGTGGTTCTCCATAAGGATGCACTCCGGAGGAAGGTTTCCATCCGGCATTTCCAGTACCCGTAGTTGGTACCGTTGAAGAATGGAGGCCTCGTAGAGGAATGTCCTTCCATCACCGAAGATGCTCCTTCACGGTTCCTGAAGGTGTCATAGTTGGAAGGTGGACGCACGGTCTTGTTGTCGTTGGCAGACATAGCTAAGTATCTGGCTCCGATACCAAATGTAATGCCCTACCAGCTACTGCACAAGTACTAGAGGGGGGGTGAATAGTAATTTAAAATAATAAGGAGTATAATTCCAAATTAAATTGCAAACAACTACCAAATCAATTTGCGGAAGCTTAAATTGAATGACAACAACAAAATTAACAATGCAAACAAATGATGTTAATGGGTTCGGATCCACCCAAGTCTCCCCGACTTGTTTCCGGTGATCCTACGTCCCAACCACCCGGATCCCCTCCGGATACTTGAGTTAGAAACCCTAACTCAAGATTTCCACTATGAATATCTTGTGAAAAACCTTCACAAGATCAAATCATACAACAACGGTAATAGTGAATCCCACAACCCGGGATCACAACCTTCTCTCACAACCGAGAGAATCAACAAGCAATATAAATGAGTTATATTGAAATAAGCAAACTTACCACAAAATCCTATACCTTGAGTTTTTCTTACCCAATAGGTGAAATGGAGGATTTGAGGAAGATGAAGTCACCAAGACCTAGCACCAAGGAAATGACCAGCAATCGGTGCCTAGGGATGATTTGGAGACTTGGATCAAGCAATAGCTTGAAGAGCTCACCAAGAACAAGCTTCTCTCTAGATGGATTCTAGATCTAGAAATGAGAGAGAATGGGTTTCTTGTGAGGAAGAGAGCTTTAGATTTGAGTGAGAATAGCTATCTCTTTTGATCTCAATGAATCTCTGAATGGAAGCTCTAACCTAGATAGAAATGACCTAGGTTCGTATTTATAGGGACCCATAAAAACAACTTAGGTCATTCTCCAACGGATAGAAATCTGTGAGAATTAGTCGGTCAAAGAACAACCACTGACAGACTAGTTCATCAACTAGTCGGTCAGCCAAACAGCATGGACCGACTAAGAGAGGAACTGAGAAGAAAGAGAATTTCAGACCTAGAAATCTAGTCGGTCCAAGAAGACATTCTGACCGACTAGTTTCACAACTAGTCGGTCAGTCAGTGAACGTAGACCGACTAAGAGGCAAAATGAAATAGTCTGAACACAAGTTGACTTAGTCGGTCCAAGAACAAAAGTTGACCGACTAGATTGTCAACTAGTCGGTCACCAAACGTTCTTAGACCGACTAACGATAAACAGTAGCTTAGGAGAAATTTAGCATGAACAGTAAGTCACAACTAGTCGGTCAAAGAAGCATCACTGACCGACTAGTTCACAAACTAGTCGGTCGGTGAGTCAACGTAGACCGACTAACTGTAAACAGTAAAGTCCAAGAAATTAAGGAATCAAACTAGTCGGTCCAAGAAGAGTTGCTGACCGACTAGATCACCATCTAGTCGGTCAGTACTTGTTCTTGTACCAACTAACATGCACATACAAGTCTGAATCGAAGCGCGACGCTTCGAGGAAGTTAGAATGAACTTGTACTAAGATCCTAGAGCTACGATATGAGCGTTATGAAGTTAGAATGGTAAGATATACTCAAGGCTTAACATTCTATATATCGAAGCTAAAAAGACTATAAATAAAATCTTAATAAACGGTCTTTGAGAGCTTCGATTGAATCTTTATAACTTCCAAAACGGCGCAAGAGCTTCAACGAAGCTTTAGGCATGAATACGAGTTTTGTGAAGAGTTGAGATGTCGCTTTGAATGTTCTCGTGAATTTGGCGACGATCTGCAATACTGCGCTCACAAATTGTTAGTTCATGGATTATTTATGTTTGCTCATCATCAAAACCAAATCCGGGGAGTCCAATATTCAATATTCTCCCCCTTTTTGGTGATGAAAAACCAACATAAATAATAATCAAAAATAATGATTCAAATGTAAAATACTTACTCCCCCTGCATTGATTTACACGTTAATTCCAAAATGAATATATATGAATTGCATCAATCAGATGAGTAAGATAAATAAAGAGAATCGATTTTCGAAATATCGGATTTTGAAAATCCTTATATATATCTTAACTCCCCCTGAATCTAACATATCAAACTAGATTCTTGGAAATTGAGTTAAATTTTCATTTGCGCTATTTATTATCATTATCTCTCCCCCTTTGGTATTATCCCAAAAATGGGGGGCATACAACGACAATAACTAGGAAATGGAAAATCCAACATCGGGAGTCGTAGACACTGACGATGGAACTAATTGACACCAAACGAAAAATGATGAAATCAAATCAAGGTGTGCCAAATTATCCATTATCAAAAAGCGATAATCAAAATCATAAAATAATTTGGTAAAAAAATTTTTTTTATTTATTGAATAATGAAACATACTCTCCAAAATTCAATATTCTTGGTTAAATTTGTGCATGGAAAACAATTCTATACAAATATAGAAATATACTCTATTTAACCAAGTTTTTCAATCGTCGAGCGACGATTTTACATAGCACGGACATCGAATGAGAATTAATGTGCACGACGAAGTAAATATCACAACATGAACAACGATGTATATAAAGATAGAAACATCAAGAGTACATCCCAAAAAGAGATCGATACAACAAATGCAACATACCCATCAAAAAGAAATACATCATATAGCATTGATACAACATCATCATGAGAACATCATCATCAACATCATCAACGTCCAACAACAAAAAAATACAACACATGAAAATATCCAACACCGACATCCAGATAACGCAAAAATACATCAAAACAACCATCAATCTCCATCCTAACCCAAAACAAAACACTCTCAAAAAGGTAAATCATCCAAAGAGCAGTGGAGAGTCCTCGGAACAATCGATCACGAGGAAGTGGCTGGATCTGCAGTCTCCGTGGGTCCAGTCGACGGAGTGGACTCAGGCTCTGCAGTGAGAAGAGGTGTCTCAACAGACGGGATCGTCGGGGTAGGAGTGGAAACGACTGGCTCAGCAGCAGGGGTCGCAACAGCAGGGGTCTCAACAGCAGCAGGAGATAGATGTGCAGGCTCGACAGCAGGGTCAGCAGCAGGCTCAGAAGTCTGAAGTGCTGAAGCAGAAGTCTCTGGAGCATCGGAAGTGGTGCCATCTCCAGGAGCTGAATTGGTAGCAGCAGCAGCAGCAGTGGCCTCATCGCCACGGGCTAAGGAAGTGACAAGCTCGTCAAGCTCCTCATCGTCCATCTCCTCAGCCTCAGAAACTGAAGGAGGAAGATCAATCCCCATCATACGAGCCATACGACAGACGACCTCCTCAGTACGAGCCAAACGTGAGTCGTGCTGACGAAGAAGGCGTACGACATCGTCTAATGTGGCAGGAGGAGCGGGGGCTGCAGCAGTTGACGGAGTAGACTGGGAAGCAGATGCGGTAGACCTCTGCACGTGACGAAGCACCGCTAGAGATTTCTTAACGGCCGTCACGTTTAGATGAGTACCCAAAGGACGCTCATCGTCAGGAGGGAGAGAGACTCGGAAATGACGAAACACGAGGGTCAACAGACAAGGGTATGGAATATGCGCAGATTTATTGGTCTTGCGTATACACTCGAAAGAGTCCATCTTATCGAGTATAACGCGAGCCCAATTAATCTCGCAACCCAAGAATAGAGCGTAGATAAGCTTCAGGAATGGCTGGGATGGAAGTGAAGATGAGCCGTACTTGGGAAGCAAGCACGACTTCAGAATAAGATTCAGAACCCAGGCATTTGGCTTGAATGACTTTGAAGGAACTCCAATAAAGGCAGGAGGGATCACGTGGAAGATGTCAGAAAGAACGGACTGATCCAAAGAAGATATATCGTCGACGGAAATGTCTGAAGGCAGGAGACCAGACGACGAGCAGCCAAGAATCTCCCCCAAGATTTCTGCCGTGAGAACTATAGGAGTTCCCAAGACAGTAGTCTCGATGGAGTGACTAGCATCGTACTGGCCTCGAACACGATTGGCATAGAACAATTTCACAAGGCGAGGATATGGTTTAGGATTTGCCTTAAGATCGTATCGGAGATAATCAAGGAGACCACTATAGGAGAGGAGATCTGCTAGGCCAAGGAAATCCGAAAACTGAACGTAGTGCTCCAATAGCATCGGGCAGTGTTCAATACGGTTGTAGGCCGCGAGACACATAGGGTCGTCGCGACACAATGATATGTCAACACCACCCGCTGGCATTGGGCCCTTTCCCTTTGGCTGGCGAGTCCTAGGACGAAGTGGAGGAGTGGGTTCCCTAGGGCTAGGCTCATCCTCAGGGATAAATTCAGTGTCGGAATCGGGAGGAGTAGAGGGTGAGTGAAGTATGGCCTTTTTGGTCTTAGATTTACGGGGTTTGACGGTCGCCGTCCTCTGCTTCTTTAGAGGAGGCGAAGACGGAGAAGCTTGGGTTGATTTGGCACGACGTTTAGGCTTAGGGGGATTCCTAGGGTCGGAAGGCCCTATAGACATAGGAGAAGCCCCAGAAGAGGCGATAGGAATCCTCGTCTTTGCCATGGTCGAGGCACGACGAGTACAACCAAACGTCGGGAAGATCAAACACCCTAGCACAAACCCTAGAAGCCAACACACAAGCCCTAGGAGAGGAAAACCCGAAATACACAAGCCCTAGGTTAAATTTGAAACCCTAGGAGCTAGAAGATGAAATCAAGGAGAGCAAACCCTAAAATAGGAAATGAGACCTAGGAGGAGGGGGTTTTACCTAGGAGGAGGAGACGACGACGGCGGACGGCGGCGATGGCCGGAGAGATGGCCGGAAGTCGAAAGGTCTCAAGAGGGGAGAGGGTTTTCGGGCTGGAGCTGAGAGAGACAACCGACTAAAATGAACTTTAGTCGGACGAAATGAGTATAAGTCGGTCTGGAAATCGAAAAGACGCATTTGCCCTAACCCACTTAGTCGGTCACAGTTCAAGCACTGACAGACTAGATTACGATATAGTCGGTCGGTCAATGAGCTTGAACCGACTAAGTCGAAACAGAGGCAAACAGGGATTTTTAGAGCAAGAATTAGTCGGTCACAGTATATTCACTGACCGACTAGTTTTCAATCTAGTCGGTCGGTAAATGTACTGTGACCGACTAAAGAAAGAAAATGAAAAGAGTTAGATGAAAGCTTGATCTAGTCGGTCTGAGTTCATTTGCTGACCGACTAGATGAGCATCTAGTCGGTTGACAAATGAACTGAAACCGACTAGAAGAGTCCAAAAAAATTGATAATTGATTTCTCTTCACAAACCACTTGGATGAAACATCTTAACACTCTCATTAGTCATCTAAATTACCCCATAAAACGTCGAAATCTTAAATACGACATTGAAATACGAATTCGATCATAAATTCAAACATATCACATAAAATTCCCAAAAATTCAATAAATCTAGCATGAATGAAATATCGTAAAATATAAAAGCATGCAAGATAATTGAATGAAATATGAATCCTATATCTCGGATTCACCCATAATCCCCAATTCTCGACGCAACCACACAAAGGAGTCCTCCTTTAGGGGTTTCGTGAAAATATCGGCGATTTGCTTTTGGGTTTCAACGTACACTAAAATGATGTCCTTTTTAGCAACATGATCATCTAAGAAATGGTGTCGGACATCTATGTGTTTTGATCGGGAATGGTGCACCGGATTCTTTGAAAGACAGATAGCACTTTGGTTATCCACCATGATAGGGCTAGTATCACAGTGAATACTAAAATCCTTCAAAGTGTGTCTCATCCAAAGAACCTGGGCACAAGCGGCACCGGCGGCAATATATTCCGCATCGGTGGTTGAAAGTGATACGGAATTTTGCTTCTTGGAAAACCAAGAGACAAGAGAATTTCCTAGAAAATGGCAAGTGCCACTAGTACTTTTCCTGTCGGATTTGCATCCCGCATAATCGGCATCACTGTATGGGACTAACTCATACGTGCTAGATTTCGGATAAAGTAATCCAAAATCTAAAGTGTAACTTAGATAACGGAAAATACGCTTTACCGCTACTAAGTGAGACTCCTTAGGTTGAGACTGATAACGAGCACATACGCATACGGCAAACATAATATCGGGCCTACTTGCGGTAAGATAAAGTAAACTACCTATCATACCTCGATATAGACGAATGTCTACATCCTTACCGCCCGTATCCTTGTCAAGATGCGTAGTCGTGCTCATTGGAGTCTTTTTCCCGGAAGCACTTTCCATTCCAAATCGCTTAAGCAACTCCACCGTATACTTCGTTTGGTGGATGAAGATTCCATCGTTCAATTGGCGAATTTGGAGACCTAAGAAATATTTGAGTTCGCCCATGTGGCTCATCTCAAATTGGTCCTTCATAACATTAGAAAACTCTTCGCAAAGAGTGAAGTTAGTAGCACCGAAAATGATATCTTCAATATAAATTTGAACTAATAAAATATCATTATTCGCATGCTTAACAAAAAGTATAGAATCGGCTTCGCCCATTTTAAAATTCAAATCCAAAAGAAAATTCTTTAGGCGATCATACCAAGCTCGAGGAGCTTGTCTCAAACCATAAAGAGCTTTCTTTAGTTTAAAAACATGATTTGGAAATTTTTCATTTATGAAGCCCGGAGGTTGAGAAACGTAAACTTCCTCAACAACATCTCCGTTTAAAAATGCACTTTTAACATCCATTTGAAATAACTTAAAATTTTTTTGGCATGCATAAGACAATAAAAGTCTAATAGATTCTAATCTAGCTACCGGAGCGAAGGATTCTTCGAAATCGATACCTTCCTCTTGGCGATAGCCTTGAGCAACTAACCGAGTTTTGTTCCGGACGACGACTTGATTTTCGTCGGTTTTGTTCTTGAAGATCCACTTTGTCCCTATAACGGTGTGGTTCTTCGATGGCAAAGGAACAAGCTCCCATACCTCATTCCTCTCGAATTGAATGAGTTCCTCCTCCATGGCAAGGATCCAAGCACTATCTTCGCATGCTTCAACGATATTCTTTGGCTCTATCGATGAGGCAAAGGCACAATTGGTGAAGTGGTGGACTTGAGATCTCGTCTTGACACTATCATTAATATTGCCAATGACTTGCTCATGGGGATGGTCGCGAACGGTATGAAGCCGCTTGGGAATACCTTGATCACTAGGCACATTCTCAACAACTTCATTAGTCGGGTTAGTCTCAATAGAATCAATTGAATCAATAGACTTAGAATTTTCAAACGAATCACATAAAACATCCATAGAATCATTATCATTTGAAATTCTAGAAATAGTAAAATTCTCATTAAAAGAGACATGAAGTGATTCCTCGATCGTAGAGGATCTTTTGTTGTATATCCGGTAGGCTTTCCTACGTGAGGAATACCCAACAAATATCCCCTCATCTGATCTCGGATCAAACTTGTCCAAATTATCATATGTGTTTTTAATAAAACATTTTGCGCCGAAAACACGAAAATGTTTAACTTGAGGCAATCTACCAAACAACAATTCATAGCAAGTTTGTTTGGTGCCGGGCCTCAAAAGTATTCTATTAAACACATAACAAGCGGTGTGTACCGCTTCCGCCCAAAATTGATAACCAAGTTGACTATCTTCGAGCATAGTGCGAGCACACTCCACAAGCGTTCTATTCTTCCTCTCAACAACACCATTTTGAGGAGGTGCGCGAGCGAAAGAAAACTTGTGAGTAATTCCAAGATCATCACAAAAATTTGAGAAAGACTCATTCTCAAATTCACCCCCATGATCACTACGAATAGTGACAATGGTGGTTCCGATGAGATTTTGTACTTTCTTCACAAATATTGTGAAGTTTTCAAAAGCTTCATTTTTATTACATAAGAAAAATACACATGTAAATCTTGAGTAATCATCAACGATGACTAGTCCATATCTTGCATTTCCTAAGGAAGCAACTCTAGTTGGCCCAAATAAATCTAGATGTAATAGCTCTAGTGGCCGTTTCGTAGAAATGCTTTTCTTAGGTTTAAATGAAGATTTAGGAAGCTTGCCACGTTGACAAGAATCACAAAAACTTTTCTTTTCGAAAACGAGCTTCGGAAAGCCTTTAATGGAATTTAATTTCGAAAGCTTATAAAGTGTTCCAAAGTTCACATGTCCAAAGCGTCGATGCCATAAGTGTTGTTCACTTGTGTTGGCAACGAGACATTGTTCATATGACTTAGGAAGATCCAAAATATAAATATCTTTATGGCGTGTGCCGGAAAATAATAATTTATTATTATCATTTGAAATATGACACAATCCTTTCGCAAAGCTAACTTTGTAACCTTTGTCACAAAGTTGACTTATTGAAATAAGATTATGATTTAAACCATTAACTAGATAGACATCACTAATTAAGGGTTTAGAAGGGTTACCCACTTTACCAACACCGACGATGGTTCCGCTCTCGTTGCCTCCAAATACGACGCGATTTCCATTTGCAATGGGAACCACTCCGGAGAGCAATTGAGCGTCACCCGTCATGTGTTTTGAACACCCGCTATCGAGTATCCAATTCCCTTTGGAGCTAAATTTAAATTTGTTGCTCCTCTTCTTTTTCTTTTCCTTGAGTACCTAAAGATAGAAACTTTCATATCATGGTACCCAAGGTCATTGGGTCCTCAAAAGTTAGACCTTTGGAAGCCAAGTCCAATTGGACTTTGACTTCCCCACATAATTTCTACTATGCACAACATCCGAAAAATAAGCATTCATATATACTTGTTTTTCATCCATGCTTGTGTCCTTTGGGCTCCTAATAGTGAAAATTTTGGGAGCCATCATCCTATTGGGTGCATGCATGCGTTGTTGGCTTCTACGTGATGCATGACGTGGATAGGCATACGGAACATGATGGAATGGTGCACGACAAGAATTATTCATACGATGAGGTGGGTGAACATATGCATGTGTGGGAACACGTGCGTGAGGGTGTCTCACATGGTGTGCACGTGCCCGTGAACGTGTAGCATAGAAATCATCATATGTGTGAGATGGTGGAGTAGGACGTGTGTTCCTACGTGGCATGGTATTTGTGTACATATAAGCGTGCCCCTTCTTTGGAGGTCCACCCAAAGTGGGTTTCTTTCCAAAAGAGGGTGTGGACGAGGTGGAAGCACCATTGGAAGATGAACTACCAATAGAGTGTTTGCTACCACTCGTAGAGTCACCGGAAGTTGGCCTAACAAAAGTAGTGGCCGCTTTGGATGGACATCCCATCGTATACCCCAAACCAATGTGGTGATTGGCCGGAAGTAAGTCACTTAGGATTTTATCCAAATGGTCCTTACCCTTATTGAATCTATTGATTCGGCCTAATGTGTTCTCATATTTCTCTTTGAGAGAACGCATAGAAGTATCTAATGTGGATACTTGCGATGTGAGCACATAAACACGAGATTTAAGATTCTCGTTCTCAATACTCAAAGTCGAGTTTTGAGAAGTTAAATCCGCTATCCTATGTTCTTCCGGATCATCAATGCTAACATGTTCAAGTTTAGATTTGAGATTAACAATCTCATTTCTTAACTCTTCAACAACGGTGTCGTTGTTGGTGATGATAGTCTTAGGCGAGGTTTGAATGCTAGCTAGGTCATCTTTTACTTTAGTATATCGATTTACTAATTTTGTGTATTTAGACCATAAATGAGAGTTAGCATCCCTAAGATCATCCATAGTCACCTCATCGCCTTCGTCGTCGCTATCATCGGAGGAGGAAGATCCTTGATCATGCTCCTCTCTTGCCATGAAGCACATGTGCGCTTGCTCCACTTTCTCATCATCCGACTCTCCGCTTGAGGAATCCTCGGAGTCGGTGAATGTTGCTCCGACAAGTCCCTTTTTGTACCCCTTTTTGTACTTCTTTGACTTGTCGAACTTCGGCGCCTTCCACTTCTCCTTTTGCTTGTTTTGAGGACAATCCGCTTTGATGTGTCCTGGCTTATTGCATTTAAAGCACAAAGGTGGAGAGGCGTTAGTAGAAGTAAACTTAGATTTTTGTTTGAAGTTATCCTTTCAGAAGAAGCGATTGAACTTCTTTGCCATGAGTGCAATGGATTCCATGTCCATTTCTTCTTCCGAGTCCTCATCATCGGTAGAGGTGGATGAAGCCGCCTTGAATGCAATCGCCTTTTTCTTAGGCGCATCTTGGTTCAAATAGGACTTCATCTTTTCTTGTAACTTCACCTTGCTATCTTTGCGTACCTCGTATGACATCAAAGTACCCATTAGTTGAACTACGGTATATTTTTTCATGTCATTACCTTCCTCGATGGCGAAGGTACGTTTTTCCCAAGAAGAGGGAAGTCCTTCAATAAGCTTTGAGCACTTCTCCTTTTGAGTGTAGGGCTTGCCGAGGGCCTCTAACTCGTTTATTATGTCAACGAAGCGAGCGTAATATTCTTTCATCTTATCGCCCTGTTGCATATGAAACATTTCGTAATCTTTGTTTACGACTACGAGTTTAGAGTCTCTTACCCTACTCGTCCCTTCATGAAGAATGAGGAGGGAGTTCCAAATTTGATATGCACTCTTACATGTGCATATCTTATTGAATTCCTCGGGCTCCAATACGCATTGCAAGGCGTTCATTGCCTTGGCATTGCTTACCTCCACGGCGACCTCCGCGGTAGTCCATTTCTCAAAGTCTTCTTCTTCGGGTTCAATGTATTCCTTCATTGTGGTTCTCCATAAGGATGCACTCCGGAGGAAGGTTTCCATCCGGCATTTCCAGTACCCGTAGTTGGTACCGTTGAAGAATGGAGGCCTCGTAGAGGAATGTCCTTCCATCACCGAAGATGCTCCTTCACGGTTCCTGAAGGTGTCATAGTTGGAAGGTGGACGCACGGTCTTGTTGTCGTTGGCAGACATAGCTAAGTATCTGGCTCCGATACCAAATGTAATGCCCTACCAGCTACTGCACAAGTACTAGAGGGGGGGTGAATAGTACTTTAAAATAATAAGGAGTATAATTCCAAATTAAATTGCAAACAACTACCAAATCAATTTGCGGAAGCTTAAATTGAATGACAACAACAAAATTAACAATGCAAACAAATGATGTTAATGGGTTCGGATCCACCCAAGTCTCCCCGACTTGTTTCCGGTGATCCTACGTCCCAACCACCCGGATCCCCTCCGGATACTTGAGTTAGAAACCCTAACTCAAGATTTCCACTATGAATATCTTGTGAAAAACCTTCACAAGATCAAATCATACAACAACGGCAATAGTGAATCCCACAACCCGGGATCACAACCTTCTCTCACAACCGAGAGAATCAACAAGCAATATAAATGAGTTATATTGAAATAAGCAAACTTACCACAAAATCCTATACCTTGAGTTTTTCTTACCCAATAGGTGAAATGGAGGATTTGAGGAAGATGAAGTCACCAAGACCTAGCACCAAGGAAATGACCAGCAATCGGTGCCTAGGGATGATTTGGAGACTTGGATCAAGCAATAGCTTGAAGAGCTCACCAAGAACAAGCTTCTCTCTAGATGGATTCTAGATCTAGAAATGAGAGAGAATGGGTTTCTTGTGAGGAAGAGAGCTTTAGATTTGAGTGAGAATAGCTATCTCTTTTGATCTCAATGAATCTCTGAATGGAAGCTCTAACCTAGATAGAAATGACCTAGGTTCGTATTTATAGGGACCCATAAAAACAACTTAGGTCATTCTCCAACGGATAGAAATCTGTGAGAATTAGTCAGTCAAAGAACAACCACTGACAGACTAGTTCATCAACTAGTCGGTCAGCCAAACAGCATGGACCGACTAAGAGAGGAACTGAGAAGAAAGAGAATTTCAGACCTAGAAATCTAGTCGGTCCAAGAAGACATTCTGACCGACTAGTTTCACAACTAGTCGGTCAGTCAGTGAACGTAGACCGACTAAGAGGCAAAATGAAATAGTCTGAACACAAGTTGACTTAGTCGGTCCAAGAACAAAAGTTGACCGACTAGATTGTCAACTAGTCGGTCACCAAACGTTCTTAGACCGACTAACGATAAACAGTAGCTTAGGAGAAATTTAGCATGAACAGTAAGTCACAACTAGTCGGTCAAAGAAGCATCACTGACCGACTAGTTCACAAACTAGTCGGTCGGTAAGTCAACGTAGACCGACTAACTGTAAACAGTAAAGTCCAAGAAATTAAGGAATCAAACTAGTCGGTCCAAGAAGAGTTACTGACCGACTAGATCACCATCTAGTCGGTCAGTACTTGTTCTTGTACCAACTAACATGCACAGACAAGTCCGAATCGAAGCGCGACGCTTCGAGGAAGTTAGAATGAACTTGTACTAAGATCCTAGAGCTACGATATGAGCGTTATGAAGTTAGAATGGTAAGATATACTCAAGGCTTAACATTATATATATCGAAGCTAAAAAGACTATAAATAAAACCTTAATAAACGGTCTTCGAGAGCTTCGATTGAATCTTTATAACTTCCAAAACGGCGCAAGAGCTTCAACGAAGCTTTAGGCATGAATACGAGTTTTGTGAAGAGTTGAGATGTCGCTTTGAATGTTCTCGTGAATTTGGCGACGATCTCCAATACTGCGCTCACAAATTGTTAGTTCATGGATTATTTATGTTTACTCATCATCAAAACCAAATCTGGGGAGTCCAATATTCAACAGAAACCCCTTCGTGGGCTCTTCCCGATGCGTCCATAGGTCTAGGAAATCGATAGGGATTAGGAATCTAACGGTTACGCGGGGTGTTTTATTGTCATCGGCGGGAAAAAGATCGCCTTTGACTGTTGGGCCAAGGGGGAATAAACTTGGCGGTTTACTCTCTAGCCATAGCTCACGCCCTTAGCGTAGACACCGAATCCTAGCGCGCGGGAACGGCAGGATGAGACGTTGGGAGTTATCATTGCGAGCTTAGTGCTCCCGGAGTCGATCAGTGTTAATGGACACGGGAGTGCCCACTGATTGAACCCGGGAAGTCCGGCGTATCATCCTGGGGACCGACCGGAATATCGGGCCCATGGGACACTGGTACCACTCTTTGAGGCAACGTCTCACCATTAGACCCTAATTCCGATCGCTATCCTACCCGTAGGCCGTATCGGCGAGAATTGCACGATAGGATGGAAACCAAAGTCCCGGGTTTTTCCTTTATATTGTCTTTACCTTGCATTCCATTTACCGTGACAACCCACCATTCAATCCGGGCTAGCTCGCCCATGGGGTGAATTTGATCCTCTTTTGACACAAGCACATCCACGCCTCTCTGAGTTCGACCCCCAAGCCACACTACAACACCGTGCGCTTGCGGTTACAAATATTTAAATCTCACGCCCCCAATCGTATTATTGCACACATATAGCACGCATAAGCGGGGGACGTCAAGCTTTATGGCGCCGCTGCCGGGGAGGCAACGTGTTTGTTATTTTAGGATTTCATGAACCCTAGTGTCTAGCTCTCATCCCTACCTCGCGATAATTTTCGCATTCTTATTTTTCCTTTTTATTTTCTTATTTTTATTTTTATTTTTTATCTTATCTGTTTCTTTCCCACTTTTCGCTTCACGGGTGTTTGTTGTTTTTCATGCGCATGAGTTCAAGAAGTCTCGACGACTTGATCCACGTTGATCCATAGATAAACGCCACCCTAAGGCGTTTGGCCGTCGAGAAGCGAAGAAGAGAGGATCCTGAAGCCATGGGGGAGAACACCCCACCTCAGAAGTCCATGCTGGAGTACTCGATGCCATCTATCGAGTCCACCTCCGCCATCTGTCCTCCAGCTATTACGGCCCAAATCTTCGAGCTTAGGTGACATGGATCCAGCAGGATCAATTTTCGGGTGCACCCATGGAGAGCCCGATTGAACATTTAGACTCCTTCTTGGAGAAATGTGACACCTTCCGGATAAACGGTGTCACAACTGAGGCGATCCGACTGAAGCTGTTCCCCTTCTCTCTGCGAGATAAGGCCAAGCTGTGGCTTAGGGAGAAGGACCCGAATACATTCAACACCAGGGAGAAGCTCTCAAATGCTTTCATGACGAAGTTCTTTCCTCTGGGGAAGACCATGAAGCTGAGGAGTGAGATCTCCTCCTTCTCCCAGGCCAGCCACGAGTCCTTGCATGAAGCTTGGACGATATACAAGGAGATGCAGAGAAGATTTCCCCACCATGAGCTCCCCAAGTGGTAGATCATAAATCTGTTCTATAATGGGTTGAGGGACGATTTGAAATCTTCCATGGACGCCGCGGCTGGAGGGTCCTTTATGTCAAGAAGCGAAGAAGATGCCGGACAAATTCTGGAAAATATGGCATCTAATAATGAGCGGTGGTGTGACGAGAGAGCCACACCTAGATCTGGAGGCATCCACAGGGTCGAGAACGTCGACAAATTATCAAGCAAGTTTGACTTGCTGTCAACCCAGATCTCCGCATTGATGGTAGGCGCCGGTGGCGCCGGTACACAACAGATTGCTGCGGTGGATTCCGAAGTTTTTGGAGAATTCAACGGTGGTGACATCTCACCACCGTTGGATCAGGCGAGCGCATTATTTTACAATCCTACAAGGTATGCGCCTTTTCCACCACGAACCAACTCCAACCCGGCCTACTCTCCAAACAACCGGAATCATCCGAACCTTAGCTACCGAGCGCCTTATCAACAGCCGACTCAGCAACAACAGCAGATATATCAGCCGGCTAGGCCTCAGCAGCAGTTTCAGCAGTAGCAATTTCAGCAACAACAACCTCCACAACAGTACCAGCAGTACACTCCAAGGAATCAACAGCCCACCCAGCAACAATATGGCCAGCAGAGGGCCATCTCTCCGGTTGAGTCCCTCTTGACTCAATACATCGCCAACCAGGAGAAGATAAATCTGAAGCTGGAGATGGGACAGAGAGTCCTCACTGATCAGGTGACCCAGCTGGGGTTATAAGTGGCGAACCTTCAGAGACCGCAGAATCTATTACCGCCACAGCCTGAGGTGAACCCGAGGGGGGTAAATCGAACCTTGGCTCTCACGCATGAGCATGAGAACGTGTCTGCCATCGTCTTGAGGAGCGGAACGCAAATACCCACAAGAGTGCCCCCAAGGGACCGGAAGCACCGTTGGTCGTGGAACGACCAATTGAGAAATTAAATGACGACGGTGCTTCGTCGCCCAAGCCAACTACTCCGGAGGGAGTTCATAGAGAGGAGAAGAAAAAGGATGAGGAAGGGAACCTAAGAGTATTCAAGCCCGTTGTGCCTTTTCCACAACGGCTTGCCCGAGCCAAGATTGATGAGAAGTATGGGAAATTCTTTGCCATGGTGAAAGATCTGAGCTTACAAATCCCCTTCCTCGAGGCCATCGAGACAATTCCCTCATATGCCAAATTTCTAAAGGACTTGGTGACACGGGGATCCAGAAAGGAGAAGGTCTTGTTAACGGCGGAGTTCAGCGCCCTCATTCAGCGCGCGAATCCGCCTAAGCTCAAAGACCCAGGAAGTTTCTCCATCCCTTGCTCTATTGGGGAAGTGCGAATCCAGAGGGCGCTCGTCGATCTAGGAGCGAGCGTCAATCTAATGCCCCTGTCGTTATACAAGAGAATAGGGATGGGAGATTTGGAGCCCACCGGCATGACATTACAACTTGTTGACCGTTCGGTAAAGTATCCGGTGGGAGTAGTAGACGACCTCCCCGTCGATGTGAGAGGAGTACAAGTACCGGTTGATTTTGTGGTGATGGACATGCCGAAAGATAAGCACACCCCTATCATACTTGGACGGCCATTTATGGTAACCGCCGGTGTTTTGATAGACGTAAAGAACGGGAAGCTTTCCCTCAACGTCGGCCAAGAGAAAGTCGAATTCGACTTAGGGTTGTCAATAAGGCATCCCGATCCTCCGGATGATCCTAGTATCAATACGCTGGAGCTGGAAGAAGAAAGAGCTGTAGAAGCAAGCCCCTGGGAGATTCTCTCGAGAAACCCCCCCCCCCCCCCCCCCCCCCCCCCCCCCCCCCCCCCCCCCGACCACTTGGGAGATCTTGGAGAGCAAGATGGCTCACCAAAGAAGGAAGTTGTTGATGAGGCGGTCGCGCGACATGTGATCCCTCCCGGATTCCCAAAAACTCCTCCTACGAGGAGAAAAGGCAAAGAGCCCATGGGGCTCATCGGGGATGAGGTCTGAATCCTTACGCAAGTGGTGGGAGACGCCAATATGAAAGAGAAGCCCCCGGACCCCATCAACAAAGGGGGAGTGGTCGAGCAAGTTTTCTTGTCGCTGCCGACTACTGCAAAGGGAGAATCTGAAGCGATGCCGCACTTTGGGCATCACCCCTATCGTCCGCTTTGAACATCATCAACGGGCGTCGAGCTAAATGACGTTAAACAAAAGCGCTTCATGGGAGGCAACCCATGTTCTGAACTTTTGTTTCAATTTTTAGGACTATTTTTGCCTTTATTTCATCTATTTTAATAAATAATTCCAGCCGTCGAGAATTTCCATTGAGGGACTAAGGCCATTTGTGCACTTTTGCAGAAAACAAGGCCCCAACCGATCGGTTGACAACTCAACCGATCGGTTGGGATGTATCAGCTGCCGGCCGTATCAGTCGCCCAACGAACCGACCGGGGGAAGGCATGTGAGACTGGGTGACAGGTAGGGCAAACTGTGCTGAAGTCTCAGGATTTTTGAGAAATAACCAACCGATCGGGTGAATATATGCAAGACCAGTTGGCAGACCGAGTGAGCTGGGCTGAATTCTCGGGAAAATTTGTGAAGCGGCCAACTGATCGGGTGAGTTATCAACCGACCGGTTCGCCTGTAGCATTCCTTCAGCTTAAAATTTCGACCTAAAGTCAACCGATCGGGTGACTTTTCACCCGATCGGTTCGACTTAAAATCCTATATATATAGCACCCTCCACCCGTTCGTTCCGCCCTCGCCAGTTTCGAAATTCCGATTGCCGTTTCGCCTTCTCCGCCTTCGCCCGACCTCGCTCTTCCTCTCAACCGACCCAAATCGATCTCTCCACTCTCCTTTTTCATATTTCATTCAATTTCTTCCCCCATCTTCCTCGATTTCGCCCGCACACAAAACCCCAACTTTCACCCATTCTCCCCCATTTTCGAAACTTGCTGGAAGAATTCGCCGCGGCTTCATACATGCTCCTGTTACGTTGCGTTGGGGCGTCTACAAGCAGTGATCTTCATCTCAATTGGGTAACCTCACTCCTTAGCTCAGTTTTATTTTTGCCCTAGAGTTCCATTCTACTCGTTTGCCGTATTAGTGTGTATTCGACGTATTTTGCATACACTCACGCACACACATGATTCCTGCACAATGCCTCCTCGCCGTGCTAAGCCCACCGACGCCAGCTCTTCCAACCCTAGACCCACCCATCACGCTCGTCGCACACAATCCACCACCCAACCCGCCACCACCACCAATTCATCCACCACCCCACGCGCCCCTGACCCCGTTTACATTGGCGATGCCGAATACGAGGTGTCATTCCATGACGACGACCAATCCGATCGCTTCATAGCCATGCTCCTCCTAGTAGGAAATGGTGGTCGGGCAACTCAGGAGTCCGTCGAGCGTGACCTGCCCGTCCTTCAAAGCCTCATTCATCACATTCGCACTGACCCACCCAATGTCTCCGAGCTTCACATTCCACCCCCCACCACTCCTGGTCCTCCGCACAGGCCCCCATCACCACCCCCAGAGGGTGGTGCCTCCGCTTGATACTTTCCCATCCAACCCTTGCCTCCCCCTATTTTTCGTGCCCATCTGTCTTTGCGGGGCCCTGCGTTACCACTGCTAGGGGGAGGACCCATTCGCGTGTCGTGTCCCTTCCTTTTTATTTTCTATTTTTTATTTCCATTCTTTTCTTTTATTGACCCTCCCCCTTGCATATCTCTGCATTTTCGCGATCATATCATTTTGCTAGCACTGTCACGTCTAGCTTGGGGGAGTCAACTTTTTTTTCTGTGTGCTGTCGTGTTTTATTTTTTCTTTGTGTTTTTGCTTATTTGTCGTGTCGTGTGATTTTTTATTTCTTTCTTTTATTTTTATTTTTATTTTTATTTTTATTTTCTGCTTTTATGTCGTGTGGTGTGCTTTTTATCTTTATTTCTTATTTTCATTTTCGTTTGTTTGATTTTCTTTTCTTTCGTGTGTTTTTGTGTCTATGCGTATTCCCCCCTTATTCATTGCCCTCCCGTATTTAATTCTATTGCATTGAGGGCAATGCAAGTTTCAGCTTGGGGGAGTCGCACTTCGTGCGTCATTTGTCGCTTTTTCCTTGTTATTTGAGACGTTTTCCTCCATCTTTTTCTTTTTCTTTTCTTCTTTTTATCTCTTTTTCCTAGAGATGAACCCTATGATGAATTGCCACAAAATCACACACACCTAGCATAGCATCGATAATCACATTCACAAACCCTAGGATATCGAGTCCCCTGCATTTCATGCATCGTGGGTCCACTTAGCTTTTTGTGAGTCGTGCGTCGTGCCTAGCTGTTTGGTGTGCTTCTACTTTGTGATTTTGTTTTATATACATGTCCAAGAATGACCCCTAGATTATCATGCTTCGATTTAAATATGCGGTATTTGTCTATCTTATCTGCTTCTGTATGCATGAATATACATACAATATGCTTCATTTCGCATGTGTTGGGATTCCACAGTTAGGACTAGGATAACCCATTTTAGCCCATGCTCTAACTAGCGAGAATAGTTTCCTTTGCCCAAGTGTTTAGATTCCGATTTCTTTTTTGTTTTACTTGGTGCAAATCCCCTCGTCGTGTACCGTTCTCCCACTTGGGAGAGTACACATGTGTATAGCCAAAAACCCAAAAATCCAAAAAAAAAGAGAAAAGAAAAGAAAAGAAAAACCCAAAAAGAAGAGAAAAGAAAAGAAAGAAAAAATTGTATAGCCAAAAATCCAAAAAAATATCCAAATACCCAAAACCCAAAAAATTCCCGTGTGAATATCTTTTCCTGCTTGCCGAGAATAAAGGGAAGGCGAGAATTTGCACCGAGTGTTCTACTCCACATCATCTCAACCCCCATCGGTTTCGAAAACACTTGGCTTAGGAACTTTTTAGCTATTATCTAGGCTATAGTGTGGTGATTTCCTTAACCCTAGTTATGGAGTCCCTGACGCATGATATGTTTCGATTCTCTCTCTATTCTCATGCATGCTTGAACTATATATTCACCGCTTTATTCAATTCGAATCGATATTTGGGTCATTTCTTGGATTTGTGTATATCGAGCTTTATCGCACATCGTAGATAGTGACCCGGACTGCTAGCGCACGACCACACTCACTCGCGCTTCACCGTGTGGGCCCACAGCACTTGTCTGGACTCATATTCCTTGGTTTAGTGATGTGATTTGGCATTTGCTTGCTTGGTGTGTCGTTTTTGATTTTGTTGGCCCTGACGAGTGATCTAGGATATAGAGTTTTCTTTTTCTCTCTTTCTCTCTGTTTTCCCTCTTCGAGCTCCTACTCTCACTCGTCTTCCTCGAGGACGAGGACGAGTTCAGCTTGGTGGATTTTGACGTGCGTTTATATTTCATATATTTGCGCACGTTTTCTTCCGTGTTTTTCCGTTATTTACCGTCGTCTTATATTCGTTTTCTCGTGTTTTCTTGTTTTCTTTCACTTTTCCGTGGTTTCCGTATTTTGCAGGAGTTTACTGGTATAGGGGACATAAAACGACGATATCGCAAGTCCCCGGAGCAACGGGAGGAGTCACGCGTGATCCAGGGGGTCAAACGACGATGATATCATCTTTCAGCCCCTCACCCGATCGGTTGGTCATCTTCAACCGATCGAGTGATGCACGCGTGCACCACCCGGACGCAGCTTGGAGCTCACAAGAAGTCACCCGGTCGGTTCGTAGGCCGGTTCAAAAGCCCAAAGTCTCTGGATTTTTATTGTGATTGCCAACCGATCGGGTGACCTTCACCCGATCGGTTCATCTGTAGCCGAATCTCCAGAGCTAAGACACGGTCAGCTCAACCGGCCTCCTCACCCGACGGCACCAAGATCCAACCGGTCACATTCATATGTCAACCCACCGGGTGAAGATGACCGGGTGAAGTCCCGCATTGCGCTATAAATGAGTGAAGCAGATCACCTGATCGGTTGACTTGTCAACCGATCGGGTGATATCATTTTCTATATATAGAACCCCTAGGTTTTCCAGAAACGGGAGTTGGTTATTTTTTACTGTTTTCTTCATTTTGTGACCGCTGTAATTTCCCAGTTTTTGTAAGTTTTCAGATCTTTGTCAAACTTTAGTATTATCTTAATTGCTTTACTACCATTGCATTTCTATTGTCTGATCATGATTTTTATGGTCGATTTCTGTTTAGATCGCTTTTTACTAAATATGTGTGAGTAGTTCCCAAATCTGAGATTTTGGCGGAAACCCCTTCGTTGGCTCTTCCCGATGCGTCCATAGGTCTAGGAAATCGATAGGGATTAGGAATCTAATGGTTACGCGGGGTGTTTTATTGTCATCAGCGGGAAAAAGACCGCCTTTGACCGTTGGGCCAAGGGGGAATAAACTTGGCGGTTGACTCCCTAGCCATAGCTTATGCCCTTAGCGTAGACGCCGAATCCTAGTGCGCGGGAGCGGTAGGATGAGACGTTGGGAGTTATCGTTGCGAGCTTAGTGCTCCCGGAGTCGATCAGTGTTAATGGACACGGGAGTGCCCACTGATCGAACCCGGGAAGTCCGACGTATCATCCTGGGCACCGACCGGAATATCGGGCCCATGGGACGCTGGTACCACTCTTAGAGGCAACATCTCACCATTAGACCCTAATTCTGATCGCTATCCTATCCGTAGGCAGTATCGGCGAGAATCGCACGATAGGGTGGAAACCAATGTCCCGGGTTTTTCCTTTATATTGTCTTTACCTTGCATTCCATTTACCGTGACAACCCACCATTCGATCTGGGCTAGCTCGCCCATGGGGTGAATTTGATCCTCTTTGACACAAGCACATCCACGCCTCCCTGAGTTCGACCCCCAAGCCACACTACAACACCGTGCACTTGCGGTTACAAATATTTAAATCTCACGCCCCCAATCGTATTATTGCACACATATAGCACGCATAAGAGGGGGACGTCAGCACGGTGTAGCGGCGAGCGGGTATCGAACTCAGGGAGGAACAAATGACGATGTCTCTTTCCAATCACCTAGCTATCAAGAGAATCGAGAATAGTTTGGGGTATAACAGTCACAATCGTTCAAATATCAAGAGAAATATCAATTTAATAAAACGTCTAGGGATAGGGAATCCCCACTACGGACCGTCTCTCATCCTTGTGATTCATAAGTTTCATTGTTGCTAAGCTTGAATATAGGTGAACTAGTCTCAACTTAATGTAAAACCAAGCTCACGCTCTCGCGCTATTGCCGATCTATAGAAAACCTAGGATAGAGCCCACTCTCGTGCAAACCCTAGCCTAAGCCGCTAGCGTGAAGAACAACATCATTGTTCAATCGTATCTCGAGCCCACTCTCGTGCAAACTCAAGCTACGACCTAGGTTATGATAGTTCATATCCGTCCAATCTCTTGCAAATGGATATGGGTATAGAATCACAATTAAAAATCCTAGCTTTGGTCCAATCTCTTGCAAACCAAACCTAGAGAAATCCAATTGTCAATCTAAATCGAATATCTTGGACTTCCTATTAATTGGGATCCAATCTCTTGCAAATCACAATCGATATGAGTTCCTAGCTATCAGTAATTAATCAATCACAACCTAACCCTAATCAATTCTAGCATCAATTCCACAAATTCATCACAATTTAGAAATAGGGTCCATGGGGTTCATCCCTATGCCCTAGGACGACGACACTACTCACTAGACATCATGCAAACCTCAGAAAAATCTATAATAATCACGGCACAATTCATTGCAAAAGAGAAATAATGCATAAAATCGAGTTTTTAATAGGAATAGACAAACCAATGTAGATGCCAATGATTTCCAGCTGAGAATTCACCAAAGAGTATCCGTCAAAATCCTAAAAGAAAGTCTAAAAATTAATTGTTCAAAAGCTCTCTAAACTAGGGCAAAAACTGGGTTTAAATACCCTCTAAAATCGTCCAAAAAATCGTGACCAAACTGCCCCTGCGCAGCCCAGAAATCACAACCCTAGCAGCAGGCGGAGCGGTTGACTCGGCCGAGTGACCCTTGTCACTCGGCCGAGTGACAAACCCTGTAAAAAACAGTAACTTCGGATGTTTCAGGGACTGTCTTCGGGGGATGGCTCGGCCGAGTAGACTTATTCATTCGGTCGAGTAGCTATACCGTTCGGCCGAGTGGGGCTTCGTCAGGATCTCTGAAAATTCCAGTGTCTCTAGCCTTTCTCTGGACAATTTCCCTGTACCACTCGGGCGAGTGAGATTTATCACTCGGCCGAGTAGGCTTTCTTCGTTCGGCCGAGTATACGCTGAAAACTCCGTGTGTGTATCCGTTCTGGTCGGCCGAGTGGGTCTTCTTGTTCGGCCGAGTGGCTGTTATTCTCGGCCGAGTGATGTTCTGAAATGCATGTTTCTTCTTCTTTTTGCCTCATCGTCGCTCCTATTGATTTCCTTCTTCTTCCGCTCATCCTCCATCGATGATAAGCCCTCAAATGAGCCGTGGGTAACATTCCTAAGCGCTCGCAAATCCCTTGATCTCAAATTCGCTCCAAATCGCTCCATATTTCCTGAAATACGACAAAAACAAGAAATAGTGAAAAGCATCTTAATATTGTCGAATAATTGTGAAAAACACGATATGGGCGATCAAAACGGCATACAAACATGCAAAAAAAAGGTGTAAAATATGGATTGATCAATTACAGCATATATTCAGGGAGAGAAGATATTCAGGGGAAGTAACATCACATTAAAACACGTTAACTCGCATATTATATTTATTTGTTTGTCATCATCAAAAAGGGGGAGAATGCTGGAACTTGGTATTTTCCATCCTCTCTTCAATAAGGTTTTGATGTGACAAATCAATATATGTTATGTTACTAACTCTATCTATGCAGATGTGCAGATATAAAGCTTATTTCATTCATATTACGCATATGATCAAAGTACAAGGACTCTCTGCAAAAACAGCATTGTTACTCAAAATTACGTTTGAAAAACGTATCTACGGAATGAAGTAATTTTTACTTTTTACATAGCTTCAGGGCCTTGGCTATATTATATCATATATCCCTAAACTCCAAATTACATCATTTCCTAACCCATTTTATCCTAAGTCAAAATTCATATTTTCAGAATTAGTCGACTAGAATATTTCCTAGTCTACTAAAAACATTAATTTTCTTTGACTTTTGACTTGATACTTTCTGACAAGAATCTGTCCGTTGTCTAATCCTTGTCACCAAATTTTTGTAACCTTTTGTGACCGTTTCAAAATTAGCACGAATTTTCCTAGCCTGCCAAGTCGTTTTTTGGACCGAAATTTTTCAGATCGGTTTCTACCGTTCTCCAACGTCTCTTACAGTTTCTGAACGTTTTCCAACATTTCTATTGGAAACGTTTCTAAAACCTATAAAAGGAGGGGTACCCGCTCTCTTTTCTTCACACACTTTACTATTCTTTACTTTAACTTTGTTGAAATCAAGCCTCTAATTTTTCTTAAGATTTTGGCCATTAGTTGTTATTTTCTTATTTGTAAGAAGAAATCATTAGATTTCTTTCTTCGTTTAAGAATGGAAGAACTTGGATTTCAACACTTTTTGGGAAAGTTGTTCTTTTCTTATTTGTAAGAAGAAATCATTAGATTTCTCTCTTCGTTTAAGAACGGAAGAACTTCAATTGTGCTTCACCATTACTTATCTTGAAACATTGAAGTTCCTTTTTAAAATACCAATCCTTTGAATACATTCTTGATATTCATACCGAGGCTATAGGTGTTTTATATTTCATTATTTCTTTTACAGGTTTGAATCTCTATTGAGATTGTACAAAGTTTGGGACACGGGGAGTGTCGCCATTTTTGTAAGTTTGTGCTTGCGGGGCAAGTGATTATAGTAGATTGAAAATCTCTACTGGGAGTAGAGGACTGGAGTAGGATCAAGAGGATCCGAACCAGGATAAATCTCTGTGTTTGCGATTGGTTTAATTTTCTATACTTGTCATTTTATTTTTGTGCCATCTTTGCAAATATTAGTAACGTTTTATTTGCAACAATTTTTTAAATACACTATTCACCCCCCTCTAGTGTATTGATCTATACAGGTTAAAATTACATTTGGTATCAGAGCAAGGCTAAGATGGCAGAATCAAACATGAACGATGTTCCACACAACTACAACACAAATCAACATCCTGGAGGGCACTCTCAAGTTCGTCCTCCTCTATTTGATGGTTCTAACTACTCATATTGGAAAATATGAATGGAGATTCATCTCCAAAGTATGCATTATGAGATATGGGACATCGTAGAGACACGATACACTAAGCCAACAACTCATGTTGATGAATGTACCGCTAACGACAAATCTGCAAAGACCAACAACTCAAAGGCCATGAATGCTTTATTCTGTGCCATGGATAAACATGAGTTTAATCGGGTATCTCAGGCAAAAGTGCAAAGGAGATTTGGCACATACTCGAGGTAACTCATGAAGGAACCAATAAAGTAAAGGAAACTAAGATTTCCTCTTTGGTTCATAAATATGAGTTGTTCAAGATGCAAGACAAAAAGACGATTGGAGAAATGAACACCAGGTCCACTAATATTATTAATTCTCTTAATGCTCTTGGAAAATTTTACTCTTCTCTTGATCAGGTACGCAAGATTCTTAAAGTACTCTCTCCAGAATGGCGTCCAAAGCTCACTGCTATTGAAGAAGCCAATGATCTTTCCACATTAACCATGGAAGATCTTATTGGTAACCTAATGGCCCATGAAGTTACATTACAAGATGAGAAAGAAGAATCAGATCAAAAGAAGAAAGTACTCGCCTTCAACACTACATCAGAAAATGAAGACTCGGATGATGATATGGCATTCTTCGCCAAGAACTTCAGAAAATTCTTTCAAAAAGGTAAGTATAATAATAATTTTAAATCTAAAAATACTGATTCTACTCTCTGCTTTAATTGTAATAGGCCTGGACATATGAAGAAAGATTGTCCGCTTCTCAAGGCTAAGTTCAAAACTTCCAACAACAATGATCAATCTAGAAGAGAAAGGAAGTTTGACAAAATGAATAAATTATTTGCAGCAACATGGGATGATTCTTCAGATGATGAAGATGATGATTATAATGGAAGTGCTAACATGTGCTTTATGGCACAAGATGATGAAGATGAGGTAAGTTCTTTTAATAACGAAGAATTACTAGATGCATTAAAAGATCTCTATTCTCGTTTCAAAAAATAAATGGTCAACATAAATCTTTGACACAAAATAATGATGATCTTCTTCTAAAATATCAAGAATTATCTTCTAAAAGCACTACACCAAATTCTATACATATTGAGAATACATCTTCTCAAGATTTGGATCTTAGTAAAGTGAATGAACTTCTCAAAACTAAGAATCAAGCATTACATTCACAAATATCCGGAATGGATAAAAATATCTCATCACTAAAGATGAAATACGATGAGATGTCATCGAATTTTAATAAATTTTGCAAAGGAAAGACAAATCTCGATGATTTGCTAAAAATTCAATATCCAGCAAATCATAGACAAGGATTGGGATATTCTCATAAGAATGCACCCAGGTCTTGTAACACATCTTCATCTAGTGAAAAAAACAATTTTTGTTAAATCACAGAAGAAGAATCATGCATTCACATACACGAAGAAAGTAAACATTCCAACTTCTTCATCACAAATAAATGTTACTAACATTTCAAAACCATCTCCTAGGAAACCTACTACGATTAGTATATGGGTTCCTTAGGATTCGTGCTTAAAAGATAGAAATAGTTATATTTCTCATTATATACATTCCATTGTTTATTCTAGTGATTATATTAGAAAGCTAAATTCCACTTGGGTTTGGCTTCCAAAAATCTAATCCCAAGGACCCTCAAACAAAGGGTACCAATGCTTAATGTTTTTTCTTTCAGGTACCTAGAAAAGAAAGATGGATTTTGGATAGTGGATGTTCAAAACATATGACGAGAAGTGTCAACTTGCTTTCAACCGTTAAATATAAAGATGGAGACACAGTTACCTTTGGTGACAACAACAAAGGCAAAATCATAGGCACTGGAACAGTTGGTAATACAAATCAGTCTATCATTGAGAATGTTCTCCTGGTTGACGGTTTGAAACACAATTTGCTTTCCATTAGTCAATTATGTGATAAAAATTACAAAATAGTATTTGAACAAAATGATTGCATCATTTATGATTCTGATATATCATCTATTTTATTTCGTGGTAAGCGTAATAATAACATTTATATCTTATGCATGTCTGTTACCACTCATAATTATTATTTAATGATTACATCAGATGATACACTTTTATGGCATAAACGTTTTGGACACACTAATTTCAAAAACCTGGCACATATTTCAAAACACAAGTTAGTTAATGGAATGCCAAATATTTCTTTCAAACAAAAACATTTTTGTGATGCTTGTCAACAAGGAAAAATGCACAAATCTTCTTTTAAATCAAAGGACATTATCTCAACAAAGAGACCATTAGAACTCCTACACTTGGATTTGTGTGGTCCTTCACGAGTAGCCTCTTTGAATAGAAGTAGATATGTATTTGTCATTGTTGATGATTATTCAAGATACACTTGGGTTATATTCTTACAAAATAAGAATGATGCCTTTGAAGAATTTTCAATATTTTGTAAAAAGATACAAAAGATCAAATCCTCTAACATTGTCACTATTTGTAGTGATCATGGGGGAGAATTTGAAAATGAATCTTTCACCAAGTTTTGTAAAGAAAATGGCATTACTCACAATTTCTCTCTTCCTCGTGCTCCTCCTCAGAATAGAGTAGTAGAAAGGAAAAATAGAACTTTACAAGAATGTGCAAGAACACTGCTTTGTGATAGTAATTTACCAAAATATTTTTGGTCAGAAGCTATCGCAACTGCTTGCTACATTATGAATAAAGTTCTTATAAGGCCATTGCTTAATAAAACTTGTTTTGAATTATTCTTTAATCGCATTCCTCGTGTATCATATTTTAAAGTGTTTGGATGTAAATGTTTCATTCTTAATACTAAAGATACACTTGACAAATTTGATTCTAAATCTGATGAAGGTATTTTTGTTGGATACTCAACACGTAGCAAAGCATAAAGAGAATATAACAAAAGAACTTCAATAATTGAAGAGTCACTACATGTCACATTTGATGAGAATCCCTCATCTAATTCTCCCATCATTGATGATGAAGAGAATATATTACCTTTATCTAATTCTTTAGATAATATTAAACTTGATGATATTGATGCTACTAAACCCTCTGTTGAGTCTATTTCAGATAATACAGATCTTCATAAGGCATTTGCACAAGTTCCAAATCATCCATCAGAGTTAATCATTGGAGATATTACAGATGGAGTGAGAACTCGTCGTCAAATAGAACAAATGGCACATTGTGCTTTCCTTTCAATCATTGAACCAAAGAACATCAAAGATGCATGTGAAGACAGTTCATGGATTATTTCTATGCATGAAGAACCCAATCAATTTCAACGGAAGATGTTTGGGAATTAGTTCCCAGACAATCAGATCATTCAATTATTGGTACCAAGTGGGTATTCAAAAATAAATTGGATGAATCTGGTCAGGTAATTAGAAACAAGGCACGATTGGTTGCACAAGATTATAATCAAGAAGAAGGTATTGATTATGATGAAACATATGCACCAGTTGCTCGTCTTGAATTTATTAGGATGCTATTATCATTTGCATGTTTTAAAGATTTTAAGTTATTTCAAATGGATGTCAAAAGTGCTTTTCTAAATTGCTTTCTTAAAGAAGAAGTTTATGTAGAACAACTTCCGGGTTTTATACATGAAATTTAGAAAATCGTGTTTTCAAATTGAAAAAGGCTTTTTATGGTCTCAAACAAGCACCTCGTGCTTGGTATGAAAGACTTAAAAGCTATCTTTTAACTTCAGGGTATTCAATTGGTAAAATAGATTCCACTTTGTTTATTAAAAACATAAAATCTGACATAATCATTATTCAAATATACGTTGATGATATTATTTTTGGTTCCACTAATGAATTTCTTTGTCAAGATTTTTCTAAGATTATGTAGAAAGAATTTGAGATGAGTCACATGGGTGAACTCAACTACTTCCTTGGTCTTCAAATCAAGCAATTGAAGGAAGGAATCTTCATTCACCAAAGCAAGTATTCTAAAAAAACTCATCAAGCGTTTTGGTTTAGAAAGTTCTGCAGAAAAACGTACTCCAATGAGTACATCTACTTCCTTCGACAAAGATTTAAATGGTAAGAGTGTTAATCAACGTATTTACAGAAGTATTATTGACTCCTTACTTTATCTAACTGCCAGTAGACCAGACATCATATGTTCAGTATGTTTATGTGCACGTTTTCAGGCAGATCCTAAGTTTTTGCATTTAACTGCCGTAAAAAAGGATTATTAGATATGTTAAGCATACTTCTGATTTTGGTTTATTTTACCCTAAATCAAGCACATTTGATTTAATATCATATAGTGATGCAGATTTTGCTGGTTGCAAATCAGACCGTAAAAGTACCAGTGGTACATGTCACTTTTTAGGACATGCTTTAGTCCCTTGGTTTAGCAAAAAGCAAAACTCTGTTTCATTATCTACAACCGAGGCAGAATATATTGCCGTCGGTTTAGCATGTGCTCCAATTTTATGGATGAAACAAACTATTTCAGACTATGGTATTGATTGCTCAACATGCCATATTATGTGTGATAATACTAGTGCTATTAATTTATTTAAAAATCATGTGCATCATTCACATACAAAATATATTGATGTACGTCATCATTTTCTAAATGATCATGTTCAGAAAAGAGATATTATTTTTAAATTTATTTCAACTGAACATCAAGTTGCCGATATTTTGACTAAGCCTTTGAAGGATGAATCTTTCATTAAACTTAGAAGAAATCTGGGCATTATTAGTGAATCTGAATTTGATTTATAAGTATGTACATTTATTTTGATTTTTGTGAATTTTTCCATAATTTTTAGTCACTATTTATTTTTAGCTGGCTACAAATTTTCGTAACCTGCTAATTTTAAAATCTCTTCTGTCTTCTCTATTTTGTGACTATCGTTTTAACTTTTACTTATTTTGACCCCCTGTGTTTCGGATTTTTGTCTCTAACACTTCATATATGGTTTTGGCATTGTTTATTTTAAAGAACAAATTTTTTAAAATAAATCACTTACCCATTATCTGTTTTGTTTTCCCCCGTACTTGCTTGCATACGGCTCTCTGTCTCGCAATTTGGTCAATTTTTATTTCTTCATCCTTGGAATTTGTTTCTTCCTATTGCACACGTCTTTATTTATTCTTCCCTTTTATCCTTGGAATTTGGTCAAAGTATCATTGATTGCTCTTTATCTATAGCCCTCTTCTCATGCCAAGTGGCTCTTCTCCATTCGGATTCTACACCAACCGCCCTCTTCTTTTTGGTAATAACAATGGCATTTTATCTTGACATGATTTCTCAATTTACCATATGGACTCTTCCAATTTGCTTCCCTCCACCAAACCTTTCTTATTTCACGTTGGACAGTGCATTGCCACTAATTTTTGTTTTGGAATGAGGATTTATATTTATTTTATTTTTTTCTCACTTGTTGTTTCTTCCTCCAAGCGTTCCTTTTTCTTGGAAATTACCACTTGCATTCAATTTTTTCCTTGGAATGAGGATTCCACTATATTCCAATACCTCTCTCCATTACAACCCTCCACCAACCGTACTTTTTGCCTTGGAATGAGAACACTCCATTAACATTTGGCTTCTTTTTATTTATTTACCTCACCAACCAACCTATCCCATTCATTTCAGCCTTGACCCATTACATCTCTCACCAATTTCCAATGTCTTTGGGACTACAAACTATTTATTATTTTTTATGACACCCTATCTACCGTATTTACTATGTGGTCTTGTTTTTTTTAAATTTTTTTTGTGATGCTTAAAACCAACGGGTACTCTAGAAACCTTTCATTGCGTCTCTTCGTCTCCAAATTCTGTTCGGTTTCTGTATTTTGAATTTTTCAGTTGCTCTAACCCATTCGGTTTTAACAACCTCTTCCACTACTCCTATCATGGCAACTGATCGGTCCATCTTTCTTTCTATTTATTTCTCTCAACTTCTATTCTATTGCTTATTTCATGTTTTACTTTCCTCTTCCTTTCGTTCCCAGTTTCATTTCTCTACTTCAAATGGCCGAACCAAATCCCCCATCCCACGGCGATCGGTTCCGCTCCCAGGCCGCCAAAGATCGCTATCTCTCATTCGAAGCTACGCGTTTCCACCCAGAATGCTATCTCGACTTCAGCACTGTCACGATGATGAATGTGAAGAAGATCCTCGCCGTTGTCGGTCTTCATCAACTCTGGTCCTTAGCCAACAAAGTTCCTTACTATCCCACACTTGTAAGAGAATTTTACGCCAACCTTGAGCCTTCGATTCACCGCGGCCAGAAGCATTTCACTACCATGGTCCGTGGAGTTTCATTTACCGTCACTGGGAATACTATTGCCTCTATTATCAACCAGCCACCCAATTTTGTTGGCCATCTTTCCTTCCCAATGACCGACCCCACTGTTCTAGCAAAATTGGCCCTGAAATACACTCCTCACATGTCCGCCACAAAACTCCATCCAGAGGCTCGGCTTATTCATAAGATCATTATCAATAATCTGATGCCCAAGGCCGGATCTGTCAACTATCTGAATAACTACATAGAACACTGTCTGTATGAAATTTTGGCTGGCTTTCCGATACATTGGGGCCATCTTCTTCATCACACCCTAGCAAAACGAGTTTCCACTCATTTCTACTTACCCTGCCTGATCACTTTGATTCTCCGTGCGTTCGCCGTTCCTACGGACGATGAATATTTGGTCCAGAATGAAGTAAATATTGATGAGTATACAATTCACAGTATGGGAATCCCGGATCCCAACTCTACTTCCTCCACCTCCGAAGACAACGCAGACGATGACGATGCAGATGATAACTCCGCACAGCCTACTGCTCTGACCCCCACACCTCGAGCTCCAATGGCTTTCCTGGGGTGCTATCGTTCAAAATGTGGCAAGAAGTTCCTTGTTTCAAAAGACGGCGTCTCCCCTTCCCGAGAGACCAACGCTGTTCTACTCCTCCTTCTCTCTGAACAAGTATCCGAGGATTTTGCAGGAATCCAAATCCAAATGAGCTCTTATGACGCTACGCTCAAACATCATTCTGAAGTCCTTGATCAGATCCAAACTAATCAAACCCAACTTGTTTCCGCACTTGAGGCCCAATATATCCTTCCTACCCGCCGCACCTGTCCCCGTACATCCTCCCCATGGACTTCCTCTTACCGTCCATGATCCATTAGTCTCTTGTGTGCCCTGTTGTCTCACCTCCCTTCGGTTTCCTTTGGTTGAATTCCTGTTTCGGTTGTCCTTGGTTGTTCCTTCATCCGTGTTTTTCATGTCGCAATTTGATGTTGTTCGGTTGGTTTGCCTAGAAGATTGTTTTTAGTACTTTGACTATGATCGTTGTATGTCCGTATTTTGTATGTTGGTTGTTTTGGCTACTATGGTTTCATGTTGTCATGGTTCTGATGTATGATGGTTGTATGCTGTTCTATAACTTTTTGTACTCTGTTTTTGTTCTGTTATATCATCTATGTACTCCGATGTTTTGTAATATAAGTTCTGTTTTTTTTAATTCAAGTTTATGTACTCTGATTATCACTTGTCTTATTTGTGTATTGTCATATCTTTCCTTCAGTTGATGCTTACATCATTGATTCCACTAAATCTCTGTTTCCATTCCTTATTATCTTATTACTTCCTTCTGTTAGTTATTTTTTTATTTCGAAATTAGCAAGCTACAAAATAACATAGCCTGCCAATTTTCCTTTTCCACTTTTGTGGATGACAAAGGGGGAGAATTATGGCATATATTCAGGGGGAGCAGATATTCAGGGGGAGTAACATCACATTAAAACACGTTAACTCACATATTATATTTAATTGTTTGTCATCGTCAAAAAGGGGGAGAATGTTGGAACTTGATATTTTCCATCCTCTCTTCCATAAGGTTTTGATGTGAAAAATCAATATATGTTATGTTATTAACTCTATATATACAGATGTGCAGATATAAAGCTTATTTCATTCACATTACGCATATGATCAAAGTACAAGGACTCTCTGCAAAAACGGCATTGTTACTCAAAATTACGTTCGAAAAACGTATTTACGGAATGATGTAATTTTTACTTTTTAGATAGCTTCAGGGCCTTGGCTATATTATATCATATATCCCTAATCTCCAAATTACATCATTTCCTAGCCCAATTTATCCCAAGTCAAAATTCCTATTTTTCAGAATTAGTCGACTAGGATGTTTCCTAGTCTACTAAAAACATATATTTTCTTTGACTTTTGACTTGATACTTTCTGACAAGAATCTATCCGTTGTCTAATCTACGTCACCAAATTTTTGTAACCGTTTGTGACCGTTTCAGAATTATCAGGTTACGAATTTTCCTAGAGTGCCAAGTCGATTTTTGGACCGAAATTTTCCAGATCGGTTTCTGACCGTTCTCCAACGTCTCTTACAGTTTCTGAACGTTTTCCAATGATTCTATTGGAACCGTTTCTAAAACCTATAAAAGGAGGGGTACCCCCTCTCTTTTCTTCACACACTTTCATCTTCTTTACTTTAATTTTTCTTAAGCTTTCGGCCATTAATTGTTCTTTTTTTATTTGTAAGAAGAAATCATTAGATTTCTTTCTTCGTTTAAGAACGGAAGAACTTGGATTTCAACACTTTTTGGAAAAGTTGTTCTTTTCTTGTTTGTAAGAAGAAATCATTAGATTTCTCTCTTCGTTTAAGAACGGAAGAACTTCAATTGTGTTTCACCATTACTTATCTTGAAACATTGAAGTTTCTTTTTAAAACACCAATCCTTTGAATACATTCTTGATATTCATACCAAGGCTGTAGGTGTTTTATATTTCATTATTTCTTTTACAGGTTTGAATCTCTATCGAGATTGTACAAAGTTTGGGACACAGGGAGTGTCGCCATTTTTGTAAGTGTGTGCTTGCGGGGCAAGTGATTATAGTGGATTGAAAATCTCAACTGGGAGTAGAGGACTGGAGTAGGATCAAGAGGATCCGAACCATGATAATCTCTGTGTTTGCGATATGTTTAATTTTCTATACTTGTCATTTTATTTCTGTGCCATCTTTGCAAATATTAGTAACGTTTTATTTGCAACAATTTTTTAAATACACTATTTGTTGAGTATTGATTCCCCGGATTTGGTTTTGATGATGAACAAACATAAATATCGTGAACTAACTCTTTGTGAGAGCAGTTATGGAGATCGTCGCCAATAGACTACGTACATCAAAAGCGACGTCTCAAGACTTCTCAAAGCGCGTGATCGTGTGCTTGAAGCTTAGTTGAAGCTCAAGGACCATTATTGAAGTCAAGAGATTCGGATTGAAGCGTTTGAAGACGGTTCGTCAAGTTTTATGTATAGTCTTCTAGCTTCTTTTCGTAGAATGTTAAGCCTTGAGTAGTTCTTACGTTTTAATCTTCATAACGATCATATCTTAGAGCTAGGATCTTCTTAGAAGCCCATACAAACTTTCCCGAAGCTTCACGCTTCATTACGCGGCTTCTTGTGTATCTTAGTTGGTTCAAGAAGAAGAACCAACCGACTAGATGGCAATCTAGTCGGTCGGCAATACTGCTTGAACCGACTAGAATGCCTTGCTCAATTTCAGCTCATTCACTGTTTACAGTTAGTCGGTCCAAGAAGGTTCACCGACCGACTAGTTGTCAAACTAGTCGGTTAGGAATCCTTCTTAGACCGACTAGTTGTGTATACAGTTTCTCAGCCTGAGCTACTGTTTATCATTAGTTGGTCAAAGCACAACCACCGACCGACTAGTTGAGAAATAGTCGGTTGGAATTTGTTCTTAAACTGACTAGTGCTCCTTGAATTCAGCCTATACTATTTCATCTCTTAGTCGGTCAAAGAACACTCACCGACCGATTAGTTGCCAAACTAGTCGGTTGGCAAGTCTTCTTAGACCGACTAGTTCTATATTGTCTGAACTTTCCTTTTTGGTTGTTCTCCAGTTAGTCGGTTCAAGTTGAATCACCGACCGACTAGTTGAGAAACTAGTCGGTCAGTGATCCTTCTTTGACCGATTAGACTGCTTCAGAAATAGATCCGTTGGAGCATTAAATGCACGAATTTCTTCTCTCTCTCCTCTCTATCCTATATAATCTTGAGTTGCTGTTTCATAGCATTCAAGGCTGATATTAATTGAAGTTTAGAGAATCAAAGAGAAGCATTTATTTCTCATTTCCAAGCTCATTCATTTCACTCAAGAATCTCTCCCTCACTCTTATTCCTCAAGAGAGATTCATTGATTGTGAGCCTTCCAACCCCCCCCCCCCCCCCCCCCCCCCCCCCCCCCCCCCCCCCCCCCCCCCCACCCCCCCCCCCCCCCACCCCCCCCCCCCACCCCCCCCCCCCCCCCCCCCCCACCCCACCCCCCCCCCCCCCCCCCCCCCCCCCCCCACCCCCCACCCCCCCCCCCCCCTCCCCCACCCCCACCCCCCCACCCCCCCCCCCCCCCCCCCCCCCCCCCCCCCCCCCCCCCCCCCCCCCCCCCCCCCCCACCCCCCCCCCCCCCCCCCCCCCCCCCCCCCCCCCCCCCCCCCCCCCCCCCCCCCCCCCCCCCCCCCCCCCCCCCCCCCCCCCCCCCCACCCCCCCCCCCCCCCCCCCCCCCCCCCCCCCCCCCCCCCCCCCCCCCCCCCCCCCCCCCCCCCCCCCCCCCCCCCCCCCCCCCCCCCCCACCCCCCCCCCCCCCCCCCCCACCCCCCCCCCCCCCACCCACCCCCCCCCACCCCCCCCCCCCCCCCCCCCCCCCCCCCCCCCCCCCCCCCCCCCCCCCCCCCCCCCCCCCCACCCCCCCCCCCCCCCCCCCCCCCCCCCCCCCCCCCCCCCCCCCCCCCCCCCCCCCCCCCCCCCCCCCCCCCCCCCCCCCCCACCCCCCCCCCCCCCCCCCCCCCCCCACCCCCCCCCCCCCCCCCCCCCCCCCCACCCCCCCCCCCCCCCCCCCCTCCCCCCCCCCCACCCCCCCCCCCCCCCCCCCCCCCCCCCCCCCCCCCCCCCCCCCTTCCAAGCCAAGAGCTTGATTCAAGGTCACCAACTCCTCCCTAGGCTTCCATTGCTGATCAACTTCTTGAAGCTAGGGTTTGGTGCCTTCTTCTCCTCCAAAATCCTCATTGCCCTAAAATTGTAAGTTTACTCAAGCCATAGGATTTTGTTGGTAAGTATTTCTTATTTCATTTACTTTGATATTGAAAGTTTTACTCTCTGTTGTAAGAGTTGTGTGTGATCCCGGTTTGTGGGAGTCACATTTTCATTTGTGTATGATTTGATCTTGTAGATGTTTTTCTACAAGTATTTCATAGTGCAAATTTGAGTTAGAGGTTTCTAACTCAAGTATCCGGAGGGGATCCGGATGTTTGGGACGTAGGATCACCGGGAACAAGTCGGGGAGACTTGGGTGGATCCGAACTCGTTAAATCGATTGTTTGCGATTGTCTTTCTTTGTTGTCTATTTTCATTTCCGCATTGTTGGTTGAGTTTGCAAGATAATTAGGAATAACACTCTTGATTATTCTAAAGTAATATTCACCCCCCCTCTAGTACTTGTGCAGTAGCTGTCAGGGCATTACATTTGGTATCAGAGCCAAGTTCATAGCTATGTCTTCCAACGACAACAAGACCGTTCGTCCACCTTCAGACTATAGCACCTTCAGGAACCGTGAAGGAGCTTCTTCGGTGATGGAAGGACACTCCTCAACTAGGCCTCCCTTCAACGGTACCAATTATGGGTACTGGAAATGCCGAATGGAAATGTTCCTCCGGAGCGCTTTACTTTAGAGAGCCACGTTGACGGAATATGTCGAGCCCACCGAACCAGACTTCACGAAGTGGACTACCGCGGAGGTCGCCGCGGAGGTAAACAATGCCAAGGCAATGAATGCCTTGCAATGTGCTTTGGAGCCTGAAGACTTCAACAAGATATGCACATGTAAGAGTGCATATCAAATCTGGAACTCACTCCTCATCTTGCATGAAGGAACGAGTAGGGTAAGAGACTCCAAACTCGTTGTTGTTAATAAAGATTACGAGTTATTTCATATGCAACAGGGTAAGAAGATGAAGGAGTACTATGCTCGCTTCGTTGACATCACCAACGAGTTGGAGGCTCTTGGAAATACATACACCCAAAAGGAGAAAGTCTCAAAGATCATTGACGGACTTCCTTCTTGTTAGGAAAAGCGTACCTTCGCCATCGAGTAAGGTAACGATATGTGTAAATATATTTTCATTCAACTAATGGGTACCTTGATGTCTTATGAGGTACGCAAGGACAGTAAACTAAAGCTGCAGGACAAGATGAAGTCTTACTTGAAGCAAGACGAGCCAAAGAAAAAGGTGATTGCGTTCAAGGCCGCTCCATCTACATCTACATCTACCGATGATGAAGAATCGGAAGAAGAGTTGGACTTGGAATCCATTGCCCTAATGGCAAAGAAGTTCAACCGATTCTTTCGGAAAGGTAATTTCAAGAACAAATCTAAATTTAGTTCTTCTAATGCCTCCGCTCCTTTGTGTTTCAAATGCAACAAGCCAGGACACATGAAAGCGGATTGTCCTCAAAACAAGCAAAAGGAGAAGCGGAAGGCGCTAAAGTTCGACAAGTCAAAGAAGTACAAGAAAGGGTACAAGAAAGGGCTTGTCGGGACTTTCACCGACTCCGAAGATGACTCCTCAAGTGGAGAGTCGGATGATGAACAAGTAGAGCAAGCACACATGTGCTTCATGGCTAGAGAAGAACATGATCAAGAGTCTTCCTCCGATGAAAGCGAGGATCAGGGCGATGAGGTAACTATGGATGACCTTAGATTAGCTAACGAGCAAATTTGGTCTAAGTATTCTAAATTAGTAAATAGATATACTAAGACTAAAGATGAGCTAGCTAGTCTCCAAACCTCACCTAAGCCTATCGTCATCAACAACGACACCGTTGTTAAATATTTGAGAAATGAGATTGTAGATCTCAAATCTCAACTTGAGCATGTTCATATTGAGGATTCGGAGGAACACAAGATAGCGGATTTGATTTATCAAAACTCAACTTTGAGTATTGAGAATGAGAATCTCAAATCTCGTGTTTATGTGCTCAAATCGCAAGTGTCCGCTTTGGATGCTTCTATGCGTTCTCTCACCGAGAAGTATGAGTGCACATTAGGCCGAATTAATAAATTCAATAAAGGTAAGGACCATTTGGATAAAATCCTAAATGACTTACTTCCGGCCAATCATCACATTGGCTTGGGGTATAAGATGGGAAATTCATCCAAATCGTCTACTACCTTTGTTAAGTCAACTTCCGATGCCTCAACGAGTGGGAGCAAACACTCCATTGGTAGTTCATCTACCAATTGTGCTTCCACTTCGTACACACCCTCGTTTGGAAAGAAACCCAATTTGGGTGGACCTCCAAAGAAGGGTCATGCATTCATGTACACCAATACTATGCCACGTAGGAACACACATCCTACTCCACCGGTTCACAATTATGATGATTTTTATGCTACACGTCCACGAGCACGTGCACACTGTAATGCCCTACAAGCTACTGCACAAGTACTAGAGGGGGGTGAATAGTACTTTAAAAATAACAAGGAGTATAATTCCTAATTATAATGCAAACAACTACCAAATCAATTTGCGGAAGCTTAAATTGAATGAAAACACAAAATTAACAATGCTAACAAGAGATGTTACTGGGTTCGGATCCACCCAAGTCTCTCCGACTTGTTCCCGGTGATCCTACGTCCCAACCACCCGGATCCCCTCCGGATACTTGAGTTAGAAACCCTAACTCAAGATTTCCACTATGAAATACTTGTGAAAATCCTCCACAAGTCAAATCATACAAAATGTAATATGTGACTCCCACAACCCGGGATCACAACCACACTCTCACAACTGAGAGTGAAACTTACAAATCAAATATGAAATGAAATAAGAAAACTTCTTATCGAACAAAATACATATGCCTTGAGTATTGCTTACGAATTAGGGCAAGGATGATTTTGAGGAAGAAGTGGCACCAAACCCTAGCTCCAAGATGTAGATCAGCGATGGAGAGCTTTGGGGATGTTGGTGACCTAGAATCAAGCACTTGGCTTGGAAGGCTTCACACTCAATGAATCTCTCTTTGGAAGTAAGAGTGAGGAGAGATTATTGAATGGAATGAATGAGCTTTGAATGAGCTTGGAATGAATTCTCTTGATCTCTAAACTTGCAATAATATCAGCCTTGGCAGCAATGAATGCAGCCCATCAAGTATATATAGGATAGAGGAGAGAGAGAAAGAAATTCGAGTCATTAAATGCTCCAACGGCTCTTTTCTGAACCCAACTAGTCGGTCAAAGAACAACCACCGACCGACTAGTTCATCAACTAGTCGGTCAGTCAATTAACGTAAACCGACTAATGAGTAAACTGAGAAAAGAACAAAGTACAGACTAAGGAACTAGTCGGTCTAAGAAGAGTAGCTGACCGACTAGTTTCACAACTAGTCGGTCGGTTACTCAACGTGGACCGACTAACAGATAAAACTGAAGTCTGAGAAGAATTAGACTTAGTCGGTCCAAGAACAAATGTTGACCGACTAATTCACCAACTAGTCGGTCACCAAATGAACATAGACCGACTAACAATAAACAGTAAGTATGGTGAAAAATTTGGCATGTACAGTAAACTAAACTAGTCGGTCTAAGAAGGAAAGTTGACCGACTAGTTCATCAACTAGTCGGTCGATCAATGAACACAGACCGACTAATGATAAACAGTAGCTTAGGTTCAAATGTGCATGTTCAGGGAAAGCTCAACTAGTCGGTCACAGAAGCATCACTGACCGACTAGTTCACAAACTAGTCGGTCGGTGAGTCAACTTAGACCGACTAACTGTAAACAGTAAAGAGCTAAGAATTAACTGACTGAAACTAGTCGGTCCAAGAAGCTTGGCTGACCGACTAGATCACCATCTAGTCGGTCAGTTCTTCTTCTTGAACCAACTAACATGCACAAGAAGTCGCGAATCGAAGCGCGATGCTTCGGGAAGGATTGTATGGACTTCTACTAAGATCCTAGAGCTAAGATATGAGCGTTATGAAGAATTAAAACGTAAGACCTACTCAAGGCTTAACATTCTACGAAAGAAGCTTAAAGACTATAAATTAAACTTGACGATACCGTCTTCAATAGCTTCAATCGAATCTTCATGACTTCTAAATAGGTCCATAAGCTTCAACGAAGCTTTAGGCATACGATCACGTGCTTTGAGAAGTCTTGAGACGTCGTAATTGATATTCATGTGAATTTGGCGACGATCTCCATAACTGCGCTCACAAAGTGTTAGTTCATATTATATTTATGTTTGTTCATCATCCAAAACCAAATCCGGGGAGTCCAATATCCAACATTCTCCCCCTTTTTGGTGATGACAAACCAACATAAATAATAATCAAAAATAATAATTCAAATGAAATTTACTTACTCCCCCTGCATTGATGACACGTTAATTCCAATTTAAACAAAAATAATACGCATCAAGAAGACGAGTGAAGTATATTAAATGAGAATCGATTATTGAATTATTGAAATACCAAACGTAGGTTATTGAAATATCGGATTTGAAAATCCATTTATATATCTTAACTCCCCCTGAATCTAACACATCAAGTTAGATTCTTGGAGAAATGCTTTAAATTTTCGTTTGGCACATCGTTATTATTATATCTCTCTCCCTTTGGCATAAGGAAAAAGAGCGGGAGGATAACAACGACAACAACAATGGCCTCAAATTAAAAGGCACGGGAGTCGTAGAATACGACGAAGGTTCAAGTGACACCAAAGAAATATGAATAAAATCAAAGCGTGTCAATGAAACCAAAATCGAAAATCGTAAAACGAAATCATCAAAACTCAAATTAATATTACGGATTGAGTTATGGAATATACTCTCCAATATCAACATTCTTGGTTAATTTAGTGCAAGGAAAACAATTCTATGTTGCCATAGAAGAAATTTCTATTAAACCAAGTGATTGTCGTCGAGCGACAAAATCAGACATCAGAGACATAAAGAATTATAAATTGCACAATAGAATGAGATGTCAACTGCGATGTATATATATATATATATAAATATATAAAGTATGAAGCAGAGTACATCACCGACATACAAAACATCGATCGACTGATCGGTGCACAAAAATACATCATCATATCACAGATATCGGAGTGTCAACAAAAATACATCATCATCAAAAGACATCAAAACACATCATCAAAAATATCAAAAAGACATCAAAATGACCCAAAATACATAGCCACCCACACTATCCTACCCAACATCTCTCACAACAAGATAGATCATCCAATGAGTATCGGGAGAGGCCTCGAAGAAACTCAAGAGGCAGCGGGAGGATCAGAAGCAACTGCAGGCTCAGCAGGAGCAGAGGAGGTGACTGGATCAGCAGGAACGTCCGAAAGATCAGCAGGAGCGACGGCAGAAGTGGCAACCTCTGGAGCAGCAACCGTAGTGGCCTCAGGAGCACCAGTCGGAGTATCCACCACAGGAGTGGCGGCAACATGTGTGCTCTCGGGGGCACCAGCAGACGAAGTAGCAACAGCAGCACCGGAAGAGGAAGCACCAGCAGCAGTACCAGAAGGGCCCTCGGGGGCACGAGTCATAGCACGACAAAGCTCCTCAACATCCTCCTCAGCCAACTCATCCAACTCCTCATCCTCAGACACAGAAGGAGGAAGCTCAACACCCATCAGACGAGCCATACGGCAAACTACCTCCTCGGTACGAGCCAAGCGAGACTCGTGACGACGAAGTAACCGTACGACATCATCCAGGGTGGCAGAGGGAGCAGCAGAGGCACTGGCAGAGGTAGGGGTAGACGCTGAAGGTGTCGTCCTCTGAACGTGACGAAGCGCCGCAAGAGATTTCTTGACGGTCGTCGCGTTCAGGGAAGGACCAAGGGGACGCTCATCGTCACGAGGCAACGTGACATGGAAGTGACGAAACACGAGGGTCAACAAACAAGGAAATGGGATATGAGCCGATTTAGAGGACTTGCGAATACACTCGAAAGAATCAATCTTATCGAGTATAATGCGAGCCCAATTAATCGAGCTCCCCATAAAGATAGCATAGATGAGCTCCAGAAAGGGCTGGGACGGTAAAGATGAGGAGCCGTACTTGGGAAGCAAGCACGACTTCAGAATCATGTTTAGGACCCATGCATTTGGCTTGAAAGATTTAGATGGCACGCCAATCATGGCAGGAGGGATCTGATGGAAAATCTCAGAGAGGACGGTCTGATCTAAGGAAGAAATATCGTCAACAGAGATATCAGAGGGGAGGAGGCCAGACGAAGAGATACCCAAAATCTCTCCTAAGATTTCTGCTGTGAGGACTATAGGAGTCCCCAAAACGGTCGTCTCAACAGAGTGGGTCTCATCGTACTGACCCCGGATCCTATTCACATAGAAAAGCTTTACTAATCTAGGGTAGGGGTGAGGATTCGCCTTCGGGTCATATCGAAGGTAATCGAGGAGACCCGACGACGAGAGAAGATCAGCTAACCCTAGGAAGTCGCTAAACTGGACAAAATGCTCCAGAAGCAGCGGGCAATGTTCGATACGGTTGTATGCCGCGAGACACATAGGGTCATCGCGACACAACGAAATATCGACACCGCCCACCGGCATCGGAGCCTTTCCCTTAGGCTTACGGGTAGACGTACGAGGGTGGGTGCTAGACTCGGTATGGATAGGAGGAGTGGGTTCCCTATGAGTCTCTGTCTCGGGGTTATACTCCGTATCGGAATCGGTAGGAGTATGGAATGAAGAACGAGAGGCAAGATCTTTGGTCTTGGGCTTAGGCTTGGGCTTGGGTTGACCTCTAGGCTAGGCGGTCGTCGTCCTCTTCTTCTTGAGAGGAGGCGAAGACGATGAAGGTTGGGTGGTCTTGGCTCGACGTTTCGGAGGGGTTGGATGCTCGGGATCCGAAGGGTTTTGATCTACGGTCATCGACGAGGGGCTAGATGGAGTGATCGGGATACGTGTTCTTGCCATAGTCGAAGCAAGACACGGCACAAGGAAGATCAAAAGTAAGCCCTAGCCGAAAAAGAATTAAACCCTAGAAACCCTAGAAACCGAACTAACCCTAGCACTAGGAATGGAAAACTAACCCTAGAAGGAGAGGAAATCACCTAGAAGGAGTGGCCGACGGTGGAGATCGACGGAGATGGCCGGAAAACAGCCAGAGATCGATCAGAAGTCGAAGGGGCACGAGAGAGATCGGGGTTTTGAGCTGAGGGAGAAGGGGTTTTGATCCATTAGAATGAAAACAAACCGACTAAACTTGGTTTTAGTCGGTCGAGATCGCAAATGACCAAACAGTCCCTGGCACAACTAGTCGGTCACAGTTCAAGAACTGACCGACTAGATCACGATCTAGTCGGTCGATCAATGAGCTTGAACCGACTAGTTGCAAACAGTGGCTGAATCCAAGATTTACTGACAAGATTTAGTCGGTCTGCGTTCATTTACTGACCGACTAGATCTCAATCTAGTCGGTCACTGAACATGAACCGACTAAAGAGTTAAAATGGAGAGGAAACTCAAAAAGCTTAAGTTAGTCGGTCTAAGTTCTTCTACTAACCGACTAGATGAGCATCTAGTCGGTTGGGGGTTGAACTGAAACCGACTAAAAGAGTCCAAAAAGTGATAATCAAGTTCTCTCCTCAATACGCTTGGACGATATATCGCAAAACTCTCAATAATTATCTAAACTACCCCATTAAACATCGAAATCTTAAATACGACATTCAAAACATGAATTCGAGCAAAAATTCAAAATATCACATAAATTCCCGAAAAATCCAATAAGTCTAGCATGAACGAAATATTTCGAAATATAATAGCATGCAAGATTATTGAATGAAACATGAATCCTATATCTCGGATTCACCCATAATCCCCAATTCTTGACGCAACCGCACAAAGGAGTCCTCCTTTAGGGGTTTCGTGAAAATATCGGCGATTTGCTTTTGAGTTTCAACGTACACTAAAATGATGTCCTTTTTAGCAACATGATCATCTAAAAAGTGGTGTCGGACATCTATGTGTTTCGAACGGGAATGGTGTACCGGGTTCTTGGAAAGACATATTGCACTTTGGTTGTCAACCATGATAGGGCAAGTATCACAGTTTATACCAAAGTCTTTAAGTGTGTGTCTCATCCAAAGAACTTGAGCACACGCGACACCGGCGGCAATATATTCCGCCTCGGTGGTTGAAAGTGATACGGAATTTTGCTTCTTGGAAAACCAAGAGACAAGAGAATTTCCTATAAAATGGCAAGTGTCACTAGTACTTTTCCTGTCGGATTTGCATCCCACATAATCGGCATCACTATATGAGATTAACTCATACGTGCTAGAGTTTGGATAAAGTAATCCAAAATCAAGTGTATAACTTAGATAACGGAAAATACGTTTTACCGCTACTAAGTGAGACTCCTTAGGTTGAGACTGATAACGAGCACATACGCATACGGCAAACATAATATCGGGCCTACTTGTGGTAAGATAAAGCAAACTACCTATCATACCTCGATATAGACGAATGTCTACATCCTTACCGCCCGTATCCTTGTCAAGATGCGTAGTCGTGCTCATTGGAGTCTTTTTCCCGGAAGCACTCTCCATTCCAAATCGCGTTAGCAACTCCACCGTATACTTCGTTTGGTGGATGAAGATTGCATCGTTCATTTGGCGAATTTGGAGACCTAAGAAATATTTGAGCTCACCCATGTGGCTCATCTCAAATTGTTCCTTCATAACATTAGAAAACTCTTCGCAAAGAGCAAAGTTAGTAGCACCGAAAATGATATCATCAATATAAATTTGAACTAAAATTATATCATTATTCGAATGCTTAACAAAAAGTGTAGAATCGGCGTCTCCCATTTTAAAATTCAAATCCAAAAGAAAATTCTTTAGGTGATCATACCAAGCTCGAGGAGCTTGTCTTAAGCCGTAAAGCGCTTTCTTTAGTTTAAAAACATGATTTGGAAATTTTTCATTTATGAAGTCCGGAGGTTGAGAAACGTAAACTTCCTCAACGACATCTCCGTTTAAAAATGCACTTTTAACATCCATTTGAAATAATTTAAAATCATTATGGCATGCAAAAGACAATAATAATCTAATTGATTCTAATCTAGCTACCGGAGCGAAGGATTCTTCGAAATCAATACCTTCCTCTTGCCGATAGCCTTGAGCAACTAACTGAGCTTTGTTCCGGACGACGACTTGGTTTTCGTCAGTTTTGTTCTTGAAGATCCACTTTGTCCCTATGACGGTGTGGTTCTTCGATGGCAATGGAACAAGCTCCCAAACTTCATTCCTCTCGAATTGAATGAGCTCCTCCTCCATGGCTAAGATCCAAGCGCTATCTTCGCATGCTTCATTAACATTCTTTGGCTCTATCGAGGAGGCAAAGGCACAATGAGCGAAGTAGTTCACTTGCGATCTCGTCTTGACACTATCATAGATATTGCCAATGACTTGCTCATGAGGATGGTCACGAACGGTATGAAGCCGTTTGAGTATACCTTGGTCACTAGGAACATTCTCAACAACTTCATTAGTTGGGTTAGTCTCAATAGAATCAATAGAATTATTAGACTTAGAATTATCAAACGAATCACATAAAACATCCATAGAATCATTATCATTTGAAATTCTATTTGGAACAAATCCTTCATTAAAAGAGACATGAAGCGTCTCCTCGATCGTTGAGGTTCGTTTGTTGAATATCCGGTAGGCTTTGCTATGCGAAGAATATCCAACAAAAATCCCCTCATCGGATCTTGGATCGAATTTGTCCAAACTACCATACGTGTTCTTAATAAAACATTTCGAACCAAAAACACGAAAATGTTTAACTTGAGGCAACCTACCAAACAACAATTCATAACAAGTTTGTTTAGTGCCGGGCCTCAAAAGTATTCTATTAAACACATAGCAAGTGGTGTGTACCGCTTCCGCCCAAAATTGATGGCCAAGTTGGCTATCATCAAGCATAGTGCGAGCACACTCCACTAGCGTCCTATTCTTTCTCTCAACTACACCATTTTGAGGAGGTGCACGAGGGAAAGAGAAGGTGTGTGTAATACCAATTTCATCACAAAATGTCTCAAGAGACTCATTCTCAAATTCACCTCCATGATCACTACGAATAGTGACAATGGTGGTTCCTAAGAGATTTTGTACTTTCTTAACAAAAATTGTGAAGTTTTCAAAAGCTTCATTTTTATTACATAATGAAAATACCCATATAAATCTCGAATAATCATCTACGATGACAAGTCCATATCTTGCATTTCCTAAGGAAGCAACTCTAGTTGGCCCAAATAAGTCTAGATGTAATAGCTCTAGTGGCCGTTTAGTAGAAATGCTTTTCTTAGGTTTAAATGAAGATTTAGGAAGCTTGCCACGTTGACAACAATCACAAAAACTTTTCTTTTCAAAAACAAGCTTCGGAAAACCTTTAATGGAATTTAATTTTGAAAGCTTATAAAGTGTTCCAAAGTTCACATGTCCAAAGCGTCGATGCCATAAGTGTTGTTCACTTGTGTTGGCAACGAGACATTGTTCATAAGACTTAGAAAGATCCAAAATATAAATATCTTTATGACGAGTGCCGGAAAATAATACTTTATCATTATCTTTTCTTAAAATATGACACAATCCTTTCGCAAAGCTAACTTTGTAACCTTTGTCACAAAGTTGGCTTATTGAAATAAGATTATGATTTAAGCCATTAACAAGATAAACATCACTAATTAAGGGTTTAGATGGGTTACCCACTTTACCAACACCTATGATGGTTCCGCTCTCGTTGCCTCCAAATACGACGCGGTTTCCATTTGCGATGGGAACCACTCCGGAGAGTAAACTAGCGTCACCCGTCATGTGTTTTGAACACCCGCTATCGAGTATCCAATTTCCCTTGGAGCTAAATTTAAATTTGTTGCTCCCTTTCTTTTTCTTTTCCTTGAGTACCTAAAGATAGAGAATTTCATATCATGGTACCCAAGGTCATTGGGTCCAAAAGATTAGACCTTTGGAAGCCAAGTCCAATTGGACTTAGACTTCCCCACATAATTTCTACTATGCACAACATCCGAAAAATAAGCATTCATATACATTTGTTTTTCATCCATGCTTGTGTCCTTTGGGCTCCAAATTGTGAAAATCTTGGGAGCCCTCATCCTATTGGGTGCATGCATGCGACGTTGATTTCTACGTGATGCATGTTGTGGATAGGCATAAGGGACATGATGGAATGGTGCACGACGAGAATTATTCATATGATGTTGTGGGTGAACATATGCATGTGTGGGAACACGTGCGTGAGGGTGTCTCACATGGTGTGCACGTGCCCGAGAATGTGTTGCATAAAAATTATCATATGTGTGAGCCGGTGGAGTAGGACGTGTGTTCCTACGTGGCATGATCTTGGTGTACATATAAGCATGCCCCTTCTTTGGAGGTCCACCCAAAGTGGGTTTCTTTCCGAAAGAGGGTGTGGACGAGGTGGAAGCACCATTGGTAGTGGAACTACCAATAGAGTGTTTGCTACCACTCGTAGAGTCACCGGAAGTTGGCCTAACAAAAGTAGTGGCCGATTTGGATGGACATCCCATCGTATACCACAAACCAATGTGGTGATTGGCCGGAAGTAAGTCACTTAGGATTTTATCCAAATGGTCCTTACCCTTATTGAATCTATTAATTCGGCCTAATGTGTTCTCATATTTCTCTTTGAGAGAACGCATAGAAGTATCCAAGTTGGATACTTGCGATGTGAGCACATAAACACGAGATTTAAGATTCTCGTTCTCAATACTCAAAGTCGAGTTTTGAGAAGTTAAATCCGCTATCTTATGTTCTTCCGGATCATCAATGCTAACATGTTCAAGTTTAGATTTGAGATTAACAATCTCATTTCTTAACTCTTCAACAACGGTGTCGTTGTTGGTGATGATAGTCTTAGGCGAGGTTTGAATGCTAGCTAGGTCATCTTTTACTCTAGTATATCTATTTACTAATTTAGTGTATTTAGACCATAATTGAGAGTTAGCATTCCTAAGATCATCCATAGTAACCTCCTCGTTGCCTTCGTCATCACTATCATCGGAAGAGGAGGATCCTTGTTCATGCTCCTCTCTTGCCATGAAGCACATGTGTGCTTGCTCCACTTGCTCATCGTCCGACTCTCCGCTTGAAGAATCCTCGGAGTCGGTGAATGTTGCTCCGACAAGTCCCTTCTTGTTTCCTTTCTTGTACTTCTTGGACTTATCGAATTTAGGCGCCTTCCACTTCTCCTTTTGCTTGTTGAGAGGACACTCCGCTTTCATGTGTCCTGGCTTATTGCACTTGAAACACAAAGGAGAGGAAGAAGCGTTAGAAGAACCAAATTTAGATTTGTTCTTATAGTTACCTTTTCGGAAGAAACGGTTGAACTTCTTGGCCATGAGAGCCATGGACTCTAAGTCCAACTCGTTTTCCGAGTCTTCATCATCGGTTGATGTGGATGTGGATGGAGCGGCCTTGAAAACAATAGCCTTCTTCTTTGGCTCGTCTTGCTTTAGATAGGACTTCATCTTTTCCTGCAATTTGAGCTTGCTATCCTTGTGTACCTCGTATGACATTAAAGTACCCATTAGTTGAACTACGGTGTACTTATTCATGTCATTACCTTCCTCGATGGCGAAGGTACGCTTTTCCCAAGAAGAAGGAAGTCCTTCGATAAGCTTCGAACACTTCTCCTTTTGGGTGTAGGATTTGCCGAGAGCCTCCAACTCGTTTATGATGTCGACGAAGCGAGCGTAATACTCCTTCATCTTCTCGCCCTGTTGCATATGAAACATTTTGTAATCTTTGTTTACAACTACGAGTTTAGAGTCTCTTACCCTACTCGTCCCTTCATGTAGAATGAGGAGGGAGTTCCAAATTTGATATGCACTCTTACATGTGCATATCTTATTGAAGTCCTCTGGCTCCAACGTGCATTGCAAGGCGTTCATTGCCTTGGCATTGCTTACCTCCGCGGCGACCTCCGCGGTTGTCCATTTCTCGAAGTCTTCTTCTTCGGGCTCGATGTATTCCTTCATTGTGGTCCTCCATAGAGATGCACTCCAGAGGAAAGTTTCCATCCGGCATTTCCAGTACCCGTAGTTGGTACCGTTGAAGAATGGAGGCCTCGTAGAGGAATGTCCTTCCATCACTGAAGACGCTCCTTCACGGTTCCTGAAGGTGCCATAGTCGGAAGGTGGACGCACGGTCTTGTTGTCGTTGGCAGACATAGCTAAGTATCTGGCTCTGATACCAAATGTAATGCCCTACAAGCTACTGCACAAGTACTAGAGGAGGGTGAATAGTACTTTAAAAATAACAAGGAGTATAATTCCTAATTATAATGCAAACAACTACCAAATCAATTTGCGGAAGCTTAAATTGAATGACAACACAAAATTAACAATGCTAACAAGAGATGTTACTGGGTTCGGATCCACCCAAGTCTCTCCGACTTGTTCCCGGTGATCCTACGTCCCAACCACCCGGATCCCCTCCGGATACTTGAGTTAGAAACCCTAACTCAAGATTTCCACTATGAAATACTTGTGAAAATCCTCCACAAGTCAAATCATACAAAATGTAATATGTGACTCCCACAACCCAGGATCACAACCACACTCTCACAACCGAGAGTGAAACTTACAAATCAAATATGAAATGAAATAAGAAAACTTCTTACCGAACAAAATACATATGCCTTGAGTATTGCTTACGAATTAGGGCAAGGATGATTTTGAGGAAGAAGTGGCACCAAACCCTAGCTCCAAGATGTAGATCAGCGATGGAGAGCTTTGGGGATGTTGGTGACCTAGAATCAAGCACTTGGCTTGGAAGGCTTCACACTCAATGAATCTCTCTTTGGAAGTAAGAGTGAGGAGAGATTATTGAATGGAATGAATGAGCTTTGAATGAGCTTGGAATGAATTCTCTTGATCTCTAAACTTGCAATAATATCAGCCTTGGCAGCAATGAATGCAGCCCATCAAGTATATATAGGATAGAGGAGAGAGAGAAAGAAATTCGAGTCATTAAATGCTCCAACGGCTCTTTTCTGAACCCAACTAGTCGGTCAAAGAACAACCACCGACCGACTAGTTCATCAACTAGTCGGTCAGTCAATTAACGTAAACCGACTAATGAGTAAACTGAGAAAAGAACAAAGTACAGACTAAGGAACTAGTCGGTCTAAGAAGAGTAGCTGACCGACTAGTTTCACAACTAGTCGGTCGGTTACTCAACGTGGACCGACTAACAGATAAAACTGAAGTCTGAGAAGAATTAGACTTAGTCGGTCCAAGAACAAATGTTGACCGACTAATTCACCAACTAGTCGGTCACCAAATGAACATAGACTGACTAACAATAAACAGTAAGTATGGTGAAAAATTTGGCATGTACAGTAAACTAAACTAGTCGGTCTAAGAAGGAAAGTTGACCGACTAGTTCATCAACTAGTCGGTCGATCAATGAACACAGACCGACTAATGATAAACAGTAGCTTAGGTTCAAATGTGCATGTTCAGGGAAAGCTCAACTAGTCGGTCACAGAAGCATCACTGACCGACTAGTTCACAAACTAGTCGGTCGGTGAGTCAACTTAGACCGACTAACTGTAAACAGTAAAGAGCTAAGAATTAACTGACTGAAACTAGTCGGTCCAAGAAGCCTGGCTGACCGACTAGATCACCATCTAGTCGGTCAGTTCTTCTTCTTGAACCAACTAACATGCACAAGAAGTCGCGAATCGAAGCGCGATGCTTCGGGAAGGATTGTATGGACTTCTACTAAGATCCTAGAGCTAAGATATGAGCGTTATGAAGAATTAAAACGTAAGACCTACTCAAGGCTTAACATTCTACGAAAGAAGCTTAAAGACTATAAATTAAACTTGACGATACCGTCTTCAATAGCTTCAATCGAATCTTCATGACTTCTAAATAGGTCCATAAGCTTCAACGAAGCTTTAGGCATACGATCACGTGCTTTGAGAAGTCTTGAGACGTCGTAATTGATATTCATGTGAATTTGGCGACGATCTCCATAACTGCGCTCACAAAGTGTTAGTTCATATTATATTTATGTTTGTTCATCATCCAAAACCAAATCCGGGGAGTCCAATATCCAACATTCTCCCCCTTTTTGGTGATGACAATATGAGATTAACTCATACGTGCTAGAGTTTGGAGTCCAAAGTGTTAGTACTTTTCCTGTCGGATTTGCATCCCACATAATCGGCATCACTATATGAGATTAACTCATACGTGCTAGAGTTTGGATAAAGTAATCCAAAATCAAGTGTATAACTTAGATAACGGAAAATACGTTTTACCGCTACTAAGTGAGACTCCTTAGGTTGAGACTGATAACGAGCACATACGCATACGGCAAACATAATATCGGGCCTACTTGTGGTAAGATAAAGCAAACTACCTATCATACCTCGATATAGACGAATGTCTACATCCTTACCGCCCGTATCCTTGTCAAGATGCGTAGTCGTGCTCATTGGAGTCTTTTTCCCGGAAGCACTCTCCATTCCAAATCGCGTTAGCAACTCCACCGTATACTTCGTTTGGTGGATGAAGATTGCATCGTTCATTTGGCGAATTTGGAGACCTAAGAAATATTTGAGCTCACCCATGTGGCTCATCTCAAATTGTTCCTTCATAACATTAGAAAACTCTTCGCAAAGAGCAAAGTTAGTAGCACCGAAAATGATATCATCAATATAAATTTGAACTAAAATTATATCATTATTCGAATGCTTAACAAAAAGTGTAGAATCGGCGTCTCCCATTTTAAAATTCAAATCCAAAAGAAAATTCTTTAGGTGATCATACCAAGCTCGAGGAGCTTGTCTTAAGCCGTAAAGCGCTTTCTTTAGTTTAAAAACATGATTTGGAAATTTTTCATTTATGAAGTCCGGAGGTTGAGAAACGTAAACTTCCTCAACGACATCTCCGTTTAAAAATGCACTTTTAACATCCATTTGAAATAATTTAAAATCATTATGGCATGCAAAAGACAATAATAATCTAATTGATTCTAATCTAGCTACCGGAGCGAAGGATTCTTCGAAATCAATACCTTCCTCTTGCCGATAGCCTTGAGCAACTAACCGAGCTTTGTTCCGGACGACGACTTGGTTTTCGTCAGTTTTGTTCTTGAAGATCCACTTTGTCCCTATGACGGTGTGGTTCTTCGATGGCAATGGAACAAGCTCCCAAACTTCATTCCTCTCGAATTGAATGAGCTCCTCCTCCATGGCTAAGATCCAAGCGCTATCTTCGCATGCTTCATTAACATTCTTTGGCTCTATCGAGGAGGCAAAGGCACAATGAGCGAAGTAGTTCACTTGCGATCTCGTCTTGACACTATCATAGATATTGCCAATGACTTGCTCATGAGGATGGTCACGAACGGTATGAAGCCGTTTGAGTATACCTTGGTCACTAGGAACATTCTCAACAACTTCATTAGTTGGGTTAGTCTCAATAGAATCAATAGAATTATTAGACTTAGAATTATCAAACGAATCACATAAAACATCCATAGAATCATTATCATTTGAAATTCTATTTGGAACAAATCCTTCATTAAAAGAGACATGAAGCGTCTCCTCGATCGTTGAGGTTCGTTTGTTGAATATCCGGTAGGCTTTGCTATGCGAAGAATATCCAACAAAAATCCCCTCATCGGATCTTGGATCGAATTTGTCCAAACTACCATACGTGTTCTTAATAAAACATTTCGAACCAAAAACACGAAAATGTTTAACTTGAGGCAACCTACCAAACAACAATTCATAACAAGTTTGTTTAGTGCCGGGCCTCAAAAGTATTCTATTAAACACATAGCAAGTGGTGTGTACCGCTTCCGCCCAAAATTGATGGCCAAGTTGGCTATCATCAAGCATAGTGCGAGCACACTCCACTAGCGTCCTATTCTTTCTCTCAACTACACCATTTTGAGGAGGTGCACGAGGGAAAGAGAAGGTGTGTGTAATACCAATTTCATCACAAAATGTCTCAAGAGACTCATTCTCAAATTCACCTCCATGATCACTACGAATAGTGACAATGGTGGTTCCTAAGAGATTTTGTACTTTCTTAACAAAAATTGTGAAGTTTTCAAAAGCTTCATTTTTATTACATAATGAAAATACCCATATAAATCTCGAATAATCATCTACGATGACAAGTCCATATCTTGCATTTCCTAAGGAAGCAACTCTAGTTGGCCCAAATAAGTCTAGATGTAATAGCTCTAGTGGCCGTTTAGTAGAAATGCTTTTCTTAGGTTTAAATGAAGATTTAGGAAGCTTGCCACGTTGACAACAATCACAAAAACTTTTCTTTTCAAAAACAAGCTTCGGAAAACCTTTAATGGAATTTAATTTTGAAAGCTTATAAAGTGTTCCAAAGTTCACATGTCCAAAGCGTCGATGCCATAAGTGTTGTTCACTTGTGTTGGCAACGAGACATTGTTCATAAGACTTAGAAAGATCCAAAATATAAATATCTTTATGACGAGTGCCGGAAAATAATACTTTATCATTATCTTTTCTTAAAATATGACACAATCCTTTCGCAAAGCTAACTTTGTAACCTTTGTCACAAAGTTGGCTTATTGAAATAAGATTATGATTTAAGCCATTAACAAGATAAACATCACTAATTAAGGGTTTAGATGGGTTACCCACTTTACCAACACCTATGATGGTTCCGCTCTCGTTGCCTCCAAATACGACGCGGTTTCCATTTGCGATGGGAACCACTCCGGAGAGTAAACTAGCGTCACCCGTCATGTGTTTTGAACACCCGCTATCGAGTATCCAATTTCCCTTGGAGCTAAATTTAAATTTGTTGCTCCCTTTCTTTTTCTTTTCCTTGAGTACCTAAAGATAGAGAATTTCATATCATGGTACCCAAGGTCATTGGGTCCAAAAGATTAGACCTTTGGAAGCCAAGTCCAATTGGACTTAGACTTCCCCACATAATTTCTACTATGCACAACATCCGAAAAATAAGCATTCATATACATTTGTTTTTCATCCATGCTTGTGTCCTTTGGGCTCCAAATTGTGAAAATCTTGGGAGCCCTCATCCTATTGGGTGCATGCATGCGACGTTGATTTCTACGTGATGCATGTTGTGGATAGGCATAAGGGACATGATGGAATGGTGCACGACGAGAATTATTCATATGATGTTGTGGGTGAACATATGCATGTGTGGGAACACATGCGTGAGGGTGTCTCACATGGTGTGCACGTGCCCGAGAATGTGTTGCATAAAAATTATCATATGTGTGAGCCGGTGGAGTAGGACGTGTGTTCCTACGTGGCATGATCTTGGTGTACATATAAGCATGCCCCTTCTTTGGAGGTCCACCCAAAGTGGGTTTCTTTCCGAAAGAGGGTGTGGACGAGGTGGAAGCACCATTGGTAGTGGAACTACCAATAGAGTGTTTGCTACCACTCGTAGAGTCACCGGAAGTTGGCCTAACAAAAGTAGTGGCCGATTTGGATGGACATCCCATCGTATACCACAAACCAATGTGGTGATTGGCCGGAAGTAAGTCACTTAGGATTTTATCCAAATGGTCCTTACCCTTATTGAATCTATTAATTCGGCCTAATGTGTTCTCATATTTCTCTTTGAGAGAACGCATAGAAGTATCCAAGTTGGATACTTGCGATGTGAGCACATAAACACGAGATTTAAGATTCTCGTTCTCAATACTCAAAGTCGAGTTTTGAGAAGTTAAATCCGCTATCTTATGTTCTTCCGGATCATCAATGCTAACATGTTCAAGTTTAGATTTGAGATTAACAATCTCATTTCTTAACTCTTCAACAACGGTGTCGTTGTTGGTGATGATAGTCTTAGGCGAGGTTTGAATGCTAGCTAGGTCATCTTTTACTCTAGTATATCTATTTACTAATTTAGTGTATTTAGACCATAATTGAGAGTTAGCATTCCTAAGATCATCCATAGTAACCTCCTCGTTGCCTTCGTCATCACTATCATCGGAAGAGGAGGATCCTTGTTCATGCTCCTCTCTTGCCATGAAGCACATGTGTGCTTGCTCCACTTGCTCATCGTCCGACTCTCCGCTTGAAGAATCCTCGGAGTCGGTGAATGTTGCTCCGACAAGTCCCTTCTTGTTTCCTTTCTTGTACTTCTTGGACTTATCGAATTTAGGCGCCTTCCACTTCTCCTTTTGCTTGTTGAGAGGACACTCCGCTTTCATGTGTCCTGGCTTATTGCACTTGAAACACAAAGGAGAGGAAGAAGCGTTAGAAGAACCAAATTTAGATTTGTTCTTATAGTTACCTTTTCGGAAGAAACGGTTGAACTTCTTGGCCATGAGAGCCATGGACTCTAAGTCCAACTCATTTTCCGAGTCTTCATCATCGGTTGATGTGGATGTGGATGGAGCGGCCTTGAAAACAATAGCCTTCTTCTTTGGCTCGTCTTGCTTTAGATAGGACTTCATCTTTTCCTGCAATTTGAGCTTGCTATCCTTGTGTACCTCGTATGACATTAAAGTACCCATTAGTTGAACTACGGTGTACTTATTCATGTCATTACCTTCCTCGATGGCGAAGGTACGCTTTTCCCAAGAAGAAGGAAGTCCTTCGATAAGCTTCGAACACTTCTCCTTTTGGGTGTAGGATTTGCCGAGAGCCTCCAACTCGTTTATGATGTCGACGAAGCGAGCGTAATACTCCTTCATCTTCTCGCCCTGTTGCATATGAAACATTTTGTAATCTTTGTTTACAACTACGAGTTTAGAGTCTCTTACCCTACTCGTCCCTTCATGTAGAATGAGGAGGGAGTTCCAAATTTGATATGCACTCTTACATGTGCATATCTTATTGAAGTCCTCTGGCTCCAACGTGCATTGCAAGGCGTTCATTGCCTTGGCATTGCTTACCTCCGCGGCGACCTCCGCGGTTGTCCATTTCTCGAAGTCTTCTTCTTCGGGCTCGATGTATTCCTTCATTGTGGTCCTCCATAGAGATGCACTCCAGAGGAAAGTTTCCATCCGGCATTTCCAGTACCCGTAGTTGGTACCGTTGAAGAATGGAGGCCTCGTAGAGGAATGTCCTTCCATCACTGAAGACGCTCCTTCACGGTTCCTGAAGGTGCCATAGTCGGAAGGTGGACGCACGGTCTTGTTGTCGTTGGCAGACATAGCTAAGTATCTGGCTCTGATACCAAATGTAATGCCCTACAAGCTACTGCACAAGTACTAGAGGAGGGTGAATAGTACTTTAAAAATAACAAGGAGTATAATTCCTAATTATAATGCAAACAACTACCAAATCAATTTGCGGAAGCTTAAATTGAATGACAACACAAAATTAACAATGCTAACAAGAGATGTTACTGGGTTCGGATCCACCCAAGTCTCTCCGACTTGTTCCCGGTGATCCTACGTCCCAACCACCCGGATCCCCTCCGGATACTTGAGTTAGAAACCCTAACTCAAGATTTCCACTATGAAATACTTGTGAAAATCCTCCACAAGTCAAATCATACAAAATGTAATATGTGACTCCCACAACCCAGGATCACAACCACACTCTCACAACCGAGAGTGAAACTTACAAATCAAATATGAAATGAAATAAGAAAACTTCTTACCGAACAAAATACATATGCCTTGAGTATTGCTTACGAATTAGGGCAAGGATGATTTTGAGGAAGAAGTGGCACCAAACCCTAGCTCCAAGATGTAGATCAGCGATGGAGAGCTTTGGGGATGTTGGTGACCTAGAATCAAGCACTTGGCTTGGAAGGCTTCACACTCAATGAATCTCTCTTTGGAAGTAAGAGTGAGGAGAGATTATTGAATGGAATGAATGAGCTTTGAATGAGCTTGGAATGAATTCTCTTGATCTCTAAACTTGCAATAATATCAGCCTTGGCAGCAATGAATGCAGCCCATCAAGTATATATAGGATAGAGGAGAGAGAGAAAGAAATTCGAGTCATTAAATGCTCCAACGGCTCTTTTCTGAACCCAACTAGTCGGTCAAAGAACAACCACCGACCGACTAGTTCATCAACTAGTCGGTCGGTCAATTAACGTAAACCGACTAATGAGTAAACTGAGAAAAGAACAAAGTACAGACTAAGGAACTAGTCGGTCTAAGAAGAGTAGCTGACCGACTAGTTTCACAACTAGTCGGTCGGTTACTCAACGTGGACCGACTAACAGATAAAACTGAAGTCTGAGAAGAATTAGACTTAGTCGGTCCAAGAACAAATGTTGACCGACTAATTCACCAACTAGTCGGTCACCAAATGAACATAGACTGACTAACAATAAACAGTAAGTATGGTGAAAAATTTGGCATGTACAGTAAACTAAACTAGTCGGTCTAAGAAGGAAAGTTGACCGACTAGTTCATCAACTAGTCGGTCGATCAATGAACACAGACCGACTAATGATAAACAGTAGCTTAGGTTCAAATGTGCATGTTCAGGGAAAGCTCAACTAGTCGGTCACAGAAGCATCACTGACCGACTAGTTCACAAACTAGTCGGTCGGTGAGTCAACTTAGACCGACTAACTGTAAACAGTAAAGAGCTAAGAATTAACTGACTGAAACTAGTCGGTCCAAGAAGCTTGGCTGACCGACTAGATCACCATCTAGTCGGTCAGTTCTTCTTCTTGAACCAACTAACATGCACAAGAAGTCGCGAATCGAAGCGCGATGCTTCGGGAAGGATTGTATGGACTTCTACTAAGATCCTAGAGCTAAGATATGAGCGTTATGAAGAATTAAAACGTAAGACCTACTCAAGGCTTAACATTCTACGAAAGAAGCTTAAAGACTATAAATTAAACTTGACGATACCGTCTTCAATAGCTTCAATCGAATCTTCATGACTTCTAAATAGGTCCATAAGCTTCAACGAAGCTTTAGGCATACGATCACGTGCTTTGAGAAGTCTTGAAACGTCGTAATTGATATTCATGTGAATTTGGCGACGATCTCCATAACTGCGCTCACAAAGTGTTAGTTCATATTATATTTATGTTTGTTCATCATCCAAAACCAAATCCGGGGAGTCCAATATCCAACATTCTCCCCCTTTTTGGTGATGACAATATGAGATTAACTCATACGTGCTAGAGTTTGGAGTCCAAAGTGTTAGTACTTTTCCTGTCGGATTTGCATCCCACATAATCGGCATCACTATATGAGATTAACTCATACGTGCTAGAGTTTGGATAAAGTAATCCAAAATCAAGTGTATAACTTAGATAACGGAAAATACGTTTTACCGCTACTAAGTGAGACTCCTTAGGTTGAGACTGATAACGAGCACATACGCATACGGCAAACATAATATCGGGCCTACTTGTGGTAAGATAAAGCAAACTACCTATCATACCTCGATATAGACGAATGTCTACATCCTTACCGCCCGTATCCTTGTCAAGATGCGTAGTCGTGCTCATTGGAGTCTTTTTCCCGGAAGCACTCTCCATTCCAAATCGCGTTAGCAACTCCACCGTATACTTCGTTTGGTGGATGAAGATTGCATCGTTCATTTGGCGAATTTGGAGACCTAAGAAATATTTGAGCTCACCCATGTGGCTCATCTCAAATTGTTCCTTCATAACATTAGAAAACTCTTCGCAAAGAGCAAAGTTAGTAGCACCGAAAATGATATCATCAATATAAATTTGAACTAAAATTATATCATTATCCGAATGCTTAACAAAAAGTGTAGAATCGGCGTCTCCCATTTTAAAATTCAAATCCAAAAGAAAATTCTTTAGGTGATCATACCAAGCTCGAGGAGCTTGTCTTAAGCCGTAAAGCGCTTTCTTTAGTTTAAAAACATGATTTGGAAATTTTTCATTTATGAAGTCCGGAGGTTGAGAAACGTAAACTTCCTCAACGACATCTCCGTTTAAAAATGCACTTTTAACATCCATTTGAAATAATTTAAAATCATTATGGCATGCAAAAGACAATAATAATCTAATTGATTCTAATCTAGCTACCGGAGCGAAGGATTCTTCGAAATCAATACCTTCCTCTTGCCGATAGCCTTGAGCAACTAACCGAGCTTTGTTCCGGACGACGACTTGGTTTTCGTCAGTTTTGTTCTTGAAGATCCACTTTGTCCCTATGACGGTGTGGTTCTTCGATGGCAATGGAACAAGCTCCCAAACTTCATTCCTCTCGAATTGAATGAGCTCCTCCTCCATGGCTAAGATCCAAGCGCTATCTTCGCATGCTTCATTAACATTCTTTGGCTCTATCGAGGAGGCAAAGGCACAATGAGCGAAGTAGTTCACTTGCGATCTCGTCTTGACACTATCATAGATATTGCCAATGACTTGCTCATGAGGATGGTCACGAACGGTATGAAGCCGTTTGAGTATACCTTGGTCACTAGGAACATTCTCAACAACTTCATTAGTTGGGTTAGTCTCAATAGAATCAATAGAATTATTAGACTTAGAATTATCAAACGAATCACATAAAACATCCATAGAATCATTATCATTTGAAATTCTATTTGGAACAAATCCTTCATTAAAAGAGACATGAAGCGTCTCCTCGATCGTTGAGGTTCGTTTGTTGAATATCCGGTAGGCTTTGCTATGCGAAGAATATCCAACAAAAATCCCCTCATCGGATCTTGGATCGAATTTGTCCAAACTACCATACGTGTTCTTAATAAAACATTTCGAACCAAAAACACGAAAATGTTTAACTTGAGGCAACCTACCAAACAACAATTCATAACAAGTTTGTTTAGTGCCGGGCCTCAAAAGTATTCTATTAAACACATAGCAAGTGGTGTGTACCGCTTCCGCCCAAAATTGATGGCCAAGTTGGCTATCATCAAGCATAGTGCGAGCACACTCCACTAGCGTCCTATTCTTTCTCTCAACTACACCATTTTGAGGAGGTGCACGAGGGAAAGAGAAGGTGTGTGTAATACCAATTTCATCACAAAATGTCTCAAGAGACTCATTCTCAAATTCACCTCCATGATCACTACGAATAGTGACAATGGTGGTTCCTAAGAGATTTTGTACTTTCTTAACAAAAATTGTGAAGTTTTCAAAAGCTTCATTTTTATTACATAATGAAAATACCCATATAAATCTCGAATAATCATCTACGATGACAAGTCCATATCTTGCATTTCCTAAGGAAGCAACTCTAGTTGGCCCAAATAAGTCTAGATGTAATAGCTCTAGTGGCCGTTTAGTAGAAATGCTTTTCTTAGGTTTAAATGAAGATTTAGGAAGCTTGCCACGTTGACAACAATCACAAAAACTTTTCTTTTCAAAAACAAGCTTCGGAAAACCTTTAATGGAATTTAATTTTGAAAGCTTATAAAGTGTTCCAAAGTTCACATGTCCAAAGCGTCGATGCCATAAGTGTTGTTCACTTGTGTTGGCAACGAGACATTGTTCATAAGACTTAGAAAGATCCAAAATATAAATATCTTTATGACGAGTGCCGGAAAATAATACTTTATCATTATCTTTTCTTAAAATATGACACAATCCTTTCGCAAAGCTAACTTTGTAACCTTTGTCACAAAGTTGGCTTATTGAAATAAGATTATGATTTAAGCCATTAACAAGATAAACATCACTAATTAAGGGTTTAGATGGGTTACCCACTTTACCAACACCTATGATGGTTCCGCTCTCGTTGCCTCCAAATACGACGCGGTTTCCATTTGCGATGGGAACCACTCCGGAGAGTAAACTAGCGTCACCCGTCATGTGTTTTGAACACCCGCTATCGAGTATCCAATTTCCCTTGGAGCTAAATTTAAATTTGTTGCTCCCTTTCTTTTTCTTTTCCTTGAGTACCTAAAGATAGAGAATTTCATATCATGGTACCCAAGGTCATTGGGTCCAAAAGATTAGACCTTTGGAAGCCAAGTCCAATTGGACTTAGACTTCCCCACATAATTTCTACTATGCACAACATCCGAAAAATAAGCATTCATATACATTTGTTTTTCATCCATGCTTGTGTCCTTTGGGCTCCAAATTGTGAAAATCTTGGGAGCCCTCATCCTATTGGGTGCATGCATGCGACGTTGATTTCTACGTGATGCATGTTGTGGATAGGCATAAGGGACATGATGGAATGGTGCACGACGAGAATTATTCATATGATGTTGTGGGTGAACATATGCATGTGGGAACACGTGCGTGAGGGTGTCTCACATGGTGTGCACGTGCCCGAGAATGTGTTGCATAAAAATTATCATATGTGTGAGCCGGTGGAGTAGGACGTGTGTTCCTACGTGGCATGATCTTGGTGTACATATAAGCATGCCCCTTCTTTGGAGGTCCACCCAAAGTGGGTTTCTTTCCGAAAGAGGGTGTGGACGAGGTGGAAGCACCATTGGTAGTGGAACTACCAATAGAGTGTTTGCTACCACTCGTAGAGTCACCGGAAGTTGGCCTAACAAAAGTAGTGGCCGATTTGGATGGACATCCCATCGTATACCACAAACCAATGTGGTGATTGGCCGGAAGTAAGTCACTTAGGATTTTATCCAAATGGTCCTTACCCTTATTGAATCTATTAATTCGGCCTAATGTGTTCTCATATTTCTCTTTGAGAGAACGCATAGAAGTATCCAAGTTGGATACTTGCGATGTGAGCACATAAACACGAGATTTAAGATTCTCGTTCTCAATACTCAAAGTCGAGTTTTGAGAAGTTAAATCCGCTATCTTATGTTCTTCCGGATCATCAATGCTAACATGTTCAAGTTTAGATTTGAGATTAACAATCTCATTTCTTAACTCTTCAACAACGGTGTCGTTGTTGGTGATGATAGTCTTAGGCGAGGTTTGAATGCTAGCTAGGTCATCTTTTACTCTAGTATATCTATTTACTAATTTAGTGTATTTAGACCATAATTGAGAGTTAGCATTCCTAAGATCATCCATAGTAACCTCCTCGTTGCCTTCGTCATCACTATCATCGGAAGAGGAGGATCCTTGTTCATGCTCCTCTCTTGCCATGAAGCACATGTGTGCTTGCTCCACTTGCTCATCGTCCGACTCTCCGCTTGAAGAATCCTCGGAGTCGGTGAATGTTGCTCCGACAAGTCCCTTCTTGTTTCCTTTCTTGTACTTCTTGGACTTATCGAATTTAGGCGCCTTCCACTTCTCCTTTTGCTTGTTGAGAGGACACTCCGCTTTCATGTGTCCTGGCTTATTGCACTTGAAACACAAAGGAGAGGAAGAAGCGTTAGAAGAACCAAATTTAGATTTGTTCTTATAGTTACCTTTTCGGAAGAAACGGTTGAACTTCTTGGCCATGAGAGCCATGGACTCTAAGTCCAACTCATTTTCCGAGTCTTCATCATCGGTTGATGTGGATGTGGATGGAGCGGCCTTGAAAACAATAGCCTTCTTCTTTGGCTCGTCTTGCTTTAGATAGGACTTCATCTTTTCCTGCAATTTGAGCTTGCTATCCTTGTGTACCTCGTATGACATTAAAGTACCCATTAGTTGAACTACGGTGTACTTATTCATGTCATTACCTTCCTCGATGGCGAAGGTACGCTTTTCCCAAGAAGAAGGAAGTCCTTCGATAAGCTTCGAACACTTCTCCTTTTGGGTGTAGGATTTGCCGAGAGCCTCCAACTCGTTTATGATGTCGACGAAGCGAGCGTAATACTCCTTCATCTTCTCGCCCTGTTGCATATGAAACATTTTGTAATCTTTGTTTACAACTACGAGTTTAGAGTCTCTTACCCTACTCGTCCCTTCATGTAGAATGAGGAGGGAGTTCCAAATTTGATATGCACTCTTACATGTGCATATCTTATTGAAGTCCTCTGGCTCCAACGTGCATTGCAAGGCGTTCATTGCCTTGGCATTGCTTACCTCCGCGGCGACCTCCGCGGTTGTCCATTTCTCGAAGTCTTCTTCTTCGGGCTCGATGTATTCCTTCATTGTGGTCCTCCATAGAGATGCACTCCAGAGGAAAGTTTCCATCCGGCATTTCCAGTACCCGTAGTTGGTACCGTTGAAGAATGGAGGCCTCGTAGAGGAATGTCCTTCCATCACTGAAGACGCTCCTTCACGGTTCCTGAAGGTGCCATAGTCGGAAGGTGGACGCACGGTCTTGTTGTCGTTGGCAGACATAGCTAAGTATCTGGCTCTGATACCAAATGTAATGCCCTACAAGCTACTGCACAAGTACTAGAGGAGGGTGAATAGTACTTTAAAAATAACAAGGAGTATAATTCCTAATTATAATGCAAACAACTACCAAATCAATTTGCGGAAGCTTAAATTGAATGACAACACAAAATTAACAATGCTAACAAGAGATGTTACTGGGTTCGGATCCACCCAAGTCTCTCCGACTTGTTCCCGGTGATCCTACGTCCCAACCACCCGGATCCCCTCCGGATACTTGAGTTAGAAACCCTAACTCAAGATTTCCACTATGAAATACTTGTGAAAATCCTCCACAAGTCAAATCATACAAAATGTAATATGTGACTCCCACAACCCAGGATCACAACCACACTCTCACAACCGAGAGTGAAACTTACAAATCAAATATGAAATGAAATAAGAAAACTTCTTACCGAACAAAATACATATGCCTTGAGTATTGCTTACGAATTAGGGCAAGGATGATTTTGAGGAAGAAGTGGCACCAAACCCTAGCTCCAAGATGTAGATCAGCGATGGAGAGCTTTGGGGATGTTGGTGACCTAGAATCAAGCACTTGGCTTGGAAGGCTTCACACTCAATGAATCTCTCTTTGGAAGTAAGAGTGAGGAGAGATTATTGAATGGAATGAATGAGCTTTGAATGAGCTTGGAATGAATTCTCTTGATCTCTAAACTTGCAATAATATCAGCCTTGGCAGCAATGAATGCAGCCCATCAAGTATATATAGGATAGAGGAGAGAGAGAAAGAAATTCGAGTCATTAAATGCTCCAACGGCTCTTTTCTGAACCCAACTAGTCGGTCAAAGAACAACCACCGACCGACTAGTTCATCAACTAGTCGGTCGGTCAATTAACGTAAACCGACTAATGAGTAAACTGAGAAAAGAACAAAGTACAGACTAAGGAACTAGTCGGTCTAAGAAGAGTAGCTGACCGACTAGTTTCACAACTAGTCGGTCGGTTACTCAACGTGGACCGACTAACAGATAAAACTGAAGTCTGAGAAAAATTAGACTTAGTCGGTCCAAGAACAAATGTTGACCGACTAATTCACCAACTAGTCAGTCACCAAATGAACATAGACCAACTAACAATAAACAGTAAGTATGGTGAAAATTTTGGCATGTACAGTAAACTAAACTAGTCGGTCTAAGAAGGAAAGTTGACCGACTAGTTCATCAACTAGTCGGTCGATCAATGAACACAGACCGACTAATGATAAACAGTAGCTTAGGTTCAAATGTGCATGTTCAGGGAAAGCTCAACTAGTCGGTCACAGAAGCATCACTGACCGACTAGTTCACAAACTAGTCGGTCGGTGAGTCAACTTAGACCGACTAACTGTAAACAGTAAAGAGCTAAGAATTAACTGACTGAAACTAGTCGGTTCAAGAAGCTTGGCTGACCGACTAGATCACCATCTAGTCGGTCAGTTCTTCTTCTTGAACCAACTAACATGCACAAGGAGTCGCGAATCGAAGCGCGATGCTTCGGGAAGGATTGTATGGACTTATACTAAGATCCTAGAGCTAAGATATGAGCGTTATGAAGAATTAAAACGTAAGACCTACTCAAGGCTTAACATTCTACGAAAGAAGCTTAAAGACTATAAATTAAACTTGACGATACCGTCTTCAATAGCTTCAATCGAATCTTCATGACTTCTAAATAGGTCCATAAGCTTCAACGAAGCTTTAGGCATACGATCACGTGCTTTGAGAAGTCTTGAGACGTCGTAATTGATATTCATATGAATTTGGCGACGATCTCCATAACTGCTCTTACAAAGTGTTAGTTCATATTATATTTATGTTTGTTCATCATCCAAAACCAAATCCGGGGAGTCCAATATCCAACACACACCAAGTGAGACACCCTCACGCACGTGTTCCTCCACATGCATATGTTCATCCACATCACTTTATATGAACAATTATCATCATACACCATATCATATGATTCCACCACCATTTCATCATGTGCCATATGCTTATCCACGACATGCATTTCCTAGGCCACCTCCTCATAGGCCACATGCATCATGTAGACATCAACAACGTATGCATGCTCCCAATAGGAATAAGGCTCCCAAAATATTCACTATTTGGGGCCCGAAGAACACAAACATGCATGAAAAACAAGCATACATGAATTCTTATTTTATGAATGTCGTGCATAATGATGATTATGTGGGGAAGACTAAGTCCAATTGGACTTGGCTTCTAAAGGTCTAATCTTTTAGGACCCAATGACCTTGGGTACCATGGAATGATATGTCTTATCTTTAGGTACTCAAGAAAAAGAAAAGGAGCAACAAATCAAAATTTAGCTCCAAGAACAATTGGATACTCGATAGCGGGTGTTCAAAACACATGACGGGTGATGCTCAATTGCTCTCCGGAGTGGTGCCCAATGCAAATGGGAACCGGGTAGTCTTTGGAGGCAACGAGAGCGGAACCATCATTGGTGTTGGTAAAGTAGGTAATCCTTCTAAACCACTAATAAGTGATGTTTACCTTGTTAAAGGATTAAACCACAATCTTATTTCAATAAGCCAACTTTGTGACAAAGGTTACAAAGTTAGCTTTGCGAAAGGAATGTGTCATATTTTGAATAAAGATACTAATAATGTGTTATTCTCTGGCACACGCCATAAGGATATTTATATATTAGATCTTCCAAAATCACATGAACAATGTCTCATTGCCAACACAAGTGAACAACACTTATGGCACCGACGTTTTGGTCATGTGAACTTTGGAACACTTTTTAAGCTTTCCAAGTTAAATTCTATTAAAGGATTTCCTAAGCTTGTCTTCCAAAAGAAAAGCTTTTGTGACTCGTGTCAACGAGGCAAGCTTCCAAAATCGTCTTTTAAACCTAAGAAAAGCATTTCATCTAAGCGGCCTCTAGAGCTTATACATCTAGATCTTTTTGGGCCAACTAGAGTTGCTTCATTAGGAAATGCACGATATGGACTTGTCATCGTTGATGACTTTTCTAGATTTACTTGGGTATTTTCATTAAGTAATAAAAATGATGCTTTTGAAAACTTCACAATATTTGTTAAGAAAGTACAAAATCTCATTGGAACCACCATTGTCACTATTCGTAGTGATCATGGAGGGAAATTTGAGAATGAGTCTTTCTCAAACTTTTGTGATGAAGTTGGTATTACTCACACCTTTTCTTTCCCTCGTGCACCCCCTCAAAATGGTGTTGTTGAGAGGAAGAATAGGACGCTAGTGGAATGTGCTCGCACTATGCTTGATGATAGCCAACTTGGCCATCAATTTTGGTCGGAAGCAGTACATACCGCTTGCTATGTGTTTAATAGGATACTCTTGAGGCCTGGCACCAAACAAACTTGTTATGAATTGTTGTTTGGTAGATTGCCTCAAGTTAAACATTTTCGTATTTTCGGTGCAAAATGTTTTATTAAAAACACGTATGGAAGTTTGGACAAGTTTGATCCAAGATCCAATGAAGGGATATTTGTTGGATATTCCTCACGTAGCAAAGCCTACCAGATATACAACAAAAGAACCTCAATGATCAAGGAATCACTTCATGTTTCATTCAATGAAAACTTTGTCCCTTCTAGAATTACTAATGATGATGACTCCATGGATGTGTTATGTGATTCTATTGGTAATTCTAATTCTATTGATTCTAATGTTACTAACCCCACTGATGAATCTTTTGAGAATGTTCCTAGTGATCAGGGAGTTCCCAAACGACTTCATACAGTTCGTGATCATCCCCATGAGCAAGTCATTGGCAACATACGTGATAGTGTCAAAACGAGATCTCAAGTCAACTACTTCACTCATTGTGCCTTTGCCTCCTCAATAGAGCCAAAGAATATTAATGAAGCGTGCGAAGATAATGCTTGGATCCTAGCCATGGTGGAAGAACTCATTCAATTTGAGAGTAATGAGGTTTGGGAGCTTGTTCCATTGCCTTCGAAGAAACACACCGTTATAGGAATGAAGTGGATTTTCAAGAACAAGACCGACGAGAACCAAAACGTCGTCTGGAACAAAGCTCGGTTAGTAGCTCAAGGCTACCGGCAAGAGGAAGGTATCGATTTCGAAGAATCCTTTGCTCCGGTAGCTAGATTAGAATCTATTAGGTTATTGTTATCTTTTGCATGCCATAAAGATTTTAAACTCTTTCAAATGGATGTAAAAAGTGCGTTTTTAAACGGAGATGTTGTTGAGGAAGTTTATGTTTCTCAACCTCCGGGTTTTATAAATGAAAAATTTCCAAATCACGTTTTCAAACTTAAGAAAGCACTTTATGGTTTGAGACAAGCTCCTCGAGCTTGGTATGACCGCCTAAAGAACTTTCTTTTGGATTTGGGTTTTTAAATGGGTGAAGTTGATTCTACATTATTTGTTAAGTATTCGAATAATGATATTATCTTAGTTCAAATTTACGTTGATGATATCATTTTCGGTGCTACTAACTTCACTCTTTGCGAAGAGTTTTCTAATGTTATGAAGGATCAATTTGAGATGAGCCACATGGGTGAGCTCAAATATTTCTTAGGTCTCCAAATTCGGCAAATGAACGATGCAATCTTCATCCACCAAACAAAGTACACGGTGGAGTTGCTAAAGCGATTTGGAATGGAGAACGCTTCTGGCAAGAAGACTCCAATGAGCACTACTACACATCTTGATAAAGATTCGGGTGGCAAAGATGTAGACATTCATCTATATCGAGGTATGATAGGTAGTTTACTATATCTTACTGTCAGTAGGCCCGATATTTTGTTTGTTGTATGTGTATGTGCTCGTTATCAGTCTCAACCTAAGGAATATCACTTAGTAGCGGTAAACGTATTTTCCGTTATTTAAGTTACACCCTCGACTACGGATTATATTATCCAAAGTCTAGCACGTATGAGTTAATCTCATACAGTGACGCAGATTATGCAGGATGCAAATCCAACTGGAAAAGTACTAGTGGCACTTGTCATTTTATAGGAAATTATCTTGTCTCTTGGTTTTCCAAGAAGCAGAATTCCGTATCACTTTCAACCACCGAGGCGGAATATATTACCGCCGGTGCTACGTGTGCTCAGGTTCTTTGGATGAGACCCACTCTTAAAGACTTTGGTATCGACTGTGATACTTGCCCTATCATGGTGGATAACCAAAGTGCAATATGTCTCTCTAAGAATCCGGTACACCATTCCCGTTCTATACACATAGATGTCCGTCACCATTTCTTAGATGATCATGTTGCTAAAAAGGACATCATTTTAGTGTACGTTGAAACCCAGAAGCAAATCGCCGATATTTTCACGAAACCACTAAAGGAAGACTCCTTTGTGTGGTTACGTCGAGAATTGGAGATTATGGGTGAATCCGAGATTTAGGATTCATATTTTTCAATAATCTTGCATGATAATAATTTTCTTTATATATGCTCATGCTAGATGTGTTGAGATTTTCTGGATTTTTGGTTGAATTTTCGGAATTTATGCTCGAAGTATTCATGAACGTCGTATTTATGAATTTCGATGTTTTATGGGGTAGTATAATGATATGTGAGAGTATTTCGATGTTTCGTCCAAGTGCGCGTAGGAGAGAACTTAAAATTTCGACATTTCAAATTTTTGGACTCTCTTAGTCGGTTCATGTTCATTGGTCGACCGACAAGATTGCGTTCTAGTCGGTCAGTGAATGAACTCAGACCGACTAACTCAAGCCCTAATTTTGGCTTTAGTTACTGTTTGCACTTAGTCGGTTCATGTTCATTGGCTGACCGACTAGATTGCAATCTAGTCGGTCAGCGCTTGAACTGTGACCGACTAAATGCGTCGGGGGCTGTTGCATCTTTTGGTCTCCCAGTCGATTTATTCACTCCCGCACCGATTAGATTCATTTCTAATCGGTGCGAAAATCTTCCTCAGCCCAAAACTTTTCGTCTCCCTCACTCTCCGCCGCCGTTTGCCGCGTTTTCCGACCATCTCCGGCCGTCGATCTCCCTCCATCTTCCTTCCTAGAGTAAAACTCCTTTCTCCTCTCTGTTCTAGGGTTTGATTTCCTCTATTTTTCAGCTTTCCTTAGGGTTTGAGTTAGGGTTTGTTCTAGGGTACTTCTTCGACCTAGATTTCGATTTCTCATTCGATTGCGCGTTGTCTCGTCTCGATCATGGCGAGAACACGTATCCCTCTCTGTCCCTCTAGTGCGTCACCCATGACCGTCGAGTCGCCTCCTACGGACCCCCCTCAACCCAAACGAACTCCTCCCAAGCGTCGAGCCAAAACCACTCAACCCTCCTCTTCCTCGCCTCCTCTTAAGAAGAAGAGGACGACGACTGCTAAGCCTAGAGCCCAATCTTCCAAACCCAAGCCTAAGAAGCAGCTCGTTTCTCCCGCCTCTTTTCGTGCTCCCACTCCTCCGGGTTCTGACTCCGACGAAGAGTATGTCCCTGAATTCGAGTCTACCGATAAGGCTCCTACTCCTCCTCCTCGATCTAGCACTCGTCCATCTAAGGGGAAGGATCACATGCCAGTGGGTGGTGTCGATATATCGTTATGTCGCGATGACCCGATGTGTCTCGCGGCATACAATCGTATTGAGCACTGTCCGCTGATATTGGAGCACTTCGTTTAGTTTTCAGATTTTCCACACCTCGCCGATCTTCTTTCCTACAGCGGCCTTCTTGACTATTTTCGCCATGACCCTAAGGCGAACCCTCACCCGTACCCCCGTCTTGTCAAATTATTCTATGCAAATCATGTTCGGGGTCAGTATGATGACACCCATTCCATTGAGACGACTGTCTTGGGGACACCTATTGTCCTCACGGCAGAGATCTTAGGGGATTTGATAGGTGTCTCATCTTCTGGCATGCTCCCTGCCGATATCGCTGTGGATAATATCCACGATCTGGATCAGGCGATGCTATCTGAGATGTTTCATGTGATCCCTCCTGCCATGATTGGCATCCCTTCAAAATCTTTTAAGCCGAACGCTTGGGTCTTGAATCTTATCTTGAAGTCGTGCCTCCTTCTGAAGTACGGCTCCTCTAGCTTGCCCTCACAGCCGTTCCTTAAGCTTATTTACGCTCTTTTCATGGGGAGCGAGATCAATTGGGCTCGGATTATTCTAGACAAGATGGATTCCTTCGAGTGTATTAGTAAATCCACCAAGTCTACTCACATTCCATATCTGTGCCTCTTGACTCTCGTTTTTCGTCGTTTCGGTGTCCCTCTCCCTCCCGATGATGAGCGTCCTCTTGGTTCTCCCCTGAATGCGACGGCCGTCAAGAAGTCGCTTACGGCGCTTCGTCATGTTCAGAGGACGACCCCTTCAGCTTCAGCTTCAGCTCCTCCTCCTACTCCTACACTCGCTGAGTTTGCCACTTCCTTGAGACGTGTGGAGTCTCGTGTTTCTTGTTATGAGGAGATGCTAGCTCGCATCTGCTCTCACTTGGGCATTGAGGTTCCTCCTTCAGTTTCTGACGAGGAGGAGATGGATGAGGCTGAGCTCCAGGAGCTTGTTGGATCTGCTGCTCGTGCCCCAGAGGGTCCGTCTGCTGTTGCTGCTTCTACTGGTGCTCCCGAGAGCACACCTGCTGCCACCATTCCTTTGGTGGATACTTCTTCCGGTGCTCCCAAGACCACTCCTGTTGCGACTCTCCCGTCTGTGGACACTCCTGTCGACCCAGTGACCACCACCCCTTCTGCAGAGCCTGCTGCTGCTGCTGCTGCTGATCCTGCCTCCACCTCCTGAGCTTGTCTTGGAGGACTCTCCCTGTGCACATTGGATGATATACTTTGTTGTGAGAGAGTAGGGTAGGATAGTTGGTGGTTATGATTTTTTGATATATTTTTGATGTTCTGATGATACACTTTTTGTTGTATGTTCTTTTTGATGTCCGGTGTGACATATGTTGTATGATGTGCTCCGATCTGAGGATCGTTTTTATATGTGTTGGCGGATGTATACATTTTGTTGTACCTTTTTTTTTTGAAAAGTAAGCCAGATCTTTATTGAGTAAAAATATGTGTATACAAGATTTTACATGCAAGCGAGGTGGGATAGAATGAGGTTTCAGAAGAGAGAGGATAGGACACAAGCGTCGTCACTCTCCACTAATGATTCCTCATCATATCCCCCTACGCAAAAGAGCAATGAAACCAATATGGTATCACAACAAAGACACATCAAAAACAGTATAACCAAACTCCAAATAGCTCAACCATTATCTCTGAACGTCCAGTTGGCGCAGACCCTAGCCTCACCGTCATTTGTAGGTTCAAGATCTCCCACAGCCACCCTAACATCAGCAGCAATCTCCTCAAAAAGTATTGCCTTGCATGTTTCTTTAGTCTCAAAGATTCTCCTATTTCTCTCCCTCCAAATGTGCCATACACATGCCGCCAGAACAGTTTTACCAAGTGTACCGAGGCAATTTTTCCCACCAAAATGCAAAAGGAAATAGTCCCCAACATCCACCAGAGAGGACCCAATATCCATTAGTATATTGAGTTTGAGAAGGGCCCTCTTCATAATGTATCGAGAATATCTGCAATCAAAGAACAGATGCCCCACATTTTCATCAATATTTTCCGCACACAAAACACAGTGTGTCGGATGGTTGAGACCCCATCTGCTGATGATATCTCTAGTTAACAATTTTCCTCTGAAAGCACGCAGAAGTGCCAAAGACATCTTTGGTATATGATTTCTATACCAAACAAGCTTGTGGTAGGGAAAAATATTACCTGGAGATCGAGCCCCATCCCAAGCTTGAGAGAACCGGAAGGGATCCCCTGGGATCCACGCCCAGCGATCAGCCCCAGGCCGCAATTTAATGCCCTGCAAAACCGGTTTTAGATGTTGTATGGCCGAATCTTCAATCCAAGAGCTAGCCGCCCAATACTCATGCACTTTCTTCTTCATGCAGTCCGGGGGAACATCATATAAGGTATTTAGAGGCCCACAATCAAGCCAATTGTCGATCCAAAATAAAGTAGATTTCCCATCTCTCACATTTCTTTTAATTAATTTCTGCGAGATATCACGACATTTCAACATATGTTTCCAGGTTCCTGAATGTGTAGCCTTCACATGTGCTGTAACGACCACTTTTCGTGGTACGTTTTTCGTGCACGTGCTTTTGGCCGTGCACGTGTTTGTTTTAGACTTTGGTTGTTCGTGAACACTTTCGTGTGATATGCCGTTGTGAACGTCCCTGAGAGTATTAAATAGTGGCACTATCTTGGAATGACACTTCCCGAGTCGTTTTTCCACAATTTAATCTTACTCGATGAGACGTGACGATTTTCACTTTTGACGGGAGACGTTTCTATTTTTAGTTTCGTCGTCCGACGTCGAATTTGAGATCCGTCTTCTTAGTTGGCTCACATTCGTCATCACGATCACCCCAATATTTATTTTATAATGTTTGGAGTTCATTTGACCACTTTTATATTTTTAACAAGTTTTATATTATTTTTAATAATTAATTTATAAATTATTTTCGGCCAAATAAAATTTATTTAAGTTTTAAACGTTTTAAAGAATTTTTGAGCCAATTTCCAGCTCATTTGGACCAAGTCAAATCCTTGGGTGAGTTGGAGAAGTTTTAATTCAAATTTTAAATTATTTTAAACTTCTAATCCTATTAGATTTAGCCCTAGGCCAAGTCAACCCATCTATACTATATAAGCAACCCCTAGGAAGACCTATTTTCGCAAGAAATTAGCCCTAGCCTCTTCCAAAACCAAAATTGGACGTTGCGACGATTCGTCGCAACGTTGCGACGAACTTCCCCCGCTCTGACCGAGAGAACGAGCTCCGTTCTCCCGCACCGACCGCTGCTCCGCCCGCACCAAGCTCCGCACAGCCGCTCCGCATCGCACCCGCCCTGTTCGCCCGCTCCGACCGAGAGATTCCCTCGGTCAGACCGGTCGCCCGCTCCGCTCATCCGCATCGCCCTGCTCCGCTTGCAAGCCCGCTCCGCACCCCGCATCTCACCGTGCCCGACCGAAGCCCCCGCCCGCACCCGCAACGTTGCAACCGTTGCAACGTTGCAGCACCCCGCTCCCCGCATCCAAGCGCTGTGACCGAGCCGCCCCAAGCGCCCGACCGACAAACCCCTCCGCACCAAGGCCCGCACCGACCCGCTGCGCTGCACCAAGCCGTTCCCCCGCAGCGACCGATGGCCGCCCCCGCATTTGGCTGTGTACGACCGAGAGCAAACGTCGCAACCCCGCATCCGTCGCATCGCTTGCCTCCGTGTGCCCCCCAAGTTCTCCAGAGTTATTATGGGTCCCCCAAAGGCCCCTAGGACTGCTGTGGGCCCCACCTAGGTGTGTTCTCTTCGACGACTTGCCGCGTACGACGTCGTCGCACGTCGTAGCCCGTCGTCGCACGTGCGAGCTTTGGAATCTGGAATCGTCGCCCGGGTTGATGCTCTGAATTTTCCAGCGAGGAATATATATTGGAATCAGGACTTGGAGCGCGTTCTATTATTCCAACCCCCGGTGTCGCTACCCGACGCCGGTGTAGCTTTCGCGTCGTGTTGAGGTAACGCCTTGCACCCCTAGGACCCCAAACCCAATGCATGCTAATCAAGACTAAAATCAGTATTTTCAAAGTATTTTAATTGTTTTAAATTCACTAATCAAGATTAATAATATGGACTTTAGGCCGGTGGACTTGTGCACGTAGGATAATTGTGATTTTTGGACTCATTGGACGGTGTGCTCAGACGTCGTACTTGCAGGCAAGTGAAACTTGCCAACTCTTGTGTAGGGCCATGTTTTTAGGCCGCTTCCATGCTTTTAGCGTAAAAGAGACTAGTCAGTGAAATGATAGCTGGCTAGACGCCTATTTGATCTAGTTTGACAACGAAACTAGATCCGTCACCTAATTGATCTAGCTTGACAACGAAGCTAGATCCAACTCTTTAAACTTGTCGTTCATGCATACTAAACTGTCACGTTTACTTTCCTTATCTGTATGCACTTTTAACTGTCATGCATTGCATCTTACATGTCATCCCAGTTGATTGTTGCATTCGTAGCACACGCTACAATACTTGTACTCCTTGAAATCTACTTCCGGGGGAAACGGGCCTCATGTGTTGGTCAAAAGCCAATGCCCGAGTTCTCTGGACCGGCTAGGTGCACCCCTACGCCATACTTGTTTAAACACTTCCTGGCTCGTGGTCCAGAAGCGGGCCTCATGTGTTGGCTAGAAACCAATGCCCGATACACGTGGAGGGGTAGGGATAAACGGTTACTTGAGCTTAGGAGTGGCCTGATCCGCCCTCTAGCCAAAAGACGGAATCTCTGTGCACGAGGTGCTTACTTTTCTTGTCTTGTACTTGTCTTGTGAATGTCATGCCATGCTCGTACTATTACTTCGCTTTACTTTACCTGTTGCACTCATTACTTTAACTGCCATGTCATTGCATCATGCTAGAACTTTTAGGTTGCTTTTACTTGTACTTCCAGTTTCCTTGCACAAGTCTCTTGTAGACTTGCTGACATGTGCCCCTTGCTCTTTTGGGTGTCACATGTTAGACCTGAGCCAGAGACCGTTGCTGAGTACGTGGTGTTTTGCTGACGCTGAGTCTGAGTCCATGATTGCCCAGGAGGATTTTGGTGGACACCGGTGACCATTCTTTGAGTCTTTGTTGAGCTTTATTTTGTTTTAGGCCTTTTGTTAGTTATTGGTGCGTAGCACCGTCGTTTGTACTTTGTACTTTGTTGGCCATGTTTGGGCCTTTAGTCTCTTTTTCCTTTAGCCTGGTGGCTTTTCTGCGTTGTTGGAATTTATATTTATGGATATTCTGAGATGTTTCTTTTGTCTCTTTCGTTATTATTATCTTTGTTTCGTTTCGCGTTGCAAGGACCTGCAGTTTTAAATTTGATTGACGCTTATCGGACTTGCAGCTTTACAGCTTCAAGTCTGAGCGGACCTTCTCACGCTTCGCCTCCATATTTTTGGGAAGCGGGGCGTGACAGGTTTTGTTGGCGGCCCATGCAGGTCCAATCTTGCAATTGCGAATTAACGGAACAACGATAATAACGGAATGTCCATTAAATAAATTGCAACATCCGAGTAATAAGCCCTGAGTCTAGTTGTTTTCTTAGGACCCTAGGTGATAAGAAGGCTTAGTTAGACGTCCGTGTTTGCTAGTTAGAGACCTCTGATTGTTAGTTAGACTCCCTGTCAGCCATTGATTCAATCTTCGTAGGAGTTACCTTAGTGGCCCTTGTTTACCCTTGACCATATTAGACTTTTAGGAATTCCCTTCAGTCGTTCGCTTGGGCTCATCAATTTCGGACCAAGCTGAACGCATTCTTTTTACCGTCTAACCTTTAGAAGTCTTAGCGCCTAGTTCCTAATCTTTAGTTGGTCGACCGTAGGAATTTCTCCGTAGACTTTTCTGATTCATAACCTAGGCATATGAATGTTTTGATCATCCGACCAATTTCCTTGCCTCGAATCACGAGATCGCCCCGTGACGATCGTCGTCAATTTTCAAACATCGCCATTGCAAAACTTGAATCTTCGGAAAGTATTTCTCAAATCTTCTCTTCCACTAAGTTTAATTTTGTCCAAAATTTTAATATACCTATATTTCATCCTCCTTCATTGATTTAAATTTCTAAAACGTTTGTCGGAATATTTGAATACTAGTTTATAGTATTTTCCCAGCCTATGTTTTTCGTACTTGTGTAAATGTGTCGTTCCTTCATATATTAATTTTATTCTGAGCCGTACTTTTATTTTGCTCAATTCAATTTATAATTTTCCCTCTTATTTATGCCATTTGAATAATACATCGTGCTTACTTTTAATATACTTTTCAAGACACATGGAATTTCAGCTTCCAGCAAGTTGGTCTTTGCTCGTCGTTTTCGCTCCTTCAGATTTTTGCAAAATTATTATTTTCATAGCCTCTTCCTGCTTTAGACCCTCCCTGATTTGATTTTAAAGATTTGCTATTCGACCTTAATAATTCTTATGCTAAATTACTATTATTTTCTTCCGCTCACCATACACGCTTTTGGAAAAATTTCTAAACCAAATTGAATTTCAATTATTTTTATATCCGTGCCAGACTTGTTGTGCTCGTATATTAAGAACTTTATGTAAATCAGTTTCTCATTTTTGGCAAACCATGGTTTTCTAAAAGAAGTTTCAAATTGATCGTTTTAAATTTCCCATAGCCTAAAAGTTTTGAAAGCATTTAACATGAGTTTAAATCCTTCCGTTACTTGAGTTCATTCTTTGACTTTCAAAACTTTTTGACAACATTATATTAAATTACTAACGTATAAGATTTCTAAAACCTCGTCCTTAATATTCGTGTAAATGATTTTACTTCCTCTTACATTGATTTTATATAAACCAATAAAATATTTTCTCTTATTATGAATATTCGACTCAAACTTATTTCAACTCGCTTTATCGATCTTCAAATATTTTATACAGATGAGGAATTTCAAAAAAAAAATTTTTTTTTTTGAAGTACGACAGTTTTCAAACTCCACGTAATCTAGCTTATGCTATTCACCCTATTATCTTTCTGTATCCTACTTAAGCATCTCTACATCCCCTTTCCCACGACCTAAACATCACCATTGAGTCTATGTTTCGTCTAACCAAGCCGTCCCCTTGTATTCGTCCTATCTGAACTCGTGCTTATCGATCCTTCCCTCGTCACGCTTTCGCTCTCGACCTCTCTTTATTGCTTAGGCCTTAGTGCTCGACAATGTCCGTGTCAACCCTTAGTTGTAGTAGACCCTTGGACTTGGTAAGGTGTCGTAGTGCACGTACCTAAGTTGTGTACGTGGGCTTGAATGAGTATACCCCCATAGTATATTGATGCTTGCCTATTGTGTGATATATATGTATACTCGGAGTTATTCGTGGTAGTATGAAGTTGTTGTGTGTTAGTAGTTATAGATTTTTGTGTGGATAGCTATACTATACTAGGGATGCTTGTGTATATAAGAGTCAGCGTTGAAATATCTAAGTTGTGAATGTAGTAAGAGATACTTATAATGGTTGAAATAAAATGATTGGTAAAGCTATGAATATGCTAGGTGTGATGATAATAAGAGTACATATAGATAAGTAAGTAGGCCTATTGTGTGAACCATATATTAGTATGTATGAGTATGTGCTCGTAGGTAGATATGTAAGGTGTTTAGACGTAAGTAGTTATGTTTTGTTGCCTGAATATATACGTGATATACATATGGTAGTAGAATTATAAATTTGATTGGTATTGCTTGCTCTTGCGGGATGTTGCATGCGTGCATACCGTGAGGTATACACGACTATTGCACATCTTAATTATGTATGTGTGAATGTGTTAGTATACTAATTATAGGTAGTAGGCTATGGTGTGAATATATACATTACTTAGGTGTGACTATACGGTGAATGTTTGTACTAGGGAGGGTATTATAAATATGTGGGTACTGATGTCTGTAATGTTATGATTATGGTATAAAATTAGATTGAACTATGTGGGTGTTATCCGACTAAATATTAAGTGTGATTGCCTTATGGTATGCATATGGTTGTATTGGTAGACATATATATATATATATATATATATATATATATATATATATATATATATATATATATATATATAGGATCTTCAAATGCGAAAAAAGGGCTTTTCGCACCGGGCGAAAACAATTTTTTTATTTTTTTGAAATTTTTTGTTTCAAAAATTCTTTTTTTGATGTTTAATCCATGCAATTATATACCCCAGGAAAAATAATGGGTGAACCCGTTGGGCATTAGAGCACCCATCCACCCGTTACAAATTTAACGGTCTCAAAACGTGCGAATTTGATGAAATGCCTTGATCGAAGGCCAAATGGCATTATTTCTCAACCATTATTTTTTGAGGGGGGTATAACAACATATAATGAGGGTGGAAAAAAGAATTTTTGAAAAAAAAAATTTCAAAAAAAAAACTAAAAACATTTTCGCACGGTGCGAAATGTTTGCATTTGAAAATTTTCCTATATATATATATATATATATATATATATATATATATATATATATATATACAATGGAGTGGTATTGGTATATGTATGAATGTCGTGTTACGTATATAGAATATTCTGATATATGTATTGAGTCTCACTCAAGCTTGAGTGGGTATACTCTAAGTACATTGAATGTATGTCTGAAGTTTGAATATAGCGATGTTTGATGTATGTATAGTGATAGGAGTGTTTGTGCCTGGTTGAGTTACGCACATGATTGTGGGTCGCTACGCCAGTATATAGTTATAGGTGTTGGTCTTGTGGTATAGTTAATTACTAGGACTTGCTCGTGTGAACGTATGTGTACTAGCTAAAACTAGCGTGTATGGGTGTGCACCATGCACGGGTAAGTATGTGCTTAGTTATAGGAATTGATGACTACAATATATGTGGTGTGTCGTAAATACAGTTATAGGACCGTATGTGATGAGAATATATGGTGAATCATTTGCATGCACTGTATGGCTATATATCGTGAAATTATAGTAGTGGTGAACATATATTAAATATAGTAAAACTTGATTAATAATGGTATGGCGTGACTATATGTGTGAGATGTTGGTATTGGATGACTATTAGAGGGTAGTATACCCTTGATGTTTGTGTATAGGTAGCTACCTATACGTAGAGCAATGATTGTATTTGCTAGTATGTGTCATACTTATATAAGTATCTGAACTATTGTTTTGTGGGTAGTAGTTATATAAGGGATGTATGTTTATATGCATGAATGAAATACATGTATGAAGTTGACTGACTATAATAAGTATAAATATAGGACGTACGTGAATGTATATATATACGCGTTGGTAGTATTAATGTTTGACTACTTAGTGCATGTATAAGCACTTGTAATGACTAAACCTGGTTGAATTATTATATGACTTGATTGGGGTAGTTACTAGAGTGACTAGCGATATTAGAAAGTCCGAGGACGGACTTTATTCTAAGGTGGGGAGGATGTAACGACCACTTTTCGTGGTACGTTTTTCGTGCACGTGCTTTTGGCCGTGCACGTGTTTGTTTTAGACTTTGGTTGTTCGTGAACACTTTCGTGTGATATGCCGTTGTGAACGTTCCTGAGAGTATTAAATAGTGGCACTATCTTGGAACGACACTTCCCGAGTCGTTTTTCCACAATTTAATCTTACTCGATGAGACGTGACGATTTTCACTTTTGACGGGAGACGTTTCTATTTTTAGTTTCGTCGTCCGACGTCGAATTTGAGATCCGTCTTCTTAGTTGGCTCACATTCGTCATCACGATCACCCCGATATTTATTTTATAATGTTTGGAGTTCATTTGACCACTTTTATATTTTTAACAAGTTTTATATTATTTTTAATAATTAATTTATAAATTATTTTCGGCCAAATAAAATTTATTTAAGTTTTAAACGTTTTAAAGAATTTTTGAGCCAATTTCCAGCTCATTTGGACCAAGTCAAATCCTTGGGTGAGTTGGAGAAGTTTTAATTCAAATTTTAAATTATTTTAAACTTCTAATCCTATTAGATTTAGCCCTAGACCAAGTCAACCCATCTATACTATATAAGCAACCGCTAGGAAGACCTATTTTCGCAAGAAATTAGCCCTAGCCTCTTCCAAAACCAAAATTGGACGTTGCGACGATTCGTCGCAACGTTGCAACGAACTTCCCCCGCTCTGACCGAGAGAACGAGCTCCGTTCTCCCGCACCGACCGCTGCTCCGCCCGCACCAAGCTCCGCACAGCCGCTCCGCATCGCACCCGCCCTGTTCGCCCGCTCCGACCGAGAGATTCCCTCGGTCAGACCGGTCGCCCGCTCCGCTCATCCGCATCGCCCCGCTCTGCTTGCAAGCCCGCTCCGCACCCCGCATCTCACCGTGCCCGACCGAAGCCCCCGCCCGCACCCGCAACGTTGCAACCGTTGCAACGTTGCAGCACCCCGCTCCCCGCATCCAAGCGCTGTGACCGAGCCGCCCCAAGCGCCCGACCGACAAACCCCTCCGCACCAAGGCCCGCACCGACCCGCTGCGCTGCACCAAGCCGTTCCCCCGCAGCGACCGATGGCCGCCCCCGCATTTGGCTGTGTACGACCGAGAGCAAACGTCGCAACCCCGCATCCGTCGCATTGCTTGCCTCCGTGGGCCCCCCAAGTTCTCCAGAGTTATTGTGGGTCCCCCAAAGGCCCCTAGGACTGCTGTGGGCCCCACCTAGGTGTGTTCTCTTCGACGACTTGCCGCGTACGACGTCGTCGCACGTCGTAGCCCGTCGTCGCACGTGCGAGCTTTGGAATCTGGAATCGTCGCCCGGGTTGATGCTCTGAATTTTCCAGTGAGGAATATATATTGGAATCAGGACTTGGAGCGCGTTCTATTATTCCAACCCCCGGTGTCGCTACCCGACGCCGGTGTAGCTTTCGCGTCGTGTTGAGGTAACGCCTTGCACCCCTAGGACCCCAAACCCAATGCATGCTAATCAAGACTAAAATCAGTATTTTCAAAGTATTTTAATTGTTTTAAATTCACTAATCAAGATTAATAATATGGACTTTAGGCCGGTGGACTTGTGCACGTAGGATAATTGTGATTTTTGGACTCATTGGACGGTGTGCTCAGACGTCGTACTTGCAGGCAAGTGAAACTTGCCAACTCTTGTGTAGGGCCATGTTTTTAGGCCGCTTCCATGCTTTTAGCGTAAAAGAGACTAGTCAGTGAAATGATAGCTGGCTAGACGCCTATTTGATCTAGTTTGACAACGAAACTAGATCCGTCACCTAATTGATCTAGCTTGACAACGAAGCTAGATCCAACTCTTTAAACTTGTCGTTCATGCATACTAAACTGTCACGTTTACTTTCCTTATCTGTATGCACTTTTAACTGTCATGCATTGCATCTTACATGTCATCCCAGTTGATTGTTGCATTCGTAGCACACGCTACAATACTTGTACTCCTTGAAATCTACTTCCGGGGGAAACGGGCCTCATGTGTTGGTCAAAAGCCAATGCCCGGGTTCCCTGGACCGGCTAGGTGCACCCCTACGCCATACTTGTTTAAACACTTCCTGGCTCGTGGTCCAGAAGCGGGCCTCATGTGTTGGCTAGAAACCAATGCCCGATACACGTGGAGGGGTAGGGATAAACGGTTACTTGAGCTTAGGAGTGGCCTGATCCGCCCTCTAGCCAAAAGACGGAATCTCTGTGCACGAGGTGCTTACTTTTCTTGTCTTGTACTTGTCTTGTGAATGTCATGCCATGCTCGTACTATTACTTCGCTTTACTTTACCTGTTGCACTCATTACTTTAACTGCCATGTCATTGCATCATGCTAGAACTTTTAGGTTGCTTTTACTTGTACTTCCAGTTTCCTTGCACAAGTCTCTTGTAGACTTGCTGACATGTGCCCCTTGCTCTTTTGGGTGTCACATGTTAGACCTGAGCCAGAGACCGTTGCTGAGTACGTGGTGTTTTGCTGACGCTGAGTCTGAGTCCATGATTGCCCAGGAGGATTTTGGTGGACACCGGTGACCATTCTTTGAGTCTTTGTTGAGCTTTATTTTGTTTTAGGCCTTTTGTTAGTTATTGGTGCGTAGCACCGTCGTTTGTACTTTGTACTTTTGTTGGCCATGTTTGGGCCTTTAGTCTCTTTTTCCTTTAGCCTGGTGGCTTTTCTGCGTTGTTGGAATTTATATTTATGGATATTCTGATATTATTCTTTTGTCTCATTTCATTGTTATTATCTTTGTTTCGTTCGCATTGCAAGGACCTGCAGTTTTAAATTGATTGACGCTTATCGGGCTTGCAGCTTTGTAGCTTCAAGTCTGAGCGGACCTTCTCACGCTTCGCCTCCATATTTTTGGGAAGCGGGGCGTGACATGTGCCGCATAAAATTCACCCAAATCATCATACCTGATCTTCATTTGCTCTGCCTAGATACTATCAGAAGTTAGGTATCTCCAAGTAAGTCTAATACCAGATGCAACATTAAGGTCCTCAAGCAATCTAATACCAACCCCACCCTCCTTTTTAGGAGTACAAATCTCCTTCCATGCCCAAACTTTAGAATTGCCACAGATGAAGCGTCTGCATAAAGTAGAGATAGTACGCAAAATAGTGTGGGGGATTTTAAAGGCTTGCATCCAAAAATGCAACCATGCCATAAATGACGGTCCTTACAAGCTCGATGCAGCCCGAGATGGATAGCAAGGATGAAGTCCAGCCCATTAAACGTTTCTTGCATTTATCAATAAGCCTGTTGTACATAGGAGTCTTCGGGTATTTAGAAGAAAGAGGCAAGCCCAAGTAGGTGGTAATGGTGGTAGCAATTTTAATGCCCAAAAAATCTGCTAACTCATTCTTAGATTTTACTCCCTTGCTGAACAGAGCAGAGCTTTTCTCCCAGTTTACTTGTAAACCCGAATAACTTGAGAACTCAGTAAGGAGGGTTTTAATACCTGAAAAGGACTTTCGATTCGCCTGGCAAAAGAAAAGAAGGTCATCAGCAAAAAGGAGGTGGGAGATGGTACCGTGGCGCCTCATAGGATCGATATGCCGTCTAGTAATTGATTTAGCCATAAGTACAGAGAATGCCTCCATAACGATGACGAACAAGTACGGGGATAGTGGATCTCCTTGCCGAATACCTCTGTTGCCAGTAAAGAAGCCCACAGGTGATCCATTTACCATAACTGAGAAGCTAGCCGTTGATATACATTCACGGATCCAGCCAATAAAAATATTTGGAAACCCCATCTGATCTAGAAAATAATAAATAAACTCCCGATTCACACTATCGAAAGCTTTCCTCAGATCCAATTTAAGACATGCTCTCCCTCCCATGGGATTACTGAAGTCTCTAATATGTTCATGTGCAAGGAGACAGGAATCAGATAATAACCTTCCCTTTAGAAATGCAGCCTGATTAGGGGATATCAGCTCATGTATCACCACTTTCAACCTGTTACAGAGGATTTTGCTAATAATCTTGTAGAGGATATTACAGCAAGAAATGGGCCTGTAGTCAGCTAGACTCGAAGCATTTAACTTTTTAGGGACAAGAGTCAGGAAAGTGTGATTTATTTGGCGCAGCAAGTGACCAGACGAAAAGAAAGATTTTACTGCAACAGTCACCTCCTTACCAAGAAGATCCCAATGTTGCTGAAAAAAATAACCATTATAACCGTCTGGCCCCGGGGCCTTGTCAGGCCCAATTTGGAATACAGCTTCCTTGATCTCAGCATCAGAAACCCTTCTATCTAGCCACACAGCAGCCTCAGCAGAAAGGATGCGTTTAGGGATCAATTTTTGAAAGTGACAATTATAGTCATCCTGATTGTAGAGTTTTTCAAAATATTTGGGAGCATCCTCTTTCAGATTATCATAAGTTGTGTTTTTCCTGCCCGAAGCATCCACCAAATGCCCAAGATTGTTATAGCCTTCCCTTGCCTTCATAGAGGAGTAGAAAAATTTTGTATTACGATCGCCCAGGGAAATCCAATTTTGACGACTTTTCTGACGGTACATATCTTCCTCAAGAAACATTGCACATGACAAATCTTTGATAAGCCGCTGTTCCTCATTTTGAAGTTCAACATCAGAATGTAAGAGGGCCTGCACCCGGATTGATTCAAGTTGGCGCCGGAGATTATTTACTTGGGTGCTAGCATGTTGATTTGCAGCCCAGGTCCGGATGACCATTTTAAGCCTTTTAAGCTTAGAAGCAAGGCAAAACATAGGGGTGCCTGTTACACTTTGAGTCCAACTCTCCAAGACAATATCTCTGAATCCTGGGCATTTAGTCCAATAGTTGAAAATTTTGAAAGGTCGTGGATTTGGGGGTACCTGAGAGTGAAGATATACCACCATTGGCGAATGGTCGCTCGTGAGGGGGTCGAGATAATGAATATAGGTTTCAGGAAGCTTATGAGTCCAGTCTGTATTGCAGAAGCATCTGTCAAGTAGTGCCCCAACTCTAGCATCCCCCTTTCGATGGTTACACCAACTTATATTTGTGCATGTGCTTTTGATCTCCTGAAGTTTGCAGGCCGTAATGCATTGAAAATAATCTTTGACCATATTATCCTCCAATTTCCGGCCTCCAAACTTGTCGCTCGAGTATAGAACATTGTTGAAATCGCCTCCCACAAGCCACGGACCTGAAATATTGCCACATCTATCCGTCCATAGAGCCTCCCAGAGATCCTTACGCATTGCCAAAGAGTTTTGCCCATACACAGCCGAAATATTGCATTCAAAACCATCAGAGTTAGTACACAGCACGGAGATGTGCTGAGGTGAGGCAGAGAGAAATCTGGTCTTCCAAACAGCAGGGTTGAAACCCATAAGGATTCGGCCACCAGGAGCAAGATCAAAATTGTCGAGAGAAATCCAATTTTTTGGAAAAACAGATTTATTATTTGTAAAAGGAGATTTCATCTTAGTCTCCAAGAGAATCATGGCAGATGGATTTATTGACTTAACTCTGTCACGAAGATCACGCCTTCGGACTGTATTATTAAGGCCTCTTGTATTCCAAATGAAAATAGTCATTAAGACGGGTTTTTAGCATTCTGACCTGGCACATTTCCCTGAAGCCTTGTGCTTCTCCTTGTAGAACCCATCAAATGGCCAACATCCTTCCTTCTAATTGACTTCCTCTCCTCAGCATCAATGAATAAAGTTTCCTCCTCCCGATCCCATTCAGGGTTGTCAATGGCGAGCTGATCAGGAATCATGTCCGTTTCATGTCCCAAGCTATCAAACAAGAGGGAGGGTAGGGGCAAACTGGGACCAGGACCCGCTGTAGGGGACATGCTAATGTGGTGTGCTCCAGCACTGCACAGGACTTCAGGTTGGAGCTTCAACAAGTCAGTACCCGAACAGTCCTTCCCATCAACTTGTAAGCCGCCGCCTGTAGTGTGAGATGATCCCACAGTAGGTGAACACTTGCTAGCATTTATCTCCACAAGAGTTGGTACAGGATTTTCATCTGTGTTCACCTCACCATTGGGAGTGAGAAGGGTATGTACCTCAACATTAGGACCCGATTGGTCATGAAGAATACCCGCTCCTGAGACAATGTCATTGCCTGCAAAGATCTGAATAGAACCTGTGGTAATCTCCTTCAAGTTGCCTAGTGACGGTATAGGAACACCTTGTATAAAACCGGACTGAATAGACCCAGTGGTAGGCTCCTTCAATTGGACTTGAGCATGAATAGATTCAGTAGTTCTGTTAGGCAGCTCACCGCTATCCCGGCCCTCACTGCCAGGGACTTGAGAAGTTAAAGTGTTCTGCCCAGTTATATCCTCATGTAGCACAGGGTCCTTATCAAGAGATTTCTCTATAGAAATAGGGGCGCCATCGTGTAATTTATCTTGGATTGAAGGGAGCGAAGTTGGACATTGGGAATTATCATGTCCAAAGCAAACGCATTGGGAGCATCGGGGGGGATCATTCTCAAACTTTGGTACAATGGTCAGGATCTTCCCTTCATCCAATTCCACTTCAATAGACTTTGGAAAAGCATTATTTGCTGAGACTTCAACCAGACATCTCGCGTAAGTTAAGCGCTCATTGTACGCAGTAGCGTGATCCAAGCATATGGGTTTGCCAATAACAGAAGCAATAATATTAAGGGCTTCGAGATTCCATAGGTATAAGGGAACACCATGAAGCTGGACCCAAACTGGGACGGAAGAAAGGATGTCACGATCGTGGCAAAGAATAGGACTACATCTCTTCAGGACAACCAATCTGCCTTCAAAAAGCCAAGGACCACCTTGCAAAATCCGCTCGCATTCTTCTGGGGATTCAAACCTAAAATAGAAAAATCCATTTTCCTTGCTAAAAATTTGGATCTTCCTCTTGAGCTTCCATAGGCGATCAACCCATCCCACAATCTGGCCATAGAAGGGGATATCCCCAATAACATAACCCACTAAGGTGTGTTTCCATTTCTCAGCGCCCCTCTCGACTATCCCCTTAGGCATTCTTGCGCAAATTGATCCATCCAATCTGATCATGTGGGGGACATGAGTCATGGACATGGCATCATCATAGGATCTCCTTTGCGTGCAAACATCCAGCCAAGTTCGCTTCGAACCAGAACTATCAAGTTTTACAGTTGGCATTTGTCTTTGGGGAGTTTTTGCAAACAACTTTGGGGCGGGAGGTGCAGTACGGTCAGTCGCAGCAAAGCCTGGATGGATGTGTCTGGGCCGTCGTAGATTTCCCCCACGAGGAGGCACGTTGGGCCTGAACGCTCCACGATTGAATACCCTGTCCCTACGCTTGACCTCCACCCAAGAACCATCAACTTCATGCAGGCTTTGGACAAGAGTGCATATGCTTTCCCTGGCAGTAGAATGGGGATTTGGGGCCACAGAAGAAACCCCAGAACCTTGTTATATATATACATTTTGTTGTACCTTGTTATATATATATATATATATATACACACACACACACATCGTGTTGACATTTACTTCATTGTGCGTATTATATTCTTTTTGTCTCTGATGTTGACTTCGTCGCTCGACGATTACATTTGAATTAATAGAAATTATTTCTATGGAAACATAGAATTGTTTTCCATGCACTTAATTCATCAAGAATGTTGATATTGGAGAGTATATTCCATAACTCAATATGTGAAATTGATTTGAGTTTTGATGATTTCGTTTTTCGATTTTCGACTATGGTATCGTTGGCACGCTTTGATTTTCTTCGTGATTTTACTTTGGTGTCAATTGGACCGGGGTCGTATTCTACGACTCCCGTGCTTTTATTTGTAGCCATTGTTGTTGTCGTTGATCTCCTCCCACTCTTTTTTGCTAATACCAAAGGGGGAGAGAATTAATAATGACGATGTGCTAAATGATAATTTAAAGCAATTTATCGTGAATCTAATTTGAAATGTTAGATTCAGGAGGAGTTAAGATATAAAAATGGATTTTAAATCCTATATTTCAATAATTGGGTTCATATTTTATACTTTCCTCGTCTGCTTGATGCGTATGATTATTATTTAATATGGAATTAACGTGTCATCAATGCAGGGGGAGTAAGTAAATTTCTTTCGACTCATTATTATTGATTATTATTTATGTTGGTTTGTCATCACCAAAAAGGGGGAGAATGTTGAGTATTGATTCCCCAGATTTGGTTTTGATGATGAACAAACATAAATATCGTGAACTAACTCTTTGTGAGCGCAGTTATGGAGATCGTCGCCAATAGACTACGTACATCAAAAGCGACGTCTCAAGACTTCTCAAAGCGCGTGATCGTGTGCTTGAAGCTTCGTTGAAGCTCAAGGACCATTATTGAAGTCAAGAGATTCGGAATGAAGCGTTTGAAGACGGTTCGTCAAGTTTTATTTATAGTATTCTAGCTTCTTTTCGTAGAATGTTAAGCCTTGAGTAGGTCTTACGTTTTAATCTTCATAACGATCATATCTTAGAGCTAGGATCTTCTTAGAAGCCCATACAAACTTTCCCGAAGCTTCACGCTCCATTACGCGGCTTCTTGTGCATCTTAGTTGGCTCAAGAAGAAGAACCAACCGACTAGATGGCAATCTAGTCGGTCGGCAATCCTGCTTGAACCGACTAGAATGACTTGCTCAATTTCAGCTCATTCACTATTTACAGTTAGTCGTTCCAAGAAGGTTCACCGACCGACTAGTTTTCAAACTAGTCGGTTAGGAATCCTTCTTAGACCGACTAGTTGTGTGTTCAGTTTCTCAGCCTAAGCTACTGTTTATCATTAGTCGGTCAAAGCACAACCACCGACCGACTAGTTGAGAAACTAGTCGGTTGGAATTTGTTCTTAAACCGACTAGTGCTCCTTGAATTCAGCCTATACTATTTCATCTCTTAGTCGGTCAAAGAACACTCACCGACCGACTAGTTGCCAAACTAGTCGGTTGGCAAGTCTTCTTAGACCGACTAGTTCTATATTGTCTGAACTTTCCTTTTTGGCTGTTCTCCAGTTAGTCGATTCAAGTTGAATCACCGGCCGACTAGTTGAGAAACTAGTCGGTCAGTGATCCTTCTTTGACCGATTAGACTGCTTCAGAAATAGATCCGTTGGAGCATTAAATGCACGAATTTCTTCTCTCTCTCCTCTCTATCCTATATAATCTTGAGTTGCTGTTTCATAGCATTCAACGCTGATATTAATTGAAGTTTAGAGAATCAAAGAGAAGCATTTATTTCTCATTTCCAAGCTCATTCATTTCACTCAAGAATCTCTCCCTCACTCTTATTCCACAAGAGAGATTCATTGATTGTGAGCCTTCCAAGCCAAGAGCTTGATTCAAGGTCACCAACTCCTCCCTAGGCTTCCATTGCTGATCAACTTCTTGAAGCTAGGGTTTGGTGCCTTCTTCTCCTCCAAAATCCTCATTGCCCTAAAATCGTAAGTTTACTCGAGGTATAGGATTTTGTTGGTAAGCATTTCTTATTTCATTTACTTTGATATTGAAAGTTTTACTCTCGGTTGTGAGAGTTATGTGTGATCCCGGTTTGTGGGAGTCATATTTTCATTTGTGTATGATTTGATCTTGTAGAGGTTTTTCTACAAGTATTTCATAGTGCAAATTTGAGTTAGAGGTTTCTAACTTAAGTATCCGGAGGGGATCCGGGTGTTTGGGACGTAGGATCACCGGGAACAAGTCGGGGAGACTTGGGTGGATCCGAACCCGTTAAATCGATTGTTTGCGATTGTTTTTCTTTGTTGTCTATTTTCATTTCCGCATTGTTGGTTGAGTTTGCAAGATAATTAGGAATACCACTCTTGATTATTTTAAAGTACTATTCACCCCCCCCCCCCCCCTCTAGTACTTGTGCAGTAGCTATAAGGGCATTACACTATTCACCCCACTCTAGTGTATTGATCCATACATGTTAAAATTACAATCATATCAGATTTGACTCTCTTATCGGTTTTTACCCCAGCCATTTGTAATAATGAGTGTGCTCATCCAAATCGCAATGACTACTCTATTCGGACCCTTGTTTTCGTGTCTAGCCTAACTTACACCGATGCTCGGTGTATTCACGACACGACGGTTTAAGTCAGAACTAGACTACATCATAGACTCAACTTACCCCGGCGCTCGGTGTATTCACGACACGACGGGTTGGGTCAAGTCTAGCCAGGCTACATCATTAGCTTAACTTACACCGCTCGGTGTATTCACAACACGACGTTTTGGGTCAAGTCAAGATTTCATCTTATGTATAGAGAAGTTGGTTTCTACAAGGTTGTCATGTCACAGCTTGAGTGTAGCTCAACAACTGGAACACTGGTCCTATAGTTGCCAACCCCTAAAATAAGGAGGGCTACGGCTAATCTTGAAGAAGATTATTAACGTATTTGACTTAGATATAGTCCAGGGTGTCATATAGTCATGATTCGTGTCATTGCGGTCCAGCGGAACACGGCTAGGGAATTGACTAAGCCAGGATCACTTATCCCTTAGACTAGCTAGGGTGATCCAACAAACTTAGCCAAGCACATTAACCGGATCATGGTCCATTGAATGAAGCTTGTCATTTTTATATGCATGCCATAGACTAAAAGCTTTTATTAACAACTAATTAATCCTATCAACTAGTTGAGTCCTTAAAATTCAAATTTTTAGGATTCGTTTAATAACTTTTATTAAATCCTTATCAACTATAAGGTTCACGTGCTATCCTAATCGTTATTAGGATTTTAATAAAATCAATTACAACGCTTTAAGCATAGTCTTTTAATGAGAATTATTATTATAACGATTAAAATAATAATCGTCGTTAAAGGGACTACCCTAATCAGGAATTAGGTCTTAAAAGGTTGTTAATGATTTATTAAATATAGCATATCATTAAAATTCATTTCATAAATTTTAACGAGTTCTTAATGACTAACATAAAAGGGGTTGTCTTGTGTTATCAAATAAGGGACAAGAAATAACATAGCCATTAAGCATAAACTACACTAATTTTAAAGCATAAAAATAGTGTCCAACTATTTAACAATTAAATAGAACAACATGTTTAAAACATTTATCTAAAAAATAATTAACATGCATCTATAATTTAACACTTAAATTAAAACCATGATTTTAAAACTTAAAAAGGTTTCAAAAAAATTATCATATATTTTTATTTCATAAACTACGTTTTAAAATCATCATAAAAAATTTCATGTTTCCAAAATTATTTTTATCGCATAAAAGAATTTTTTAAAACATCTCAAAATAAAAAACGGTTTCATTTTTAACAATAACGTTTAAAGTTAAAATTTTAGCATGCGTTTTAAAAAACATTTCAATTAAATAAAATCGCAGTCCTTAGATCAAGATACAGACTAAGCTCTGATACCATTGCAGGGTTTTGATGGACCCTTAGGGCACAATCTGTGCCAATCCTAAGTCGGACGGACCACAGACACAAAATAATGCAGCAGAAAAACTTAGATACGTTAAACTATTTAATGTGGCCCTAAGGTTCAAGACCCTTTAGCCAGGATCTCTGCCAACTTGGGATGGGTTCGACCATCCCAAGAAGGAGCTAAGCCACTGCGATTAAATTAAAAGAAATCTAATTAAATTCACATACCTGGAACCTTGCCCTGGTTCAGGCAAGGTGTACCGCACCGTCTTCCGAGCCACTCCCCATCCCGCGCTGAACCGCTCCTTAAACCACCCCTTGTCCCAAGGCAAGCAATCCTCTTGTCGCCGAGCCAACCACGCGCCGAAGAAAGTTTCACCCGAGTGTGAACCTTCGCCAAGATTTCGGATCGGATCCGAACCCCTTCGTGGATTTGCTAGAGCCCTTCAGGAGTAAGGCATAAATTTAGGGAGAAGAGAAATATCAATTTAAGCTTAGATCCGAGCGTGCTCCAACATTTTTGGGAGCCGCTCAGATCTAAAGCTTGGGACGAGTTTTGAGGAGGGGAACAGACCACTATTTATATAAGAGATTGAACCCTCCCCTTTACTCAAATTCCGATGTGGGACTAAAGTTTGGAGTTAACAAATTCAATTTAGTTTGCCTTTCACAAAGGCCAAGCTTCCGTGAATTTTAACTCACGTGCCGTTGAGCTTCACGATTGATACAACCTATCAAATCGAAGGGTATTCAACGATGAACGCGTAGAAAAAATGGCGAGTCAATCGGAGTCCGTTTGACCCCTCAATTGATCGCCCAAAGATCAGCCCAAGACTTGATTTTCGTCCAAAATCAGCCGTCAAAACTGCAAACTGCCCCTAGGGGTCTGCACCCAGATGTGGGACCCAGCTTGTGGGCCCCACTGCTCAAAAACCGGCTGACTGGGCGCCTGGCCCAGACCTGGGTGCAGGCGCCCAGGCGCCCAGGGCGCCTGGGCCCGGCGCGAGCCCGGGCCCAGGGCGCCCGCACAGGGTGCCTGGGCAGGCACCCAGGCGCGGGCCCAGGCACAAGGCGCCTGGCACCCTGGGCACCTAAGCCCAGGCCGCCTGGCCCAGGCTGGTCCAGGCACCAGGCCAGACCTGGGTGGTCTGGCCTGGGTCAGTCTAGTCTGACCCATGCCCATTTTGGGCACCCTTTTGAGCTTTTTGGGCGTAACTTGGGCATCTGGGGTCCGATTTGGACGATGTTCGAACCTGTGTTTAGAGCATGACATTCCTGTCTTGCAGGTAACCTTTTCCATGCGTTTATTATTTTAAATATGGTCTTAAACAATTTAAGACATATTTAACCCATTTTGCATCATATGCAAATTTGTCCATATCTAGGCTTAAAATATCATTTGCATCAAATACAAATAATCTAAGAGCATACATCCCCCAACAGTCCCGACCTCTGGCCTGTAAAAGATAGTAGTGGCGAGGTGGCGCTGGGCGTAGCGGAGGCATGAGTGGACGATGGAAGAGGATTTCACCCTGCTAGAGCGATATCCTCGGAGACCCGTGATACAATGCCAAAACTGCTCGGCATCGAAATCAGCAGGCTCGTAGTCGGGGGAAAAGGCGAGTCTGCGGTCGGGGATGGCGGGGAAGTGGAAGTGTGTGTAGATCATGGCGTGCGTGACCACCACGTCGTGGTCAATCAGCCAGAAGCTAATGCCATCACCCCCTGGGGTGACGACAATAGAGCTCAACGCATCTAGTGTGAGGTGTGTGTAGGTGCTAGCGTGGAGTGTTAGGAGGCAGTCAAAACCAATGGCATGGTAAATCCGGACCACCCCCTGCAGGAGGCCAAGGCACTGGAGGGTGGGGATGTATGCGAAGCGGGTGGGGACGATGGTGCGGTGGGACATGGCCAAGAAATGCTCTCGGTGAGCGTCGTCTCGGAAGACGATGCCATAGGTCCTAAAGGTGGGGTTGGAGGTACGGGACGTGGTAGTGGAATAGTCGTGGGGATGGAAGGAGCAGCAGGGATGGAGGGTGGATGGAGTGGTGCCTCTATGGCCAGAGGCACGGGTGAGGGAGATCGGGTGACGTCGAAAGAGGACGTAGAGGGTCACATCCACTCATCCTCCTTGGGTGTGGTGTACGTGTGCGGCGGGAACGGCATGACGACCGGGAAGAGGAAGATCCATCGTCGGCCTTCCTCTTCCTGTGAAGGGGTGGTGGCCTCGGACGAAGGTGAGGCGGCATCGTGTGATGGGTGGAAACGGCTGAACGTGGTAAAATAAATATGAGAGGAAGGAATATACCCAAGCCGATAGTCGCTGCGAATGCAATCAGGAAGCACATGCATGCTACAAAAGCAGCTGGATCCCCCAAGCTGCTCCTGATCCAGATGACTCCTCGGAGCACCTAGAAGCACCTGCAATAAGAAGAAAGCAAATATATCAGGAGGCAATTTTGTTTATAAAACGAATTAGAGCGCTAAAATTTGAAAATGAATGAAGGGGGAGGTGGGGGTGTGATGGGGAGCGTGATGATGATGATGGGGATGATTGGGAGAAACAAGAGGTAGAGGATGGTGGGGGGTGTGGCTGCTCAGCCCGAGCACAAGTTGTGCTTAGGCAAGCTGCTCTGGTGGAAGGGTGGGGACCGAACTCCGGTAGTGAGGGGTGATGGAGTGGGGAAGAGGGAGGGGGAAGAGAGGGGGAAAAGGAGTGGGTGAAAGAGAGAGGGAGTGGGGGGGTTGAATAACCGCCGGTGTTGGGCAGCACCGGTGGTGATGCTACGGCAAATTAACGGAGCAAGGGTTTGAGGGAGGGGGTCTTAGTAGTGAAATAGAGGGATAGGAAGGGTGGTATAGAGGGGGGAGTAGGGGCATTGGTCGTGGACAGCGGCACCGTCGACGTTGGGCGACGCCGACGGTGCTGCTCCGGTCGTTTGTCGGAGCGGGAGGGGGTGGGTTTAGGGTAGATAGAGAGGGGAGAGAGATATATAGAGAGAGATAGAGATGAGGAGAGAAAGGGCAGGTAGGCAGACCGATAGGCGGCGACGGGTAACGGAGAGGGCGGTGACGTGGCCGGAGCGGGGTCGAGTAGGGCGAGGGAGGGGAACTCTGGGAGAATTAGGGGAGCTCGGGGATTAAAGCTCGAATAGGATAGGTCAAGTGTAGGGGAGAGAGAATATAAACCGAGCTAACTCGGTTTGGAATGTGGGCCCCAATTTTAAGTTGCAGCTTTAGCTGCTCAGTCGAGTAGGAAAAGATGAAAATAGTTTTGAAATTAAGCTCAAAAATTGTGCCCTAGTACTCGGCCGAGCTGCTTATTCTGCTCAGTCGAGCTGAATTAAAACAGAGCGATGTTTTCAGCCCTCTTCTGCTCTCCCTGTAGCTTGGCCGAGTAGGGTAATACTCGGTCGAGTCGAATTAAATTTCCAGAAGCTGATTTTCGCATGTTTTCTCCAATTTCCTGCAGCTCGACCGAGTAGGGTGCTACTCGGTCGAGTCGCAATAAATTTTCAGGAGCTGATTTTCGCATGTTTTCTCCAAATTCCTGCAGTTCGACCGAGTAGGGTGCTACTCGGTCGAGTCTCATGTAGCTTCCAGAATGAGGTTTTGGGCCTTTTCTCCATCTTCATGCAGCTCGACCAAGTAGGGGTCTACTCGATAGCTTTTCTCCCCCAAGCTTGTGTTTCTCTATGGCGCTCTCCCCTTGGTTCCTTTGCCTTTAATTCATCGTGTAGCGCGCTCTCCTTGTCGTTGAACCTGAAAAAAGAAGAACTTGACAGCTTTTTATGTTTTGAATTTTTATAGAGGCAAATACGTATTTATTTTGTTTTTTTATGAATAGAAAAACAAAAAGAAAGTAAAAGCTAAGCGATAAAAAGTCGGGTTGCCTCCCGGTAAGCGCTTGTTTTAAGTCATAAGCTCGACTCCCTCAAGATTTTTATTGAATATTGGGCACATACGGGATGTGCCCGTCATGTTTACGGACGATCCCATTGTATTTAACGCGCATCTTCAAGGTGGCTCTCCTCGGCCATAAGTATAGGAGCTCCCGGCTCTCGGTGGTACGATGAATTGTCCAAAGCCTCTCATCGAGTACGCGTAGATAGGCGGATACCGCCTTGTTATGTACGACGTCACCGTTGTCATCAATGCTCTGCTTCACTGGATCTTTGGTGAATTCTTCCAAGGCGTATTCATCTGTGGCCTCATCTTCCAGGAGCTCTAAGTAGCTCGCATCTCCTTGAGGGGCACGTTTCCTCATAGGCTTTTGTAGATGAAACTCCACCTCTATATCGCCCACATTCATGGAAAGTATTCCCTCACAAACATCTATTAGCACTCTAGCCGTTGCCATGAACGGATGGCCCAATATGAGTTGAGAAATCCCTTTTTCGGCATATCCATGATGATGAAATCCACCTGTACGTAAAGTCCGGGTGGTATCTGCAAAATGATGTCCCATGCTATCCCCACCGGATACATGATGGAGTGGTCCGCCAGCTGAATGGACATGTCGGTTGGCTCAAGCTCTGTTCCGATATGTAGCCTCCTGAAAATGGAGAGCGGCATCAAGCTGATGCTTGCTCCCAAGTCTATAAACGACCGGCTAATAGGGGTGTCGCCGATGGAGCACGGCACCGTGAAGCTCCCGGGATCCGGTAACTTCTTTGGAATATGGTTCTTGATAATAGAAGTACAGTCCTCCAAAAGCTTTACCTCCTCATGTTTCTGCTTCCCCGTAATGAGTTCTTTCAAAAAATTTGCATATGTGGGAATCTCTGTTATAGCATCCATGAAAGGAATGTTTAACTGAATACCTTTAAGGAGCTCAATGAACTTAGCATACTTCTTTTCCATCTTCGCCAATGCTAATCTCTGGGGATATTGCGGAGGAGGTCGACTCGCCCTTTTCTTAGTAGCGTCCTTTGGAATATTGCTGTTGGAAGTAGTGATGCTATACTCCGGCGTTGTGGTGGTGCTAGGCACAGTAGAGGGCGAAGCCTCCTTTTCTCCAATAATACTAGGCTCATCAATAGCCTCTTCCTTGTCATCGCCAATGAGGACATCTTCATTTTGAGCCTCCACTGTCGGTTCTTGGATTGCTCTGCTAGAAACCGGCACCATTACAGTGTCGGTTTTCTTTCCTCCTCGGATGCTAATGGCAACTACTGCATTCGCTTGAGCCTTAGGTTGGGCTCCGATTGTGAGGGCAGTCTTCCTTGCGTCTTCAAGAGTTGAGACATCTGACCCTTAAGCTCATCAAGGGATGTACTGATATTCTTGAATTGAGCGGTGGTGTCATTGTTGAACTTGGTTTGTCTGCGCATGAATTCTTCCAACGTGGCCTCTAAGTTGGGCCTTGGTGGTGTCGGCGCATATTGTTGTGGAGGGGGACGATTGAAGTACCCTGGCGATCTATATGGCCCAGATGGCCTAAACCCATTTTGTTGTTGCGGCGCTTGTTATTGGGGAGGTGGTTGAGGCAGCCTCTTGAACTGTGGAGGTTGCAGCCCTCCATTTGGATTCCTGTAAGAAAGACCGGGGTGATTCCTTGCGTTGGATGCTGCCATTGGTACTGTCCATCTCCTTGCACAAAATGTGCCCACTCATGTGGCATGTCAGCTCCATCATATGACCCTTCATGAGGGACATATCCTTGCTCCGGATATTATTCGTGGGTAGAGTAGGCTGGAGCGCTAGAGGTGGTTGAAATAGCATCCAACCGTTGTTCGATTCTTGCTACATGCTTACAAAGAGTTTCAATGTGAGTATCAAGATGACAAACAACTTTTACCGCAGGATTCTTAATGATGGTGCACTCCTTGCTCCATTGTTGGTTGTTTACAGCCATATGCTCAAGCAGAGATATATCTTCTTCAGGCGACTTATAAAGGGCGCCTTGTGCGACGGCATCTATGATCATTTTTGTGCTCGGTTGGAGCCTATTGTAGAAACTCTAAACTAGATCACAAGTCAGGATTCTGTGATGTGGACACTGGTGCTGGAGATCCTTAAACCCCTCCCAAGCTTCATAGAGGGACTCTTGAGGCAATTGCTTGAAGTTGGAGATGGCACCTCGGATACTCATCGTTTTGGACGGTGTGTAAAATTTATCCACGAATACTAGAGCCAGTTTCTCCCAAGTGGTGAAGTGTTTGGTCGGATGGGCACGCAACCAATATGAGGCCGTGTCCCTCAAAGTAAAAGGGAACAGCCTGAGCTTTATGGCATCGTCGCTTACATCATTCACTTTGAACGTGTCCCACTTTGCCAAAAAAGAATCGATATGATGATTCTGGTTCTCATGTGGATGCCCATGGAAGGGATCCTGCTGCATCAGATTAATTAACCTGGTCTTCAGCTCGAAGCTACCTGCCGCCAGGTGCGGCCTCAAATAGAAGAAGTGCTCCTATAGCTTGGTTTCATATGGTCCCGGAAGGACCTAGTACGAGGCAGAGTGATGGTACGCTCTACCATCGGATCAGAAGATGTCTGACCCCTTGCCAAAGCTCTGAGTATTCGTTCGGTTTTTTCGATCTCGGGATCAAAAGTAATTCTTTGTCAATGCTTCCGAGGCGAGTAATCATGCACAACAAAAACCACTCAGAAGAATACCGTGAGTAACAAAGTAATAAAAGAGAATAAAAGGATGGAAAGACAAGATATGGTAAGAATTACTAACAATTTCTTCAAAATAAAAATAGCTTAAGTAACACCGTACTATCCCCGGCAACGGCGCCAAAAACTTGAAGCACCCGGAACTAACACCTAAAAGCCACCTAGCCGTGTCACTAATGCCAGGCGCTGAATGGTTCCCAAGTATCGGTTCCAGGTCCACGAATGCAAGCGGACGGTGTCAAGTTATATTATATAAGATATCGATCCCACAAGGAAAGTAGCGATGTATTAATCTCATGTAAATCTCAGAAGGAGGTAGCAGTCGGTTTGAATGATTATTTGGTTGGTGTTGTTTGATGAATATAAAAGGACTAGGCATTAGGACTCACCGTTAAGACCGTCGGAGGTCGATACTAGGTTAGGACTTCTACGCTGCATTGGTTTTATTGGGGATTGTAGCATCTAGGAAGTGAATTCATGCGTCAAGACGTCATGAATCTAACATACCGTGTTGACCCCACTCACGCGATAGATGCATACGATATGTGCATTAAGGATCTACAATAATCTCACCACTCTCATGGTTCGACTACTCTCAACTCGTCCTACTCTTGTGGATCAGAGCTTCGAGGTATTTTGGTGGCTCTTATTGACGCAATGGCGGTAGACGTCAATCAGTGGTATAGTTTATCGGTGGATCCCATCACGGCACGAGTCGGACATGGTCACGAGCCTCGGTTGAATCCACTAACTCTCTAATTAAATCCATAAGATACTCCTTAATCTAATCGATTCCATAGACCGTGGGCATGATCTCAGTACGAGTTCTCCTGGGGATTTTGCTAGATCAACCAAAATACTCCCCTTTTCATGTCCAATGCAACCTAAAAATCCTAGCTTCACATCGTTTTCCTAAAATCCTAGGGTTTATCCATTAGCCCTAGATAGAACTACTCTCACATGGCGGGGGAAACAAGGAAAGATTAAATTTTTAGGTTGGAATTCATCAGAGTAATCAAAAGCATATTAAAGTTAGGAATACGTACCAAAAGCGATGTAGATTGATAGCAAGCCACAGAGAAATAAAATCCAATTGATTCCATGCAAGAAAACGCAGTAAAAATCGAGTCTTTTTCTCAATATCAAAACCTAGATCCAAATCTCAAACTTACACTAAAAACTCTTAATAAATCTCTTCCTAAAACACTTTATGTCTAAAATATTAAAGGAAAGTTGTTTTTATACAAGGGGTAGGGACCCCACAGATAATTCTCAGAAATCTGGAAAGTTGGGCCCATATGTCGCTTGGGCGCGTCGGCTACTCGACCGAGCAGGTGGCTGCTCGGTCAAGTCACTTCGCTAGCCGCGCTGCTGCTCACTTGTTTCTGATGCGGGCTACTTGGTCGAGTAGCTGGGGGTGTCAACTCGGGTCGAGTCGCATAGCTACTCGGTCGAGTCAGCTCGTATCTGTTTCCTGCTGCATCCGCGTGTCGTCGCCTAGGAAACTGAATGGCTGTATGCTTTTTCTGGATTTCTCTCGCTCGCTTCTCCTCCTCTCCTCCGATCTTCTTCCAAACTACAGCAAACTCCTATAGAGCCTCGCCAATGATGCCCTGGACGTGCTGGATGTGTCAATGTCCCGAATCAGCTCCAATTCGCTCCAAAATCCCTGAAAATCCACAAATCTATGCAAAAACTAGAATATGGCGTTAGAAGCGCATTAATATCTAAAAATATGGATTTCAGAGGTGAATATGATATGAACTGAGATGAAATGTAAAAACATGGAAAATATGGACACATCAATGACCAGTGAAATCAATATAGCCACAATGCAGAGATGTACAAAAATACTCAAATAGTGTCCATTTTATTACAATCCATATTATACAACAATGATATATGAAAGAAAAGAAGTACAACTGAAAAATGCAACTCGAACACTAAAATCTGCCGCCTCTGGATCAAACTCTGGCTCCTCAAACTCAGGGGCCGCTTCTTCGATCTGTTCGTCGTCTACCGGTGCCATAAATGAAACCGTAGGTAAGTGACAATAATTCAAAACATAGAAAAGAAGCAGTGCACAAGTATGACTGAAACAGGTTATAGAAAGTAACTACGTACAAGCAAACCAGAGCAAAAAAAAGTACTGAGCAACAATTGTGACAAGTCGTACATAACTGAGTAGTAAATGTAAACAGAACTGAAAGAAGACAACTAACTGTACTGTGGTAATGCAAGTGTAAAGTAGGCTAAGCAAGTAAAGCATGCTACCGTTGTAGCTATAAGTGCGATAAGTAAAGTACTGTTGACTGCACAGGTGTGGTAGGTAAGGTGCATGCAATGCATAAAGTAGATGTGATCGTGCAAGTAATAGCTACAGTAGAACTACGTGACTCAAGTCGGAGAGTACGATATGCAACCATTGAGTTCATCTCTTGCCTGGGTGTGCTTACCCAGATGAATGCCAAACCACAGGCAGCGGTACATGTATTTGCCGAAATGCAGGCAGCGGGACGGGATGCCAAAACACAGGTAGCGGTATAGGAAGATAAACTTCAGTCACTCCCACACTCTCTCAAACTATGAGTTACCCCAAACCTAGTGAAGTGTCAAGTATTCTATGTACAAGTTTTATACGGGATGTTCCACAAGATATTCCACATGATGTTCCACACATGATATTCTATACAATAATTTATTAGCATTCACAGAGTCATATATGGCATGCAGCAGGGGGTGTGACTGTTTTAACGTGAGCAATTATGCAACAAGTGTATTGATGTTTCATGCAAAGTTTTTCAAGTGATAAATAACAGAACATGATGGACAAGACTGAACAAAAGTTATCATGGTGAATATGAGTTTACATGTAATGAAAGGTTAAAGAAATTTATTTGAAGGTATTTAGAATCAATGATTTCGAACGAATGATAATTGGAATTCTAACATCGATCTATGTATGCACTGTCAGTCAGGTTTGGCCAAGCAGGTCACTATCCCCGCAAGCAGGGTGATCCAAACTTTGGCGTAAACGATCCTAGACATCAGGTGGCACCAATGTTAAGAATGCCAATAATCACATCTGTTCCATCGATTATATCAACAAAATGTAGGATAGTTTCCTATTTACTATGATAGTAAAACCAGGATCACTGGTTGACTTTCTTATCGAAAACCAGAAAGTAAGGCAAAGCGGATGCTAAGAAATTTGAGGATAAAGACAAGTCCCCAACAACTACGATGCTGATTCATGCTTTGAGCATGTGGTATTTCCATTAGTACACAATTTACCCAAGTAGGTGGTCGAGTGCTACAACGACCAAAGTTGAAAGTTGGCAATGACGTATGCTCAAGTTAATAGCCGTTATGAGACTATCAGTTTAGTTTCCTATTATATTATGTCTCTAGTTGTTGGGTCAAGTCGATAGCCGTTCTGGGGCTATATGTGATGCCCTAAGTTTGTACGAGTACACTGTCTAATTTTCTAAATCTAGAATTCATTGTGACTTACAGTTTCGAGATTGTTGTAGTGAGCTGGGACTAGAGCTAGAGCTTCCAAGGGTACTGGTGCATGAGAATCGGTACCTGAAAACATAAGAAATAATCGGTTAAAGACCACACTATTTTCTATCTATTTATGGAACTTGGTTGTACATTTACTATAGCTTAAAACTCGTCAAAATATGTACTTATAATTATTAGATAGGTTAGAAGTGAGTAAAATAATTTTGTATAGGAAGAAAATATTTTTCGGAAGCTCATTGGTATTTTTTATTATTTTTGAAAGCTTAGAATCGATTAAAAACTAATTTTCTAAATTATAAAATACGTATCTTGAAAGTTCAATGATTTATTCAAAGTGAACGACACATCGAAAATCTTCAAATAAGCTATCAAAACGAGCGTCTCGTTTCGTACTACAACATATAATTTTCTCGCACGTCAGTGTATGTGAAAATCTCATGATATGAATTTTAAATCGAAAGTAGTGTTATTGGGTTTTATCTTTGAAAAACTATTGTGGGAGATGTACTTTCCTTTTGACGATGAAACCAGCGCCAACGGAGTCGTTTCGTCGTTTCGGATTTTCTAGCCCTTACCATGTATTTTTTAGGGTGTATATTATTATTTATCAATTTTAGATTAGTAAACCTATATATGTGTGTATATGTACGCGTATATATACGTATTTATACGTATTTAAAAGTAAATTAAAACTATTACAATAAACTTTGAAAAATCATAACTTGAAAACTAAGTATCGGATTGAGACGAAACTGGCGCCTACATGTTCGTGACAAAGGCACGGATCTTCTGGTGGTATCCGTTGCTTCGTCCGATACCTATATCAAAAATTCAATCTTCCTACTAACAGATATAACTCATATAACTTTGTTATATTATTATTTTATATATAAATAACATGTGCCCTTTGGTTTCATTTTGTTTCTTGGCAAACGTGCGCACTGTGTTCGTCAGCAATCAGAGGGGGTGGCTGACAGAGGGCGGAGTTCGGGGGAGGCGGCGCTGGGGGCACGAGGAGGAGGCAGTAGGCAGGCTGCGGGCTGCACGGGTCGTCGGACGGCGACGGCCAGGCGGGAGGGCGCGCGCAGATCGGCGGGGAGGGCAGCGAGCTGGGCTCTCTAAGAAGCTTAGCATCGCTTTTGGGGACGCAGGCGACGTCGTTGATGGTGCGGGACAGAGGAGGATAACGGGGGAGGGAAGATGAGAGTTAGGCTGAAAGGGGACGTGGGTGCTGCTGGCGGGGTTTTGCGACGAGCTCGTCGTCGGCGAGAAAGGGTTGCTCGTTAAGCTTCCTCGTCGGGGGCTTCGAAGCCTGGGGTTGTGGGAAAGGCGTAAAAGAATAAGGTTAAGGAGGAGAGGAAGATGAAAACTGAGAAGATGAAGGGGAGTTGCTTGAAGAATGAAGGGATGGCTGGGGTTCAAATAGAGAGGGATAATGTGTTTTCCCATCAATTTAGATGTAAATGCAAATGGGTTGGGGGTTGGTGTTGTCCTCTGCCGAAGAGGAGAGGGGATGTATTAAATTAAAGGGGATGTATCAAAGTAAATGGTTGGGTGGATCAGTTTGACGAAACAAATAAGATGTGAAAACTTTTTCTGCATGGGGCTGCTATCGATAGGGTTGCCGACAGGAAGGTAATTAAGGTAGTTTAATTGGTAATTAGTAATAAGTAAAATGTAATTAATGAAACGTAGTTAAATAGAAATTACGCTTTTGCCCCTCTGAGACTAAACGTCTCCGAAAAATTACGAAAACATAACCACGGGTTCTTATCATCGCCAGGATCACGAATACGAAGTCCATTTTCAGATTTGAGCGACGAAAAAATAGAAAAATTTCATTTACCCATTTTTGATATTGTTTGAAAATGTTTTGTTATGGAAATACATGTACAACGAAAACTGGCTGTTACATTGGTCATTTGTCTTGGCTTCATTTAGCTTTTGTTCTACAATGCCCTTGAGAATGCTTCATCACACTTGCTCCTAGCTTTCATTTCTTGAATCCATGCTTCATGCTTGTGTGCCTTCTTTGATTTGACTTCATATGCTTTATCACCATTATTGTGTGATCATCCAAACTTTATCACCTATATTACACATAAACTCAATGAAATCATTAGTACCATAATATGTTGCTCATCATCAAAATAACCACGGTGTGGAGACTCAATATCCAACATGTTGTACCGTACACTTTTTTGTATCTTGGTATATGAAGCTAAGCCTCCATTATCATATGATACCCATTATTTTATGTGTGTGTGTGTGTGTGTGTGTGTGTGTGTGTGTGTGTGTGTGTATTATCCAACATGTTGTACCGTCCACTTTTTTATGTCTTGGTATATGAGGCTAAGCCTCCATTGTCGTATGATACCCATTATTATATATATATTATCCAACATGTTTTACAGTCCACTTTTTTGTGTCTTGATATATGAGGCTAAGCCTTCATTATCATATGAAACCTATTTTGTTTGTGTGTGTGTTTGTGTGTGTGTGTGTGTGTGTGTGTTTTGAAAAGTAAGTGAATTATATTCTTAAGAGAACCAGGGGAATGTCACCATCCACTGATAAAGGAACAGACTTGGGAGAGGCCAGGGAGCAGTCACCAAGCGCCAACTTAGATAGCCAAGGAATCCCAACCCCCAAACACTACTACAATAAACCACCCACACTCACTTGCACACATGCCTGCGAAAACACTCAAACCACCCACGCTCACACGCACATGTCAGCAAACTCACTCAAAACCAAAAAAGACACGCCAGCCACAATCGCAAGCAAGGCATGGCCAAAGGCAGAAAGACACTCACAAGACACTCAAAGTTTAAGGCTACTAAGGCCGGTAAAAGCGCCACCCACAGACCACCCCCTCGAGTGTGTCGTCACATGGTGGGCCACAGGTGCAGACTTCTTCTTTGACTTTGCTTTATCACCCATTTCAGCCAACATCCCTGTCCACTCCGGGTTATCAATAACGATCAGAAAGGGAGGGCAGACAGTGATGGACACAGGCCCAGGGTCAAAGCCTGGAGAACGAGTGACCACGGGAGCCTTGTCGCGATTCCTAGTCACCGCCGACGGTGGGCGAGTGTCCCTAGAACCACGGGCAAGGCCTGTGGGGGGCACCCAGCGCCCAAGACAGGGCATGGAGGGGCCGAAGGAAGAGGAGGCCAGTCTGCACCAAGGGCCCACAAACATCACCAGGCTCCTCCACAACAATTTCCTCGGCCACCTCATCCGAATCCTCCCCAAGGTCATCATCTCAATGTTACTAGTCTCCAGGCTCCTCCACAAACATCTCCAGGTTGCCATCATCCATATCAGGAGGGAATCGAGCACCAGGGCTATAGGGCCCAAAATAAGAATCACCAAGCGGGGAGGAAAGACCATCAACGGAATCAACGGAATCACAGGCAGCGGGTAAATCACCCAAGTCGGAGAGGGAGAAGACAGCCCCAAAGTAACACAATCACATGCCCCCACAGGGCTATCCGCACACTCCACGTTGATGCCGAAGCGAAGAAGCACACGTAGGGAGGAATCAGCAGCACGAGCACCGCTGCAATCCAAAGGGGGGACTTGACAACTCCAGCCAATGCACCCGGTGGATTCACAACAGCCTCCTTTCCATTGGCAACCACATTTTCTAAGATGCTAACCTCCTTTCCATCCACAGCAGCCCCCCCATAGGTAGTACCAATGGATGACTTGGTAACATTGGCAACCACATTCTCAGCAAGTAAGGAGCAAGCCATGCTAGTAGGACACAGCAAATCCGAATGTCCAAAGCAAAAGCAATGGCCGCATCTAGGAGGTTCCCCTTCATAGACAACCTCCACACCAAGGGTAGAACCATCGTCAAGCAAGACCACAATGCTACGGGGAAGAGGGCAACGAGCATTTACCTCGACTAAACAGCGGGCGTAGGAGAGTCGCTCCATATTCGTCGTGGCACGATCCAAGCATAGAGGGGTCCCAACGACACTCGAAATGATGTTGAGGATATCCAACGTCCACATTTCCAAGGGGAGATTAGGGAATCGAACCCACACCAGTACTGCGGACAAGATGTCTCGATCATAGCCAAGTTTTGCGCTCCATCTTTGTAGGACCACCAGTCTCCTGTCAAAGAGCCAAGTCCCCCATGGAGGACCGCTTCACACTCTTTCGCATTCTCAAGCCGGAAAAAGAAAAAACCATTTTGCGGGAGAAAATTTGTAATCCTTGCTTCACACCACAAAGTCATGCAGCCCAAGCTCTGAGCTGACCAAAATAAGGTAGGTCGGCAAGCACGTACACAACAAGGGTCTTTCTCCAATTCCCCGCTGCCACCGCAAGGAGAGAATCCGGGACACGAGCGATTGGAGAGCCATCCAAGCTAGAGGTAGGAGGGATGAGTTTCATCTGAAGGGAATCAGCGAACTTACGCCTACTAAAGCAAATGTCAACCCACGAGCAATTCCCAACACAGATTTATCTTTATAGTGTTGGGAGGCCTCACGGACAATCTGTCGAACACCTTGCAGGCATTGGGAGCACCAGCGATGGGGATTCTGGAAGACTGGCCCAGCCGAGGAGGGGGAGGGGGGCTTCCTCCCGCCCGTGATTTCCTCCCGTTCAACAAATAACTGACCCCGATCACACCCCCTCCATCACACCCCCTCCATCGAAGAAGAGGCAGGAGTCCCAACCCGCGGAATCCCAACCCTCCTGTAAGAAATGGCCTTCCATCCCGCCTCCAACTTGGCGCACACATCAGATCCAGAAGGATGAGAGGAGGAGTCACCCCCAACAGCAGGATCAGAGCCCCTAGGGGCAACCATGGACGAGACACAACAACCTGACGAGCCACCTCTAGGATTGCCACCCACAGGATCAACCGCAGCATCCATGTATGTATATATGTATGTATGTATGTAAATATTCCATTGAAAACATTTTGCACAGTGCGAAATGTGTTTAATTTTTTGTGAATTTTTTTTCAAATTTTTTTTCCACCTTCATTATATGTCGTTATACACCCCTCAAAAATAATCGTTGAGAAATAATGTGATTTGGCCTTCGATCAAGGCATTTCAACAAATTCGCACGTTCTGAAACCGTGAAATTTGTAACGGATGAATGTGTGCTCAAATCCCCCTAGGGTTCACGAATTATTTTTCCTAGGGTATATAATTGTATGGATTAAACATCAAAAAAATTTGAAAAAAATTTCAAAAACTAAAATGTTTTCGCACCGTGCACACACTCAGTTTTTTGCACGGGAATAATATATGGGTAAAGGGATCCTAAGGTGCCTCCTTAGATTTAATCTAAGGAGGCGCCCCCATATATCCACATCTGCCACATTTTTTTTGAAATTTTTTTCATGGGTTTGTTGTTCACCTTATTGATGATCAACATACCAAATTTCAAGGGATTCCAATACTTTTTAAGCCCACATCCACCCTTTGCAACTTCGTGGGGTTTTCAGCACATTTTCAGACCGTTGAAGTTAGATGGGGGCTCAAAAAGTATTGAAATCCCTTGAAATTTGGTATGTTGATCATCCATGATGTGAACAACAACCACAGGAAAAAAAATTCGAAACAAATTGTAGGTGATGGGAGAAATGAGGACACCTCCTTAGATTTCATCTAAGGAGTCACCTTAGATCCCCTTTTTCCATAATACATATATATATATATATATTATATGTATATATGATACATTTGAATATATATGTGCATAGCTATGTGATTGCAAGGATATAGTACTTGGATTGTGTGAGGACATTATGATCATGATAAGATCATGATAAGATCATGATAATGAGGCCTAATGGATCTGCTTAAGAACAAATCTAAAAATGTTTCTGCTCAGTGGAATATCAAGACGGGACATTGATATTTCTGATAGACAAGTATGCACTGATCTTTATCATAGCGATGGTAGTGTCAGGTCACTTATCTGCTTAATATGAAGAGATCATGAGATAATGCGCTTGTGTTTGTTAGGTAACAAATTCATAGAATGACTCATCGAGAAGCTTCTATATGGTAAACATACTCTAACTGTCAATAGAATCTCTCAGGTAGCAATTGGTGCAGATTAGTCCCTTGACTTGAGATGCACTAAAGAACATTACGCGTGGGAGGGCTATGCTCTAGCTTTTACCAACCAATGATGAACATGAGCATTGCTAGGTATTCAAAGCATACGAATGAAGGTGGAGTACGAATGAAGGTGGTGGTCAAGAAGGGATTCGTCTCCACCAGTATGAGAGGTTAATATTATAGAGAGTCGATATGGATGCATAGTAAGACTTCGATCGAGGAAAAAGTGTACAAACTTATGAGACTTATAAGTTTGATCCATATTTAGACTATGGCATCACATATATGACTCATAACATTAAGATGTTAATGGGATTTGACATATTTCCAAGCCTAGACACATTAGCCATATAGTTATGATAAAGAGACTGGGTTGCGCTGTAGCTATTGCTGACAGACCCAGTTTTGGTTCAGAGGAGACTCCAGTCTCACACCAGCCAAATAAAGATGATTTCGAAATGAGAGATCTTCATATGCATCTAGCATCATTTTCGTACATATGACAATATCATATAGTACGATCTAGTCGCTACAGAAGTAGGAATCAGGCTTTTAGAGTCTCACATCAATGATGGCTCATCATAAAAATTGAAGGCCAGAAGTTGATGTATATGAGATATACATGATTGATCACATGAGTTATGATCGACTTGTTTGTGAGAGAGAAGCGGATGCGAGGAGTTGCGAAATGCGTGTGGGAAATGTTTGTTAAAGAGTTACAAATGTTTGGGCCCATAAGAAAGTAGAAACTCTGGAAATACCATGCCATAGACAACAAAGGAGATGAAACGTCATTGTCGGAAAATCGGTTAGACCATCGTCGGCCGCTGGCCGACAATAGGCTGACCAGCCAGTAGGTCGTAACTTGCAGACTGCGGTAACCATCCAGTAGCGCATGGCCATCCAGCTAGCGGTGGCCCACGGTCATTGTCCAGTGTCGTGTTGTGGTTCCAATTAGGGTTGGGGTTTGTGTTAGGTTTTGGTTTGGGTTTAACCCAATTATTGGGCCAATCCAAAAATAGAGCCGGATTTGACTTAAAAATCCCAAGAGTTATAGGAATTCTAAGAATTGTTTTCTTTAATTCTGATTATTAGATAGAGTTTGAATTTAAATATAAAATCAAAATGGGATTAAAAGAATTCATGAAGTCTTTCTTTTATCCTACGTGTTTAGGGATAGGGATGGACTCTAATTTGAATTCCTAAATGTATTTAGATTTCAAGGATCCCTAGCACTTTATAAAGAGATCCTTTTCTCCTCTCTAAAGCATGCCATCACCAAAAAGGTTTAAGAGATTGCTTGACTATTAGTTGACTAGTCGACCAATTTGGACAACAGTGGTCAATTAGTGCAAGCTGCCAGAGAATCCCGAGAGCACTAGTCGACCACTACTCAAGCACTAGTCGACTATTTTTCTATATTCTGACACGACTCTAAAAAAATTAGAAAGTAACTTGTAAAAGGTTTTCAACCCATTTCTTGAGTGTTCCTAAGTGTGTGAAGCTTCAATCGAAGACTTTACATAAAATCTAAAGATATAAATAAAAATACATCAAAATTTTCCAACACTTGAGCTTTGATGTAGTCTTCAAATCCTTAGTCATGTCTTTGATTTTTGGACTTTGGTTGCCTTGATTAAGCTTCATCAATATTTCCATCTTGACTACAAGCTCTTGAATATCTTCATGTCTTTTGGTGAGCTTCATAAGTCCTAATGTGAATCATACATAGCTTTGAACTCATCACTTTTGTAATTAAGCTTTGATACGTAAGCACTCACAAAATTGATTAGCACACTTTATTAGTTTAACCATCATCAAAATCACACTAGAGGTGCTTAATATTCAACATATTGCTCTTCATGGCCAAAAGGGGGAATGTGAAGACCAATTAGAATGGTTGGTAAGACTAGCTGTGACCCACCGGCCTCTAGACGATGGCCACAAGCACTTAGATGTTGCTAATGATTCATACCCCAACGTTCGAAACTGATCTTGAGTCACAAGAGTTAGATCAGGCATCCTTTGCTATGGAATAGAACCGAAGGTGTTTGGTTCAGACACTTCTACGGAATTCTCGGGTCCCTTTTCGATGGCACGAACCATAACCAAAGTGGGTATGAATGATGTGGTTACTGAATCATTCCCACAGACTGTGTCAAATGTTTCGGGTGTTTTCTCACTTTGGAACAATCGGGTTTAAAATTGAGGATTAGATAGGGAGGATCTTCCAACCCGTATCCGAATACACGCTGGACGGAGATGAATGATACAAAATTGAAGACAAAGTGGCCATACTGACAAGGGACGATCAGAGAAGGGTGTTCTTTCTTTGACCGACCTATAACCATTGACATGTCACAAAGTGATTGGGGCTAGGGCACGATCTGATCCCTTACAATGCTGAAGTCAACTGAGGTAATTGCACGATCTGTTGGGAGATCGCTCTGCAATTCCCAAGCTATCAGGGAAGGTAAGTGGTAAATGGACGAATTCAAGGGATGAACTATCCAGGTGTGAGATCTGAGCGCTGAATGGATGAACTTAAAAACTGAACTATCTGAGTGTAGGAGGTAATCAAACAGGCTTAAGGATTGAACTGTCTGCCTATTGTGTGTAATGGTCCGAGCTTAAAACTTTAGCACGCCTTATTTATATCTGATAGTTGAGTATTTATAGCATTTGCAACAGTGGTATATTAATAATTGCAGAGGTAATGAGATGGCTTTGAACGATGAGACGTCTCAGCTAGTTGATCGGAAGATCAGCCCAAATACATGCAAGCATGGGTTGAAGCCTTCTTATGGGACCGGAGTATTGATAGCGTTTAGTAAGGTTGGGCTTGGGCCCCAACATAGTTATAACAAGTTCCATAAAGAAAAATTAGATAAACAACTAACTTCAAACAAAATTTAAAGTTGCGTAAACAAAAGAACCAATGACATCTTACGTAACAGAAAATGAAGGAGATACAGACATTAAGAAACATCACAATCACACAAAATTACCATAACAATAACAAGCAAGGATGAGATTAATAAAACGCACCATATCAACCGAACACACCCCAAATCTGTCTGCTCGAATTAGAGCGCTAGAGTAAATAATTTAGGAGCCAAAATGGATCCAAATTTAGCTTAAGTTTTACAGAGAGAGAGAGAGAGGGATTCGGGGCTAATTACCCATTGCACTAATCTCTGTCTATTTGGGAAGATCGCATAATAGACAACATTGTTCAATCATTTGGCTCTCCGCTTAACACAACCATAAATAGCACCTGTTCGCCGCCAGATTCACAACGGGCGGAACGGCACAAAGTCCGGCAGTGCCCTGAGTCCGGTCACAATGTCATTGCACCGCATCAGCAGGCTCAGCATCTGGTGCGAGATGTCCACATTGTTGTTCCTGTTTTTTCCTTCCATCTCAGCGCCGCTGCCATATCGCTGCTCTTGCTGGCGCGGCTTCTGCGGCGGATGCTCGCTTAACTGCACAGCTGGCGGGGCCCTCTCCACTGGGCGAAGCATGGGAGGCGGCATTTGCGGCGGCCACTGAGGCTCGTAGGATCGACCGGGAAGCGCATGCGGCGGCTCAGTTTGCGGCAGCGTTTGACGAGGTTGGGGTGGTATGGGGGGCGGAGGAAGCTGAAAGGAGGTGGATTTCAACGCCCGCATGGGCTGTGTCGGCACCACATCAGCAAAGCTAGTGCCATTACCGGAGGCGGACGGCGGTGGCGAATCATTGCCAGACAGCATGAACTTCACCCTCTGGCTCTCTTTTGCAGCCTCCTCACCGGGCTTTTTCAGTATTGATTTCAGCCTGCCCTGCGGCTGCTGCGGCCTTGGCTGAGCTCCACCACCATTCCCGGGCCTGAACTGCAGGCCACCATCTGCCTGCGGATCAAACTGCCGCTTTGAGGGTTCGGGTGCCAGTTCGGGTGCGGGGGCATCAACCTCTCTTAGGGTGTACTCAACTTGAATCTGGCCGAAGATGTCGTTGCTCGTAACGTAGCTCAAAGCTTTCACGGCGTCGAACTTGTACTTGAACTGCACACGGCACGAATGAGACTTCCAGAACACACGGGTGCTGTCGACTTCCAGCGGGCCAAACCGAGCAAATCGAGCTTTGAGATTCGAGACAGACGGCAGGGTCGACCTCGGGGGGAACTTCATCATCAGAAAAGTCGGGCTTTCTCTCTTGGGCAGCGGCAGAGGCAGCGGCTCTTGCTTCTCTGGTTTTTTCGCTGGTTCTGCAGTCGATGGGCTGGGGGCTTCCGTTGTAATCGCAGTTGTCGTCATTGTGCCATTGTTACCCTTTGGCACCTCCGACGATGTCTTTGGATTAAGAGCGGCCTTCTTCTCGCTCGCCAGCGATTTGAGGTGGTTCACCTTCTTCATCCGTTTTGCCGACATCCCCTCCTGACGATCTGACGGGGGCCGCTTCCTGCCGGCCTTAGTGGGGTCGTCGGGCCTCTTCATGGGTTTGGCAGGCGTCGATGACGAAAGACCCTGATCTCCCTGCTGCTGCTCTTTTGCTTCCTTAATAGGGGGAGGAACGACGCTGGAAGCAGCCGGAGGCTTACTGGCCTGAACCTCTTGGCCTTGAACGTCGCTCTCGCCCGGCACAGGAACAACCAGACTCTTCGAATAGACCAGAGACCGGTATCTGACAAATACATTGCGAGTGATCAACGGTGCATTGCGCTTGATACCGAAGAACGGATCGAGCGCAAGTGACTGGAGGTCAGCAAGAACATTGGGGAGGTCGAGCTGATCCAAGTGAACCAAGTCCGCATTCGACGGCGGCGAAACAGGGCGAGGAGAATCCACAGAAATTTCCAAAGATCCGCCAACTTCAGCTGATGAAGATGACGAAGATGACTTCTTGTAGACCGATGGGAAATCATGGCCCAAACCAGCGTCTCTATGTTTCTTCTTCTTCTTCTTCTTCTTCTTCTTCTTATCTTCTTCTTGGCTGTTGACAGCATCCAGAGACCGCTTCCGTGTCTTCTTCTCCTTCTTCACAACACCAACGGTAACCGGCAGTGCGGCATAGGGTGCGGATTGCTCGTCTTCGAGGTTGTTCTCCGGATCGGCCGGCATCGGCGGTGTTTGCGGTGATTCTGCATCCGGCTTCTGGCCATCTTCGTCTGGCTTAATGCCGTCGGCAGCCGGTTCTCTCTTCTGCAGGACGTAGTCGGAGGAGGAACCACCGGAGGCGGCGGCGGGGGCGGGGGCGGCCGAATCGTTGAGGATGAAGAAGGCATCGGGGAGCGAAGGAGAGAAGGTGGACGCTGGAGGGCGCTCGTCTCTTCGCTTGAGGACATACTTGTTCTTCTTTAACGATTTGTCCTTGTCCTTGTGAGATGAGGAAGACGATGATGACAAGGCTCTCGATGAGGTGAAAGAGGCAGAATGCTTAGACTTCTTCTTGTGGCCGAGAGTTTCCGCTATTACGAGTGGGCCACTCAAAGGAGCGACTGCAGAGTATCCAAAGAAACAGAAAGAGAATTAGTAATTTCAAGTGGTTGAGATAATTATCGAGAAGATATTAACAGAGGAATAGCATCAAACACGTGCCGATCACATAAAGTAAGCAATTATAACAGCTCAAAATTGCCCATATAAACCAGTCAGTTATTTAGTTAGTGTGTGTGTGTGTAAAGGACATGTGGCATGATATAAATGAAGACACGTTTGTTGATTTGCTTCCAACTCGTTAGGCTCAGAGGTGCACCAGCGAGATTCAGACAGGAAACGACTTAGTCGAAGAGATCACGCTGTCGGGCTGCAACTAAAAAAAGGTGACAGACAGGGCGTTATGAATCGAGATGGGGAATAGACCAGAGTTTTGGACGGCCATTTTTTTTTTACCTAAGCAAAGCAAATTTAACGAGAGCGTCTCGATCCCGGGAACATTTGTTATCTAAAGATAGCGAACAGTTGAAACATACAGCAGAACTGGGAACCGTTTTGATCGCTACAGCGAAGGAAGGGGCGCATATTGGCCCTGCCCTTCCGGTCACGTGAGGGTGGGCTCGACAGCATTTTATAGAGTTGCTGTTTTTTTATTCAAGGGAGAAAAGTCAATAAGATTTGTCCATTCCGGAACGACCCGCAAAATTTAATATGATTCAGGCTAACAAAATATCCCAAAAGGGAATGGGCCTACCGAGATAATTAATTCTACCCTTTTGGTCTAATTACAATAATAAAATAGTTTTGGTTATTCGTGCGGATTAGCTTTTCAACATGTAGCGGCTGTTGCTGCTTTTGCTTTTTTAAAGGCGGAATACGTCTAAAAACAAAGGTCCAATTATTGGTGGGGCCGTGGGGGATTACAGCGAAAGAATATTCCGGCTCTCAAACCCACTGCCCAACCCTTGAACCAAACTAGCACTCACCTTCCAGCTCCCATCATATTCTCCCATATACAACCTAATGACCCTCAACAATGACAGCTCACCGGTCAAGTTTTTTCATAAGACACAAACGAACGAGTCGAAACCTCAAAACTCGCCCCCCAAACGTAAAAGCACTTTATATTGCATGATGAGACCATATATCAGATCCCAATCCTTCATAAACAAATTTCTAAAAGTCAAGAATTAAAACCTTTTTTGGGATTTTTACGATAGATTTCCCTCTTCCGTATGCCATGAAAGATGGCAGGATACAAAAGAGAAACTGTTAGCCCCAACATATCCACAACTGTAATGATTTTACACAGAATGAAACCAAAAGCTGTCGGTGCTCAAAAACAGTAAAACGGCACAAATTCTACCTTTTTGACTTCTAATATTTGTGTATTTACCATGTCATGTACAATACAATACAATACAAAAACAAAAAGAACAAAAAGTTTAAGAGGATCAATTAAACATGGGACAGTCACACAAATGGCTGGTGGCTCCGGTAATGGGCGGTCACCGCTTCCTTAAAACACCCCCATGAAAACCGAGAAGCATCTGAAAGAAGTACAAAAAAAAACCTCCGCAGCATCACATCAGGTGGTAATATAAAATATGTATAGCACCATGAAGTTTTATTTCTCTAGTAGACATACCGTTATGATTGCGAAACTATTTTAACCTAACTGGCTTGGCAGGCATTCTTCAAAATTCTTTTCAATATTCTTTAAAAGCTTCATGCAGCCCATAATACGCTCTTCACTTGTAACGGTCTTCACTTGGACTTTTTACCATGATGTTTATGATACATGATTGGCAAATTAACAGTAAAACCTAAAATTTTGTTCCCTTATTCTATTAATACAAAATTCAAATGTTTTAGCAGTTAATTACTTAATAATTCAGCCTTACTTTTTCCACTAATTCCATTTTTATATTAAGATTAGTACTATACCTACCCAAGAGCTACCATCACGTCAAGAATCCATAAGAACTCAGTACCTCTTCCCTCCTAGTTCTTTTAACCCTGTGTGTTCTTTTAAACCTATCTTGTTGCAACCCTGTGTGTTCTTTTAAACATTCTTCAAATAAGGTAATTTTCCAGTAAAAAATTATTAGACGGTAATCCAGAAAATGTCCATGCCACTCAAAAGTTCAAGTATACGGCAAGGCAACTGATATGTGTATGCATGAAACCAAATATTGGAGGGAAAAAACATTTACGCATCACAAACATAATAGTAAATACAAAACATCATATAACCGGGAAAGAAGATAAAATGAAGTGCTGCCTAAAGTAAGTGCATAATCTACAAAGTCCGGCACAAAACCAAAACCATTCTTGATCTTCCAAATCTTAGATGCGTATGAGACTTCCAATGAGTTTCAATTTATGAAAAAAGATAAGGCATTTTGGCCCACAAATAAATCCTTTTGGCCCACAAATAAATCCAGTTGCATCAACTATACTCCAGTCGTCTTATTCAACAGCTTTGCAGGAGCTGGATCTACTTAAAACGATAAACTTCCACACGACCCTACTAGAAAACTCAGTCTACCCAAACTTCTTAGCTTATCAGAATAATTTGACGTGTATTTCTTATGATGTGCCATGCTGAACATTCTGGCAAGTGGCAATGAATGCAGAATGACTCATTCTGCAGTTGCTTAGTTCCTATAATAGCTTTCAACTAGCTTACTTGCATATAAGCTGGCTTTCCATCAGCGAGTGATTCTAGGCATTAATCACATAGAATACCTAGAAGCTTGATCTTTGTTCACAAAACCATTCTTGATCTTCCAAATCTTAGATCTGTATTAGACTTCCACTGAGTTTCGAATTATGAACAAAGATCAGGCATTTTGGCCGAGAACTAAATCCAGTTGCATCAACTATACTCCAGTTGTCTTATTTAACAGCTTTGCAGGAGCTGGATCTCCTTAAAACTATACACTTCCACACGACCCTACTAGAAAACTCAGTCCACCCAAACTTTTTAGCTTATCAGAATTTGACGTGTATTTCTTAGGATGTGCCATGCTGAACATTCTGGCAAGTGGCAATGAATCATTCTGCAGTTGATTAGTTCATATAATAGCTTTCAACTAGCTTACTTGCATATAAGCAGGCTTTCCATCAGCGAGTGATTCTAGGCATCAATCACATAGAATACCTAGAAGCTCATTTGCATCTTTTATCAGTTTGGTCGATTGTGTGTTTGTGCATTCAGTGTCTTTAGTGGGGAGTTGGACAGCAACTAAACCTATAACACAGTATGGAAAAGAATTCTTCGGTCCGTCCACTTTCATCCACTTCAGTTCAATCCAAAGAATCCATAATAACATGGTGCCATTACCTATTGGAAACTGATCTGTAACCAGTTACACCTACAACAATAATTGATCCCAATTTGAAGGTTGGTAAAATTTTAATTTAGAATTATGGCTCTTTTAAAAGGCTTGTTATGTAAATTTTTCGTTGATACTGACTCGTTAGTAAAGGTTTAACGTTCACAAAATGACGTACACCAATAACCCATAGAACAGCATCATCCTGCTTGCTCCCCTCTTTTTTCCTTTCGAGAAACCACTTCATGAAGTAAAACTAAATGTGTTAAAATAAGTCAATTATGATGAAAATGAATGATAACAATAATACGCACCAGTTAAGACCTGACCTCAATGACGTAAATCAACACCTAGTACAAGGAAGTTTAACCAGCCGTGAATTGTTATTCAGGCTCATGCATTACACCTTCGTAGAATAGTATTAGATCTAGATAGACCATCATGTTTCTCGTGCTAATATAAGCCCTTATATTTATAGGTTTATAGCAGGACTAAAATCTCATTTATAGAAATACTAAAGGAATAGCAATCATGTATGCTTCAATGCAAATGCAGATTACAACAGATACCATCCCGCCTGTGGACACATCAAATGATGTGATCTACAACACACAGACTAGCCAAAACAAAAAAGAAATAGTGCAAATGCATTTGATTTGAAGTGCCATTTTCTGTTGTGTAGCGTAAATTTTAAAAGTACAAGGTCAAGTCAGCACTACTCCTTTTCCAACTTTGGTTGCCAACCATGGAATTTGAAGCGGAAGTTGCATAAGAACTAAGGGAATCATGACCAGTGTTCTAAAACAAGCTATATGCGGCCACATATAAGAATGCGGCCTTTGACCGCATGAGAATTAAGATATGCGGTCGAATTATGTGGTCGGCCGCATAATCGACTGCATAAATGTTATGCGACCGCATATGCGAATATGCGGGCGCATAATCGGCAACTAAAAAATCCCAACCCGTTAAGAAATACGACCCGTTAAACATAAAAATCAGTTTTTTAATTTTAAAATACTTATGTTTGACATGCTTTTGATTTGGACGTAAAACTAAATAGTTATGTTTTGTGTGTAGATTGCTTTAGACGTTAGTTTTAGTTATTTTATGTATTAATCGTCATAATGGCGCAGATGTTTTAGTATGAATTAATTCATATTTTTAAAAGCTAATATGATTTTTTCCTTATTCCTATAATTCTTATCTTTTTAATTTAATATACATAAACACATAAACTTATTGCTTATTTATATACTAAATTATTCATTTTCGCGTAAACCGCGTAAACTGCATAATCGGCCGCATAATCCGCTTATGCGCTCATAAGCCGCGCGCATAATGAAACCGCCTTTTATAACACTGATCATGACACTGTTGTAAATGTGAACAAAAAAACTAAGTGTTAAGCAACCCAACCTATCCATCACAATCCACAACTTGTGTCATCGTCCGACTGCATCAGAAAACAACGTTCCAGACAAAGGTTTAAAGCCACAACATTTTCTAAGGGAAAACGGGTAGAAGACACAAGTTAGCCGTCGCGATAAATCAGTAGATGTATAACTGACAGTTGTTTATAATATTTTACGTCTTTTATATTCACAATTAGAAGTTTCTTCTGAAAATTGTTGGCAGATTTGAAGCCGTACCATGCACTCTAAGAGCTATGAAGAAACTACATGTCTCAGATACTATGAAAGAATTGTTGGCAGATTTGAAGCTCTAGCTGCACTCTAAGAGCTACAAAGAAAATTCAGATACTATAAAAGACCTTAAATATATGCATTTCAATTTGTCTAAATTTGTGCATTACAAATTACATTGTCATTTGAAATTTTGCTGAATAAATAGTGGTGTTTATAAGAATTTAAAAAAGAGCATGGAGAGCCATCAGCTTCACTGATCATTGATTATTTAGTCTCTTAACGTTCTAAACATGTATTAAATTCAAATGCAACAGATAATTAGCCGTGTCCAAAAGAACTTGAGAAAAATGATCCAATAATGCACTTGCTAGATTTGAGTTCAAATTATTAGTTTGCATAATTCAGATGGCAATAAGAAATTTTTTTTATAAAAATGTAATGCATCAATTTGAGATTACACATGAAATCATTTTTGCAAACAATCCAAAGCAAATGAGATTTTTAGACCAAAGAAACATTAACTATTCCACAAACAAAAGGACCAAGGACATGCTCAAAATCAACATGAAAATACACACACAAACACATGTGCACGCATGCACACACACAGATAGAATGCATGCACGCACATGCGTGTGTGTGTGTGTGTGCGCGCGCACACACACACACACACAGAGAGAGAGAGAGAGAGGACCACAATCAATACATAGCGCGCGCGCGCGCGCGCACACACACACACAGAGAGAGAGAGAGAGAGAGAGGACCACAATCAATACATAGGCTTGACAGACACGAACATGAAATGGGAAAAAACAAACCAAACATAATAACATGCACTCTTGATGAGAAAACAAAAAAAGGTAAGTAGAAAAGCTAAGTGCCAGAAAAAAAGGTATAACTGCAACAACATCTAGGATAATTAATTAGATTTTCAAATGTAAGGATAAGTTAACTTGCAGTCCTACAGTAATCAGGGAAAAAAGAACCATTTACACAGCTTAAAAAGGCAAGGGCATGCTTTTGCAAAGGTAAAACTTGACAAGCAGTAGGATCTTCTCCAAAATGAAGATATAATGAGCACGAATTTGCAAGAACAGATTTACCAGGGTATGAAACCATTTGCATCGTAACATAATTTTAAAAAATCAAGTTCAATGATTTTGCCAACAAGATCCATAAACACCTAAGGTATTTTTTTACAATCTCAAAGTTTCCCAATTTTAAGAATTTTCCAGTTGCTTACATCGGTAATTCTAGAATATGAGATCTGGATATTTTTTTTAAAACTGAAGTGTGTCCGAAATAAAGTTGATTAAGAGTTAGTTTAAATTTAACACTGTGTTGACTAGATGGTATTCAGCCACTTGACTTGTAAAGTAAACCAATAAAATCCTGTTCTAACCCAAAACTATTCGTCATCACCATTTTAATTCTCCCAAACTCAGAATTCTCCGAGACACGTCCATCTTTTTTCAAACAATCGCTGACCTCAGTTTGTCACTCTTAACGTGTGTGTGATGCATAAACTATTATTCTACATGAGGTTCTATATACAAAAATGGCTAGAAATTAGAAGACTAGCAACCATAGAATTCTAAAAAAAGAAACTACATAAAAAATGCTTCTTACCATGTTATCCACTTCCACAAATTTCCCAACTTCGTACTGCTTCAGAGCCCAAAATCTCTTTCATATAACAGCTCTTCTTCAATTTGAATATAGTCTTCTTATGGGATGCGTCCATAACATTCATCTCATGTTTACAAATTGTTCTGGCTAAAAGGAAAATTCATACAAATAAACTTTTTGACTGTTAGCTCCAGTTAAAGCGGAAAAGCACTTTATGCAGCCAGAGATATATACCCGGGTTATCCTTAGAATCGATGGCGTTAGTTATATCCCCTAATGCCCCCACCCTTAGCCCACCCCCAAACCAACCAAATCATAAAGAAACATCACCTAAACTTGATTCCAACCTATGTCTAGACAAGTCCCAAGGGGTTAAAAGGGGTTAACTTCCTTACAACCTGCAAGTTAGCAACCTACGGGTATAAAAGTTTTAGGCATGATATTCTGCAATTAGTGCTTGTCTAAGGCTGTATTTGGAATGTGTGTGTATAATGTATATATGCTGATAGCACATGAAATTTCCTACGCTATAAGCACGATTTTATTAAAAAAATTAAATTTTTTTGTGTTTTGTTCGACACATCATGGATTATCATCATCTCAAAATCAAGCGAATTCAATTCTATTCGACCACCAATCTATCCATTACAAATTCAATAGAATAGAACTTTTTACAATGGATGGATCGAGTGTCAAATACCCAAAGTGTTCACCCATATTTGGTGTTTTGTGATTTTAAAGTGTGTACACCTTTAAAAAAATTTAAAAATGGAGGAAAATTATCCATAATCATATATATAGTGAGATACAGCCCCATAGCAAGTTATAAGCAACATGCAAGGGTACCATGCAGCATAATATAGAAAGAGTACTCATCATCATATTAGCCTTCTTCTCAAAAATTAAGGCCGGCATCATGGACTCAATAGAAAGAATGTCGGATCATAATGATCGTGATATCGGATACTTGTTTTCCATATATTATGATTTAAAGCTTTCTTCTTAATCAAACGAAGATCTCTCATATCCATTCTTATCACTTCCATTCATGTATTCTTTGGTCTAACTCTCTTTTAATCTCAACATTAATATATTATCCTTTTGACAAGCATATCAATAGATCTTCGCCGTATATGATGAAAACATTTCGAACAATGTTCACTCATCTTTATACTCTATAAGGATGACACCTACATTCACTAGGATATCCGTATTTCTTAACATATCTTTTCTAATATATTCACACATGTGACATACAAATGCTATGTCCATGTTCTTGGTAATAATAAACACCTTGTAAAATTAATCTTATAGCTACAATGATACATTTTAATCACTTGTTTTAATTATATACTTAACATCATCCTTAATCCACACATCATCCTGAATAACCGACCCAAGATACCTAAAATGCTTCCTTACGGATATACTTTTCTCATCTAGCTTCATCACGGTATGATTTTTGTCTTATTTTACTAAACTCATATTTCATATACTCGATCTTATTCGAAACTTCGAGGCTGTAGTATTATTCTAAGGGAAACCCCATCTTTTCTGATTACTAGAAGTCTAGAACACCCGCATGATCAACTCTATTTAGCATAAAGCTCTCGAGCTAAAAATATGAAAAGGAAAAATTTGCTTCTCAATCATCGCAAAAAATGATCAGTGATACCATCCATTAAACGTAGGTAACATAACACCCAAATAACACAAATATCAGAAGACGAAAAAGAAACAACTGGCTATGCATGTTAAACAACAAATTAAACTTAAACACCAATTTAATGAAGTCAATGCTGTTTAAATACAAGACAGTAACCTTTAACACAGGCATTAAAGCATTTATACCTCGAGGAGCGAAACTCTCAGCCTGCTCAGGCACACCCATCTCGTTAATCGCTGGCCGCACCGGCGTCTGCCCAAATGCCTGAGCGTACGTCTCATCAAACTCCTCGTACCTTCTCCTCCTCAGCGCAAGAGCCAGTGCTTCATTACGATGCCACTCCACATCCTTTGCCTCGCTCCCCCTCGGCATCACGGCTAGCTGATGTAAAAAATCGATCAATTCCTTGGCATCAAAAGACTCTCTTTCTCTATTTATCTGTCTCCTCGAATAGATTCCATTCCTCTCATAGCCAACAACATCGACCTGGTAGTAGTTTGCAACTCCCGTGGGCCTAAAATTGTAAGGATTTTGACACCTGCAAGCAAGCCCGAGCGCAGCTCTTCTGCCAGTTTCGTCGATCGACTCCTCGACAGCCCTCACGAAGCTCCTAAGATTCGTCTGCCTCGACTTTTCCACAAAGTGCTGCTCGAAAGGGATCAATTCGGCCGGATCAAACCAGCCATAGCTGCTATCGCCGAAAAAAGCAACCAAAACGTTGTCATCTCGCTTCATTCTTCGGACCGAAGGCGAGGCAAATGATTCGTTAAAGATGTGGCCAGGCCACCACGGATGAGACTTCACCTTGCCCCAGACCATGTCGCCCGTGGCGAATCCGTTCAGATCGACAGGCTCTTCATAGTCCAGCTCAGGCTCAGGCTCCGAAACTCTAGGCGGAAACCGCTGATGCTGGTTCTCCTCCACCGGCGAAACCCTAACTCTTGCTTCTTCCAGATCTTGGGATTCGACCGACGGCGGATCGAGAGATGAAGAGGTCTCTGGCTCGATCGGATACATCCTCCCTTCTTCCTTGGCCAATTCCACGCCGAAGAAGGAGAGATCGGGGTTTGAGGTGGGTTTTCGATCTATCTCGAAATCGTTTATGACTGAAATCATGTCGGAAACGCTATAAAACAGATAGTAAACCTATAAATTATGGAGAAGTTTAAATTTTGAGGAAATCATTGACGGATTTGAGATCAAAAAAACCTAAAAATCGAGAGAACCTTAAAGAGGGAGAGAACCCTAGAAACAGATAGAAGGGGAACGAACGAAGAAGAAAGTTCGGAGGAGCGCTCGGTAGCCTCGAGGATACAAACAAGGTAATAACCAAGGGCACTCTCACTGTAGTTGGCGTAGGGCATGTTCTTTTGTCAAGAATAGGGTCGGAAACGGGAACATGGACACTATTTCTGCACTATTCGTCCTATTCCAAGTTTGTATTCCAAACGGTTGTTCTTCAGGGCATGAAATAGAATCCTGCGTGGCTATTCCAATTTGGTAATGATGAGCACTTTTGTATTCCAAGCTTTTTGCTTGGAATACAAAGAAATCATTGGGAATGGTGGGCCCCACTCTCTCATCTCTCTCTCCCCCTTCCAACTCATCTCATTTCCACTTTTTCATTCAAACTCTTCAATCCCAAAAGAACACAAGAATAGAATATGGACCCCACTTTCTTTTCCAAACCCTACTTTCCATACTCTATTACATCTAAAAGAACACAAAACTCCATTTTCTCTCTCCTTGGAATACAAACTTTACCATATTCCATTTTCTCTATTCCAGCAAAAGAACAGGCGCTAATACTCCTTGGAGTTGGTTTTTGCAAAAAAAGTGTAGCGCGAGGACGTCTGGTTTATTTTTCTAAAATCCAATCAGGACCAAATGTTTAGTGAGTAGGCACGAGACGCCGGATTATGGGAGGATAATTATTTTTATTGAACATGAACCAAACACATGTCGTTCATTTTGCAGACGTCTGATCACATTATGTGATCAGACGTCTTATTAGTGAACGTCGGACGTCTGATGCTTGGAAAAAACTAGCCGTTAAAGAGCCACAAAAACTTAGATTTTTGGGTTTATTTCTTGAACTTTGTGCGTGTTGTGATTCAGTATTTTGGCCTTTTTCTCTTCTTTATAACTGATACTCTTCAAGCATTTGTTTCACACAGCTCCAATCCTATTTTTCCGTTAGTTATCTTATTTATTAGTAAATACTCATTTGATATGGATCCACATCATCCCAAATACTTTCAACATTTGTTAAATTCTTCAAGTTCATCCACCCACCCAAATTCTCCACAAATTTCAACACTTGAGACCAATGCAGAATATAACACATCTATTCATTCGAATCCAACTTTACCATACAATCCAAATTTCCCGTACAATCCGCATTTCCAATATAACTCAATGTATCCTGAATTTTCCACTCAGTGTGGAATAGGAAGGCATGGCGGGAGGCTATGGCCAACACAAGACCATCCGTCTGCCAAAAAGAGAAGGATTTTCCACCTATGGTAGTTGCGGCCAACAAAAGAATCCAAGCTGGACAATCGAGAAAGACAATGTCCTGGTTAGTGCTTATCTAAATATCTGTGAAGACGCTATTATTGGTACTGATCAATCGGGCACAACATTCTGGAACTAGATGACAAAGTACATCGATGAGTTTCATACTGGTGGAGCCATTCGAGATTACAAGTCTTGCAAAAATCGTTTGCACTATTTGAATGGGCATGTTTCAAAGTTTGTAGGAGCCTACAATCAAGAAAAGGCACGAAAGAAGAGTGGTGAGTCCGAGGTGAGTCCGAAAATGATGTTCTATTCCATGCCCATAAAATTTATGAAAGTGATGCGAAGAAGAAGTTCAACTCAAAGCATGTATGGTACATGTTGAAGGATGATCCAAAGTGGATGTTGGTAGGCCAAGAGAGCTCATTTGTCACGCCCCACTTCACATATACTTGGTAGCGAGGACGCGGGGTCCGCGGTGTGTCTAAAACAAGGAGGCAGTAATATTTTTCTTCTTTTTCCTCATTGGTTTAAACACACTAAGTGTCTATGGTTTTAACTTGCAGGTTTTGTCTGCTTACTTAAGAACAACACAGATAATTAGCATTACCTAGTTAAACCAATGAGGAAAAAGAAGAATTACCATAGGTGGAAAATCCTTCTCTTTTTGGCAGACGGATGGTAATGATAATTATCATTACCATCCGTCTGCCAAAAAGAGAAGGATTTTCCACCTATGGTAGTTGCGGCCAACAAAAGAATCCAAGCCGGACAATCGAGAAAGACAATGTCCTGGTTAGTGCTTATCTAAATATCTGTGAAGACGCTATTATTGGTATTGATCAATCGGGCACAACATTCTGGAACTAGATGACAAAGTACATCGCTGAGTTCCATACTGGTGGAGCCATTCGAGATTACAAGTCTTGCAAAAATCGTTGGCACTATTTGAATGGGCATGTTTCAAAGTTTGTAGGAGCCTACAATCAAGAAAAGGCACGAAAGAAGAGTGGTGAGTCCGAAAATGATGTTCTATTCCATGCCCATAAAATTTATGAAAGTGATGCGAAGAAGAAGTTCAACTCAAAGCATGTATGGTACATGTTGAAGGATGATCCAAAGTGGATGTTGGTAGGCCAAGAGAGCTCATTTGTTACGCCCCGCTTCCCATATACTTGGGAGCGAGGACGCGAACGGGTCCGCGGTGTGTTTAAAACAAGGAGGCAGTAATATTTTTCTTCTTTTTCCTAAAACAAGGAGCTCATTTAAACACACTAAGTGTCTGTGGTTTTAACTTGCCGGTTTTTGTCTGCTTACTTAAGAACAACACAGATAATTATCATTACAAATCACAATATCTGAGAATAAGCACATAGAATATCTTCTCGATAAGATCTTTTCTAATCCTTGGCAGGATATAGCTTAGAGTAGTCCCTGGCTACCGGGTCCACTCTCTGGTTAAACCTATTTGCTGGATAATTATTCTTGAGACCTGACAAGCATTTCATAAGATAACAAACAAAGAAATGCCTATCAGTGAGGGTTGCTCGACAGTATTTTTTTCATAATAAGAATTACACACACACACACACACACATATGGGTAAAGTTTTCCTAGGGTGACTCATTAGATGAAATCTAAGGAGTCACCCCCATTTTCACACATATCCCATATTTTTTGGATTTTATTTTTCATGGGGTTGTTATTCACATCATGGATGATCAACATACCAAAAATCAAGTCATTCCAATACTTTTATAGCTTCATCTACCCCTTGCAACTTCAACTATTTGAAAATGTGCCGAAAACCCCTTAAAGTTGCAAGGGGTAGATGGAAGCTCTAAAAGTATTGGAATGACTTGATTTTTGGTATGTTGATCATCCATGAGGTGAACACCAATCCCAAGAAAAAATTCGAAAAAAATGTGGGATATGGGAAAAAATAGGGGTGATTCCTTAGATTTCATCTTAGGAGTCGCCCTATGAACACTTTACCCTACATATATATACATATACATATGTATTATACATTTGAGGACTTTTTTGAATGGGTTTGCTGACTAGGACAAGCTGACTAGGACAAAAGAGTTGATGGAAAGACGGTTTGGATTTAATCTTGGGAAATCAACGTTGAGATGTGATTTTGTGAAATTTTTGAAGGTGGAAACTTAAATTTTGGGGGGGGAACCCTTCCCCTGGATTTAATCTGGTCCGATCACGCGGCTCGCTGACGTGTTGATCACGCGGATCGGTGAGGTGGTGCTCAATCTTGTCGCACGATTCCCCACGATTTGTTTTCTAAAAAATTATGCTTTTGTCTCTCGCTCTCTCAAAACCCCAACAAAAAAATTATGTGTCTGTTAGTCTGTCTCCACGCAAGCCTCTATCTCTTGCTGTCTCAAAACCCAAGCAAACAAATGTCATCTTTTGCCATGGAAACTCAAAACCCAGATTATTTTGCCCCCTCTTCGCTCGCGGCTCCACTGGAGGTTGAAGGAGAGAGCATATGGGCCCCGTCTCGAAGCCCTTTATCACGGAGCTCAGCGTGATCACTGGCGTCGACAAGGAGCATGCGGATGGGGTCGCCATCGTCTTCTGCAGTTGCATTCTTGAGGTTTGATTATTGGATTTTAAAGTTTGTGTTTTATGTGGGTTTGTTGGGATTTTGAGTTGATTTATTTAGGGAGGGATTTTTTGTTTGGTTGTATTTTGAATTGAAAGTTGAAATCTTTATTTCATTTGCCATGAAGTTTGTGGTTGGTGGAGCATACAGATAGGGTCGACATCGTCTTCTACAATTGCATTTGTAACGGCCGCCTGCCCTTCCTAACCTCAAACCCTTATTCCTTCATCCCAAGCCCAAAATCCATCATCCAAACTCTCCCTTAACACATTCTACCTCTCATCTTCCTTCGGAGCGTTTCTTTCGTCGCCGTGGTTGCTCGGCATTATTCTCCCGTTTCCTACGGTAATAATCGATCTCTTAATGTTTTCATGACCCGTTGTGTTTTTGTGAAACCCTAATGAAATGAATGTTGTTTTGATGGTTGTTTCTCCATAACAGCGACTTCCCCGTAGATTAGCGTCCGTGGGACGAACCCTCGTTGATCTTCATCCTCGGTGCTAGGCAAGTGAAACTTGTCACCTAGGGTTTTAGGCCATGTTTTAGGCCATTTGCTTGTTGTAGGCGTAAAAGAGACTAGGCGACGAAATGATACTCGCCTAGGCGCAAATTGAGGAACTAGCTTGACAACGAAGCTAGATCCGACGTTTAGCATGTTGCACAATTACCATGTCATGTTTAATTTCCATTAACGGTACGCAAATTAATTGTCATGTCATTGCATTCTTTAAGTGTTTCCGTGATTGCGTAGCTTCACTACAATGCTTGTGTTCCTGGCTCGTGTTCCAGAAGCGGGCCATGTGTTGGTTGATAGCCAATGCCCGAACTACTTGTTCCCGGCTAGGTGCATCCCTACGCCAAATGCTTATGAATCGTGAACTAGAATGCGAGCTCCTGTGCGGGGCAACCCTGGCTCATTTACCGAGCTCGTGTGCGGGGACCCTGGCTCGTTTACATGTGGGTATTGGGGGTAAGAGTTAAGCGGCCAATCAACTGGGAGTCTGCCCGATCAGCAACTGCAGTGGTAAGGCGTAAACTCTGGGTTTTGGGGTAGTGTTAAGCGGCCAATCAGCGTGAATGCCAAACCGTTCAGCTGTAAGGCGTAAACATCTACAAACAACTTGAAACGTGACTAGTGAAATGATTGAGATTGTTGGTAGCTTGGCTACTCTTGACTTGTCCCGATAATTGCTCTCTTGTACTTATTGTTTCACCATGTCTTGCTTGTGCACTCATGTTATAACTGCCATGTCATGCATACTATAACTGCTAGGTTGCTAGTTGCCTTACTTTTAGTTTCCTTGCCCAAGTCTTTTAGACTTGCTGACATGTGCCCCTTTACTTTTTTGGGTGACACATGTTAGATCCTGAGCCTGAGTACATTGTAGAGGACGAGGTGTTTGCTGACGCTGAGCCCGAGCCTGTGTTTGGCGAGGAGTACGTGGACACTGGGGACCAGTTCTAGTGTCTTCATTGTACTTTCCCTTTTGTTTAGACTCCAGAGTTTTGTTGTCGGTGCGTAGCACCTATACTTTGTTACGTTGTTCCTTTTGTTGGCCTTGTTCTGGGCCTTTAGACTCTTTCTTTTAGCCTGGTGGCTTTTCTGGATGTTGAACTTAATTTTCATGTTGGACAAATTTTGAGATATGAGATTTTATTTCTGTCTCTCCTTGTGTTATTATTGTTGTTCCGTTTGTGGTTACAGGGACCTGCTTATGTTTTATTGACGCTTATCGGGTTTGGGGCTTCACAGCTCCACTCTCGTGCAGACCTTCTCACGTCTCGCCTCCATTTTAGGGAAGCGGGGCGTGACAGCATTCTTGAGGTTTGATTATTGGATTTTTAAAGTTTGTGTTTTTATGTGGGTTTGATTGGGATTTTGAGTTGATTTACTTGGGGAGGGATTTTTTTGTTTGGTTGTATTTTGAATTGAAAGTTGACATCTTTATTCCATTTGCCATGAAATTTGTGGTTGGTTCTTATCTGGTTCTTTTAATTGTGAATTTTTTTGGCAGTGTTCGACTGTTGCTTCTCCAAAATTGTGCACTAAAAGACTAAATTAATACAGAGAAGTAACAGAAGATCAATACATGATGATAAAAAAAAGCAATACTTCAATGGGCAGTAAGTTTCCAACCCTAACTACTACTTCAGAATGGACATGGCTCTTCATCTTTGTCCGGCGTGCCATTTAGCATATACAATCCAGATCAAGCTATTAGTACATTTAAGGCTATAGCCAAAACTTTGTTGAATATGGTGATGCTCAACAATGACAACTCAGAATTTTAAAGCTATGAAAGAAATCCAAACTAACCATTCAATAGAGACTCAATTGAGACAAAAGATAATATATTTGAAGCAATATGCCCTCCCCTATAATGATAACTGGATATGTACTTTCAGGCACGAGAAATTGAAGCAGGTGGTGAGCTTTATCTCAAGGAGTACCCAGAACTGAGGGTCAAAATCATAAACGGAAGTAGTCTTGCTGCAGTTGTAGTTCTGAACAACATTTCGGCAGGAACCAAAAAATCATGCTTTGCAGACATCTCTCCAAGGTGGCCTACATAGTAGCTCGCACACTATGTAGAAAAGGTGTGTCAAGGTACACAGAACAAACACAAAATCTTCGTAGACTATCAAGTTGTAACATTTGCGGGATCTCTTATCATTTGTGCTAAACTAGGTTGTGGTGACAAACAAGCAAGACTACCATTTTCTCAAGTCCCTTTTGGTTGACGGCGATGATATCTATTTGCCACTGTCCTACAATTACACCCCATATGTAACCTTCAATCTCTATGCCTTTCAGGATGTAAGCCATGATATGATAATGAAGACATGCAAAATGTTTGGAGGGTTAAAATGAAATAGCATTCACATGATCATAGGTTCTCAAATCTTAGCTCATAACAAACTTCGAGAAGTTGCTGCTAGAATTTTTTTGGAGTTGTGAGAAACGTTTATGTTTAAGACAAGATATTTATTTGGTTATGTTACAAACGAGTCATACATAGGCGCCAGTTCGTTTATTCCGATTCAGGTACCTTCATGCTACTGGTGGCTAATTATTTTATTCTAATCAGCAAGTTACATATATGCTGAATAGATTCATAACGGAGACATTTATATGGCGATTGTCATCAAATACTTGTAACGACCCGCTCCCGGGGCCCGTTACTTTTTGATATTTGCGCAGGTCCTGCAGGTTACCAGTGAAAACAAAATAGCCACGATGCAGAGATGTACAAAAATACTCAAATAGTGTCCAATTATTACAACCCGTACGGTACAAGATGTCCCAACAATATACATGAAAGAATAAAGTACACAACACTGAAAATAACTCTGTAAGCTGCAGTTGAACTTTGGCGCTATTAGCTCAGGAGCATCTATCTTCATCTGTACGTCGTCTGCGGTGCCACGGAGATGGAACCGTAGGTAAGTCACAACAATTCTAGCAATAGAAATAGAGTAGTGCAAAAATATGGAACGTGCTATAGTAAACAAAAGATGGTCATGCGGTGCAAAAAGTAAGAACAGACATGCATATACGAGCGAAAAGTAAAGTACTGGTGGCTACTCAAGTGTGGTAAGTAAAGTGCATGTACTGCATAAAGTAAAGGTTACTGTGCAAGTACAAAAGTAACAATTGTGGCATGGCATATGGAAGCAACAATATCTTAATCAACATGCAATGTGATGACAATAGTAAGACATCCAGGTAGATGTAGTAACACTAAAAAGGACAAATAGACAATAGCAACACTAAAAACTACGTGACTTATATAGGGAAGTACAGTGTGCAACCATTGAGCCCATCTCCTGCCACGGGGGCGCTCACCCGGGCGAATCTCAAATCACTTTAGACGGTACATTTCATTTAGACGGTCGGTAACGGTCGGTACGGTACGGTGCAATGTGTAGATGGCTCGCGGTCGCTCCCGCACTTTCTCTAATATAAGTTACCCAAAAAACCAGTGATGTGCCAACTACTTTTAAACATTCAATTTCAGTAGGATGTTCCACGGTATTCCATTCAATCATTACTTTTCAACACGGTACGTCAATCCGGTGTTTCAAAGACAAAGACACTAATGACGGTGGTATTCCATTCAATCATTACTTTTCAATACGGTACGTCAATCCGGTGTTTCAAAGACAAAGACACTAATGACGGTTGTGATAGACCGACTTACTTACCAATAGAGTTATGCACAATAGTCTCATTCCAAAGATGTTCAAAGGCACTAACAATAATACTCCAAAGGGTTTTACTTATTGAAAAGTCAAGGCAGAAGCCTTAACAGAGAATGTCAGTCCTGAGCAATGCTTTGAAGTCCACAGTCATTCCATTATTGATCAGTTCTCTAGTTAATTAGGTCTCTAATCACTGGTTCTAGTCAATAGCTGTTCTGAGAATATATATGAGGTCCTAAGTTCATACGAGTGCACTGGCTAAATTTCTAAAGTTAGAATTAGAGTGACTTACGTTATCGAGCTTGTCGTAGCAAGACGAGGTTAGAGCTAGAGCTTCCAAGGAAGCTGGTGCACGAGAATTGGTACCTGCAAACACAAGAAACAGCCGGTTAAAGAGCACACTATTTTCTACCTATTTAACCTGATCGTTTTGATTTTCTAAACTGATTGAAACGTCGTTGAAAAGCATTCTAAATTTTTCTATAGGCTAGATATGTTGAAAATAATTTTACTGTATATTTTTCGGAAGCTCATAGTAATTTTTATAATTTTTTTAAAAGTTCAAAATAGGTTTAAAAACTAATTTTTAATTAAGTACGTAATTATTCAATAATTTATTCCGGATGCATTCTTCATCGGAAAGTCGTAAATAAGCTGTCAAAATGACCGTCTTGAAGAGAACTTTAACATATATTTTTCTCACATATTAGTGTACGTGAAAAATATCAAGTTACGGATTTTTGAACGAAAATAACATATTTAACTTTTAGGCTTAAAAATTAATTCTGGACAAACTAAGCGTCGGATTGAGACGAAACTAGTGCCATTGGGTCCAGAATGTCAATTCTGATTTTTCAAAGGTGGTCTCACATTTTTCCGACCCCTATATTATTTATTGTGAATTATATATTAAATATCTCATATTATCTAATTTTCAAAATACTTTAAAATACGTTTATACCGTATATTCTTATGAAAATACGTTTATAAAATACCCATACTTTCGTTCGTTTTACGTTGCATGCAGTCGGCGCTGATGGGGGGCTGTGTGGGCTCGTCGACGGTGGCGGCGTCCGGGGCGGAGGCGGTAGCGGTGACTCGGCGGAGGCCGGCGGCGAGCGCCAGTGGCAGTGGGTCGAGCTCAGCCATGGAGAGGGGATGCTCGAGTGCGGGAGCTCCGAGTTGGGGGCGGCGACCTTGGCTTTGACGTCGGAGGGGCGAGGCGAAGGCGGTGGATGGGGAGCAGCGAGCTGGGGTGTGCTTCGAGCGACGTCGGAGCACGGTGGACGCTCGGCGATGAGAGAACGGCGACGTCGATGCTGTGTCGTGCAGCGTCGTGTCGGGGCGGGGATGCTGAAGCTCGCCAGCGGTGGGTTCGGGATGCCGTGCGAGGCTGCCGTACGGCGGCGACGTCATCGTGGGCGCTTCGAAGCGGACGGCGGAGGAGCGGGTTGTGCGAGCGGCAGCGGGGAGCGGTCGAGGACGTCAGAGCTCGCAGTGGTGGGGCATGTGTTCAAGTGGACGCTGGAGTGGGTACGGCGGCGAACGGCACTGAAGCGGAGCAAGGGTGCAGCAGCGGGGTTCGGGGCGTCCTTCGCGACGGTGACTGTGGCCTCGGAGGGGGATAGAGGTAGGAGGAGAGTGAGCGTGGGGAGAGGGGTGATAAACGAAGGAGAGGGTTTTAATTGAAGGGGAGTTTGCCTTGTGCGAGTTGTGAGGGGGAAGAGCTGTTTCGGCTTTAAATAGGCAGATACGAAATTTAATAATAATTAGTTTAGTCAAAATTATTAATGAGGTTAGGTGATTAGGTGTTAGCTTTTTGACTAAGAGTAGAAATTAGGCTAACCCATGAAACACATGGGCTGTTATCGGGTAAGTTAGGTAGGGTAATTAGGATAGGGTAAAATGTAATTAAGTAAAAAGTTAAAACGTAATTAGTAGATAATTGCAAAATTACGATTTTGCCCCTATTAGTAAACGTGTCCGAAAAATTACGAAAACATACACACGGGTTCGTATCGTCGCGAGAATCGCAAATACGAGATCTGTTTCAGGGTTTGAGTTACAGAAATTCTAGTTTTAGGTCAAAACGTTTAGGAAGCGGGTTTGCGGGTTCTCTATTGATTCGTCTTCCGAAAATTACGAAATTAATGTGGGAAGCCCTAAATGATCATAGGATGATACTGTAAAAGTTTGAAAACGTTTTGAAGATGTTTGAATAGAAAATAAATTCATTAACCCAAAACGGTAATAACTGAAAATGAATTTTTATCAAATCTTTTAGAGATATTTGATGAAACCCGATCTTACTAAAATACTTTATAACTAGCCTGATACTTCAAAATATTTTTATAAGAAATTTTTGAAATCATAAAACTCCTGACAAACCATTATAAAATAGTTTTAAAAATTGAATTTACGTGAATAGTTGTATCGAAAAATACGGACCGTTACATTCTACCATCCTTAAAATAATTCCGTCCTAGGAATTTAAAAATCTCTTTTGTTTAAAAATCTCTTTTGAAAATAATTGATGTTATGAAGAAGCTTAAGCAAATAAATGATAGAAGAGATAGTAATATGGTAAATTAGGTTGTAAATAACATGAAATATAATACGATATCACAACATCAAGAAAACAAGAGATGTTATATATGAATACATACTATTGACATCACCATAGCTTCCGTAACTAGTTTCAAAACTTAGTATCATTACATTAGTTACTTTGACTTCTCAAGTAGCCCAAAACTAACATGAGATAATATCATCACATGAAAATGAGGCTATTTTGATGACAACATCTGTTCGAACTTGGAACCTGAGGTGATAAGCCAGTAGCAAGCTATTAAAACGGAAGACCATAAAGTTTATTCGTGCTACTGGTGACTTAACTGGGTCTAGCCAAAGATGTATATCATGTATCGACTAATCCACGGGTACCAACACCATCAATCTCCATAATGCCCAATCACATGCTATCGTCCAAATCAACGCCCAAAGGTAAGTGCAAGGCCAACACCCAAAGTCGGTATTCACTGCCAGTATTCCTTCCATCAATCTCCATAATATCCCATAATAAGGCAAGATCCAAGCTCTCATCCAGAGCCAAGCACAAGGCCTACATCCAACTTCAACACCCAAGGCCAATATCATGCCAATAATCATCGTCATCACTCCTTCCGTAGACCAATACTTGACATTCGCAACACCAAACATCACCCAACAAGTAAAAAACCAAAAACACGCTTTCTAGCACACCCAAAGGAGTAAACGCAAGAGGAAGCCTAGACGGGAGCTCAACCTGGGTGAGATCCAGGGCAGAGAGCTCAAGAGAAGCCCAAGGATCACGGCTTCCTAAGATCTCAACCATACGGCTACAACAAGGGTGGCGGCGAGGGTTGTGGCCAAGGCCAAAAATCTCAAAACATATCGTCGGAGGGCCATCGGTGGTTGTCGATCTATGGTGGCTGCGACTGCTTGACGTGGCGGGTGTCACCGGAGTAGGGTGGGGTGGTGGAGCTTCGGGTGAGGTCGGAGGAGCTTGAGGCGAGATGGGTCGAGTTTGCTTGGGGAAGAGGCCAGGAGGAGGAGTGGGCACGGGGTGGCTTGGCGAGGAAGAGAGGAGGGGTTTAAAAAAGAAGGGGGGCACCGAAAGTCGTCGGTAGGGTAGACTAGGTTAGGCGGGACAGGGGCTCGAGATGAGGATGAGGACAAAAGGCAATAATGAGAGGGGGAAGGTGGTAGGTGGGAAAGGAATTCAATTTCATGGAAAATCGGGCTCAAGATGAAAGTAGGGGCTAGAAAAAATACGAGCTCAAAAAGATGCAAACAGCCTACACTTGCACGTCAGGTTTGGCTCGTCTCAAAATCTCCAGTATCATCCTCTAATACTTCTGAGTGTCCTTCAATTCACTTCCGTTGTCGAACTCGAACTTCTGGTGATTGAAAAGTCGAATGCTACCCTCCTTAAAATAGACGTAGCTAGAGTTTAGGCGAACCAAAAGTAGAAAGATTCTAAGAAGGTTAATTGAAAGGTCTTCAAGCTAATGGGTGATAGTGATGAAGATCGATGGCGTTACATACTCATGATTCACGTCCTTGTGGTCCAGCGGAACACGGCCAGGGAAGTGACTAAGCCAGGATCACTTATCCCAAGTCTAGCAAGGGTGATCCAACAAACTTAGCCAAGCACATTGACCGGATCATGGTCCATTGAAGGAAGCTTATCATTTATACGCATGCCATCATCAACTGAAGGAAAGGTGATGAAGTGGGTATATAGTTCAACCTATGAAAAATCACTATAACTGTTAGCAAAAGAGGTTACTAGGAAGGGAATAACCAAGAATGGAACACGAGTTCCTAAGCAAGGGTTAAGAGTTCAAAGAAGGTGATGAGAATCAAGGAATCCGTAATGAAGATGGCAATAAGGACGCTTCACCCGTATATCCAATACGGGTGAACACTCGAGACATCCTGTACTCGAGAGTTCTATTTGAGTATTTTATACTGTACACCCTGATCTTGCTATATTGTTCACGAGATAGTTAGCGCGGACCTGCGTGGGCCACCAAACTTGTAACGACCCGCTCCCGGGGCCCGTTACTTTTTGATATTTGCGCAGGTCCTGCAGGTTACCAGTGAAAACAAAATAGCCACGATGCAGAGATGTACAAAAATACTCAAATAGTGTCCAATTATTACAACCCATACGGTACAAGATGTCCCAATAATATACATGAAAGAATAAAGTACACAACACTGAAAATAACTCTGTAAGCTGCAGTTGAACTTTGGCGCTATTAGCTCAGGAGCATCTATCTTCATCTGTACGTCGTCTGCGGTGCCATGGAGATGGAACCGTAGGTAAGTCACAACAATTCTAGCAATAGAAATAGAGTAGTGCAAAAATATGGAACGTGCTATAGTAAACAAAAGATGGTCATGCGGTGCAAAAAGTAAGAACAGACATGCATATACGAGCGAAAAGTAAAGTACTGGTGGCTGCTCAAGTGTGGTAAGTAAAGTGCATGTACTGCATAAAGTAAAGGTTACTGTGCAAGTACAAAAGTAACAATTGTGGCATGGCATATGGAAGCAACAATATCTTAATCAACATGCAATGTGATGATAATAGTAAGACATCCAGGTAGATGTAGTAACACTAAAAAGGACAAGTAGACAATAGTAACACTAAAAACTACGTGACTTATATAGGGAAGTACAGTGTGCAACCATTGAGCCCATCACCTGCCACGGGGGCGCTCACCCGGGCGAATCTCAAATCACTTTAGACGGTATATTTCATTTAGACGGTCGGTAACGGTCGGTACGGTACGGTGCAATGTGTAGATGGCTCGCGGTCGCTCCCGCACTTTCTCTAATATAAGTTACCCAAAAACCCAGTGATGTGCCAACTACTTTTAAACATTCAATTTCAGTAGGATGTTCCACGGTATTCCATTCAATCATTACTTTTCAATACGGTACGTCAATTCGGTGTTTCAAAGACAAAGACACTAATGACGGTGGTATTCCATTCAATCATTACTTTTCAATACGGTACGTCAATCCGGTGTTTCAAAGACAAAGATGTTGGTAGCAACGATCTATGAACTTCGTGTTTGATGATAACAAACGTGTGTGAACGTTTTAACATGTGTGTTAAGTGTTTCAGGAACGGCAAACGTGTGACTCATTCACGGAGGGACTTGGTCAATGTGCAAAAGAGAAAGGGGCCGAAATTTATTATTAAGAGAGGCAGCCGCAAGTTGAAAAGAGAGCATTCAGATTAATAGAGGCCTTGATTCAAAAACCCTAACCCCTTTTGAAAAAATCCATTCACAGGCAGCCGCACTTATTTTTTTCATCTCCCCAATCAAAAAAAAAAATAAATCCCCAGGCCATTCCCTCATATATTCATCTACCCTTTGAATAAATAAAGTAAGAGAGGCTGAACCCTAAATTTTGAAGTGGCCGCTACTTTGTTTTCACCTACGAATCAAAATTCCAAGGCCAATCAAAAAGTGCTTTCTCTTGCAACCAAAAAGCACAGATCCGCATGCTTCGTTCCCTACAAAAATTTCCCAGGAGCCAATGAAATTTTGTGAAGAGGGCCAATGATTATTCCCAAGAAGCCGCAACTTTGATAAGGTTTTTTTGTTCATCGTCCAATCAAAGAAAACGAATTCGGTTTTACAGGGGTCAGCCGAATTCCTTTGATAAGTTTTTTTTGTTCTTCTTCCAATCAAAAAAAAAACTTTGATAAGGTTTTTTGTTCCCAGGTCAGCCGAATTCCTTTTTACAGGGGTCTTCATTAAATTTTTTAAGAAAGCACTTCCATTTGGTTCTTATTGCCAATCATTAAAGCACACATTTGTTTTTCCCTAAAAATCTCAAAAATGTGCATCTCGGTTTGAAAATCACAAAGCACATCAATCTGGGCGTGAGCATGTTTTTTTTGGGTTGATATTTACTTGGCCGTGAGTATTTTTTTTGCACAACAAAAGTCACAGAGCAGCACTTCTTGTTATTGTTTGGGCTTCTGCAATTTCTTCTGGAGTTTTTGGTGGCCAGGATCTGAAATCTGTGATCAAGCACAGCTGCAAGAATTTTGTTTGGAAGAGCTTTGCTGAATTATTTGTACTGCTGCAACTAGAACTCTATCTGCTACTTGCTGATTGTTGGAACTACAGAGGGACTACTACTTGTCAGATTGATCTGACTTCGCGCTGATTGACAGAGACATCGACCCCGTCACGAATGAGCAATTCTAAACTCTGAACCTTATTTTATTTGTGAATTGGTGTTGTAATCTCTGTGAAACAATTGTTTTTGTTTTTGTTTGGGGACTTGGCTAGTTGGGACTAGCCAAGAGAGAGAGGCTTTGCTAGTATTGTTATTGTTTGGGCACTTTGGTGAGTGTAGGTACTGAGGGCCAGGTGAGTGTAGGGTTGGTGCCCTAGCTACAGGTTGTACTAGTTAACTATAATAAACTAGTATTGCTTTTGGGGCTGGATGTAGGTCGTGGGTGCGACCGAACCAGGGTATATCGCCTGTGCATGCTGTGACTGTTTTTCTATACTCTGCATCTGGTTGATTGTGCTAAAACTGCGTGTGATTTCTCGTGGGTTGCACGAGAATTTTTATAAGCCTATTCACCCCCCCTCTAGGCTTAGATCCAGATCCAACAAGTGGTATCAGAGCCAGTTTAGAGGATCTAGCCTAGTTGATCATGTCTATGAATATGTCTGATAGTGCTTTTGCTGAGGGACAGTCTATTTCCCGTCCCCCCAAGTTTAATGGTGTTGATTTTGCTTATTGGAAAACTAGGATGAGGATTTATTTAGCTGCTGTTGATTATGATGTATGGAGCATTGTAGAAAAAGGCTATAAACCTCCCACCATTAATGTTGCTAATAATGAAATGATAAAACCAGAAGATAAGTGGGATGACTTTGATAAGAAGCGTTTTTCATTGAATAACAAAGCTATGAATGCATTGATCTGTGCTTTAGATAAAGCTGAGTTTAACCGTATATCTCAATGTCAAACTGCGCAGGAAATTTGGCATACTCTGGAGGTGACTCATGAAGGTACATCGCAGGTTAAGGAGTCCAGACTTGCGCTACTCAGCACTGAATATGAAAGCTTCCGCATGCTTCCATCAGAGTCAATCAAAGAGATGTTTGCGAGGTTCACAGACATCGTCTACAAATCCACTTCTCTTGGAAAGCCGTACTCAAGCCTAGAGCAGATCAGAAAAATCTTAAGAGCATTGCCTAGTACCTTCCGTCCTAAAATCACAGCTATACAGGAAGCAAGGGATTTATCACAGATGAAAGTGGAGGATCTGATAGGGAACCTGATGTCCCACGAGCTGGAGCTGCAGAGCATTGAACTGAGAGAGAAAGATGAAATGAAGACTTCAAAGGCAATAGCCCTTCAGGCTAAAGAGGATGAAGATGGAGATGAAGAGGAGGCCTTTTTGGTGAGGAGCTTCAAGAAATATATCAGAACTGGCAACGGGAGATCAGAGATGCTGAAAAGGTTTAATCGCTCTAAATTTAATTCTAATAATAAATCTTTTGAGCAGAATACTACTGATCCGGTTACATGTTTTAAATGTAAAAAGCAGGGACATTTTATGAAACAATGCCCTCAAGGAAAGAATAGCGCTGCGGAGCAAAAGGGAAAATCTTTGGTGCTCACATGGGATATGGACAGCGAGGATGAATCTCAAGAGGAAGTTGCACATTCCTCTCTTTGTCTGATGGGAGAACTAGATCAGGTAAAATCTTTAACTAAAGCTCAACTTGTGACTACCTTTGAAGAAATGCAAGATGAAATTGAAAGGTTGGAATCAACTGTTGAGTTACTAGAATCCCATGTAGAGAAGTTTAAAAATGCCAATTTTGAATTGCAACAAGACAATTATAATATGTCATTAGAAGTTGATGAAATTAAAGAAAAACTTGTTGCATGTAATTCTACTATTAGTTCTTTGGAAAAGGGAAAATCTTGTATGCCTACTGAAACTGAGTGTCTGAATTGCTCTACGTTACTTAAAGATATTAGCATGTTTAAACTAAATTCGATTAAGCTGGAAGTGGAAAATGAATCACTAAATGAGAAGATTTGCATGCTAATAAATGAGAACAAAGAGCTAGAGAAGAAGGTGGCTAATCTGAAAAAGAGTGAGGAAGAGAACAAAAAGGCCTTCATTAGTAAATGTACCATGCTTGTTAATGAGAACATGTTTTTAAAGTCTAAAATATCTGATCTTGAATTGTCTATTAAAAAATTTGGTGTTGAAAAGCATTCTCTAGACATTATTCTAGGTAATCAGATACAAGGAAATAACAGGCGTGGCTTGGGATATGGAAATAAAATTGATGAGAGGCCTAGAATTAATAGAAAGAATCAAAAAGAAACTGGCGTAGGAAGAAGCATGTTTGCTAAATGTTATACATGTGGTGGTGTTGGTCATGCTTATTATAATTGCAAGTATAGGAATACCAACATCAAATTTAAGCAAATTTGGGTTCCAAAAAATAAAGTGACTAACACTAGTGGACCTATTTGGATTCCTAGGTCACACATATCATGCTCTTCTTATGTGTAGGTACATGGCACGGCTAAGGAACAAAAGTGTGAGTGGTACTTAGACTCTGGCTGCTCAAGACACATGACAGGTGAAAGAGAAAAGTTCCTTAGCCTTACAAAGCATGAAGGAGGAAGTGTTACTTTAGGGGACAATGGAAAATGCAAGGTAATTGGTAAAGGTGTTGTAGGTAACGACACCTTTCGGCTTACAGATGTCCTATTGGTTGAAAAGTTGAAACATAACCTCATTTCTATCAGTCAACTGTGTGACAAAGGTATGAAAGTTGAATTTGATGAAAAACTTTGTAGAATCATTGATAGATCCACAGGTGACATTATTATTACTGCAAATAGAAAGAATAATGTGTATACTCTTATGATTGAAGAACTAACTGTTTCTAAATGCTTGCTTGTAGGTGAAGAAGAGGCCACACTATGGCATAGACGATTAGCAGATGCAAGCATGGGATTGATAAAGAAGCTCGAAAGCAAAAATTTGGTAAGAGGACTACCGCATCAGACATATGAGAATGGTAAGTTGTGCGTGGCATGCACCAAAGGCAAGCAAACTAGATCTACTTTCTCTAGCATCAATGAAATTGCCACCACACGTATATTGGAATTAGTGCACATGGATTTATTTGGTCCAACAGACATTGCTAGCCTAGGAGGTAAAAAGTATTGCTTAGTATTGGTGGATGATTTCTCTAGATATACATGGGTATACTTCCTAGCCAAAAAATCAGACTCATTTGACCATTTTCAAAACTTTTGCATACAAGTTTCTAATGAGAAAAATTCTTCCATTGTAAAAATTAGAAGCGATCATGGAGGTGAGTTTGAAAATGCTATTTTTGAAAAATTTTGTTTTGAAAAAGGAATTTTACATGAATTCTCTTCTCCTAGAACACCTCAACAAAATGGGGTGGTCGAGAGAAAGAATCGCACATTAAAAGAGATGGCTAGGAGTATGTTAAATGAATATAGCTTGCCTATGTCTTTTTGGGCTGAGGCCATTAATACGGCATGCCATGTATGCAACAGAGTTATGCTTAGACCTATACTAAATAAAACATCTTATGAACTATGGCATGGCAATACCCCGAAAGTTTCTTACTTTAGAGTTTTTGGATGCAGGTGCTTTATATTAAATACTGCAGATCAGCTTGGCACCTTTGAATCAAAATCAGATGAGGGAGTGTTTGTAGGATATTCAGCAAGGAGCAGAGCATACAGGATTTATAATAAACGCACACTTGCAATTGTTGAATCTATAAATGTAAAGTTTGATGAATCTGATATAAATTCTTTGGATTGCAGGCAGAACATTGAAGAGGAAAATGTAGAACAACAAGGCATTCCAAAAGTTAATGAGGAGCAACCTGAAATACAGAAAGAAGCTGAAACTGATTCGACAGAAATACAAGATGAAGCAGTTACCAGAGGAGAGTTGAGATTCACTCCAAACCACCCACCAGACTTAATCCTAGGTGAGCCTACGGCAGGTATTCGCACACGTTCCTCTTTTAGAGATCTTTGCGCTCTATGTATTTATGGTGACTTTATTTCTGTAATAGAGCCTAAGACTATAGATATTGCTTTAGAAGAGGAAAGTTGGGTTTTGGCCATGCAAGAGGAATTAAATCAATTTGTCAGGAATAATGTCTGGAAACTAGTACCTAGACCCACTGATTATCCTGTAGTTGGTACTAAATGGGTGTTTAAGAATAAGCATGATGAATCTGGTAATGTTATTAGAAACAAGGCTAGGTTGGTAGCTAAAGGGTATAATCAAATTGAAGGGATTGATGTGGATGAGACTTTTGCACCAGTTGCTAGGCTTGAGTCCATTAGAATCTTGCTCGCTTTTGCAAGTTATAAAGGGCTCAAACTGAAACAAATGGATGTAAAAAGCGCTTTTCTTAATGGCTACCTAAAAGAAGAGGTATTTGTTGAGCAACCCCCAGGTTTTGAAAGCCATAATTTTCCAAACCATGTTTATAAATTGGAAAAAGCTTTGTATGGTCTTAAGCAAGCTCCACGAGCTTGGTATGACCGTCTAAGCACATATTTGTTGGAAAATAATTTTAAAAAGGGGAGTGCTGACAATACACTATTCTTGATGCATGAATCTGAAAACTTTCTCATTGTGCAAATTTATGTTGATGACATTATTTATGGTGCTACTAACGATCTTCTATGTCAAAAGTTTGATAAAGTCATGCATGATCAGTTTGAGATGAGCCTTGTGGGAGAGCTGAAATATTTTCTGGGGTTCCAAGTAAAGCAAGGAAAGGAAGGCATCTTTCTATCTCAAACCAAATACATCAAGGAACTTCTGAAAAAGTTTGGGATGGAGAAGTCTAAAGGAATTGGAACGCCGATGTGCCCCAACACGAAAATGGACAGGGATGAACAAGGAGTTGCAGTGGACCAAAAGCTATATCGAGGTATGATTGGTTCTTTATTGTACTTGACTGCATCTAGGCCTGATATAATGTTTGCTGTATGTTTGTGTGCACGATTTCAATCAAACCCAAAAGAATCTCATTTGAAAGCCATTAAAAGGATCTTTAGGTACCTAATCAGTACACCTACTTTAGGCCTTTGGTATCCTTCTAGTGGTAACTTTGATTTGGTGGGTTATTCTGATGCTGATTATGCGGGTAGTTTAACTGATAGAAAGAGCACTAGTGGCACTTGTTTTATGCTAGGACACTCTTTAGTTTCATGGTCTAGTCGTAAGCAAAATAGTGTTGCATTATCCACTACTTAAGCAGAGTATATTGCCCTCGGCAGTTGTTGTGCTCAAGTACTGTGGATGATGCAAACATTATCTGATTACGGACTAGCTCTTAAAAGAGTTCCTCTTCGATGTGATAGCAAGAGTGCCATAGATCTTTCTAATAATCCCGTACACCACTCTCGTACTAAACATATTGACGTAAGACACCATTTTCTTAGAGATCACCTCACTAAAGAGGATGTGTCTGTGGAGTTTGTTCCTACGGAATCTCAACTTGCAGACATATTCACCAAACCTTTGGTTGAGGCTCGTTTTTGTCGTCTTCGTCTTGAGCTTGGTATTATTGATCAAACTTAGTACGAGACTCCATGCTTTATGTATGCTTGAAATTTTTTTTTGTTTGTGTGCTAGCAGTTGGATTGTTATGTGTGCATGATTTTTTTTGTGTGATTGCATCTCATGTTTACTTTAGTATCTCATGCATTAAAAATAACAAAAAAATTGAAAAACAAAAACAAAAAAAATAGTGCTTCAATGTGTATCTTTCTCCTTGATTCATTCAAAAGAAGTATTCATGAATGATTTTCATATCTATGTAGAAATTGTTGTATTATTTCTTTTGCTACATGCGCATGTCCATCTCTCTAAATATTCATGGCATGTTCAATGACTGAAAATAACCTGATTTCTACACCACCTACTTCACTTCCACATATATTATTATTGTTGCACATTTGGAGATATCGTTTTTGAAATTGGAAATGTGAATGTAGGAGGAAAACTTAACTGATAATCTAAGGGATATGATATACATTGCCATGGATAAAAATTGAGCATTAAAAAACATGTTACTACAAGTATAAAAATTGAAAAAAAAGAGGAAATACATGCTCTGTATGAAAAATGGATACAATCCTTGGCAACGGTATTACCCACGAGTATCCAACATAAGCTTTATGGGTAAACATTAGCGTTGGTGTATTTACTCGTCAAGCAATGCCATCCCCACATCTAAGAGTCCTTATAGGCTATGTTTTTGGGGTGCGGTAACTTGAACTCATTTTTACTGAGGTGGGAAAAATCAATCCTAGGTGATAGAATGTTATTTGGAAAAAGTGGATTGTTTTTGGTTGATCTTCTTAACGATTCTCCTTGTGTGCTTCAATTTTAATCATCGCACGTACACGTTGGTGTTGACGTCTTAGTTGTTTAATTTCATTGGATTTTGCCTTGATTATTCTATGAGTGTATGCATGCAATTATTGGTACTGGTTAATAATACTCTCTTTTTGCATAGTATATGATTTTGCCTTCGTGGTATGACTTTTGATGATAACAAAGGGGGAGGAAAATTTGGGAAGATTTGGTATTTACTCGGTGTGCTTGGTATTTAGCATTTGGTATTATCTTTGTAATGCTCGCAAATATATGATTGTTTGATTAAGGGGGAGCATTGATGAATATTTGGGAAGCACAATAGTAGGGGGAGCACGCTTACTGATATACTTTATACATCATTGTCGCACATCATTTCATCTCACTGCACGTCACTCATTATTGCCACACTCACACACACACTATTTGAAACTTTATTGTGCAAATCTTATACTTGGTTTGTCATCATCAAAAGGGGGAGATTGTTGGTAGCAACGATCTATGAACTTCGTGTTTGATGATAACAAACGTGTGTGAACGTTTTAACATGTGTGTTAAGTGTTTCAGGAACGGCAAACGTGTGACTCATTCACGGAGGGACTTGGTCAATGTGCAAAAGAGAAAGGGGCCGAAATTTATTATTAAGAGAGGCAGCCGCAAGTTGAAAAGAGAGCATTCAGATTAATAGAGGCCTTGATTCAAAAACCCTAACCCCTTTTGAAAAAATCCATTCACAGGCAGCCGCACTTATTTTTTTCATCTCCCCAATCAAAAAAAATAAATCCCCAGGCCATTCCCTCATATATTCATCTACCCTTTGAATAAATAAAGTAAGAGAGGCTGAACCCTAAATTTTGAAGTGACCGCTACTTTGTTTTCACCTACGAATCAAAATTCCAAGGCCAATCAAAAAGTGCTTTCTCTTGCAACCAAAAAGCACAGATCCGCATGCTTCGTTCCCTACAAAAATTTCCCAGGAGCCAATGAAATTTTGTGAAGAGGGCCAATGATTATTCCCAAGAAGCTGCAACTTTGATAAGGTTTTTTTGTTCATCTTCCAATCAAAGAAAACGAATTCGGTTTTACAGGGGTCAGCCGAATTCCTTTGATAAGTTTTTTTTGTTCTTCTTCCAATCAAAAAAAAAACTTTGATAAGGTTTTTTGTTCCCAGGTCAGCCGAATTCCTTTTTACAGGGGTCTTCATTAAATTTTTTAAGAAAGCACTTCCATTTGGTTCTTATTGCCAATCATTAAAGCACACATTTGTTTTTCCCTAAAAATCTCAAAAATGTGCATCTCGGTTTGAAAATCACAAAGCACATCAATCTGGGCGTGAGCATGTTTTTTTTTGGGTTGATATTTACTTGGCCGTGAGTATTTTTTTTGCACAACAAAAGTCACAGAGCAGCACTTCTTGTTATTGTTTGGGCTTCTGCAATTTCTTCTGGAGTTTTTGGTGGCCAGAATCTGAAATCTGTGATCAGGCACAGCTGCAAGAATTTTGTTTGGAAGAGCTTTGCTGAATTATTTGTAATGCTGCAACTAGAACTCTATCTGCTACTTGCTGATTGTTGGAACTACAGAGGGACTACTACTTGTCAGATTGATCTGACTTCGCGCTGATTGACAGAGACATCGACCCCGTCACGAATGAGCAATTCTAAACTCTGAACCTTATTTTATTTATGAATTGGTGTTGTAATCTCTGTGAAACAATTGTTTTTGTTTTTGTTTGGGGACTTGGCTAGTTGGGACTAGCCAAGAGAGAGAGAGGCTTTGCTAGTATTGTTATTGTTTGGGCACTTTGGTGAGTGTAGGTACTGAGGGCCAGGTGAGTGTAGGGTTGGTGCCCTAGCTACAGGTTGTACCAGTTAACTATAATAAACTAGTATTGCTTTTGGGGCTGGATGTAGGTCGTGGGTGCGACCGAACCAGGGTATATCGCCTGTGCATGCTGTGACTGTTTTTCTATACTCTGCATCTGGTTGATTGTGCTAAAACTGCGTGTGATTTCTCGTGGGTTGCACGAGAATTTTTATAAGCCTATTCACCCCCCCTCTAGGCTTAGATCCAGATCCAACAAAAGACACTAATGACGGTTGTGATAGACCGACTTACTTACCAATAGAGTTATGCACAATAGTCTCATTCCAAAGATGTTCAAAGGCATTAACAACAATACTCCAAAGGGTTTTACTTATTGAAAAGTCAAGGCAGAAGCCTTAACAGAGAATGTCAGTCCTGAGCAATGCTTTGAAGTCCACAGTCATTCCATTATTGATCAGTTCTCTAGTTAATTAGGTCTCTAATCACTGGTTCAAGTCAATAGCTGTTCTGAGAATATATATGAGGTCCTAAGTTCATACGAGTGCACTGGCTAAATTTCTAAAGTTAGAATTAGAGTGACTTACGTTATCGAGCTTGTCGTAGCAAGACGAGGTTAGAGTTAGAGCTTCCAAGGAAGCTGGTGCACGAGAATTGGTACCTGCAAACACAAGAAACAGCCGGTTAAAGAGCACACTATTTTCTACCTATTTAACCTGATCGTTTTGATTTTCTAAATTGATTGAAACGTCGTCGAAAAGCATTCTAAATTTTTCTATAGGCTAGATATGTTGAAAATAATTTTACTGTATATTTTTTGGAAGCTCATAGTAATTTTTATAATTTTTTTAAAAGTTCAAAATAGGTTTTAAAACTAATTTTTAATTAAGTACGTAATTATTCAATAATTTATTCCGGATGCATTCTGCATCGGAAAGTCGCAAATAAGCTGTCAAAATGACCGTCTTGAAGTGTACTTTAACATATATTTTTCTCACATATTAGTGTACGTGAAAAATATCAAGTTACGGATTTTTGAACGAAAATAACATATTTAACTTTTAGGCTTAAAAATTAATTCTGGACAAACTAAGCGTCAGATTGAGACGAAACTAGTGCCATTGGGTCCAGAATGTCAATTCTGATTTTTCAGAGGTGGTCTCACATTTTTCCGACCCCTATATTATTTATTATGAATTATTTATTAAATATATCATATTATCTAATTTTCAAAATACTTTAAAATACGTTTATACCGTATATTCTTATGAAAATACGTTTATAAAATACCCATACTTTCGTTCGTTTTACGTTGCATGCAGTCGGCGCTGATGGGGGGCTGTGTGGGCTCGTCGACGGTGGCGGCGTCCGGGGCGGAGGCGGGTAGCGGTGACTCGACGGAGGCCGGCGGCGAGCGCCAGTGGCAGCGGGTCGAGCTCAGCCATGGAGAGGGGATGCTCAAGTGCGGGAGCTCCGAGTTGGGGGCGGCGACCTTGGCTTTGACGTCGGAGGGGCGAGGCGAAGGCGGTGGATGGGGAGCAGCGAGCTGGGGTGTGCTTCGAGCGACGTCGGAGCACGGTGGACGCTCGGTGATGAGAGAACGGCGACGTTGATGCTGTGCCATGCAGCTTCGTGTCGGGGCGGGGACGCTGAAGATCGCCAGCGGTGGGTTTGGGATGCCGTGCGAGGCTGCCGTACGGCGGCGACGTCATCGTGGGCGCTTCGAAGCGGACGGCGGAGGAGCGGGTTGTGCGAGCGGCAGCGGGGAGCGGTCGAGGACGGAGGAGCTCGCAGCGGCGGGGCATGCGTTCAAGTGGCCGTTGGAGTGGGTACGGTGGCGAACGGCACTGAAGCGGAGCAAGGGTGCAGCAGCGGGGTTCGGGGCGTCCTTCGCGACGGTGACTGTGGCCTCGGAGGGGGATAGAGGTAGGAGGAGAGTGAGCGTGGGGAGAGGGGTGATAAACGAAGGAGAGGGGTTTAATTGAAGGGGAGTTTGCCTTGTGCGAGTTGTGAGGGGGACGAGCTGTTTCGGCTTTAAATAGGCAGATACGAAATTTAATAATAATTAGTTTAGTCAAAATTATTAATGAGGTTAGGTGATTAGGTGTTAGCTTTTTGACTAAGAGTAGAAATTAGGCTAACCCATGAAACACATGGGCTGTTATCGGGTAAGTTATGTAGGGTAATTAGGATAGGGTAAAATGTAATTAAGTAAAAAGTTAAAACGTAATTAGTAGATAATTGCAAAATTACGATTTTGCCCCTATTAGTAAACGTGTCCGAAAAATTACGAAAACATACACACGGGTTCGTATCGTCGCGAGAATCGCGAATACGAGATCTGTTTCAGGGTTTGAGTTACGGAAATACTAGTTTTAGGTCAAAACGTTTAGGAAGCGGGTTTGCGGGTTCTCTATTGATTCGTCTTCCGAAAATTACGAAATTAATGTGGGAAGCCCTAAATAAGCATAGGATGACTGTAAAAGTTTGAAAACGTTTTGAAGATGTTTGAATAGAAAATAAATTCATTAACCCAAAACGGTAATAACTGAAAATGAATTTTTATCAAATCTTTTAGAGATATTTGATGAAACCCGATCTTACTAAAATACTTTATAACTAGCCTGATACTTCAAAATATTTTTATAAGAAATTTTTGAAATCGTAAAACTCCTGACAAACCATTATAAAATAGTTTTAAAAATTGAATTTACGTGAATAGTTGTATCGAAAAATACGGACCGTTACAATACTTCTGGCAGACAAATCAAATATTTGAATATTAAAGATGTCATATACAGGTCTACCACAGATTAATGTTTCTGAGAATCGGTTAATAAGTTGCATGATTTATACCCAATGAGTGCCCAAAATAAAGAGCATAATCTGAGAAAAATGCAGAGGAAACATTCACTTCATAGTACCATTGGCATCATCAAAAGGCACAGACTTATAATTTCACATCTTAGGGATTGAATTTAAGATCATGTTTTGCAGGTGTAGTTAGTTGGGGATAACTTAAGCAAGCCAAAACAAAGGAGTGCTGCTAAAGGCAAGCTAATCATTCCCTTTTTGCATTCCCCCCAAAGAAGCTACGAAAGGATTGTCATTATTACAGCACTCCAAAAATGAAGATTCCAGGTGCATTGGAGAATATGCATTATTGTGAGGTAATTGAAGTATCTGAAAATGTTTTAAGTTGGTGGTTGAAATGCATGCCTATGTAGGAAAAAGCTTAAAGAGATGAATTTCATTGATTGAATGCATTGCATACCTGTAACATTAGTGCATGAATTTAACATGGCTTATCTAAAATCTCTCATATTAAAGCTGCAACTCAACATGAGTATGTAGCTTAGAAGTAGAATTATGTTTGAGCATATACACATCTTTATTTTTGCCCTAGGAAATCATTAGAACTCATTTTCTTGGCCTCTAATTTATTATTCTCTAACATGTGCATTTTAGACTTTCAACAGGAGACTGCTGAATGATTTACAGGCGTCTGTTTTCAAACAGTCGCATATGATTTGTTCTACAGTTGTCTGTTTTACACATACTTTGTCATTGGTTTTTGGGCTTTCTGCTATAACTTTCATCAGGTGACTGTTGTACAAAGTGCATGTGCCTGTCCAGTTACAGGCGCATGTGACTTGTTATGTCAGTCGCATATCTCTCTCTCTGCCCAAAGTTCTCTAACTTGTCATCTTTCGGTCAGATGACTGATGTTCGTTTCACAGTCGTCTGCCCATGGCATAGGCGCCTGTGAATGCTTCATCAGTCGCATGTCAATCCTTGTTGTGTTTGGCAAGTTATGCAAGTTTCGACCAGACGACTGATGTTGGTTTCACCGCCACCTACCCATGGCACATGCGCCTGTGGATACCACATCAGTCGCTTGTCCTGTCTTCCCAAAACTTCCCGAGTTTTCATAACTTACTCATGTTTCGCTCAGTCGCCTTTAGAAGGTTTCTCAGTCGCATGTTGGTTTACATGCCCCTGTCAGACCTTTATCAGTCGACTGTCCTACATGGTAAGTTACTATTTGAATTCCCACCTACCCTTTGACACAGTGCAGCAGGCGACTGTGAGTTCTTCATCAGTCGACTGTCTGCTGTGTAAATTCTATCCGTTGGTTGTTTCTCCATGAATTTCAAAGGGGTTTTTAGGAATTCTGTTTGAGGGTTTTAGGGAACCAATAAAGAGAGCTTCTATTGTTCCATTGAGAATCTCTTTGACAATCAAGCAAGCTCTTAGATCTTCAAGCTTTCATCTCTAAACTCTCATTCTCAAAAAGCCCTAGGTTTCCATTATCATTCTCTTGTGCTCTCTAACCTAGAATCAAAGTGATATTCTTTAGGCATTTGGTGGTGACAAGAGAAAGGGATTTCTCTCTTCTTGGAAGAGACATCAACACACAACACACTTGCTCCTTCAAGTTCTACTTCAAGGCATATGTGATTGTAAGTGTTGCAATTTCATTTCGAATTTCATAACTTTCGTAATTAGTTTTACTCTTGGTTTGTGAGAGTGGTTTGCTTGATCCCAAGGTATGGGAGTCAAGGATATCGATTGTGTTTCGATTACACTTGTAGGGTTGCTACAAGTGGGTTTAAAGGAAACCGCAAGTTAGGGTTCTAATTTGAGTATCCAGAGGTATCCGGGTGGAAGGGACGTAGGATTACCGAGAACAAGTCAGGATTGGACTTGGGTAATCCGAACCCTTGAAACATCCTTTGTGTTAGCTTGTTTCATTTTGGGTTTATTTATAATTCCGCATTTATTGTTGGTTAGGAATTTAAATTGGTATAACTATCATTTAAATTTTATAAATACTATTCAACCCCCCTTCTAGTGTTTTCCTCATAGCCGGGATCTTTACAATTGGCATCATAGCTCAAGGTTTATAGTTATGTCATCCAACAACAACAACATTCAACCATCTCCTTCGTACAACAATCATGATCGTAATGGTGCATCTACCGTCTTCGAAGGACAATCAACGGTTCGTCCTCCGCGTTTCAATGGCACGAATTTTGGCTATTGAAAGTGCCAGATAGAGACATTTCTACGGAGTGCTTCTCTTTAGAGAACCCTCCATAAGGAGTACATTGAACCCACCGAAGAAGATTTTGACAAATGGACTCCTGCCGAGAAGTCCGCCGATGTGAATAATGCCAAGGCAATGAACGGTCTTCATTGTGCATTGGATCCGGATGAGTTCAATAAGATATACACATGTAAGAGTGCATATCAAATATGGAACCATCTTGTCGTTACCCACGAGGGAACGAACAAGTTAAAATTGTCAAAATTATATGTTGCTATTCAAAATTTCGACATGTTTCATATGCAGGATAATGAGAACATTGTAACGATGTACGATCGTTTCACCGACATCACCAATGAGCTTAAAGCTCTCGGTCAAGTCAACACCCAATAAGAAAAGGTGAGAAAGATAATCAAGGGAATGACCTCAAAATGGGAAAGAAGAGCAATTGCCATTGAGGAGGTCAATGACAAGAAAAACTACACCGTAGTGAATCTCACAGTACTCTCATGTCTTACGAAGTAAGAAGGGAGAACCGAATGAAGATTAGAGCGATGATGAACCCAACGGAGGCAAAGAAGAAAGCGTTAGCTTTCAAGGCTACTTCTTCATCCTCCGATAGTGATGAGTCCAAAAACAAAATGGATTTGGAAGAAATGGCGCAAATGGCGAAAAAGTTCCAACGCTTCTTTCGCAAAGGTAAATTTCCTTCCAAATCTAAATCTGATTCCACTAACAATTCATCGGCTCTTTGTTTTAAGTGTAACAAGCCGAGGCACATTAAGAAGGATTGTCCAATGCTAAGAAACAAAGAAAAGTAGCCGTTCCCACGCGTGAGGACTCGATGTCTACGCTAGGGGCGTGAGCTATGGCTAGGGAGTCAACCGCCAAGTTTATTCCCCCTTGGCCCGACGGTAAGAGGCGGTCTTTCTCCCGCCAATGACAATGAAACACCCCCGCGTAACCTTAATGGCCAAATAGGTCGAATGTGATTTCTAGCAATACATCGAAGCGGATCTTGACTGGACAAGACACCAGACCCCAATCCCCAACACAACTAGTGTGTTGCCATACGAATTGGACTCAGATTGCTAGAAATCCCCATTGACACATTTCATCGAACACATGCCATGCAATCAAGTCAAATGTAGTTTTCCAAGCATCAATCCTACCCTAACCCGTATTAGGGTTCATCAACACTACTCAATGGTGAAGAACATAAAAACAAGCAAAAGAAATGACATACAAACGTTCACCATCAAGCAAAATAAACACAATGCAAAACAATAGAAAATAGGAGGAAGAAATACTTATCTTGAGTTTGAATCTTCAATCCAATACAAGATTTATTGATCAAAAGACCTAATCTACACTACCCTAAGTCTCACAAGAGAAGGGGGCAAAAAGCCCCTAAAACTGAAGAAGAATATCCCCAAGTCATGCCCCAAAACCCTTATAAATAACCCCTCACAAAACCCCAAGGTTCGGGTCCAGAACTGTCAAAACCGGCCCACCCGATCGGGTGGAAGTTCACCCGATCGGGTGGAATGAAACAGAGACTCAAAACGGCAGAAAATGATCTCACCCGGTCGGGTGGAAGTTCACCCGATCGGGTGAAGTTCAATTCCAGACAGCACCCAATTTCAGCACATAGCCGCGCTCAGACAATTCCAGAAAAATGTAGAAAAATCGGATTTGGGCATGCGACCTATCGTTGGAAAGCTAACGACGATGCAGCCGCTAGAAAAATAAGAGATCACCCAAAATCCCTCTGGAATGATAGAATATATTCAATGAGTGCATCAGCAGCGCGTGAAAGCGGAAGAAAAGGCCACCCGATCGGTTGAAACATCAACCGATCGGGTGAGCCGCTTGTTGCTTTGGCCATCGGGCTTCGAGATCTTCAACCGGTCACTGAGGAGAGCGGGTGGAGCCGTCGGTTCGATATTTGAGGTGATGCGGCTACAGATGAACCGATCGGGTGAGATGTCACCCGATCGGTTGGAATTCAGCTCCAAATTCCCGAGAACTCAGCTGTGTTCAACCGGTCGGCGAACCGGTCGGTTGATCTTCACTTCGCTTCAGCTTCCGTGCGGGTCGGACACGCGTGCATCACCCGATCGGTTGGCTGTGTCCAACCGATCGGGTGGGGGCTGAAAGATGGCAATCTTGGTCGTTTGACCCCCTGGATCGCGCGTGACTCCTCCCATTGCTCCGGGGACTCATGATATCTTCATTATATGTCCCAAATGCTGGAAATCTCCTGCATTCACACAAAAAGACAAAGAAGTGAAATAAAACTAGAAATCACAAGAAAACGGGTACGGAACGACGGAAAACAGTGGAAAATCACAAAGAAGACGTGCGTGAATATATGAAATATAAACGCACGTCACCACCCCTTCGCCACTTAACGATCCTTGTAAACGGTCGTCAGCCGTAAGTCGAAGGGGCCACCCCTTCACCACTGAACGATCCTCGTAAACGGTCGTCAGCCGTAATTCGAAGGGGCCACCCCTTTGCCACTGAACGATCCTCGTAAACGGTCGTCAGCCGTAAGTCAAAGGGGCCACCCCTTCGCCACTGAACGACCCTCATAAACGATCGTCAGCCGTAAGCCGAAGGGCCCACCCCTTCACCATTGAACGACCCACGTCCCCACATCATTAGACCACGAGTCAGGCGGGCCTCACCCTCTCCACGGAACATGGCGGACAAATTCTAAGTGTGGTTCGATGGCCTACACTCGAAGCAGTGTCTAACCCATCGAAAGGGGACACCATGGGGCGTGAACAACAAAAAACAAGGAGAAGCAACGACATACGAGAATACAAAAGCTAATTCTCTTATCGCTCTTCATTACAAAATATTGTTATCATTCACACCTCCCTCCTGTACATTCAAAAAATTTCAGGTAGACCAGATCTTACAACGGCCACTCAGGCCCCTGGTCTCCCTCCAATATGGTCGTAAGCTCCGGCTCCTCTGTAGCAACTACTCCTGCTCCATCACTGGCTGTGGCGGTGGCCTCGTCCACAGGAGCTGCCTCATCCATGTCCTGGCTGGGCTCGACCTCGTCATGGCTCGACTCATCCTTGCCGTGGTCTAGAAAAACCACCGGTATTTTGTCAATCTCCGAGGAGAAGTCAGGGAATCGGTTCTTTATCTCCAACCGACACCGATCGGAACCCTGCTCATATAGCATGTCAAAGTCGAAAAACTGATCCGTGAAATCCTGGATCGCTCTCTCCGAAATGACGTCAGCTGCAACTCTCTCCTCCAGCAGATCATTCTCTGCCTTTTCTCTTAAGGCGATCTGTTTTTCCTCTCTCCTACGAGACTCATTGAGCTCCTGCTGGAGCTTCTCAATGATCAACGTCCTCATCTCGAAGAGACGACAGACTTTTTCCAGCACATCATAAGACTTCTCCACCCTTGAGCTGACGGCCTCCAAAGTGACACCGTAATCGGCCACCTCCGAAGCTCGGCAGCGCAACGTCGTGGTCGCCACAAGAGCTTGCATACAATGATCGATGATCAGCATGTACACAAATAATATCTTCGATAGAAGTCCAGATGACAATTACCTGGACAGCTATTGACACGAGTCGCTCGTAGTCGACCCTGTCCACGACCGCCCGGTCCCATGGAATGGTCGCGTTCTCGGCAATATGGGAAGCGGCCCTGCAATCAAGAAGGGTGGAATCCCCAAGCCTCAAGGGGAATCTTTCCCTGACGAGCTCCTCCTCGGCACAAATGAAGGGGGCCCGAGAAGATCGACCCTCTAGCAACATAGGTCGGTACTCCGCTGGGATGTCTTCGGGAAACCCTACGGAGGGGGATAGACCCCCCCCAGGGCCAGGAGTCTTGGTGCATGTGAAGATCCGATGGAACCTGAGTCTCCGTCGAGCCTTCCTCATGGGGTGCATTGCTCCTAGGTCGGGAGGTTTGTTCCGTGGATGCGTTCGACCCAGACGGCTCCTCGTCGCTGAGAATGAGAACCCTCCGCCTTTTCTGGCCTCCCTCCCGTGCAACCACCTCAAATTTGGAGGAGGGGAATTTCCTCTTCTACTGAGGGTGAGCCCCCTGGGTAATCTCCTCGACAATCATGGGTCGATCGACGGCCGGCTGGGTCAAAGACCTCGAGACGGTCGGGGCCCGAGGCGACAACATCTTCGCCTCCGCCTCTCTGATGGAAGCCTCGACTGCGACCTTCAGTGTGAGATCTACCTGGTAATCTGCACTGATCATCCCTGCTAGAACAGCAAACAAGTTAGTCCGGGTGACGAAGGTCGAACAGTTGGCGAGCACGGTCGAACCAACCTTTCGTCCATACGTCTGATGCAGCACTTCGTCCGACCAGAGCCACTCAACCGACTTCATCTCCACTGGCAACCCTTTAGGGCGTCAGCAGCTTTCTTCTCCTCAACGTCCAGTGGCTTATCCTCGGTTGGCCCCAAGTCAGGAGCGTCCCAACCAGTGCAGAAGATGGCCTCTCCCTGGAAGACCACAAACACGAACTCGTCCTTTCACTTGGGATTGGAGGTAGGGAGATTTTCCAGCAGCTTCCTCCCGCAATGAGCCATTATCGTGTACCAGCCTGTGGTCTTAAGAGGAGGAATCCAAAAGAAATGGTTGAACAAACACAGGGATAGCTCGATTCCCTTTGTCACACACAGAACTATGAAGGCCATCAACATGCCAACACCGTTTGGCATCAACTGGCAGAGAGAAATGTTCAAGCTACATAGGAAGTACCGCATGAGAGGATGCATAGGAAATCGGAGGCCCCGGTTGAAAGTTTTGCCGTATACCCCCACTTCCTGGTCGCCGGGACGGTGAGCCTCTTGTCCCTCCCGAGGAGTCTGATCTGATAGTCAGGGAGAACATACTTCCTCTGAGGTGTGTCGATTTGGCTAGCCTTAACCTTGGTCCTCAAATCCGCCAGTAAGCTGGGCTCTATGACCCCTTCATGGTCCTTTTGGATGGCGGTGACCTCATTCTTTCTAGAGGCAGATGAAGAAGCCATTGCTTTCGAGAGAAGGAGAATCCAAATCGAGAGAATGAAGAAGGTATCCTCGCACTCCTCCACAGGAATCGTCAAATATAGGTGAAGCGGCAACCACGTGATGGAGCACGTGTCGAAGATCAAAGGACCCAGGGAGTCCTGGATTTCGAATCGATGAATCAAATGAATCGGCGAGGCGGGCTTTTTGGCACCCAGAACTCGAGTGCTATTTTCTCGATTGCCATGCCCCATTAAATGCGATGTAACGTCGCTTGACCTCAACAGATGGATCCCTCAAGGTCGTGCGATGGGGGCCATTATTGAGTCATTGGGCCGGCACTCGAGGAAACTCGATTGAAGAATGTCCAAGGCCCACCAGGCCCACCAGATAAGACCGATATCGGACTTAATCAAATCCCAAATGGCCAGTCGACCGTTAGATCCATCTCGCACGAACGTGGGATTAAAGAAGAGCTCGAAAATCCGGGACGTGGGAAACGTTTACTCCAATTCATGACGGAAGATCGTGGCCCCAATATAGGCAGCCGTTATCTCCCCAACGTCTCTAAGAATACCCCCGAACCCCTATAAATAGGAGGAGAGGGGTTCCGAGAGAGAGAGAGAGAGAGAGAGAGAGAGAGAGAGAGAGAGAGAGAGAGAGAGAGAGAGAGAGAGAGAGAGCTGACCAGACAGGCGGCGTGGACGGAGGAAGGGTGGACGTCGGCGGCAGAGTGGGTCGAGCAGGGTTGAGGGCTTTGTGCTCGGGCTGGGGGATTTTGACTTTTTTTTGATTTAGTGAGGAAGCTCATGGATAAAGGGAACGATTTGGGTTTTTATAACCACCAAGTTCCCTCTCTTCCTTAAGTTCCATACTAACTTATGCATCAGAGGGGATTTGGATCGGAACCCAGATCCAACCCCCCTAACGACTCCCTGTGTTGCAGATCGACGATCGCCATTCAAACACACAAGGTCGATATCGGGCTCTTCCACCTCGAACGACCTAGCAGACGGTCATTCTTAGGTCGATCAACAGTCGTACCATCATCAACCATCAACTACCGACCCCGGTTCCCCCAACCGAGGGTCCCACTCCAAAGGCTGACTAGGCTCCAGCTCAGTGCTTCGATTCTCCGTCAGCTTGACAACTGTACCGATCAATTTTGGCCTTAACAATTTCATTAATGATCATGTAGCTAATAAGGACATCATCTTAGAGTACATTAAAACCCAAAAACAAATCGCCGACATCTTCACTAAACCTCTTTAAGAAGATTCATTTGTGAGGTTGCGTGGAGAATTAGTGATTATGGGTGAATCTGAAATATAGGAGTTCATATTTATATGTTAAATCATGCTTTGAACTCATGTCATCATTTCACATCTCATGTTTTTATATGTCATATTTTTACATATACTTTTTAATGAGATTTATTTAAGATATTGATGATTTTATATGTTTGGATAAGTATACGTGATTTGTATGTTAATCAATATTATATTGATAGTGATTTCATGTTTGTAGAATAGTTAGAGTATAGGACTTAGGGTGAGTTATCTCAAGTCTCTTGATTTCAGCCTTATCCTACAATTTGGACCAAGACAGATGACTGTCAATCCTTCGACAGTTGCCTGCCCGACTCTAGTTTTTTGACTGAAATTAATGTTTTTTGCTCAGGTGACTGATGTGTAATTGTTAGGCGCCTGTCTCTTCGACAGGCGACTGAAATTTGTTCATCAGGCGCCTCCATTGATCTTGATATTTTTTCTCGCAATTCATCAAATTGATGCCTTTCGGTCAGGCGACTGTAGCATATTTTACAGGCACGTGTCAGTTTGCTAGGTGACTGGAATTACACTACAGGCACCTGTCATCTATCTAGTCAGTTTTCTATCTTTTTGGTCAGCCGACTGACGATTGTACATCAGCCGACTGTCCATACTTAAGATGGTTCATTTCCTTAATCTGAGCAGTCCATCTTTTGATCCAACGGCCCAGATCTGTTTCCCCTCTACTTAAGTAATCGATACCCACTGTTTTTCTCTCTCCTCCGATCGAAACTCCCTCGTCTTACTCTTCAAACGACAGCCATTTGTTTGTCTTCCCCGTCGATTCGAAGCCCTTGCCGTCGTTTCCCCTCTCCATTCACTCGATCATGCTTGGATCTCTCCTCCTTCGTCGATTGATTGGTATATATCTCTCAGTTTTTCGATCGTGCTCTATTTACTTCATTTTCTATCGATTTTGTGCTATGGCTCCACCCAAGATTAGTCCATCTTCCAAAGGGAAAGCTATTGCTGTTTGGAAGCCTAGGAACCCTAAACCTAAGGCTGCACGGCTCAAGAAAGTTCCCTGTAAAGCCCACACCAAATTCGCTCAACCCATCTTCAATGTTTCAGATGATTATGATTCGGATCGTTTTTCTTCCGAAGAAGAAGAGTTTGTTGAGCCCCTCCAGAAACAGCAGTGTAGACCCATTGGTGTTCAGATCAATGAGCATACTGTTGAGACTGATTCTACTCGTGTGGATGTAGACACCCACACCGAGCCTCTACACGCTGAACCCCAATGCCAAAATCAACCCAGGTCTCCTCAGCCTCCTCCTGCTTCTCCTCTTGTCCTCATTTACAGGGATGACTCTTATTTGGCAAAATTTCACTCTATGATTGGGATCAAGCTCCTTCATGAGCGTTTCATCGTTTATCAGGCTTTCACCGCTGAGAGACTTTCTGAGATCCTCACAACGACCAATTTGGTTGATCTGTTTCACTACTCTCATATGGACTCCCCTCGTGCATATCCATTCCTTGTCAAGCTATTCTATGCAAACCGCATTCGCGGTGAATATGCTGATACAGGTGTCATTAACACCATTGTACATGGGACTCATATCAAGCTTGACCCTACTCTTTTAGGGTACATTCTTAGGATTCCGTCCTCTGGTTCTTTGCCTACTGACATCTCCCTCTCAGATGTTGCTGACCTTGACCAGGCTGTCCTCTAGGACATGTTCTCTGTGATCCCTTCATACCTCTCCTCTGGCATCAAGGCTTCCATGTTTTCTGCTCGAGGTTGGGCTGTTCACCAAATGGTGAAGTCCAACATCTTGCAGAAATATGGCTCCTTTGATTAGCCATCTCAGGAGATTCTCATATGCATGTATGCGATCTTTTCTGGCATGTCTGTGAACTGGGCCAGTGTCTTACCTGATAGTATGGACAAGGTAGAGTTCACTTCTTCTTCCTCTCATATTTCGTATGGAGGAATTCTTACTCTTGTCTTTTTCCAGTTCGACATTGATCTGTCCCTGTATGAGCCCATGCCTCTTGGCCCTCTTCTTGAAACGGCTGCAAAGTCGAAGTCCTCTTCGGCTCTGCAGACGGCATCAAAGAAGAGGTAGTCTACTTCTGGCCCATCTTCATCCATTGGTCCACCTGTGTCAACCTTCATCATCTGATGCACCCTCTCTTATCCAGTTGGATGAGAGGCTATCTGGTATTTTTGAGCTATTCTATCTGATGTTCCATCATCGGGGCATACCCTTCCCTGCCCACCTCCAGTCATTTGTTCCATCGGCTAGGCCTACTCAGCCTCCTCCTCCGATCATCTTTGAGATTCTTGATACTTCAGTTGATGCTACTTCTGAGCCAGTTGCTTCTCAGGCTCCTCAAGATGTCTCCTCTGCTGATGATTCTGCTTCTCATCCAGAGGACGTCTCTATTGATCCAGAGCCCCAGGATTTCCTTATTGATTTGGCTACTCCTGTGGACTCCTCCGTAGCTGATCTAGATTGATGTGTCGTGGAGACTGCTCACCCTTGGTCCTAGATTTTTTAGGGTTGAGAGTGTGAGTCAGTTTGTATTTTTGGTTGTATTGATGTATTGGCACATTACTTTTGGATTGTGTATGATGATGATCTTATTTTTGTTTTTATGTGGAGTGGTCTGTTATTACTTTTGTACTCCATGTACTTATTATATATATGTGATATCACATTTTGTCGTTTTACTCTCTGATGTGATTCATGTGTATTCATTGTGCAATTGTGTCTCTCTGTGTGCTCTATTATATACATGATGTGATGTGAGACATTTTCTTGCCTATGTAATGTTGATATTGGATTCTTATTCTTTTAGTCAACTAAAACTCTCATGATTTTTTTTGTTCTTATTTAGCACTATTGTTGTTGTTTTCTACTCCCTCTTTTTGGATAATGCCATAGGGTGAGAGAAATAACCAAAGCCTAATTTTTTTTACTAAGTATAATCTAAACTTGAATCTAAGATTGAAGTTGCCTTAGATTCAGGGGGGAGTAAGATATAATGAACTTGGATCCGAAAATCCTAAATTTCTAGTATTGAAATCATTTCATTCATACATATCTTACATGTTTGCTTGGATGCCCTTACTTAAATTGACTAACTTGATTGTCATCTATGTAGGGGGAGTAAGTATTCTTTAAGCACAATTATTTATTTTTTGTTTATGTTTGTTTGTCATCACCAAAAGGGGGAGAACATTGAGCATTGGACTTTTCCCTACTTGGTTTTGATGATGAGCAAACATAAATACTTGTGACTAATCCCCTACTTACAGTTAATCCATTGCCTAAGCATATCTTGGAGATCAATTAGCAATGGATGTCACTCAAGGATCAATCAAAGCATATAAAGTGGATTGGATGATCGAAGATGTCATGCCCCGCTTCCCTAAAATGGAGGCGAGACGTGAAAAGGTCCGCACGAGAGTGGAGCTGTGAAGCCCCAAACCCGATAAGCGTCAATAAAACATAAGCAGGTCCCTGTAACCACAAACGGAACAACAATAATAACACAAGGAGAGACAGAAATAAAATCTCAAATCTCAGAATTTGTCCAACATGAAAATTAAGTTCAACATCCAGAAAAGCCACCAGGCTAAAAGAAAGAGTCTAAAGGCCCAGAACAAGGCCAACAAGGCCAACATAACAAAGTATAGGTGCCACGCACCGACAACTACAGCAGTCTAAAACAAAAGAGGAAAGCTCAACGAAGACACTAGGACTGGTCCCCAGTGTCCACGTACTCCTCGCCAAACACAGGCTCGGGCTCGGCGTCAGCAAACACCTCGTCCTCAACAATGAACTCAGGCTCAGGATCTAACATGTGTCACCCAAAAGAGTAAAGGGGCACATGTCAGTAAGTCTAAAAGACTTGTGCAAGGAAACTGAAAGTAAGGCAAACTAACAACCTAACAGTTATAGTATGCATGACATGGCAGTTATGGTATAAGTGCACAAGTAAGACATGGTGAAACAATAAGTATAAGAAAACAATTATCAGGACAAGTCAAGAGTAGCCAAGCTACTAATAATCTCAATCTTTTCACTAGTCACGTTTCAAGTTGTTGTAGATGTTTACGCCTTACAGCTGAACGGTTTGACATTCACACTGATTGGCCGCTTAACACTACCCCAGAACCCAGAGTTTACGCCTTACAACTGCAGTTGCTGATCGGGCAGACTCCCAGTTGAATGGCCGCTTAACTCTTACCCCAAAAACCCACATGTAAACAAGCCAGGGTCCCTGTACACGAGCTCATTAAATGAGCCAGGGTTACCCCGCACAAGAGCTCGTTTCCTGGATCACAACCAGGAGCGTATTTCATTTGGCATATGGGTGCACCTAGCCTCAATCATTTCACAAGGTGTAGCGGAGCTACGCAATCACGGGAACACTTAAAGAATGCAATGACATGACAATTAATTTGCGTACCGTTAATGGAAATTAAACATGACATGGTAGATGTGCAACATGATAAATGTCGGATCTAGCTTCGTTGTCAAGCTAGTTCCTGAAATTGCGCCTAGGCGAGTATCATTTCGTCGCCTAGTCTCTTTTACGCCTACAACAAGCAAATGGCCTAAGACATGGCCTAAAACCCTAAGTGGTAAGTTTCACTTGCCTAGCACCGAGGATGACGATCACGAAGGTTCGTCTCACAGACGCTAATCTACGGGGAAGTCGCTGTTATGGAGAAACAATAATAAAAACAACATTCATTTCATTAGGGTTTCACAAAAACACAAATGGGTTAAGAGAACATTAAGAGGTCGATCTATTACTGTATCGGAAGCGGAAGAATGATGCCGAGCAAGCACGGCAACGGAAGAAATGCTCCGGGGAACCTAGGGTTCAGATCTGGAATGGATGGGGAAAATCTGGAGAAATGGGGTTTTGGGGATTTTTGGGGGTTTTCCGGCGACCTAGAGGTGGTGGCCGGCCAAAATGGAGAGGGGGAGAGACTCTTGATGAAGGAGGAGGGCTAGGGTTAGATGGAGGATGATTTGGGGAAGAAGGAGGCTCAGGAGAAATGAAAAAGAAAAGAAAATGTTTGAGGGGGTTTAAATAGGCACAGCCGGTGGCTGCCCAAAAATTAGGGTTTCTGGGGTCATTAGTCGGTCAAAGAAGAGTGGCTGACCGACTAGTTTAGCAACTAGTCGGTCGGTCAATTAACTGTGACCGACTAACACCAAACAGCGAAAGTAGGGAAAAATCTGGGTAATGAATTAGTCGGTCTGTGAAGGCCCGTCGACCGACTAGTTTGCAACCTAGTCGGTCGGTGAGTGTTCATGGACCGACTAACGATAAACAGTAACTTAGGTGAAATCTACTGACAGAAACTAGTCGGTCTGAGAGCAAGTTCTGACCGACTAGTTGCGCATCTAGTTGGTCGGTGGTTGTTCTTAGACCGACTAAAAGTAAACAGTAACTCCTGAATAATTAACAAAGCCGACTAGTCGGTCCACGAAGGTTTGCCGACCGACTAAATCGTCATCTAGTCGGTCGGTTCCCCTTCTTACACCGGCTAACGTGCACAGAAAGTTCCGAAATGGAGCGCGAAGCTCCGGGATCGATTCCTAAGACTCATAGGCTTGATCTAACAATAAGATATGACCGATATGAAGCCTGTCACGAATGACTTACTCCAAAATCGACGATTCTAAAGAAGAAGCTAGAAAATCACGACGAAACGATCGAAAATGAAAGCCACGGAGACGAAAACCACACATAAGGAGAAAATCCACCAAAACATATAATATAATATAATAAATCCAGATACATGAAAACCAGTCGTTACATCCTCCCCAACTTAAGAAAAATTCCGTCCTCGGAATTTCCCAACACTCACGTGTCCGGAAACAAAAGTGGGTAGCGCTCTCGCATCTCATCCTCATTCTCCCAAGTAGACTCTCCAGGCGAGCCGTGTCGCCACATCACCCTCACAAGATTGACAACCTTGTTCCGAAGTGACTTCTGACGCCTGTCCAGAATCTGCACTGGCTGCTGGTCATACGTCATATCAGGGCGAACGGTAATCTCCGAGAAATCCACAGCATGAGATGGATCGCTAATGTATCGACGAAGCTGCGACACATGTAAAACATTGTGAACTCCTTCCAAAGATGGCGGCAAGGCTAAGCGGTAGGCTACCTCGCCAACTCTCTCCAGAATATCAAACGGTCCAATGTATCGCGGGCTCAACTTCCCTTGCTTCCCAAAGCGAATCACACCACGATTCAGGGAAATCTTCAAGAACACATGGTCGCCCGGTTGAAACTCCAAAGGTCGGCGTTTAGCATCCGCCCAATGCTTAAAACGGTCCTGAGCAATCTTCAACCTCTCCCGAATGTTCCTGACAATATCCACGGCCTCCACAATCTTCTCAGGTCCCAACAGCTCCCGATCACCAACGTCATCCCAACTCAATGACGATCGACATTTCCTCCCATAAAGAGCGACGAAAGGCACCATGCCAATACTCGCCTGGAAGCTGTTGTTGTAAGAGAACTCTACCAGATGTAGATGGTCCTCCCACGAACCCTTGAAATCCAACATGCACGCCCTCAGCATGTCCTCCAAGATCTGAATCGTCCTCTCGGACTGGCCATCCGTCTGCGGATGTTACGCCGTGCTGAAACTCAGACGCATACCCAAACTCTTCTGCAAACTCTGCCAGAACTGAGATGTGAACCTCGTGTCTCTGTCCGACACGATACTCACGGGGACTCCGTGAAGTCGTACGACCTCTTGCACGATTCACGTTACATCACTATCTAAACGAGGAAAAGGAAATAAAAACGGAGAGTAAAAGAATTTACCTCCATATATCTCCTCGCTTGCGCCTCAGTGGTCTGTCCCACTCGGAACTGAATAAAGTGCGCGGATTTGGTCAATCGATCTACGATCACCCAAATCGCGTCATTCTGCTTCGGACTCCGAGGTAGTCCAGTCACGAAATCCATAATGATGTGTTGCCATTTCCACTCCGGAATCGGAAGCGGTTGTAGCAACCCTGCCGTACGCTGATGCTCCGCCTTCACTTGCTGGCAAACCAAGCACTTGGCTACACTCCGAGCCACACTCCTCTTCATACCATGCCACCAATAGTTCAGACGAAGATCCTTGTACATCTTGGTCCCACCAGGATGCACAGAATATGGCGAACTGTGTGCCTCAACCAACAACTCCTCTCTGATATCCCCAGCTGGCACACACAACCTGGCTCCAAACCTCAGTGAGCCATCCTCATGAATCAAGAAGTCAGTCCGTAGACCGGCTTCCACCTGCTCCCGAATCTTCACCAGCTTCGGATCCTCGGCCTGGCCAGCCTTGATTCGATCCACGATCGTCGACTGTATCTGCATACACATCAACGAAGAAGCCTCCCTAGGAAGAACAATCTCCACACCAGACTCGCAAAAATCCTGCTGCAATCTCCACTGCGAAGTCAAAATTATCACCGCTGGAAGCCTACTCAGCGCATCAGGAACCACATTCACCTTGCCAGGGTGATACTGCAAATCAATCTCATAATCCGCCATGAGCTCCAACCATCGACGCTGTCGCATGTTGAGCTCCTTCTGAGTAAAAATATACTTCAAGCTTTTGTGATCAGTGAAGATCTTCACTTTCTCACTCAACATGAAGTGCCTCCAAATCTTGAGCGCAAACACGACAGCAACCAACTCCAAGTCATGCGTCGGGTAATTCTTCTCATGAACCTTGAGCTGACGAGATGCATACGCCACAACGTGCCCGTGCTGATGCAACACACAACCGAGACCCTTGCCAGAAGCATAGCAAAAGATCTCAAATCCACCGCTGTGATCAGGCACAACAAGAATAGGCGCAGTCGTCAATCTCTCCCTCAACACCAAAAGCATTCTCACAATCACCCGACCAAACAAAAGGTACATCCTTCCGCGTCAATCTGGTCATCGGCTCAGCAATACGAGAAAAGTCCTTAATGAAGCGCCGATAGTAACCAGCCAGTCTAAGGAAACTCCGGATCTCAGACGCTGACAGCGGAACAGGCCACTCCCTGATGGCCCTGATCTTCTTGGGATCCACTGAAATACCATCTCCAGTCACCACATGCCCGAGAAAAGCAACTTTGTCCAACCAAAACTCGCACTTCGAAAACTTAGCATACAACCGATGCCTCCTCAAAATCTCCAACACCGTCCTCAAGTGCGAGGCATGCTCCTCCTCCGACTTCGAATAAATAAAAATGTCGTCAATAAAGATAACGACAAACTTATCCAAAAAGTCGTAGAAGATCAGATTCATCAGATTCATGAAAACTGCGGGTGCATTGGTTACACCGAAAGGCATAACCACAAACTCGTAGTGTCCATACTTCGTCCTGAACACTGTCTTCGGAACATCTCCCATCTTCACCTTCAACTGGTGGTAACCACTCCTCAAATCCAACTTCGAAAACACCCTCGAACCTCCAAGCTGATCAAAAATATCATCAATGCGAGGCAACGGGTATTTATTCTTGATGGTCACTGCATTCAACTCCCGATAGTCCACGCACATGCGACGTGAACCATCCTTCTTCTTCACCAGCAACACCGGTGCTCCCCACGGAGACACACTAGGATTGATATAACCCTTCTGCAAAAGCTCATCCAGCTACTTTCGCAATTCCTCCAACTCAGCGGGTGCCATACGATACGGAGCCTTCGAAATCGGCTGTGCTCCCGGAACAAGTTCAATAGAAAATTCTAGAGCTCGATCAGGTGGCAACCCAGACATCTCCTCGGGGAAGACGTCATCAAAGTCCCGCACAACCGCTGGCCTCTCCAGCTCCATCTGCATAGCCACAAACTCCACCGTCCTGGCCCGAAATCTGACAGGACCAAGCGAGCTGCTACCTCGACTGAACTCAAATACTGGATGTCCAGGAATCTCGAACTCCACCTTCTTCCTCCGACAGTCGATCGTAGCATAGAAGCTCGCAAGCCAATCCATCCCAAGAACTGCATCATAGTTGGTGATGTCGTGGACAATGAAATCAGCGTAAAGCTCATGTCCACAGACCACCAACGGGCAAGAATTGCAACCACAATGCACCGAGACCACGCCATTCCCGGTGACGATATTCCAACTCTTGGAAAGAGGGGACGTCGATAAGGAATGCTTCTCCATGAAGCTCCGAGAAATAATGCACATCGATGCACCTGAGTCAAAGAGGACTCGTGCAGGAAATGTGCACACCAAAACCACACCTAACAAGCAATCTAACAATCAAACCATAGTCTAGCAAACAATCATGTTCAAGCAAACCACATAATCCAACGATCAAAATTAGCTAGGAAAGTAACAGCTAGATTGAGGATTACCTGTGATAACCTCATCCACTGCCTCGCTCTCCACAGCGGTCATCAGAAAAGCCTGCCTCCTCGGCGGAATAGCCTGCTGAAAAGCATGCCTATGTGAAACAAGAGCTGCTCCACGTCCAATAGGAACAGACGCTCTCTGCTACAACGACTATGCTGCAACAGGTGCCCTCCGCAGCTGATTCGTATGCCGACAATCCTTCGCGACATGAGAAGCATCACCACAAACCAAACACTGGCCCAGAAACTTCCTACACTGATCCTTGATGTGGCCAGGCTTGCCGCAGAAATGGCAAGTCTTCTGAATAGGCCCTCCTGGCCTCTTAAACTGAGCTGGCTGATTAGGCTTGAAACCAGGCCTAACCACCGATCTGGCCTGCTCCATATGCCTCTTCCCAGCACCAGAAACATGTCCTCTCCTCTGACTCAGGTTCAGCTCCTGCCTCCTCGCAGCGACCATAACCTTCTGATAAGAGTCCAGATCAGAGGAAGACACAAAACTCTGAAGCTCCAAAGCAAGCCCCTGCAGGAACCTCTGAGCCCTCTCATCAGCATCCTGCACCATCTTCGGTGCGAACCGACTCAATCTAGTGAACTCTTGGTGGTACAGGTCCACCGTCAAGCTCCCTTGCTTCAGATCAATAAAGCGCTGCAGTATCTCCTTCATAGCAGCCTTCGGAAAGAACTCCTCATCAAACCTGGACTTAAAGGTAGCCCAAGCTATCGGCTCCACCATCATCTTCTCTTCCGCATCCCACTAATTCCGAGCATTATCCTTGAGTTGCCTCTTCACCAAATCAACCCATCCAGCCGGGGTGATCTTGGCCATTTTCAAGTTATCCTCAATGTTCCGAATCCACTCATCGGCAGCTAGAGGACCCTCGGACCCATCAAAATATGCGGGACCCAGCTCCCGAAATTGCTTCGCTCCCGGCTCGGAGCGAGGGGCATCCTGGATTGCCCGACCAGCTCGAACAACTGGAGCATTCTGGACTTGCAGGAGCACGCCCTACTGCACCTGCATCATCTGAAGCATCATCCACATCATCTCCCCACTAGTGGGCTCCTGCTCAGGCTCCTCGTCATGAGGGGGCGCACCACTACCACCACCACGGGTGAATCGCCTTCCTGCCATCTAATGACACAGAAAACGAAACAATTAGACTCATAGCTTCTGACTCGGATGTCGAACTTAGTTTATTGGACACTCTAATATTATTATCGTCATTCCGATAATCGCAGTTACAGAAGAGACCTGCATGGGCCACCAACAAAACCTGTCACGCCCCGCTTCCCTAAAATGGAGGCGAGACGTGAAAAGGTCCGCACGAGAGTGGAGCTGTGAAGCCCCAAACCCGATAAGCGTCAATAAAACATAAGCAGGTCCCTGTAACCACAAACGGAACAACAATAATAACAAAAGGAGAGACAGAAATAAAATCTCAAATCTCAGAATTTGTCCAACATGAAAATTAAGTTCAACATCCAGAAAATCCACCAGGCTAAAAGAAAGAGTCTAAATGCCCAGAACAAGGCCAACAAGGACAACATAACAAAGTATAGGTGCCACGCACCGACAACTACAGCAGTCTAAAACAAAAGAGGAAAGCTCAACGAAGACACTAGGACTGGTCCCCAGTGTCCACGTACTCCTCGCCAAACACAGGCTCGGGCTCGGCGTCAGCAAACACCTCGTCCTCAACAATGAACTCAGGCTCAGAATCTAACATGTGTCACCCAAAAGAGTAAAGGGGCACATGTCAGCAAGTCTAAAAGACTTGTGCAAGGAAACTGAAAGTAAGGCAAACTAACAACCTAACAGTTATAGTATGCATGACATGGCAGTTATGGTATAAGTGCACAAGTAAGACATGGTGAAACAATAAGTATAAAAAAACAATTATCAGGACAAGTCAAGAGTAGCCAAGCTACTAACAATCTCAATCTTTTCACTAGTCACGTTTCAAGTTGTTTGTAGATGTTTACGCCTTACAGCTGAACGGTTTGACATTCACACTGATTGGCCGCTTAACACTACCCCAGAACCCAGAGTTTACGCCTTACAACTGCAGTTGCTGATAGGGCAGACTCCCAGTTGAATGGCCGCTTAACTCTTACCCCAAAACCCACATGTAAACGAGCTAGGGTCCCTGTACACGAGCTTAGTAAATGAGCCAGGGTTGCCCCGCACAAGAGCTCGTTTCCTGGATCACAACCAGGAGCGTATTTCATTTGGCATAGGGGTGCACCTAGCCTCAATCATTTCACAAGGTGTAGCGGAGCTACGCAATCACGGGAACACTTAAAGAATGCAATGACATGACAATTAATTTGCGTACCGTTAATGGAAATTAAACATGACATGGTAGATGTGCAACATGATAAATGTCGGATCTAGCTTCGTTGTCAAGCTAGTTCCTAAAATTGCGCCTAGGCGAGTATCATTTCGTCGCCTAGTCTCTTTTACGCCTACAACAAGCAAATGGCCTAAGACATGGCCTAAAACCATAAGTGGCAAGTTTCACTTGCCTAGCACCGAGGATGACGATCACGAAGGTTTGTCTCACAGACGCTAATCTACGGGGAAGTCGCTGTTATGGAGAAAAAATCATCAAAACCACATTCATTTCATTAGGGTTTCATAAAAACACAAATGGGTTAAGAGAACATTAAGAGGTCGATCTATTACCGTATCGGAAGCGGAAGAATGATGCCGAGCAAGCACGGCAACGGAAGAAACGCTCCAGGGAACCTAGGGTTCAGATCTGGAATGGATGGGGAAAATCTGGAGAAATGGGGTTTTGGGCATTTTTGGGGGTTTTCCGGTGACCTAGAGGTGGTGGCCGGCCAAAATGGAGAGGGGGTGTCACGCCCCGCTTCCCAAAATGGACGGAAGCGAAACGTGACGAGGCCCGCTTAGGCCAGAGCTGAGAAGCTCGGACCCAATAAGCGTCTGTAGAGGTACCATTTTAAACGATTTCCAGGTTCTTGCATTAATATAGTTCGAAACAACAGAAAGTACAGAAAGGACGTTGCATTCATTAAATTAGAGATATAATATCCAACAAGTACAAAGTCAAAAAAAGAGAAGCCTAAGCGTGGCAACAAACTATCTAAAAGCAACTAAAAGTAGTAACCTCTGAAAGTGACGACTAAAAAGACCTCAAGGTCTGGTCCTTGTCAGGCACGTGCTCTGGGTCGACGTCCTCCACTCCTCGTACTCCAGCGAGTCTGCCTCGTCCATGATCTCTGGCTGAACACCTGACGTACATCACCCAAGAAAAAGGAACTGTACGTCAGGTAAAGTCTACAAGAAGGGTTAGACTTTACTGCAAGTGCACCGAACTTTAAACAATGGTTTACTGGTTGATTAACATGCTGAGGTTCTTTTACACAACAGTTTACTGGTTGATTAGCATGCTGTGGTTATAACAGGGTAACACAATAAGAAGTAACGTAGCAGAAAAGTAAAACGGGACAAGTAGTAGTCGTAGCGTGTGCTACCAACTACGGGACTAACCTAAAGGTGTCAGGACAAGACGGAACTAGACAAGACAAGACAGGACACGACACGACTGACAGGACTAGTAAAACACGAAGGGTTCACGCCTTACGGTTCGAGGGGGATCAGACCCTCTCACCGTGTGCACCCTCAACCCTACCCCAAACCCCAGAACTCAGGACAGGAAGCACGGAGATCACTTTCGCAAGGAAAGCACCTGAAACGCCCGTAGGCTTTTTGTAGCACAGAGATCACTTCCGCAAGGGAAGCACCTGAAACGCCCGAAGGCTTTTTGGTATCACAGAGATCACTTCCGCTCAGGAAGCATCTGAAACGCCCGAAGGCTTTTGGTATCACAGAGATCACTTCCGCAAGGGAAGCACCTGAAACGCCCGAAGGCTTTTTGTATCACAGAGATCACTTCCGCTCGGGAAGCACCTGAAACGCCCGAAGGCTTTTTGTGTAACAGGGACAAGACACGACAAGTGTAAGGAATTGTTATTCTAGGGTGTCCACACGCACGCACACACAAGATAGCCCTACGGTGTCAAGAGTTGTTGTTTGTTGAGCTTAGACTTCGTCGTCAAGTCTAAGTCGTCAGGGGCGTCCCAGACGCTATCATTTCACGTCCGGTTCTAAACATTCATAGTCTAACAGTTCTAGCAATCTAAGACCAAAGCACGGTCAAAAACGCAAGTGGGTACACTTGCCTGAAATGGCGAGTGTGTCGTCCTCTCGAATCGTCTCGTCCAAGCGTCTCGTCCACAGAAGTCCGTCTGAAATATCGCCACGGCGACGGTGTCAGGTCTCAAATTCATCAAATCCTATTCGGGTTCGTTTCTAGGTTTTCGGGACTATCCTATTCGTCAATAGTCACTTTTTGGTGTTTCAGCCTAATCGACGATCTGGTCCTCGTACGATTCTCCAAAAGTCGAAACTCACGACGAAGGCCTATGACGTGTCGCAACGTCGTAGACGGCAAATCCGCGAAGTAGCACGTCCAAGTGGGGCCCACAACAGTGCTAGGGGTCCAAGGGGGGCCCACAACACCTCAGGAGAACTTGGGGGGCCCACCACAGAAGTTGGTGTGGGAGAAACCAACTTGTGACGAAGTTCTGTCGGTCGGGCTTGGTCGGTGCGGTGGTTCTTCTCGGTCAGACCGAGAGGGGCTCTCGGTCGTGCGAGTTGCGATGCGGCGAGGTCAGGCACAACGTCGGTGCGAGGGGAATCGTCGGTCAGACCGACAGATCCCGTCGATCGGGTGCTGCGGGTGCGGGCGAAGCGACGCTTGGGGAAAGCGGGGCGGCCTCTCGGTCAGACCGACAAGGCGGGTCGGTCAGGCGCTAGGGCGATGCGGAGCGCTGCAGCGTGTGGGCGAAGCGGCGGTGCGAGGAAAGTCTCTCGGTCAGACCGATGGACGGCCTCGGTCGAAGCGGGGCGACAGCGGGATGCGATGCAGCGGTGCGCTGCAAGCGGCGATGCGGGGGCTGCTCCGGTCGTGCGCTAGGATTTGCGGGGGTGAGCTCCGGTCGTGCACTGGGCGATCGTCGCAACGTTGCGACGAAGCTTTGGGAGAGGAAACGACGGCTAGGGTTTTGTGCAATGACGAAATAACTTAGCCTAGGGCTAATATAAATAGGTTAGAGCTAGGGTTAGGGTTAGGGTTTAGAAAAACGTAATTAAATAATTAAAAATAATTATTTTAGTTTAAAATTACTCTCCTCTCCCTCACGCAAAATGGGTGCGGCCAAAAATTCTAAAATTTGGCCTAAAAATTCTCCAATACGTTATTATAATATAGTAATTTTATTGTAATTAAAACTCTTATAAAAATAGGTTTTAAAATTATTTAAAACTTTCAAAAAATGGAAAATAGGTCAAATTAAGTTCAAAAATTGTAAAATAATTATGGGGTGTTCGGGACGACTAAAGAAAGAGAGTGGAGAAGACGGATCTAAATTTCGACGTCGAGAGACGAAACTAAAATTCGAAACGTCTCGCGTCAAAACAGAAAGTCGCGACGTCACGTCAAATAAATTAGTATCGCGGAAGAACGACTCGAGATATGTCGTTCCAAAGTCGTTCCGCAATCTAATACTTTCAGAGACGATCACGACGACATATCACACAAAAACGTTCAAAAACAATTAAAGTCTAAAATAATCACGTGCACGATCAAAAGCACGTGCACGAAGAAGGTACGATAGAAACATGCCGTTACAGGGGGAGAGACTCTTGATGAAGGAGGAGGGCTAGGGTTAGATGGAGGATGATTTGGGGAAGAAGGAGGCTCAGGAGAAATGAAAAAGAAAAGAAAACGTTTGAGGGGGTTTAAATAGGCACAGCCGGCGGCTGCCCAAAAATTAGGGTTTCTGGGGTCATTAGTCGGTCAAAGAAGAGTGGCTGACTGACTAGTTTAGCAACTAGTCGGTCGGTCGATTAACTGTGACCGACTAACACCAAACAGCGAAAGTAGGGAAAAATCTGGGTAATGAATTAGTCGGTCTGTGAAGGCCCGTCGACCGACTAGTTTGCAACCTAGTCGGTCGGTGAGTGTTCATGGATCGACTAACGATAAACAGTAAATTAGGTGAAATCTACTGACAGAAACTAGTCGGTCTGAGAGCAAGTTCTGACCGACTAGTTGCGCATCTAGTCGGTCGGTGGTTGTTCTTAGACCGACTAAAAGTAAACAGTAACTCCTGAATAATTAACAAAGCCAACTAGTCGGTCCACGAAGGTTTGCCGACCGACTAAATCGTCATCTAGTCGGTCGGTTCCCCTTCTTACACCGGCTAACGTGCACAGAAAGTTCCGAAATGGAGCGCGAAGCTCCGGGATCGATTCCTAAGACTCCTAGGCTTGATCTAACAATAAGATATGATCGATATGAAGCCCGTCACGAATGACTTACTCCAAAATCGACGATTCTATAGAAGAAGCTAGAAAATCACGACGAAACGATCGAAAATGAAAGCCACGGAGACGAAAACCACACATAAGGAGAAAATCCACCAAAACATATAATATAATATAATAAATCCAGATACATGAAAACCAGTCGTTACAGAAGATGATGACTGAAGCTCCTAGAAGACTTCAAGCTCATTCTATAGAAGGAAAAGACGTAAAAACAAGATGTAATCTTTTTATTCTCTTCTAGTATGTAGCTTAGAAGTAGAATTATGTTGGAGCACACACACATCTTTATTTCTATCCTAGGAAATCATTAGAACTCATTTCCTTGTCCTTCAATTCATTATTCTCTAACATATGCATTTTGGACTTTCAACAGGAGACTGCTGAACGATTTACATGCGCCTGTCTCCAAACAATCGCATGTGATTTGTTCTACAGTCGTCTGTTTTGCACATACTTTGTCATTTAGTTTTTGGGCTTTCTGCTATAACTTTCATTAGGTGACTGTTGTACAAAGTACATGCGCCTATCCAGTTAGAGGCGCATATGACTTGTTAGTTAGTCGCATGTCTCTTTTACCCAAAGATCTCTAACTTGTCATCTTTTGGTCAGACGACTGATGTTGGTTTCACAATCGCCTATCCATGGCACAGGTGCCTATGAGAATGCTTCTTCAGTCGCATGTCGATCCTTCTCATAAAACTTTGTGTTTGGCAAGTTATGCAAGTTTCGGCCAGATGACTGTTGTTGGTTTTTCAGTCGCCTGCCCATGGCACAGGCGCCTGTGGATACCATATCAGTCACCTATCATGTCTTTCCAAAACTTCCTAAGTTTTCATAACTTACCCATGTTTCGCTCAGTCGCATGTAGAAGGTTTCTCAGTTACCTGTTGGTTTACATGCGCCTGTCAGAGCTTCATCAGTTGATGTCCTACGTGTTAAGTTACCATTTGAATTCTCACCTACCCTCTGACACAGTGCAACAGGCGACTGTGAGTTCTTCAAAAGTCGACTGTCTACTGTTTAAATTCTATCCGTCGGCTGTTTCTCCACGGATTTCAAAGGGGGTTTTGGAAATTCTGTTTGAGGGTTTTAGAGAACCAATAAAGAGAGCTTCTACAGAATCTCTTAGACAACCAAGCAAGCTCTTAGATTTTCAAGCTTTCATTTCTAAGCTCTCATTCTCAAAAAGCCCTAGATTTCCAATCTCATTCTCTATTACTCTCCAACCTAGAATCAAAGTGATATCATCTATGCATTTGGTGGTGACAAGAGAAAGGGCTTTCTATTTTCTTGGAAGAGACATCAATACACAACACACTTGCTCCTTCAAGTTTACTTCAAGGCATATGTGATTGTAAGTGTTGCAATTTCATTTCGAATTTCATAACTTTCGTAATTAGTTTTACTCTTGGTTTGTGAGAGTGGATTGCTTGATCCCAAGTTGTGGGAGTCAAAGACATCGATTGTGTTTCGATTACACTTGTAAGGTTGTTACAAGTGGGTTTAAAGGAAACCTCAAGTTAGGGTTCTAACTTGAGTATCCAGAGGTATCCGGGTGGAAGGGACGTAGGATTACTGGGAACAAGTCGGGATTGGACTTGGGTAATCCGAACCCTTGAAACATCATTTGTGTTAGCTTGTTTCGTTTTGGGTTTATTTATAATTCTGCATTTATTATTGGTTAGGAATTTAAATTGGTATAACTATCGTTTAAATTTAAATGGGCCTATTTCAGCTGTTATGGCTCTAAATTGTTCATACTGAGTCTGTTTTGGACTCTGTTTGAACCTGCGTTTAGACCGGGTCGTTTCCATCATCCAGGTATCCTTTTCCTCACGTTTATTGTATTAAATATGCTCGTAAAAATTTTATGACATATTTAATTCTCTTTTGCATCATATGCAAAACATCCCCATCAATAATATTTTAGACTTATATCGCAAACTCTTTGCGACTTAATTAATTTCCCTTTAATATTAAAATCCATTTGCATCAAATACAAATAAACTGAGGGCATACATCCATCAACATATCCGCCATCCGAGCTCTTCCAATAGCTCGAATGAGGATCAAGGCAACTCTTCTAGCGCTTCCAATAATCGGCTTAGGATATACCAGCGCTAAGGTGATGTACGACAACATCGTTCGTCCATCCTTGGAATGCAGAGCATCTGCAGATGTATTATAAATAAAAGACAAGTAAACCGAGTAAAATCTTATGCTATTTTTTATTTCGGTTTCTCGGTTTTTCATTTCAAAGAATATTATACCTTGTCGAGCTAATATATCTTTGACAAATGTACTCCAAGAGAGCATTAATGGTGATCGGATTTTCCAATTTTACTTTCTCTAAATTGTGTAGGTCTACAGATCAGTGTGGATACCTCGACAATTACCTCGCAGATTGATCTGCCTATACAATTGGAGGTCGCTTATGCAGCCGCCCTCACGGACCGATCTAGCTATACAATTAGAGATCAATCTCAGCTGAACTCGCAGGCCAATCTGGCTACCGCTTATGCAGTCATCCTCACGGGCTGATTTAGATATAAGATCGGAGATCATTCTCAGCTGCCCCTGCCAACTGATCTAGCTATACAATCAGGGTCCATTCATGCAGCTACCCTTACGAGCCGATCTAGCTATATGATCAAGGATCAGTCTCAGCCGACCTCATAGGCTGATCTGGCTATGAGATCGGGGGCCGCTTATGCATCCACTCTCACGAGCCGATCTAGCTATATGATCAGATATCAGTCTCAGCCGACCTCATGAGCTGATCAGGTTATACGATCGGGGGCCGATTACACAGCCACCCTCACAGGCCAATCTAGCTATATGATCGGGGATCACTCTCAACCGACCTCGTAGGCTGATCTGGCTATACAATCGGGGGTCACTCACACAGCTGCCCTCATGGCCCTATTTAGCTATATGATCAGGGATCAATCTTAGCTGACCTCGTAAGCTAATCTGGCCACATAATGAGGGCCACTCACGCAGCCACCCTCGCATGCCTATTTAGCTTTAGAATCAAAAATCACTCTCAGTCGACCTCGCAAGCTGATCAGGGGCCGCTCATGCTGGCCTGAGTGGGGTATTCTCTTCTCTATTATGCTAAGTCAGTATGCTCGGTTGCGATGATATCAGCGATCCATTGAGGTTCAGTTCATCTCTGCTCTCCTTGCCGAACCACTATGGCTATAGGGGCTGAAGCCGCTTTTTCTCCATGTCTGACTTGGCCATAGACTTTGGGACGCTCTTCTACATCTCGCACTCCACACCTTCACAGTGTATAAGCCTGAGCTATCGATGGAGCTCAGAGATGGCACCGGGGCCAAGCTTGGTCATCGATGACATAAGACTTGGTAGTTTTTTCATGACTTACATCCAATTAATGTGTGCCACATTGATCCTAGGAGAATATTACATATTTACACCCTCCCCCATTATGGGCAGTTTGTGCATAATTTGGGTCTATGCGGTCTCTAATACATGCATTTTCGTAATACCATTTAATATTAGAGCTTATCATTTATTCATGCACAAAATGCAATTTTTATGAATTGTTTTTGTCTTCTCTTATTTGTCAGTTGAATATGACGATCTCTCGGTTCCAATAGTGATTTTTCTATATTTTCTGAGCTCGGGGCTATTTTTTGCATTTTCTAAAAGACAAACAACTAAAGCTAGGCCAGTCTGCCCTGTCGGCTGGGCCAGTCTGCTCAGTGCAGATCTGACCCAATTTCTTCCAAATACCAGCCGAACCCATTAATATGTTTTAGCAATTGGATCTTGTAATCAAGGGTCATGATTTAAATGGAATTTAAGTAGTACAAATAGGAATCTGTATGTCTTATTTTCATTAACTTTGGAGGGTCTAAAGCTTGGATAAACCGTTGGAGGCTAGGGTTTAGAGGAGCTCAAGAGAGCATTTGAGGGATTTATCTTCTTCAAAAGCTTGCAAGATTTGATCTCCCTCCCTCCCTCCCTCCCTCTCTCTCATGTATATTTGAATCTAGATGCTTGTAATATGCATTGGAACATTATTTTATATGAATATTATGTTTCCTGTCATCTCATGAGTTTCTAAATCTCTCTTCTATGTGTTGTGATAAATTTGGGCGTTTGTGATGTTATGAATCCATTGATTTCTTGCAATCTTTAATGTTTAGATCTATTGTGTCACCATACTTTTGCTTGGATGTTTCATCACCCGAGAGGATTATGAACCGAGAGGCCCCTCTTGCTTGTTTTTATGCCATGGAATTGATGATATGATAGATCACTAAAGATGCAGCTTATATATATTTAATTGCTTTATCATCCGATTATAGAAGCCCGAATTAAGTTATGCTTTGAGCTTATGCCAGGAGGGCATCATCTGGTGGTGCAAGCCCGAGCAGGATCCACCACTGAGTTATATTTAGGGACATTGAGATCGTAATTAGAATTTGCCCTAGTGAACTCACGACACATGAAATCTTCCCATTTGTCCCCCCAATTGGCCATCCAACTTTAGTGAATCCTAGATCAAAACACCAAATGTCCCATCCTACCCATCATGACGTTGGATTGTGATCTAAGCCTAGAGGGGGATGAATAGGCTTATAAATAATTTTTGCAAATATAAAAATTATGCTTGCTCAATTACACAGTCACAGAGCAAAATATGGTGCAGATAAAATAAAGCTAAGACAAACACAAAGTGCACATGATATTTATCCTGATTCGGTCGCCCCAAAGACATACATTCAGCCCAAAATTAATCACTAGAATAATAATGTCAAGATACATAACAAACGGAACTTCGTGCTCTAACACTCAGCTCACCTAGTCGGTACCTCACTTACCAAAGTGTCAAACACTACTACTCTAGCAAATACTTTCTCTTGACTAGCCCCAACCAGTCAAGAGCCCAAAATAACCCCAAAAGAAAAAATAAAACTAATACAAAGATCTACCAATACTATCACAAATATAAATAAGATGAAGAGTTTATAATGCTCAGTTTGTAATGTTTGGATAGTCCATGTCGATCAACACATCGCCAGCTTCACGTTGGCACAAACAGTGTCTCAATCTGATGTATGAATACCAAGATATAGCTCTTCGAAGTTGGCCACACAAATCAGTTTGAAAGTGGTTTGTACGCAAAGTAGCTCTTCGTTGGCACTGGAAATCAATGTGCCAACAATGCCCAAGTGCGGTCTGTGGATCGATCATCAAGGATGTTTGGCACTACGAGCTCTGCTGTAGTCTGTGTGCAAAGCAATTCCACCTCTGTGCCAGCACACAATGTGGCACGGGGCTCCTATGTGTCTGGCACTATGGAATGCTTGTGTCGCGACTCAGCAGCCCCCCAATCAATGCTGGCACTATGTAAGCTCGGTCAGCAACAAGTGTGGCATGGGGAATCTGTGTGCCAACAACGGCCTTGGCTCGGTGGGCTTCATCAACGAGCAGAATCAGCCGTGACACGGTGTTGGCAAGGGTCTGGAACTTGAAACTGACGTTGCAAACTAGGATGTGTGACTTGTGGTAGCCTCCATAGGTCAGCAATGCATGTGGCATGGTGGGCAGCTGGGCTTGGCTCGATGAAATCGTGTTGCACACCTAGAGCCGTGACTTGTAGCAATGGACTTGCGGCTAGATGATGCTGCTTGGAGTTGAAATCTTGCGACAATGGAGATGATCTTGCTTGGCCGTGAGTTGATGTTGCTTAAAGATATTGATGAGCTATTTGCCGTGAGTTGTAGATGGTGATGGGAAGCTTGCCGTGAGTTGTAGGAGCTTGATCTCTTGATTTTGACTTGAAGATGATGAATGCACTTGCATGGCTTACCCGTGAGATTATTTGCTTCGAGATGGAAGAATTTTGGGCTTGGCTTAGAGGGAAAAGCGTGTGGCAAGGATAATAGTGTTTTAGCTTTAGGTATGCTTGTCGCAAGACGAATAATCTAGGGTTTTTCTCTATGTCACCGGCTCTCTCTCTTAGGGTTTTCATAGTAGGGCTAGGGATTATATATATATAATGCTTGGACCCAAATGTTATGACTGAATCAAAACTCTTTTGGCCTTATCTTAGAGGTAGACCCAACTTCAATCAAACTCCTATAAATTGATTTAAATTGATTTGAATCTTTAAATTAAATCTCCTTATCTCCCCATCCATCCATCAAATTTGTAGCATATGTTGACCAAGGCAAATCACATTAATCACAAGTTTGCCATCTCTCATTCTCTTGCACATAATTTCATCATTGTCGTTGCTCATGATTTGCAGGCTTACCACTATGTTCTCCTTGATTGTTTGGCCCTGAAAATACTTAACAAACACATCGAAAATATTCATGAAGGTTTATTATCATAAAACAAGAAATCATATATCGGTGTATCCAATGGTTGAGACAGTACTTTTCTCACCATTATCTTTCCTTAATCGATTGAACACCGTGAAGTGTAGAATGACTTGTTCCCATGGAATTCAAATCTGGACTCACTGGATTTATTACTTGGCGGCCTCTTATACTTGAGAGTAAGTGCAATATTATTTGTGAGTCACACTTCACCCGACCTCAACCACCGTGGTGGTTGAGCTCAGGAGATGCAGACCATTGATACAGCACTGGACCGGCCTAATGATCACTCAGTTGTTTATTTGAGCGAACAGGCACAAAAGCCCAGTAAAGCCCACAGCTTTGGCCCAACAGTCCAAAGGCCCTCGCGTGAAGCCGACAGTTTCTTCATTTAAGACGACGGCCCAGTTCACCATTGGGCTTCTTCATTTAGGAATTGCACCACTCCAAAACCTTTGATGAGCTTCAAATTTTCAATCTTGAGCTCCACTCTATAAGTTCACCAAACCTCAAGCTTTTGATTTCATATCATCATTGTCTTTAAGCTTGAGTTGACCATTGTTGACTTGGATTCCTACCCTCACAAATCATCTCACAAAACATTATTAGCAACACTAATTGTTTGCTTATCATCAAAATTAACTTAGGGGTGATGCAATAGCTAACAGTGTGTAGTGTGCAAGAAAAAAATTACGCATTGTGTAGGAAAAATTCTTGACTGGAAACCTGGAAAAAAACTTATGTAGTGTGTAGGAATTTTTTTAATAATGTGTGCAGGAAAAAGCCTTGTGTGACTGAAACCCTAGGAATCTATATGCAGTGTGCCTGAAAAAAATTGGTTAAAACTAGCAAATTTTTTTCAACGGCAGAAAATTTGCTTATTCTGGAAATAAAGTGTGCAGGAAATGTGTATATGATGTGTATTTTAAGAGAGTTGCAAAACATTAACATATGCATGGAATAAATTGTGTAGGAAATTTTTTTTCCAGTAAGGTTATGCTAATAAAATCGTTAAGCCCTCGTTAAAAAGAAGTGGGACGAGGTAATAATGGCATGTATGTATGAAACCCTCGCCAGACAGGCAGACGGCCCAATGAGAATGAATGGCCAAGGGCCAAAACACAAAGAGCGATCACCTCTAACTAGTCGTTACGTAGTCAATACTAGAAAAAAATAGGCTTTCTACATATATATCGTCCAAAGCAACGATTTTTATCAGCTATAGCAAGGAAAGGAAAGAAACTTCATGATAACAAAAAAAGGAAGAAATAGGTACGACCTACATACTATACTCTATGGATAAAGGATCGAATTGATAAAGAAAATGCCGTAAAGATCAATTAGCGAGCTTTTGGGTCGATACAGTTAAGAACTGGAATAAATTGTGTAGGAAATTTGTCTATTCATCATTCTTCTTATCAAGTTGTGATTTTCATCTTTTGGATTATCAGTTTATCAGTGCAACACATGTACGAGGTTATCTGTTTATCAGTGCAACTAAAAAATTCAAATTCAAATGAAGCACTGGCAGGACATCAATAATGCATATTAATTGCTTTTCTTTAAAAAAAATATAATTTTGCTTGAAACAAAACAATTTCAACTCAATCCCATAATGACAATAACATATTACATTTAAAAACATATACTTATTTACATATTAAATTGACAACACTGGAGCCAAGTTCACGTGTACCAACACAATGTCTCGACACAACATTACATATTACTAGTGATGCACTGTTTTGAACTATACATGTATTCTACTGTATACACGTAGTATTTTTACTTACGATGCATGTGTAGGCATGAAATAGTTGTGGATATCGATGTATATATCATAGTGCATGGGGGTTGTGCTGTAATATGTGGCTAAGAGAAGAGAATGCGAGATGTGAATGCGGGAGAAGTGTGAATGACGTCGTGCGTATAATACAACAAGAATGTATTGTACGTGTGTGTGGTGCATGAATGCATGCATGGATGTGCATGGATGTGCATGGATGTGTGTAGGGAGAGCCATGCTAGTGTGAAAAGGGATTAGGGGTTAATGGCATCCTCGTAAAATTTTAGAAAAGTGAGGGGCAAAATGGTAATATGGACTACTTGAGGTGTGTGTGTATGTGTAAAGTAAAGAAGTGTGTGCATAAAGTAACGGCAAACTTGTAAATACATGGAAGTTGAGGGGTACTTTTAAGAGGGTATTTTGGTCATTTAATATGTTGCATGCTTATCCTAAGAGAGGCTTCTAGGTAGAGATTTTTTTAGGGAACCTTCTCTTTTCATCTTCAACTTTCTTTTCTTTCTCTCTTCTCATCTCCATATCCCCTGTAGGCCGGCCATATCCCTCCTCTTTTCTCATTCTTATTCAATGGAAAACTTTAATTCTCCCTCCCTAAAATCAAGAAGCACAAGTTGGTTGCAAGTGGGAAGAAGTTGAGAAGAAAGAAAGAGGAGAGAAGAAAAACAAGTTTTTGAGGTTGGAATCTACTTGGATTTGGAATTCTATTAAATGGTTCTTGCTATCATGTTTTATATCATTCTTTAGTCAATATGTATTACTGATAGTCAAATTTATGTGCCATGATTCAATTTCATGAATCACCCCTTGAAATTCCAAGCAAAAGCACTCACCTTGAAAATCTGAAATTATGTGGTACATTGTTACTTGAATTCTGGTCACTGTGGCTTGAATTGATTTTCGAAAAAATTATATACGTGTAGATATTGAAGTTCTACCCCCAAAATCATGTAAAATTTGACATATGTTCAATTCAGTAATTAGGATTAAAAATTCCATCTTTACAACATGTCTATATTTCATCCAATCTGGATACACTTTAGAAAAATTAAGCTCAGTCCTGCACACTCTATAGATATTAGTGTTCTTGGTCTCGTTGTAAAGTTAAAAACCTGTTCTACAACTTTCCCCTAGTGCATGTTTTCGAGATTCTAACTACAACATGTCTTAAAATAGCAATTGGTACAACTCTTAGAATCTGTATGAAAAACAATTTTGACATGTCTCACTAAACAATTCACCATAAATCATACAGTTCATATCTTTGCATGAAATTTTAAATGTAAATCCAGCACGACCAGATCTACAACTTTAATTTAGGAAACTTTGTCAAATTCTCAATGAAAACCGATGATATATGTCCATTTTTGTGACTGTCTGCAATTTCCCGTAAGCTAAACCATTTCAATGGGTTGTTGAATTATGCATTGTTGCCATTTATACTTCAATTGTCCATAATTATTGTTATTACATAAAAGAAAGTTTGTTTGGTGTGATATGCTATTAAATTGCTAATGTGATTGTGATGTTGTACATGATGCATACCATGTGTTTGTGAAAATGCCTAAGTGAAGGCAAATGCAAGAAATGTGAGATATACCCATTTCTATAGTTGTGATGTGAGATACGTAATAAACCTATGATGTTGGGAGGCATGTCATGCATGGTTCCATATGTGATGTGATGAAAAGTTGATATGGCTGTGATAAAGGGCATGTTACTTAGGTGCATGTCCCAAATTGTTATGAAAAGAAGATGTGTTTCAGAAAATGAGGACAATGATGAGTTTGGGAAACCGTGCAACATGTCTCCTTCAGTATTAAATATAATGTTAAATGTGTTTTTGGAATGTCTCAATCCTCTCTAAAGGGGGTGAGCTACTAAAACTGGGGTTTGGGGGAAATTTAAGTAAATTGTGGATATGAGGCCTGGACAATGAAGGTGGGGAGGAGATGATGTGATATGTGATGTTTGTTCCCACACGCCTTTACCGGGAGTGGATGGGACTTGGTGTTTGTGATGATGTGGTTTGGATGTAGAGAGGTGCATGCGGAGATCCTCACTCTTGTTACCGTCCAGGGAGGAGATGGAGAGGCCGGTATACAGTGCACGTGTCCACTGCACCGTGTGCCATACTCGCCCCAATCTTGGGGTAGGGCCCGTGAGGCAGGTCCCCTGACGGGGGTAGGGCGAGAGGCCCATCGTACAATGCCCGTGTCCACCGCGTCGAGTGCAGTTTCCACCCCAACCCTTGCAGAAAGGTCCAGGTCCTTGTATTACATAGTTTACTCAAGTTTCCAACTAATTAAATTAATAAATAAGAGTTTCACATGTTACTTCTTTTGCTTGCAGCTCTCCCCTTTTCCCTTTACCTGCTTGCTTGTGACATTGTGTTATACTTCTGGCACTTGTGATTACCCTTTTAGACCATGTTTGCGTGAACACTTGTATTATTATTCATGCTAACCCTTTTTCTTGCAGTAGCTCGACATCGAACCGTAGGTATGATCCCTTACTTGGCCGATTGCTTTCCGCCATATTATTTAGTATATACGCCTTATTTCTCATGCATTGCTTAGTGGTTGATAACCTTAAAACGGTGTTCCAAATCTAAGTGGTTTTCTACTGGGGCATGCATTGACGTGCTCCTCCATATTTTTCAGGTAGCAGATAGTTGGAGAGCCTGATAGACTTGTGAGCATGGAGCTGGGGGTGTGGGGTAGTCCGGGGAGTTGAGTTGTACTTTGGGGTTTTGGAGTTGATATTGTTGTGGAGGTGTAGCTTGAGTTGAAATTCATTGATGCATATTTGTATCCGAAATTGTGTTGGCCATTATATTATCAACTTAAAATTGAGCATGTACTCTTAGTGATGTTGTATATTTGGAATGTGATCTCCCTGTTGTTGTATATGGAACGTTACATGAACTATCTTAGCATGTGCGCAGTGGCCTGCCTTAGTCTTCTTCGTCTCTCTTCCATTCTCTTTCTTCATCACCTCTGGCCTTCAGGAATACTTGGGACAGTTTCGAAAATCACGAGTATCTTGGCTGCGGGGCGTGATAGTTCTGGTGGCCCATGCAGGTCACCGCACTACGATGTGCGTAAGGATAGTACATGTAATTCTTTAGTATATGATTGGGATAGGTTAGCCCTAAGGTGGGTAGTGACCTTAGAGCCTTAAGTGATCCACCCTTGAACCCCTAGCTTTAGGGAGTCCGGAGATGAACTTTCTACAGTGTATCGTACTATAAATGTATATTTGTTGGTAAATGTGTGTATCTATATTTGTTTGGATCCATGTGTTTAAGTGCATTTGTTGTGCTTGGATATTTGAATTACATATGTCGCAGGCATACTTGTATTCAATATGTATATTTGTATTTGAGTGGCATGAAAGTTGCTTGTATCCTGGATGGTTATAGTGGTATGTAGATATGTGTGGATGTATATACTAGGTGGGCGAATACTTGATTGTATATATATATTATGTCTCTATATAGATACGTGATACAGATATGTGAGTAGGTATGTGTTATACTTGTGTGACTCGGAGACATAGGTGATATGTACATGTTTATTCGAGGATGTATACTGGTGGGCACATATAAGCTAGTGGGGACATATACCTTGTAAATGTGTGAGTGAGGATATGCACGTATGTGATGTAAGTGCATGTATGCATTTTCCTATCCATTATATTATGGTTGTGTTCTCATGTGAGGAATGTACCAATGTGTGTATATCTATCCTTGTATGGATAGAGTAGTGGAGTGTCTATATTGTCTTGTGGATATATGGGGGTAAGTGTATGTGTGTAAATATGTGTATTTGTATAGGTAGATGGTGTATATATAGGTTGGGATATTGGTGCATATATATTGCTAATGCTGCATTGCTAGGGTATGAATTCCTATTATGTTAAAAGTTTAAATAACTGTGAGTATGTGTATGTGCTGTCTATGTGCCTATATGAATTGGTATATTGTCTTAATTTGGAATATGGCCGTGGGTTGTATTATTGCATGAAAATATGTGTGTGTATGTGTATGTGTGCGCGCCCAAATGTGTGTATTTGTACTTCATGATATCTGTGTTAGTACGTTGCTGACTATATAGTTGTATATGAGTATTTCTACTTCAGTGTTTGAGTGACATTACTATGTCTAGATGGCTCTGCATGGATTTTGTCGTATGTGCTTTGAAGTTACGTATAGGAATCAACATATAAATGAATATGTGGATATATACGTAGCCGGTATCTTTAAGATGTAGTGTAGTTGTATACTATTTTGGTGGTGAATGTACATGCATATGTGATACATATATGCGTGAATGTGTAGTTATATACGTGGATTGCTATATGTGGTCTTTGTTGGGTTATAGATGTATTGAAATGTAATCTATATGTATGTGCCTTATGTGTATGTGCTTACGTATAATGACATGTATGAATGTGGGTATATGTTATATGATTATATGCTTCTAGTATATGTATATTGGGGTGTATCTTATTGCGTATATGTAAATAATTACGTCTTATGTTGCATAAGTTTTGTGTATTGACTAAACTATGTGTTTTATATGTGAATGCCTCATGTTATATAGTCATATAGTTAGACATAGATGTATGGTGTAGTAGTTATTGGGAACGTGTAACTACGGGATGGTTATATTTGAGTATGTCACTTGTGTGAGAATGAGAATGATATATGCGTCTCTATATGTGTAGTGTGTAGATATACATTAGACCAACTTGAATGAGAATGTACGAATGGAAGTGTAGATGTGAACATGTGTATATGTGTATATGCTTTAAAGCCAAAGCCCCATAAAAACGAAAAACAAAACGCTCTAGGAATCTAAAAAAACGTATCGTGGCATGTAAACACTCCGGTCAGCCATTATCCATGATCCCCCAATTCCGAAGAGCAACGGCAGCTTCCTCGTCATCATCATCTCGTTTCCTTAGCGCAATTCTAATATCCGCTTCTATTTCCCCAAAAATTACAGTTTTGCATCTATGAACCTTGTCGAAAACGCTCCTATATCTTTCCCTCCATAGATGCCATACCATGGCAGCGAGCACTGATTTTCCAAGCTGGCCCAAAGTATTTTTTCCCCCAAGCTGGGAAGGAAATTATTACCTACCTCAACCAAACTCTCTCCAGCACCCGAGGATAATCCAAGCTTCAGTAGAGATCTTTGCAGGATGTACTGGGAGAAAGGGCACTCAAAATAAATATGTTCAATTGATTCTTCCGCATCCGCATTGCACAGCAAGCAATCCGTGCTGATATTAATCCCCCATCGTGTGATGACGTCCTTAGTTAGTAGCTTGTGCTTGAAAGACCGCAAGAGCACCAGCGACCACTTGGGAATGTGTCCAGCGTACCAGACAAGCTTATAGTAAGGGAATGGAGATCCCCTGGCACGACATTTTTCCCAGGCATCCTTGAATCCAAATGTCGGACCCGGCCTCCACTCCCAGGAATCATTGCCCTCGACCAAATTAACATGCTGGAGAATTGGCAAGATCGGTACAATGGCTGTGTCTTGAATCCATGCCGAATCCCCCCAATACTCATTAACTCGCTTATAGCTATCACCGTTAGGGACTTCATATAAGTTTTTTAATGGCCCACAAGGCAACCAACTGTCGTGCCAGAATAAAGTGTCTCTTCCATTCCTTACTTTTTTGATATCAGATTTTGCGATATATTTCTACAGTGGAGAAGGAATTTCCATGTACCTGATTGAGTGGACGTGCCTTTCGCCGCAAAGAATGATGATATATCTCTGTATTTGCATCGCATATAGTCTGCTCATAGCCCCTTCCCCGCTAACATTCACCATGTTAGCTTCACTCCAGCTGCCAAATTCAGTTCAGATAGAAGTCGAAGTCCAACCCCCCCCCCCCCTTCATTTTTCGGCTTACAAGCGTCTTTCCAAGCCCACTGGCTAGAAGGACCCTAGATAAATTTTCTACACAAGGCCGTAATCGTGCGGATCACCGACGAAGGAATCATGTAAACATGAGCCCAGAAAGAGATCATTCCATAGATAACACTTCTAACCAGCTCAATCCGCCCTGAGATAGAAAGCGAATTTGAGATCTAGCCACCGATCCTCTTTCTGATTTTATCCACAAGCTTGTTGTACATGATGTGTATATGCTTACATGTAAGCTTATTTATATGTATGTTGGCACGTGAAATTGTAAGGTTATTTGTATGTATTGGTATAGTTGTATATATACTTGGGTGTATCTTTGTGTGTTTGGAGGTAGTTATGTATATCATAGCCATGAGCGATATGAGATATCTGAATACTCCTTGTGCGTGGGTATCCTATTCTAGTATGGAGTCATAGATACCTTGAGAGAGAGAGAGTGTGTGTGTGTGTATACATGAATCTTATATACTTATGGGTGTGGTGTGGACATGTTATGGTAGGATACGATATTATGTTGTATGTACATACCTAGATGAATATACGTGATGATATAAGTAGTGGATAGTTGGTATATGGATGTGTATGTCTATTCGTATGTCATGCAGGTTGTATATTTGTATGCATGTTGTGAATGTTAGTGTGGGTCTAATTAGCGATTTTTAAATACCTGAATGTAATAATAGGTGTTGTGCTATGGCCATATATGGTGTGTATGTAGCAATATAGATAAGTGATGGGCGTATGTTGAGTAGATGTGTAAGTGTTATTGGTGTATGTATTGAGGAATACGTTTATGCAATGGAGCATATATAGCGGTAGATGTGTGTGCATTAGGGTATGGCTAGTGTGAGACGAGTATAAAGATATATGAGGACAACAGTGTAGGGCATTATATAGAGATGGCCTTTGGAATCTAGAAGTATCTCTCCTTAGACTATAACCCTTGGACTTCGGAAATTCGAGGACGAACTTTATTTTAAGATGGGTAGGGTGTCATGCCCTGTTCTGAACTATATGTGTATTCTACTGTATACACATGGTATTTCTACTTACGATGCATGCGTAGGCATGAAATAATTATGGGTATCGATGTCATATTGCATGGGGGTTGTGCTGTAATATGTTGCTAAGAGAAGAGAATGCGAGATGTGAATGCGGGAGAAGTGTGAATTGACGTGCGTATAATACAACAAGAATGTGGACGTGTGTGTGTATGGTGCATGAATGCATGCATGGATGTGCATGGATGTGTGTAGGTAGATCCATGCTAGTGTGAAAATGGATTAGGGGTTAATGGCATCCTCGTAAATTTTTAGAAAAGTGAGTGGCAAAATGGTAATATGGACTAAATGAGGTGTATGTGTGTGTTTATAGTAAAGAAGTGTGTGCATAAAGTAACTGCAAACTTGTAAATACATGGAAGTTGAGGGGTACTTTTGGGAGGGTATTTTGGTCATTTAATATGTTGCTTGCTTATCCTAAGAGAGGCTTCTAGGTAGAGATTTTTTAGGGAACCTTCTCTTTTCATCTTCAACTTTCTTTTCTTTTCTCTCTTCTCATCTCCCTATCCCCTCTAGGCCGACGATATCCCTCCTCTTTTCTCCTTCTTCTTCAATTGAAAACACTAATTCTCCCTCCCTAAAATCAAGAAGCACAAGTTGGTTGCAAGTGGGAAGAAGTTAGAGAAGAAAGAAATAGAAGGAGAGAAGAAAAACAAGTTTTTGAGGTAGGAATCAACTTGGATTTGGAATTCTATTAAATGGTTCTCGCTATCATATTTTTATATCATTTTTTACTCAATATGTATTAGTGGTAGTCAAATTTGTGTGCCATGATTCAATTTCATGAATCACCCCTTGAAATTCCAAGCAAAAGCACCCACCTTGAAAATCTGAAATTATGTGGTACATTGTTACTTGAATTCTGGTCACTGTGGCTTGATTAATTTTCGAAAAAATTATATACTTGTAGATATTGAAGTTCTACCCCAAAATCATGTAAAATTTGACATATGTTCAATTCAATAATTAGGATTAAAAATTCCATCTTTACAACATGTCTGTATTTCATCCAGTCTGGATACACTTTAGCAAAATTGAGCTCAGTCCCTACATACTCCATAGAAATTAGTAAAATTGAGCTCAGTCCCTGCATACTCCATAGAAATTAGTAAAATTGAGCTCAGTCCCTGCATACTCCATAGAAATTAGTATTCTTGGTCTCATTGTAAAGTTAAAAAACATGTTCTACAACTTTTCCCTAGTGCATGTTTGCGATATTCTAACTGCAACATGTCTTAAAATAGCAATTGTTACAGCTCTTAGAATCTGTCTGAAAATAGGTTTGACGGTCTTACCAAACAATTCACCATAAATCATATAATACATATCTTTGAATGAAATTTTATTTGTAAATCCAGAACGACCAGATCTACAACTGTCATTTAGGGAACTTTGTCAAATTCTCAATGAAAACTGATGATATATGACCATGTTTTGTGACTGTCTGCAATTTCTAGCAACCTGAACCATGTCAATGGGATGTTGAATTATGCATTGTTGCCATTTATACTTCAATTGTCCATAATTGTTGTTATTACATAAAAGAAAGTTTGATTGGTGTGATATGCTATTAAATTGCTAATGTGATTGTGATGTTGTACATGATGCATACCATGTGTTTGTGAAAATGCATAAGTGAAGGCAAATGCAAGAAATGTGAGATATACCCATTTCTATGGTTGTGATGTGAAATATATTATAAACATGTGATGTGGGGGGGCATGTCATGCATGGTTCCATATGTGATGTGATGAAGAGTTGATATGGCTATGATGAAGGCATGTCACTTAGGTGCATTTCCCAAATTGTTATGAAAAGAAGATGTGTTTCAGAAAATGAGGACAATGATGAGTTTGGGAAACCATGCAACATGTCTCCTTCAGTATTAAATATAATGTTAAATGTGTTTTTGGAATGTCTCCATCCTCTCTAAAGGGGGTGAGCTACTAAAACTGGGGTTTGGGGGAAATTTAAGTAAATTGTGGATATGAGGCCTGGACAATGAAGGTGGAGAGGAGATGATGTGATATGTGATGTTTGTTCCCACACGCCTTTACCGGGAGTGGATGGGACTTGGTGTTTGTGATGATGTGGTTTGGATGTGGATAGGTGCATGCGGAGATCCTCACTCTTGTTACCGTCCAGGGAGGAGATGGAGAGGCCGGTATACAGTGCACGTGTCCACTGCACCGTGTGCCATACTCGCCCCAATCTTGGGGTAGGGCCCGTGAGGCAGGTCCCCTGACTGGGGCAGGGTGAGAGGCCCGGCGTACACTACCCGTGTCCATTGCGTCGAGTGCAGTTTCCACCCCAACCCTTGCAGAAAGGTCCAGGTCCTTGTATTACATAGTTTACTCAAGTTTCCAACTAATTAAATTAATAAATAAGAGTTTCACATGTTACTTCTTTTGCTTGCAGCTCTCCCCTTTTCCCTTTACCTGCTTGCTTGTGACACTGTGTTATACTTCTGGCACTTGCGATTACCCTTTTAGACCATGTTTACATGAACACTTGTATTATTATTCATGCTAACCCTTTTTCTTGCAGTAGCTCGACATCGAACCGTAGGTATGATCCCTTACTTGGCCGATTGCTTTCCGCCATATTATTTAGTTTATACGCTTGTTTCTCATGCATTGCTTAGTGGTTGATAACCTTAAAACGGTGTTCCAAATCTAAGTGGTTTCCTACTGGGGTACGCATTGATGTGCTCCTCCCTATTTTTCAGGTAGCAGATAGTTGGAGAGCCTGATAGACTTGTGAGCATAGAGCTGGGGGGTGTGTGTAGTCCGGGGAGTTGAGTTGTACTTTGGGGTTTTGGAGTTGATATTGTTGTGGAGGTGTAGCTTGAGTTGAAATTCATTGATGCGTATTTGTATCCGAAATTGTGTTGGCCATTATATTATCAACTTAAAATTGAGCATGTACTCTTAGTGATGTTGTATATTTGGAATGTGATCTCCCTGTTGTTGTATATGGAACGTTACAGGAACTATCCCAGCATGTGCGCAGTGGCCTGCCTTAGTCTTCTTCGTCTCTCTTCCATTCTCTTTCTTCATCACCTCTGCCCTTCATGAATACTTGGGACAGTTTCAAAAATACCTGGTATCTTGGGGGGCGGGGCGTGGTATTACTCAAGATGGCCCCGCTACCCGGCCTGCCTGATCCGGTCAACGGGCCGTCCTGGGCCGCGGGCCAAGCCCGGCCTGGCGCCAGGGCCGGGCCTCCGCTCATTTTTCTGCCCGCCGGATGACTAATGGCCTGGCGGGTAACGGGTCTTGGCCTCTTATAATTGTTTTAAAAATTTTTATAACACATATATGTTTTTAAAAAATTTATTAACACATACATACTTACAAAATATTATATATTTGTAAATTTTTTAATGATATACTATGTTTTTAAAAAACTAACTATTTTTAAAAAAATTAAAATGTAATCAATTTAACTTTTTAATTTTTGTATAATACAAAATTTACTATACTTCATTTTATAAGATGATTAAATAATTTTCCTTTTTAAAATTTTTTAAAAGATTTTTAAAAGATTTTTAAAGATTTTTAAAGTTTTTAAAAGTTTTTTAAATTATTTTTTAATTTTGCGGGCCGCCCGGGCCCGGCCTGGTACAGGGTCGGGCTTCTCGGGCTTTTGTCCTTCCCTGGCTCAACCCGGCCTCGCTCGGCCAAAGAATCAAACTAGCCTGCCCGGCCCGTGACCCGCTCAAAGCCCGACCGGGCCAGGCTGGCCTTATGGCCATCTTGACGTATTACATTAACATAAGTTTGAATTTGCTTATTACATATTACATATTACATTGACATAAGATAAGCTATGATAGCTAGACCAATAATGACCGCAAACACAACATTGAATACATATACTAGGATTCATTCGAATATATACTAGAACCAATCATAGACTAGAACATATATATATATATATATATATATATATATATATATATATATATATATATATATATATATATATATATATATATATATATATATATATAGCAAAAAATGTACCTAAGAATGACCTCGGGTAGAGATACCTGAGCACACCCCCCGCTGTTCGGGGTTTGTGAGTATTCTTTTTTGAAATTTTTTTTTGCAGTAGGTAGATATACTTGTTATGTAGCTCCCCACAAAATTTCAGCTCGATCTGACACCGTTTGAGCCTCCGTTCATCGATTTCAAAAACGTTGCGCAAAACTGTCCAAATTCTGGACAGTTTTGCGCAACGTTTTTGAAATCGATGAACGGAGGCTCAAACGGTGTCGGATAGAGCTGAAATTTTGTGGGGAGCTACATAACAAGTATATCTACCTACTGCAAAAAAAATTTTCAAAAAACAATACTCACAAACCCCGAACAGCGGGGGTGTGCTCAGGTATCTCTACCTGAGGTCATTCTTAGGCACATTTCCCTCATATATATATATATATATATATATAGGAATATGGGATTGAGCTGACAACGCAGGAATTTTTACATGCGCATATTTGGGGCCTCTAAAAAAACTTTTTTTAAACTTTTTTTGCAGTTGGTTCCTCAACTTGTTAACTAGCTCCCCACCAATTTTCAGGCCGATCTAACACCGTTTGAGCCTCCGTTCATCGATTTCAAAAACGTTGCGCTGGCAGTTCGAAATTCTGGAGCGGTTTTTTTGAAATCGATGAACGGAGGCTCAAACGATATTGGATCGGCCTGAAAATTGGTGGAGAGCTAGTTAACAAGTAGAAGAACCAACTGCAAAAAAATTTAAAATTTTTTTGCAGGCCCCAAATCACTGACAGCGCATGAAAAAATTCATGCGCTTAAGCTCAGGCCCATATTCCTTACACACACACACACACACACACACACACACACACACACACACACAGAGAGAGAGAGAGAGAGAGAGAGAGAGAGAGAGAGAGAGAGAGAGAGAGAGAGAGAGAGAGAGAGAGATCAAAAAAGTACTTAAGAACGCGTGCATGTATTGTTACCTGTGCACACCCCCTCTCCGGGGAGTTTAAATTATTATTTAATTATTTTTCAATAGCTAGTTCTACTTGTTAGGTAGCCCCCCATAAAATTTCAGGTCAAACAAACACCATTTGGGCATCGAAACATCCATCACAAAAACGTTGCGCAAAACTGTCCAGAGTTCTGGAATTTTTTTGCAACTTTTTTGTGATGGATGTTTCGATGCCCAAATGGTGTTTGTTTGACCTGAAATTTTGTGGAGGGCTACCTAACAAGTAGAACTAACTACAACAAAAAAGACAATTTTAAAAAATACTTTAAAACCCCCCGGAGATGGGGTGTGCGCAGGTAAGTTACCTGCGCATGTGCACATGCACACACACACACACACACACACACACACACACACACACACACACACACACACACACACACACACACACACACACACACACACACACACATATATATATATATCGTTGAGCTTGCACCGGCAACTTGGAGGCGTTCTTGGGCGACTCCTGTGCTTACTGCTCCGACGATCGCCAGAGCCCTCCTACTCCAAATCTTCTCCCCTCCCCTCCCCCCTCCTCCCCCTTATGGCTTCATCGAGCTGTGATATCTCTGATTCTTCCCCCGATGGCAATGATAAATCTGTTCTGATGGCTAGCTCTGGCGAGTTGGGCGGATCTTCTTCTGGTGGTGGCGGTTCAGTGGGTCCATGGATCCCGGTGGTGGGCCGCAGGAGACAAGCTTCTCGGGGTGGCTCGATTCTGACGTGCGTTTATATTTTATATATTCACGCACGTCTTCTCCGTAGTTTTCGGTCGTTTTTCGTTGTTTCGAGTCTGTTCCCTTGTGTTTTCTAGTTCCTTTTTACTTTCGTTGTGTTTGTGTGCTTTTGCAGGATATTGCTGGCGTAGGGGACATACAAAGCCCACATCATGAGTCCCCGAAGCAACGGGAGGTGTCACACGAGATCCTGAGGGCCAATCGTCAAGATAAACCACGTATCAGCTCTCAACCGATCGGGTGGACAGATCCACCCGATCTGTTCGTACGGCCGTATCAGACCCGAGGAAAAAGCAACTCCACCCGATCGGTTCAGTGATCAGGTGGATGTGACGCAATTCTCTGTTTTTGAGAGCCAAAGTTCACCTGATCGGTTGACTTGTCAACCGATCGGGTCACCTGTAGCAGCTACTTTCCCAAGCTCGAGAACTCAAAGACTCACCCGATCGGTTCAGCGATCGGGTGAGGTTTATCAGAGCCAAAGACCAAGTCCACCGATCGTCTCACCCGATCGGTTGGAGTTTCAACCGATCGGGTGAATGTCTATTTTTGTCATTTAGTGGGAATATTCACGGGCATCCTGCCAAAATGTATAAATAGAGCTAGGTTTCCCAGAAAACATAATCCCCATTTTCTTAAGCTGATTTTAGGGATTTTGGCTGCTCTGAATTTATTTTCATTTGTAAGTTTCTTGATCGTTTCAATACTTTAATATTGCATTTATATTACCATTTGCTACAGTAATCTATTGCTTGATTCTCATTTTGATGGCTATAATTTGTTTTATTGCATCTCATGCCATGATTAGTGAGTAGTTCTTAAATCTGGGACATTGGTGGAAGCCCCTTCGTGGGTTCTCCCTAGAACGACCATAGGATTAGGGATTCGATAGGATTTAGGGATTTAGATGGTTACGCGGGGGCGTTTTATTGTCACTGGTGGGAGAAAGACCACCTTTGACCGTCGGGCCAAGGGGAAATAAAACAGGAGTTTGATTCCCTAGCCACTGCTCACCCCCTAGCGTAGACATTGATTCTTCGTATGTGGAAACGGCTTGGATGAAATGTCGGGAGCAATCATTGCGAGCTTAGTGCTCTCAGAGTCGGGCGATGTTGGACATGGGAATGCTCATCGTCCGAACCCGGGTAGACCTAGCATATCATCCTGGGCATCGACCGGAATATCGGGCCCATGGAATGCTAGGTACCGCTATTAGAGGCAACGTCTCACCGCTAAACCCTAGAATCCGATCACATTCATATCCTTCGATCGTAATAGCGAGAATTCGTGATAGGGCAGAAGCCAAGGTCCTAGGTTACCCTTTTTATCTCTTACACCTTTTTCATTAGTTTACTATCGTGACATCCAACAAGCGATTAAGCTAGCTCACCCACCGGGGGATCAGGATCCCGATTGATCACAAGCACAACACACGCCTCCCTGTGTTAGAACCCCAAGCCACACTTCGACACCGTGCGCTTACGGTTTACAAATTCTAATCCTAGTATCCCCATCCCGATTTGAGTGCCAAACGGATGGGCGGTCAAGCTTTATGGCGCCGTTGCCAGGGAGGCAACGTGCTTGTTACATTTAGGACCATGTAATCCCTGAGACTAGCTCGCATCCTTACCCCATGATAATTTTCACATTCTACACCCTTTTTAATTTTGCATGGACATATTGTACATATTCGTTGAAAAAGGTTGGTGGACCAACCTGCGATATTAACGTGTTCTCTATTGTTGCAGTCCCCTTTCTCTCCTTTTCTTACATGTTTTCTAGTCTACAGCAAGAATGTCGTATGCCGTTTGAGATGATATCTGGGCACATGCACCTGACACCAGCTATTTGGTCCGAAGTCTAGCAGAATCTCCAAGCACCTCGGGCATCATATCCTTCCTATCAGCTGCAGTGGAAAATAAAAATAGGAATCTTGATATTCAGTAGCATCCCGACACGACATTTTTTCCCTTCCGACGATGCGATGCTTAATGACATACCCAGTACCGACTTCAGTGAGGAGGATCTATGCATCAATAGGGAGATTTGTGTGGAGGATCATCTGGCAGGGCTTGTCAAGTGCGGTGAGCAGGAATCTATCATTTCTTTACATTCCTCTACAGAGCACTTTGGAGTTTGGGACGATGATGAAATTAGAGGTAGTGGTGGAGAACTATCTACTATTGAGACTTGCTTTCGTGTTGAAGATTTTTTGCCGGATATTTATCATACACTTGAGATGGACCCAGAGCCTTCCTCCATGGTCTCCTCACTACCTTGCAAGACTTCGCCCGGCGAACCCACGGTTGAAAGTGAAGTTCCGGATGTTAGCATCCCGGAGACCCGAGAAGAGGCCCTTTCATTGGAGGATGCACATCTTGAAAAATATGTATCGGGACCACACGAAGTTGAGATGAAGGAGTTACCTCTGGGATTGAAGTATGAATATTTGGGGGAGGATTCGACGCAACCGATCATTGTGAACTCCTCGCTACCCGAAGACCAGATTGCAAAACTTCTTGATGTTCTGAAGAGATTTAAGAACATGTTCGGGTATGTAATAGAGGACTTGAAGGGAGTAACCTTGGGGCTTTTCTCGCACATGATATTACTTGAAGATGAGCGAGCCACCTCCATTGCGCCACAACTAAGATTGAACCCCATTATGATGGAAGTAGTTAAGAAGGAGATTATTAGAATTCTCCAGGCCAGGATTATCTACCCTATTTCCGACAGTCGTTGGGTTAGCCCGGTACATGTTGTGCCCAAGAAGGGAGGAATGACAGTCATTCGTAACGAGAAAAATGAGCTTATACCTACAAGGACAGTCACCGGATATCGGATGTGCATCGATTACCAGAAATTAAACAAAGCAGGAAAGATCACTATCATCTCCCTTTTATTGATCAAATACTTGAAAGACTGGCCAAGCACAACTATTTTTGCTTCATGGATGGATACTCTGGCTTACTGCAAATTCCCATCCACAATGATGACCAAGAAAAGACCACTTTTACATGTCTTTTTGGGACGTATGCTTATAGGAGGATGCCGTTTGGGCTTTGCAACGCCCCGGCTACATTTCAAAGATGGATGTCTGCAATTTTCTCCGATTTCTCCCAGGACATAATGGAGGTCTTCATGGATGATTTTTCCGTCTATGGCACGAAGTTCGACTCGTGTCTCCGCAACCTAGATAAAGTCCTGAAGAGATAAAGGGCTAGTTCTAAATTGGGAGAAATGCCACTTTATGGTACAAGGAGTCATATTGGGGCACATTATCTCTTCAAGAGGGATTGAGGTGGACAAAGCAAAGGTAGATGTGATCGAAAAGCTTCCGCCTCCACTTAACCTTCAGAGAGTCTGTGGGTTCTTAGCGCATACGGGATTATACCGCCGGTTTATAAAAGATTTCTCTAAAATTTCTAGGCCCTTGACTCAGCTCCTCGTGAAGGATACACCTTTCGTCTTCGATGACAAGTGTAAGGAAGCTTTCCGCCTCTTGAAGCAAGCCCTTATTTCTGCACCTGTGATTCAACCGCCTGATTGGAGTCTGCCGTTCGAATTGATGTGCGATGCTAGCGACTATGCAGTTGGGGCCGTCCTGGGGCAAAGGAAAGAAAAAAATCTGCACGTAATTTACTATACAAGCAAGACCCTCAACGAAGCTCAAAGGAACTATACGATGACGGAAAAGGAACTGCTAGCCGTCATCCATGCCATGGACAAGTTTTGGTCGTATCTTGTGGGTGCAAAGGTTATCGTGCATACCGATCACGCCGCCCTCAAATACCTTTTGAGTAAGGAGGAGGCAAAGCTGCGCCTCATAAGGTGGATTCTCCTCCTCCAGGAATTTGACTTAGAAATCAAGGACAAGGGGCGGAGAATGTCGTCGCCGACCATTTATCTAGGATATCTACTTTCGACCCAGGTGCCACTCCTAATGATGACTCACTCCCTGACAAGCATCTATTCTCTATCTCTTCTATTTCGACTCCATGGTATGCCGACATCGCCATGTAGAGAAATGTTCTGAGTTATTTATTTCAGGCTGGTTGGTCTCATGAACGCCCCAAACAAAGAGTTATTAAATGGTTCAACATTCACTAATCTATCATTAATAACTCTAAGTGATAATAGGTAAGTTGGCCCTTAGGACTTGAGATCATTGTATGAAGCTATGTGTGAACAGTGTCACTTAGGTCTAAAGATCTAGCTTCGAGGCTAGGCCTGCTGAAAGATCTTAGGCTGGGTGACACTTGAAGCATATGAGCTAAGTAGTGATCAACAGAGGATGATCCATGCACCGGTAATAACAATTCAGGCAACAACATACAGATGTTGAAGTCTGTTAAAAAATGGCTATCAACCAATTTCTCCATGAAAGACTTGGGAGAAGAATCCTACATACTGGGTGTGAAGATCCATAGAGATAGATCTAAACGGATGCTAGGATGAACACCTAAAATTTGGTTCCAACAAATCACTACAAAGGAGCAGTCTGGACTTGGCAGATGCATTCACGGTGCTGGCACGTGATCAAGTGGGAGATGTAGAGAAATGTATGCCCTCGTGGCTATTTATCTTAATAAACATCTTGTTCAATAAATGAACGTATTCTTTCCTCGGCACATCAGACAGAGGCTGGTTGGTCTCATTAAAGATCTAGCGTCGAGTGACGTAGTAATGACGTGCATTCTTGCCAACGATAAACCCACAAGGGTATCGGAACATGGGTTTTTGATTGAATTTAGACTTTGTATTAGCCCCACATTGCGTTACTCGCACCAAGTCTCGATTAAGGAGCTCCAGAGATTTAAATTTATTCATGGCCTCCTACCGAGTGCTTCGGGAGCTGATTCGTTTGTGAGGAGGAGCGATGGTGCGCAAGACGGTCGGAACAACTTTCCTACGTTTAATTTAGTAGTTAGTAGGTTTCCTGGCTTAACGAATAATTAATAATAACGCCAACTATCTCACGTGTGCCATCGTACCCCACAATGCTAGTTATGAGCAAAAGAAGAAGTTCTTTCACGAAGTTTGGAAATTCTTTTAGGATGACCCTTATCTATACAAGACATGCAATGATGGGGTGATACAGAGGTGTATTCCTGAAACGGAGGCGACCTCCATAATTTCTCATTGCCATGATCAACAATGTGGAGGCCATGCGAGTTCTTACAAGACCACGGCGAAGATTCTCCAAAGTGGATTCTATTGGCCGACTCTTTTCAAGGACACTTATGCCTATGTCCAAGCCTGTGAAAAGTGCCAAAGGACGGGAAACATATCCAAGAGAAACGAAATGCAACAGCATTACATCCTGGAAGTTGAGATCTTCGATGTTTGGGGAATCGACTTCATGGGGCCGTTTCCATCTTCCTCTGGTAACCAGTACATCTTGGTGGCTGTGGACTGTGTCCAAGTGGGTGGAGGCAATAGCTACCCCCACCAATGATTCCCGGGTAGTGGCTAAATTCTTGAAAAATAGCATCTTCCCGAGATTCGGCGTACCTCGAGTCCTAATTAGTGATGGAGGAAGCCACTTCATAGAGAAGAAATTTGAAGCCCTTTTGAAGAAGTACGGAGTGCAGCACCGAGTCAGGCGTGCATATCATCCGTAAACTAGCGGCCAGGTGGAAGTCTCGAACCGGGAGATAAAGAGCATCCTGGAGAAGCAATGGCTAGCTCTAGAAAAGATTGGTCATCCAAGCTTTTAGATGCACTCTGGGCCTACCACACTGTATTTAAGACTCTGATCGGAACGGCCCCTTATCGACTTGTCTATGGGAAGGCATGCCATTTGCCTGTGGAATTGGAGCATAAAGCATTTTGGGCTGTCAAACATCTGAACTTCAACGCCAAAGAGGTAGGGAGCCACCGACAACTCTAGCTAAATGAACTTGATGAGATCCGGCTCAACGCATACGAAAATGCCCGAATCTACAAAGAGAAATTGAAGCAGTGGCACGACAGGCGTATCTTAAAGAAAGAATTCAAGGAAGGAGACTTGGTTCTCATATTCAATTCGAGACTGAGGCTTTTTCCCAGAAAGCTCAAGTCTAAGTGGTCGGGTCCCTTCCGAGTCACCAAGGTCTTCCCACATGGAGCCATTGAGATCATGGGAAGAGAAGAACCATTTAAGTTCAATAGACAGTGCTTAAAGCACTATACAATCAGCGAGCCTGTAACCTCTCCGGTCGAAAACTCGATGACCGATAGCTCCGCTGTAAATCCGCCGGATCTGCATTGATCACGAACTAAGGAGTCGAGCTGCCGACTATAACCAAGCGCTTCATGGGAGGCAACCCATGTTCTGACCCTCTACTCGCTTTCAATAAAATGGATTGGTACATATTAGTATAAATTTACAGCTTGGTGGAATTCCTTGTCTCGAAACTTAGCAATTTTAGAAATTTTGTGCAGGACTGTGAATGGACAGTGTTGGATTTGTGGAAGAATCACCCGACCGGGTGACACGCCCGGCGAGCGGGTGGATGATCGGATAATATTTTCTAGTGACCTGGTGACTGTCTGAGGGTCGATCACCCGATCGGGTGAACTCCCAACCGATTGGGTGACATCTCGCTTCGTTTCTCATTTGGAACTCACCCGATGTAGTGACCCGATCGGTTGAACTCCACCCGACCGGTTCGCTGCATCCCAATAAAGCCCCCATCTTCCCCACACAACCCATTTCGACGAAAAAGAGGGGACACAACGCCCAAACACCAAATTCGCCTCCCACCAGAAATTTCTTGGCATCAAGTTTACCCACAACCATTAACCAACACCATCTACACCATCTATCCACCCCATCTCCTCCTATTAAGTCCTATATCAAAATCCTCCAAAACCCTAACCCTACCAACCCATTTTTCTCCCAAACCCCAAAAACCCAACCGTTACATCTGAGAAATGAAGCAACGGCTCTCCACATTTCACCAGGGGATCTAGAGGTGTGCATCTAGCTTGGAATTGCACCATTGCTGGGGTAACTTCTTTCCAAGCTTTAAGTTCTCTTCTCATGTGCAATGTTTTGATTTTGTGTCTGCCTTATACATCTGCTTTATCATCATCCTAGACACCATCCCCCACGTTATGGTTCTTCTCCTACGTCATTACCATGTCTAAGAAGGGAAAAGAGCCCGCATCATCATCACGCAGACACTACCTACACGGCCCTTTTCCCCCATCATTCCTTGGCATTAACCCTTCATCTGAGGAACAATCCGCACGTCTGCACTCTCTGATTCCTTGCCCCATGCGACCTACCCTTTTTACTGATCGCCCCACGCTAGAATCTCTCGGACTTTTGAGGGGCATCAACAAACTTTTCGACTGCATTGGGTGCGAATTCCTACTACGTGCTTATGCCCCCACACATTGAAATCTCACACTCGAGTTCCTTTCTTCACTCGAAGTGTACGATTGGGGATTTGCTTTCTGCGCTTTTAATGCTGATTTCACAATGACTTTTGCCGAGCTAAACAATTCACTGAATTTTCCTCACCCCGATCATTATGTTGAATGTTCAACTCATGATCGGTCTGATATCTATTCTTACTTCTGGGACGATGGCGTTTGGCAACGATTCACCCGGTATCCTGCCTTTCCATTGGAGGCACTTGCCTCCTACATTATACACCCATGTTACCTCTTTGCCCACTGCCTCTTTGCCAACTCCATCTTTTCCCGCGTGGATATTTCCATGGTGTCTAAGGACGAGCTTTTCTTTCTTTATGCTATGTCTCATGACAGGATACGTGGACATGACCCATTAAACCATCAACACCGCCCATTGGATCATCCATGAGCTTTTATCTGTTAGCCGTGCAACTTCCGGACCTATTTGTTGTGGTGGGATTATCACTCTGGTTGGCAGTCATATTTTGAGGGTACTGTCTGACCTCCAAATTTTACCGGGGCGGACCTGCATCGATCGCGACTACTTGATCGAGATTGGGATGATCACTCATTTTGGCCGCAAACGTGCAGTCTACCTTTATGGTCCTGACAATACTCCTTTTGCCGTCCTTCCACCATCATCTTTTAAGCGAATCCCCATTCGTACTTCCCATTTACCATGGGAATTCTGTCCAGATCCTTGGTATACTACACTAGTACATCTTCCACCCTTGGATCCTCCCGATTGGCACCCGTATGCAGGTTCACCTGGTACCCTCATAATCCACCACGATCCACCGATCAATTTCGATGCACCTATGATCCTGCCCGTTGCGCCTCCTTCTCCTATCGGCACACCTTCTCCATCGTCCTCACCATCATCTTTCATCCACTATTCACCTCCCACTTCACCATCTCTCTACAATTCTTCCAATAGCAGCTCGGACTGATTTTTCCCCTAGCCATTTTTTCTGCATCACCTTGATCACATCTTTTTTCTGGCATTATTGAGATCAGCTTGGGGGAAATCAATATTTTGTGATTGTTGTCGTGTCTCTTGTTTTTTGTATGCTTGTTTTGTGTGTTCGTGTGTATGTCTTTTGTATAGTTCGTTTCATTATTTATTTTCTTTATTTTTCTATGTCTCTTCGTGTGCGTTTTTCATGTTTTTCCCGTTTATTTGTCGGTGAGTACTTTCCTCCCATCTTTCGTTGCCCTCCCACATTTACTCCTATTGCATTGAGGGCAATGCAACGTTCAGCTTGGGGGAGTCGCACTATGCGCGTCAGTCGTGTCTTTTTCACCGTTTGAGTCGTTTTTGTTGTGTTTTTCTTTTTCTTTCCATCCTTTTATTCTTTCTCTCCTAGAGATGACCCTGCATGATGAAACTGCCACTTAACCACACTCATACTTAGCTGAGCTACGATAACCATTCTCACTAAGCCGAGTTCTATTGCATTTTATGCTCAGTGGGTTCACTTTGCTCTTTGTGTTGAGTTGTGTGTTGTGACTAGCTAGTTGGTGTACTTCTACGTTGTGATTTTGTTTTATATGCATGTCCTTGGATGGCCCCCTAGACTATCATGCTTCAATTTCGAATATGCGGTATATTGCCTCCACTGTCTGCTTCTTTATGCATGAATCATCTATATATTTACGCTTCAAATCGCATGTGTCAGGACTCTACCAATAGGACTAGGATCACCCATACTGCTTACGCTTTGATTCGTGAAAAATTTCCTTTTGCCCAAGTGTTTAGAATTCGAATTCTTTTTTGTTTTACTTGGTGCAAATCCCCTCGTCGTGTATTGTTCTTCCACTTGGGAGAGTACACAATTTTTCCACTTACTTGCGCATCATTCTCCCGCTTTTGGAGAATGCTCATTATCCCATTTCAAAAAAAATGGAGAAAAGAAAGAGAAAAGAAAGAATATGATAGCCAAAATCCAAAAAAATATACAAATACCCAAAACCCAAAAAAATTCATGTTGTGAATATTACTCCTATCGCCGTAAATAAAGGGAAGGTGAGAATTTGCACCAAGTGCTCTCCTCCTCACCTACTCAACCCCTTTCGTTTTCGAACACACTTGGCATAAGAGCTTTCTAGCAATCATCTAGGCAATCGTGCGGTGATTTTCTAGTTTCTAGCAGTAGAGTCCCTGACATATGATATATTTCTATTCTTACTCTGTTCTCATGCATGCTTGAACTATTATTCGCTGCTAACTCGAATTGAATAGATATTTGGGTCATTCCATGGGTATGTATATATGGAGCTTGACTGCACAATTTAGATAGTTACACTGTCTGCTAGCTCACGACCTCACTCACTTGCGCTTCACCGCGTGAACCCACGACACTAGTAGGGACTCGTATTCCTGGGCTTAGTGCTATGCTTATCGCGTGCTTGCTTAGTGTGGCGTGTTAGTTTTCGTTGGCTCTGACGGGTAATCTAGGATTGCCTTTTCTTTTTCTGTTTCTCTCTTTCTATTTTTCCCTCCGAGCTCCTATTCTTACTCGTCTTCCTCGAGGACGAGGAAGGGTTCAGCTTGGGGGGATTTTGACGTGCATTTATATTCTATATATTCATGCATGTCTTCTCCGTAGTTTCGAAATACCCGTCGTTTTTCGTTGTTTCTAGTCCGTTCCCTTGTGTTTTCTAGTTCCTTTTGACTTTCATTGTGTTTGTGTGCTTTTGCAGGATATTGCTAGCGCAGGGGACATACAAAGCCCACATCATGAGCCCCCGGAGCAACGGGAGGTGTCGCACGAGATCCTGAGGGCCAATCGTCAAGATAAACCACGTATCAGCTCTCAACCGATCGGGTGGACAGATCCACCCGATCGGTTTGTGCAGCCGTATCAGACCCGAGAAAGAAGCAACTCCACCCGATCGGTTCAGTGATCGGGTGGATGTGACGTAGTTCTCTGTTTTTGAGAGCCAAAGTTCAGCGATAGCAACTGCTTCCCCAAGCTCGAGAACATAAAGACTCACCCGATCGGTTCAGCGATTGGGTGAGGTTTATCAGAGACAAAGACCAAGTCCACCGATCGTCTCACCCGATCGGTTGGAGTTTCAACCGATCGGGTGAACGTCTATTTTTGTCTTTTAGTGGGAATATCCCCTGGCATCTTGCCAAAATGTATAAATAGAGCTAGGTTTCCCAGAAAACGTAATCCCCATTTTCTTAAGCTGTTTTTAGGGATTTTGGCTGCTCTGAATTTATTTTCATTTGTAAGTTTCTTGATCGTTTCAATACTTTAATATTGCGTTTATATTACCATTTGCTACAGTAATCTATTGCTTGATTCTCGTTTTGATAGCTATAATTTGTTTTATTGCATCTCATGCCATGATTAGTGAGTAGTTCTTAAATCTGGGACATTGGTGGAAGCCCCTTCGTGGGTTCTCCCTAGAACGACCATCGGATTAGGGATTCGATAGGATATAGGGATTTAGATGGTTACGCAGGGGCATTTTATTGTCACTGGCGGGAGAAAGACCGCCTTTGACCATCGGGCCAAGGGGAAATAAAACGGAAGTTTAATTCCCTAGCCACAGCTCACCCCCTAGCATAGACATTGATTCCTCGCGCGTGAGAACGGCTTGGATATAATGTCGAGAGCAATCATTGCGAGCTTAGTGCTCCCGGAGTCGGGCGGTGTTGGACATGGGAATGCCCACCGTCCAAACCCGGGTAGACCTAGCGTCTCATCTTGGGCATCGACCGGAATATCTGGCCCATAGGACGCTAGGTACCGCTATTAGAGGCATCGTCTCACCACTAAACCCTAGAATCCGATCACATTCCTATCCTTCGATCGTAATAGCGAGAATTCGTGATAGGGCGGAAGCCAAGGTCCTAGGTTGCCCTTTCTATCTCTTACACCTTTTTCATTAGTTTACTATCGTGACATCCAACAAGCGATTAAGCTAGCTCACCCACCGGATGATCAGGATCCCGATTGTTCATAAGCGCAACACACGCCTCCCTGTGTTCGACCCCCAAGCCACAATTCGACACCGTGCGCTTGCGGTTTACAAATTCTAATCCTAGTATCCCCATCCCGATTTGAGTGCCAAACGGACGGGCGGTCAGATTCCTGTTCGTCTTCCTAGGGCTGAGCATCGGCGCCCCCTCCTTCTGAAGTTGGTGATCCGGACGGTCCTTTGGGGCCTCCTAGTGTCCCCTTGAAGCTGACGAGGGCTAACCATCCTCTTTCGCTAGCTTCCTCCTCCCGACGGCTTCATGCACACAAGGTGCTTGGTTGAATGCCTCTTAGAACTAGAACCGTCTCTTTAGGTAATGCTCATTATAGATTAGTTGTCGTTGATGACTTCTCTAGATTTACTTGGGTTTCATTTTTAACCAATAAGAATGAAGCGTTTGAAGAGTTTACTATATTTGCAAAGAAAATTCAAAATTTCTTAGGATCCACCATTATCACTATTCGTAGTGATCATGGAGGAGAATTTGAGAATGAATCTTTCACCAAGTTTTGTGATGACAACGTGATTACTCACTACTTTTCTTTTCCTCACGCACTATCACAAAATAATGTTGTTGAGAGAAAGAATACGACTCATATTGAGTGTGCACGCACAAAGCTCCATGATAGTCATCTTGGGCTACAATTTTGGGCAGAGGCGGTGCACACGGCATGTTATGTGTTTAATAGAATCCTAGTGAGGCTCCGAACGAACAAAACGTGTTTGGAATTATTTTATGATAAAAAGCCGCAAGTTAAATGTTTTCGTGTTTTTGGTTCAAAATGTTTTATAAAGTACACTTTTGGTAACTTAGATAAATTTGAGTCAAGATCCGATGAAGGAATTTTTGTTGGATATTCCACACGTAGCAAATCCTACCGAATATACAACAAAACCTCTTCAACGATCGAGGAATCACTACACGTATCATTTTATGAAGATTTTGATATTCCTCATGTTGTTGTTGATAGTGTAGATGTTTTATGTGATTCCATTAGTAATGTTAAAATTAATGATTCAATTATTGAAAAATAATTCTAATGAAATTGTTGAAGATATTCCAAGTGATACAGGGATTCCCAAAGTTTATCTAACCATTTGTAATCACCCCCATGACCAAATTATTGGAGATATTGGTGTGGGTATACGAACAAGGTCAAGGATTGATGAATTCTCTCATTGTGCATTTGTCTCTACCATTAAGCCAAAGAACATCCAAGAAGCATGTGAAGATAGCTTTTGGATAGTTGCAATGGAAGAAGAGCTCAAGCAATTTGAGAGAAATGAAGTTTGGGAGCTCGTTCCTCCCAAGTGGTCACCAAGTGATTGGGACCAAGTGGATTTTTAGGAACAAGACCGATGAGAACGAGGTTATCATAAGGAATAAAGCAAGGTTAGTAGCTCAAGGTTATCGGCAAGAGGAAGGTATTGATTTCGAAGAATCATTTAACCCCGTAGCTAGATTAGACATTATTAGATTGCTTTTATCTTTTGCATCCCATAAAAATTTTAAATTGTTTCAAATGGATGTGAAAAGTGCATTTTTAAATGGTATTGTTAATGAAGAAGTTTATGTTTCTCAACCACATGGTTTCATTCATGAAAAATTTCCAAACCATGTTTTCAAACTTAAAAAAGCGTTATATGGGTTGAGACAAGCTCCTAGAGCTTGGAATGATTGACTCAAAACCTTTCTTTTGGATTTAGGTTTTAAAATGAGTGAAGTTGATTCAACTCTTTTTATTAAAGATTATGAAAATGACATCCTGTTAATTGAAGTTTATGTAGACGATATAATATTTGGTTCTACTAACTTTAATCTTTACCAAGAATTTTCTAAGTATATGAAGGATGAATTCGAAATGAGCCATATGGGTAAGCTCAACTACTTCCTTAGACAACAAATTCGGCAAATGAAGGATGGAACTTTCATACATCAAACAAATTACACCGGGGAGCTTATCAAGCGATTCGGGATGGAATTGTCTTCAAGCAAGCAGACTCCCATGAGTACGACAACCCATATACACATGGATGAGAACGGGAAAGATGTAGACGTTTGTCTATATCGAGGTATGATCGGTAGCTTACTTTACTTAACCACTAGTAGGCCCGATATGATGTTCTTTGTATGTCTTTGTGCTAGATATCAAGCTAGACCTAAGGAGTCACACTTGATTGTGGTTAAACGAATTTTTCGTTTCCTCAATCATTCACTAGATTATGGGTTACTTTACCCTAAGTCTAGCACATATGAGCTACTCTCATATAGTGATGCCGACTTTGCCGGCTGCAAATCCGATAGAAAGAGTACTAGTGGCACTTGCCATTTTCTAGGAAATTTCCTAATGTCTTGGTTTTCCAAGAAACAGAACACGGTATTATTGTCCACGACTGAAGCGGAATATATTGTCGCGGGTCTTGTATATGCACAAGTTCTTTGGATGAGACACACACTTAAAGACTATGATGTCAATTGTGATACTTGTCCCATCATGGTTGATAACCAAAGTGCAATTTGTCTTTACAAGAATCCGGTAGATCACTCCCGTACCAAACACATAGATGTGAGACACCACTTTATTAATGATCATGTAGCTAACAAGGACATCATCTTAGAGTACATTGAAACCCAAGAACAAATCGCCAACATCTTCACGAAACCTCTTAAAGAAGATTCATTTGTGAGGTGCATGGAGAATTAGGGATTATGGGTGAATCTGAATTATAGAAGTTCATTCTTTCATGTAATATCATGATTGAACTCATATCATCATTTTACTTCTCTTGTTTTGATAGGCTATATATTTTTCATATATTTTTGAAGAGATGTATTTGAGATTTCGATGATTTCGATTGTTTGGATTAATATACGTGATTTGTATGTTAATCTATAATATTTTGATATTGATTTCTTGATTAGAGTATTGTTAGAGTATATGTCCTAGGGTGAGTTGTCTCGGATTTCATCCTCTACGTACACTTTTGGACCAGGACAGACGACTGTCATTCCTTCGATAGTCGGCTTGGGTTGACAGACTAACATATTTCTTGATCCTTTGTCAGACGATTGTTGTGTAAATTACAGTCGATTGTCTCTCCGACAGGCGACTGTGAGTTACTCAATAGGTAACTGTCTGTCAACACAAGCCGATCTCTATCTTTTCGGTCAGTCGACTGACGATTACACATCAGTCGACTGTCCCCTTCAGTGGCGGTTCGTTAACTCGATCTGAGCCATCGATTGACGATCCAACAGCCCAAATTCATTTGATTCCATCTTATATACACGAGGTCGTCCGTATTATTCTCTCTCATCAGTTCTACTTCCCTCGTCTTCCACTTTGAACTCCAACTGTTTCTTCGTCTCCCTCGTCATTTCGAAGATCCAACCCATCGATCTCTCTCCCCGATCACTTGATTGAGAGTTCGGGTCTCTCCTGTTGAATATTGGACTCCCCGGATTTGGTTTTGATGATGAGCAAACATAAATAATCCATGAACTAACAATTTGTGAGCGCAGTTTTGGAGATCGTCGCCAATTTCACGAGAACATTCAAAGCGACATCTCAACACTTCCCAAAGCTCATATTCATGCCTAAAGCTTCGTTGAAGCTCTTGCGACGCTTTGGAAGTTATGAAGATTCAATCGAAGCTCTCAAAGACCATTCGTTAAGGTTTTATTTATAGTCTTTTAGTTTCGATTGATAGATTGTTAAGCCTTGAGAATATCTTACGTCTCTATCTTCATTTCGCTCATTTCGTAGCTCTAGGATCTTTGCACAAGTTCATTCTAACTTCCTCGAAGCATCGCGCTTCGTTTCGGACTTTATTGTGCATGTTAGTTGGTACAAGAACAAGTACTGACCGACTAGATGGTGATCTAGTCGGTCGGCAACTGTTCTTGGACCGACTAGTTTGATTCCTTAATTTCATGGACTTTACTGTTTACAGTTAGTCGGTCTACGTTGACTCACCGACCGACTAGTTTGTGAACTAGTCGGTCAGTGATGCTTCTTTGACCGACTAGTTGTGACTTACTGTTCACACTAAATTCTCCTAAGCTACTGTTTACCGTTAGTCGGTCTAAGAACGTTTGGTGACCGACTAGTTGACAATCTAGTCGGTCAACTTTTGTTCTTGGACCGACTAAGTCAACTTGCATTCAGACTAGTTCATTTTGCCTCTTAGTCGGTCTACGTTCATTGGCTGACCGACTAGTTGTGAAACTAGTCGGTCAGACAGTCTTCTTGGACCGACTAGATTTCTAGGTCTGAATTTCTATCTCTTCTCAGATCCTCTCTTAGTCGGTCCACGTTGCTTGGCTGACCGACTAGTTGATGAACTAGTCGGTCAGTGATTGTTCTTTGACCGACTAATTCTCCCAGATTTCTATCCGTTGGAGAATGACCTAACTTGTGTTTTTGGGTTCCTATAAATACGAACCTAGGTCATTTCTATCTAGGTTAGAGCTTCCATTCAGAGATTCTTTGATATCAAAAGAGATAGCCATTCTCACTCTAATCTAAAGCTCTCTTCCTCACAAGAAACCCATTCTCTCTCATTTCTAGATCTAGAGAGAAGCTTGTTCTTGGTGAGCTCTTCAAGCTATTGCTTGATCCAAGTCTCCAAATATTTCCTAGGCACCCATTGCTGGTCATTTCCTTGGTGCTAGGTTTTGGTGACTCCATCTTCCTCAAATCCTTCATTTCACCTATTGGGTAAGAAAAACTCAAGGTATAGGATTTTGTGGTAAGATTGTTTATTTCAATTAAACTCATTTATATTGCTTGTGATTCTCTCGGTTGTGAGAGAAGATTGTGATCCCGGGTTGTGGGATTCACTTTGCCATTGCATGTATGATTTGATCTTGTGAAGGTTTTTCACAAGATATTCATAGTGGAAATCTTGAGTTAGGGTTTCTAACTCAAGTATCCGGAGGGGATCCGGGTGGTTGGGACGTAGGATCACCGGGAACAAGTCAGGGAGACTTGGGTGGATCCGAACCCATTAACATCGTTTGTTAGCTTTGTTAATTTTGTGTTGTCATTCAATTTAAGCTTCCGCAAATTGATTTGGTAGTTGTTTGCAATTTAATTTGGAATTATACTCCTTATTATTTTAAAGTACTATTCACCCCCCTCTAGTACTTGTGCAGTAGCTGGTAGGGCATTACATTTGGTATCAGAGCCAGATACTCAGCTATGTCTGCCAACGACAACAAGACCGTGCGTCCACCTTCCAACTATGACACCTTCAGGAACCGTGAAGGAGCATCTTCGGTGATGGAAGGACATTCCTCTACGAGGCCTCCATTCTTCAACGGTACCAACTACGGGTACTGGAAATGTCGGATGGAAACCTTCCTCCGAAGTGCATCTTTATGGAGGACCACAATGAAGGAGTACATCGAGCCCGAAGAAGAAGACTTTGAGAAATGGACAACCGCGGAGGTCACCGCGGAGGTAAGCAATGCCAAGGCAATGAACGCCTTGCAATGCGCATTGGAGCCCGAGGACTTCAATAAGATATGCACATGTAAGAGTGCATATCAAATTTGGAACTCCCTCCTCATTCTACATGAAGGGACGAGTCGGGTAAGAGACTCTAAACTCGTAGTCATAAACAAAGATTACGAAATGTTTCATATGCAACAGGGCGAGAAGATGAAAGAATATTACGCTCGTTTCGTTGACATAATAAACGAGTTAGAGGCCCTCGGCAAGTCCTACACTCAAAAGGAGAAGTGCTCAAAGCTTATCGAAGGACTTCCTTCTTCTTGGGAGAAACGCACCTTCGCCATCGAGGAAGGTAATGACATGAATAAGTACACCGTAGTTCAACTAATGGGTACTTTAATGTCGTACGAGGTACGCAAGGATAGCAAGCTCAAATTGCAAGAAAAGATGAAGTCGTACCTAAAGCAAGACGAGCCAAAGAAGAAGGCTATTGCTTTCAAAGCCGCTCCATCCACATCCACATCAACCGATGATGAAGACTCGGAAAACGAGTTGGACTTGGAGTCCATGGCACTCATGGCCAAGAAGTTCAACCGTTTCTTCCGAAAAGGTAACTTCAAGAACAAAGCTAAATTTGGTTCTTCTAACGCCTCTTCCTCTCCTTTGTGTTTTAAGTGCAATAAGCCGGGACACATGAAAGCGGAGTGTCCCCTCAATAAGCAAAAGGAGAAGTGGAAGGCGCCAAAGTATGACAAGTCCAAGAAGTACACGAAAGGAAACAAGAAGGGACTTGTCGGAGCTACCTTCACCGACTCCGATGATTCTTCAAGCGGTGAGTCGGACGATGAGCACGTGGAGCAAGCACACATGTGCTTCATGGCAAGAGAGGAGCATGATCAAGGATCCTCCTCTTCCGATGATAGTGATGACGAAAGCGATGAGGTAACGATGGATGATCTTAGAAATGCTAACTCTCAACTTTGGTCAAAATACACTAAGTTAGTAAATAGATATACTAAGGTAAAAGATGACCTAGCTAGCATTCAAACATCGCCTAAGAATATCATCACCAACAACGACACCGTTGTTGAAGAGTTAAGAAATGAGATTGTGAATCTCAAATCTAAACTTGGACATGTTAGCATTGAGGATGCGGAAGAACATGAGATAGCGGATTTAACTTCTCAAAACTCGACTTTGAGTATTGAGAATGAAAATCTTAAATCTCGTGTTTATGTGCTCACATCGCAAATATCCACTTTGGATACTTCTTTGCGTTCTCTCAAAGAGAAATATGAGGACACATTGGGCCGAATCAACAAATTCAACAAGGGTAAGGGCCATTTGGATAATATCCTAAAAGATTTACTTCCGGCCAAACACCACATTGGCTTGGGGTATATGATGGGAAATTCATCCAAGTCGGTCACTACTTTTGTTAGGCCAACTTCCGAAGCCTCAACGAGTGGGAGCAAACACTCTATTGGTAGTTCATCTACCAATGGTGCTTCCACCTCGTCCACACCCTCTTTCGGAAAGAAACCCACTTTGGGTGGACCTCCAAAGAAGGGGCATGCCTACATGTACACCAATACCATGCCACGTAGGAACACACGTCCTACTCCACCGTCTCACACATATGATGATTTTTATGCAACACATTCTCGGGCACGTGCACACCATGTGAGACACCCTCACGCACGTGTTCCCACACAAGCATATGTACACCCACCTCATCATATGAATAATTCTCGTCGTGCACCATTCCATCATGTCCCGTATGCCTATCCACAACATGCATCACGTAGAAATCAACGTCGCATGCATGCACCCAATAGGATGATGGCTCCCAAAATTTTCACTATTTGGAGCCCAAAGGACACAAGCATGGACGAAAAACAAATGTATATGAATGCTTATTTTTCGGATGTTGTGCATAGTAAGAATTATGTGGGGAAGTCTAAGTCCACTTGGACTTGGCTTCCAAAGGTCTAATCCCTTGGACCCAATGACCTTGGGTACCATGATATGAAATTATCTATCTTTAGGTACTCAAGGAAAAGAAAAAGGGAAGGAGCAATAAATTTAAATTTAGCTCCAAAGGGAATTGGATACTCGATAGCGGGTGCTCCAAACACATGACGGGTGACGCTCGATTGCTCTCCGGAGTGGTTCCCATTGCGAATGGAAACCGCGTCGTATTTGGAGGCAACGAGAGCGGAACCATCATAGGTGTTGGTAAAGTCGGTAACCCTTCTAAACCATTAATTAGTGATGTTTATCTTGTTAGTGGTTTAAATCACAATCTTATTTCAATAAGCCAACTTTGTGACAAAGGTTACAAAGTTAGTTTTGCGAAAGGATTGTGTCATATTTTAAGAAAGGATAATGATAAATTATTATTTTCCGGAACTCGTCGTAAAGACATTTATATTTTGGATTTTCCTAAGTCATATGAACAATGTCTCGTTGCCAACACAAGTGAACAACACTTATGGCATCGACGCTTTGGACATGTGAACTTTGGAACACTTTATAAGCTTTCGAAATTAAATTCTATTAAAGGTTTTCTGAAGCTTGTTTTTGAAAAGAAAAGTTTTTGTGATTGTTGTCAACGTGGCAAGCTTCCTAAATCTTCATTTAAACCTAAGAAAAGCATCTCTACTAAACGGCCACTAGAGCTATTACATCTAGACCTATTTGGGCCAACTAGAGTAGCTTCCTTAGGAAATGCAAGGTATGGACTTGTCATCGTAGATGACTATTCAAGATTTACTTGGGTATTTTCATTGTGTAATAAAAATGAAGCTTTTGAAAACTTCACAATTTTTGTTAAGAAAGTACAAAATCTCTTAGGAACCACCATTGTCACTATTCGTAGTGATCATGGAGGTGAATTTGAGAATGAGTCTTTTGAGACATTTTGTGATGAAGTTGGTATTACTCACACCTTCTCTTTCCCTCGTGCACCTCCTCAAAATGGTGTAGTTGAGAGAAAGAATAGGACGCTAGTGGAGTGTGCTCGCACTATGCTTGATGATAGCCAACTTGGCCATCAATTTTGGGCGGAAGCGGTACACACCGCTTGCTATGTGTTTAATAGAATACTTTTGAGGCCCGGCACTAAACAAACTTGTTATGAATTGTTGTTTGGTAGGTTGCCTCAAGTTAAACATTTTCGTGTTTTTGGTTCGAAATGTTTTATTAAGAACACATATGGTAGTTTGGACAAATTCGATCCAAGATCCGATGTGGGGATTTTTGTTGGATATTCTACGCGTAGCAAAGCCTACCGGATATTCAACAAACGAACCTCAACGATCGAGGAGTCGCTTCATGTCTCATTTAATGAAGGATTTGTTCCAACTAGAATTTCAAATGATAATGATTCTTTGGATGTTTTATGTGATTCGTTTGATAATTCTAAGTCTAATGATTCTATTGATTCTATTGAGACTAACCCAACTAATGAAGTTGTTGAGAATGTTCCTAGTGATCAAGGTATTCCCAAACGGCTTCATTCGGTTCGTGACCATCCCCATGAGCAAGTCATTGGCAATATCTATGATAGTGTCAAGACGAGATCGCAAGTTCACCACTTCGCAAATTGTGCCTTTGCCTCATCGATAGAGCCAAAGAATATTAATGAAGCATGCGAAGATAGCGCTTGGATCTTAGCCATGGAGGAGGAGCTCATTCAATTCGAGAGGAATGAGGTATGGGAGCTTGTTCCATTGCCATCGAAGAACCACACCATCATAGGGACAAAGTGGATCTTCAAGAACAAAGCCGACGAAAACCAAGTCGTCGTCCGGAACAAAGCTCGGTTAGTTGCTCAAGGCTATCGACAAGAGGAAGGTATTGATTTCGAAGAATCCTTCGCTCCGGTAGCTAGATTAGAATCAATTAGATTATTATTGTCTTTTGCATGCCATAAGAATTTTAAATTATTTCAAATGGATGTTAAAAGTGCATTTTTAAACGGAGATGTCGTTGAGGAAGTTTACGTTTCTCAACCTCCGGGCTTCATAAATGAAAAATTTCCAAATCATGTTTTTAAACTAAAGAAAGCTCTTTATGGGTTGAGACAAGCTCCTCGAGCTTGGTATGATCGCCTAAAGAATTTTCTTTTGGATTTGAATTTTAAAATGGGTGAAGCCGATTCAACACTTTTTATTAAGCATGCGAATAATGATATTTTATTAGTTCAAATTTATGTTGATGATATCATTTTCGGTGCTACTAACTTTGCTCTTTGCGAAGAGTTTTCTAATGTTATGAAGGAACAATTTGAGATGAGCCACATGGGCGAACTCAAATATTTCTTAGGTCTCCAAATTCGCCAATTGAACGATGCAATCTTCATCCACCAAACAAAGTACACGGTGGAGTTGCTAAAGCGATTTGGAATGGAGAATGCCTCCGGGAAAAAGACTCCTATGAGCACTACAACGCATCTTGATAAAGATACGGGCGGAAAAGATGTAGACATTCGTCTATATCGAGGTATGATAGGTAGCTTACTTTATCTTACCGCGAGTAGGCCCGATATTATGTTTGCCGTATGTATATGTGCTCGTTATCAGTCTCAACCTAAGGATTCTCACTTAGTAGCGGTTAAAAGTATTTTTCGCTATCTAAGTTACACTTTAGATTTTGGATTACTTTATCCGAAATCTAGCACATATGAGTTAGTATCATATAGTGACGCTGATTATGCGGGATGCAAATCCGACAGGAAAAGTACTAGTGGCACTTGCCATTTTCTAGGAAATTCTCTTGTCTCTTGGTTTTCCAAGAAGCAAAATTCGGTATCACTTTCAACCACCGAGGCGGAATACATTGCCGCCGGTGCCGCGTGTGCCCAGGTTCTTTGGATGAGACACACTTTGAAGGATTTTGGTATTCACTGTGATACTAGCCCTATCATGGTGGATAACCAAAGTGCTATCTGTCTTTCAAAGAATCCGGTGCACCATTCCCGATCGAAACACATAGATGTCCGACACCATTTCTTAGATGATCATGTTGCTAAAAAGGACATCATATTAGTGTACGTTGAAACCCAAAAGCAAATCGCCGATATTTTCACGAAACCCCTAAAGGAGGACTCCTTTGTGCGGTTGCGTCGAGAATTGGGGATTATGGGTGAATCCGAGATATAGGATTCATATTTCATTCAAATATCTTGCATGCTATTATATTTCGCGATATTTCATTCATGCTAGATTTATTGAATTTTTGGGAATTTTATGTGATTTGTTCGAATTTATTGCTCGAATTCGTATTTCAATGTCGTATTTAAGATTTCGACGTTTTATGGGGTAATTTAGATGACTAATGAGAGAGTTAAGATGTTTCATCCAAGTGGTTTGTGAAGAGAGATCAAATTTCAATTTTTGGACTCTTCTAGTCGGTTTCAGTTCACTTGTCAACCGACTAGATGCTCATCTAGTCGGTCAGCAAGTGAACTCAGACCGACTAGATCAAGCCTATATCTTTCTCCTATCATTTTCTTTCGTTAGTCGGTCTCAGTACACTTACCGACCGACTAGATTGAAAACTAGTCGGTCAGTGAATATACTGCGACCGACTAAATCTAGCCCTAAAAATCCCTCTGTGCCTCTGTTTCGACTTAGTCGGTTCAAGCTCATTGACCGACCGACTAGATCGTAATCTAGTCGGTCAGTGCTTGAACTGTGACCGACTAAGTGTGTTAGGGCATTTGTGTCTTTTTGATTCCAGACCGACTTATACTCTAATTCATCCGACTAAAATCATTTTTAGTCGGTATTCTCTCTTGCTCCAGCCCGAAAACCCCAAACCCCCACTCGAAACCCTTTGACTTCCGGCCATCTCTCCGTCGATCGCCGTCGTCCGCCGCCGTCGACTCCACCTCCTAGGTCTCTCCCTCCCTCTCCTTGGTCGATTCCTACCCTAGGGTTCGATTTTATCTCATCTAGCTCCTAGGGTTTCTAGTTTTAACCTAGGGTTTGTGTGTTCGGATTTCTTTTGATTTCTAGGGTTTGTGCTAGGTTGTTTTTTTGATCTTATCATCGATTGCTTGTGCTCATAGTGCTATGGCTAAGACAAGAATTCCTATCGCCTCTTCCGGGGCTTCTCCTATGACCGTAGGGCCTTCCGACCCTAGGAATCCCCCGAAGCCTAAGCGTCATGCCAAGTCAACCCAAGCCTCTCCATCTTCGCCTCCTCCTAAGAAGCCTAGGACTGCCATAGCTAAACCACGCAAATCTAAGACCAAGAAGCCTATTCTTCAGTCTCCGGCTACTCCTCCCGATTCCGACTCTGAATTTATCCCTGAGGATGAGCCTACTAGGGAACCTACTCCTCCTCCGAAGACCCGTAAGGCCAAGGGTAAAGCTCCTATGCCAGTCGGTGGTGTAGACATATCGTTGTGCCGCGATGACCCTCAGTGTCTCGCAGCGTACAACCGTATAGAGCACTGTCCACTGTTGTTAGAGCATTACGTTCAGTTTTCTGATTTTCTCGGCCTTGCTGATCTTCTCTCTTATAGTGGCCTCCTAGATTATCTTCGATTCGACCCCAAGGCCAATCCCAAACCATATCCTCGCCTCGTGAAATTGTTCTATGCCAATCGTATTCGAGGCCAGTACGATGCCAGCCACTCCATTGAGACGACTGTCTTGGGAACTCCTATAGTTCTCACGGCAGAAATCTTGGGGGAGATTCTTGGTTGTTCGTCGTGTGGTCTCCTCCCTTCGGACATTTCCGTAGACGACATTTCTTCCTTGGATCAGTCTATTCTTTCTTGCAGATATCTTCCAGGTTATCCCCTCCGCATTCATTGGTGTTCCATCGAAATCTTTCAAGCCGAATGCGTGGGTTCTTAACCTGATCTTGAAGTCATGTCTCCTCCCTAAGTATGGATCCTCTTCACTCCCATCCCAGCCGTTCTTGAAATTGATCTACGCTCTTTTCTTGGGGTGCGAGATTAATTGGGCTCGCGTGATACTCGATAAGATGGATTCTTTCGAGTGTATACGCAAGACCAATAAGTCTGCGCACATTCCATACCCTTGCCTGTTGACTCTTGTATTCCGTCATTTCCGAGTCCCTCTCCCTCCTGACGATGAGCGTCCCTTGGGTACGCCTCTGAACGTGACGGCCGTGAAGACATCTCTAGCGGCTCTTCGTCACGTGCAGAGGTCTACCGCATCTGCTTCCCAGTCTACTCCGTCAGCTGCTGCAGCCTCCTCTTCCCCTGCTACATTGGACGATGTCGTACGCCTACTTCGTCAGCACGACTCCCGTTTGGCTCGTACTGAGGAGGTAGTCTGCCGTATGGCACGTATGATGGGGATTGATCTTCCTCCTTCAGTGTCTGAGGCCGAGGAGATGGACGATGAGGAGCTTGACGAGCTTGTCACTTCTTTTGCCTGTGGCGATGAGGCCACTGCTGCTGCTGCTAGTACTTCCACTTCTGCTCCTGGAGTTGGCACCACTTCCGGTGTTCCAGAGCCTTCTGCTTCAGCTCTTCTGACTTCTGAGCCTGCTGCTGACCCTGTTGACGAGCCTGCTCATGTATCTCCTGCTGCTGCTTCTGTCGAGACCCATGTTGCTGTTGAGATTCCCGTTGTTGAGCCTGTTGCTGAGATCTCCACTCCTGCCCCGACGATTCCATCTGTTGAGACACCTCTACTCCCTGCAGAGCCTGAGTCCACTCCGTCGACTGGACCCACGGAGACTGCAGATCCTGCCTCCTCCTCGTGATCGCTTGTTTCGAGGACTCTCCACTACGCTTTGGATGATATATCTTAGTGAGAGTATTTTGGGTTAGGATGGGGTTTGAGAGATGTTTTGATGTATTTTTGCGCTTTCTGGATGTCGGAGTTAGATATTATGATATAATGTTGTTTTGATGTATTTTGATACACATTGATGATGTTGATGATGTATGATGTATTTCTTTTTGATGATATGTAGCGCTTGATATGATGTACCTCATATATTCGATGTGATATCTTTTTGGATGTACTCATGTTGTCTCTACATATATATATGTTCATCGTCATTCACTTTGTCTTTTATTCGTCGTGCATTTTTTTTCTCATATTCGTTGAATGCATTTGAAATGTGAATTTGTCGCTCGACGATTAAGAACTTGGTTAAATAGATTATATTTCTATAATTATATAGAATTGTTTTCCATGCTCAAATTTAACCAAGAATATTGAATATTGAAGAGTATGTTTCTTTATTCAAGAAATGAATAATTATTTGGTATTTTTGATGATTTTGATTATTTTTTTTGATAATGGACATTTTGGCACACCTTGATTTGATTTCCACATTTTTCCCTAGGTGTCAACTTGGTCCATCGTCATTGTCTACGACTCCTGATGTTGGATTTTCCATTTCCTAGTTGTTGTCGTTGTATGCCCCCCATTTTTGGGATAATGCCAAAGGGGGAGAGATAATGATAATAAATAGCGCAAATGAAAATTTAACTCAATTTCCAAGAATCTAGCTTGATATGTTAGATTCAGGGGGAGTTAAGATATATATAAGGATTTTCAAAATCCAATATTTCGAAAATTGATTCTCTTTATTTATCTTACTCAACTGATTGATGCAATTCATATATATTCATTTTGGAATTAACGTGTCATCAATGCAGGGGGAGTAAGTATTTTACATTTGAATTATTATTTTTGATTATTATTTATGTTGGTTTGTCATCACCAAAAAGGGGGAGAATGTTGAATATTGGACTCCCCGGATTTGGTTTTGATGATGAGCAAACACAAATAATCCATGAACTAACAATTTGTGAGCGCAGTTTTGGAGATCGTCGCCAATTTCACGAGAACATTCAAAGCGATATCTCAACACTTCCCAAAGCTCATATTCATGCCTAAAGCTTCATTGAAGCTCTTGCGACGCTTTGGAAGTTATGAAGATTCAATCGAAGCTCTCAAAGACCATTCGTTAAGGTTTTATTTATAGTCTTTTAGTTTCGATTGATAGATTGTTAAGCCTTGAGAATATCTTACGTCTCTATCTTCATTTCGCTCATTTCGTAGCTCTAGGATCCTTGCACAAGTTCATTCTAACTTCCTCGAAGCATCGCGCTTCGTTTCGGACTTTATTGTGCATGTTAGTTGGTACAAGAACAAGTACTGACCGACTAGATGGTGATCTAGTCGGTCGGCAACTGTTCTTGGACCGACTAGTTTGATTCCTTAATTTCATGGACTTTACTGTTTACAGTTAGTCGGTCTACGTTGACTCACCGACCGACTAGTTTGTGAACTAGTCGGTCAGTGATGCTTCTTTGACCGACTAGTTGTGACTTACTGTTCACACTAAATTCTCCTAAGCTACTGTTTACCGTTAGTCGGTCTAAGAACGTTTGGTGACCGACTAGTTGACAATCTAGTCGGTCAACTTTTGTTCTTGGACCGACTAAGTCAACTTGCATTCAGACTAATTCATTTTGCCTCTTAGTCGGTCTATGTTCATTGGCTGACCGACTAGTTGTGAAACTAGTCGGTCAGACAGTCTTCTTGGACCGACTAGATTTCTAGGTCTGAATTTCTCTCTCTTCTCAGATCCTCTCTTAGTCGGTCCACGTTGCTTGGCTGACCGACTAGTTGATGAACTAGTCGGTCAGTGATTGTTCTTTGACCGACTAATTCTCCCAGATTTCTATCCGTTGGAGAATGACCTAACTTGTGTTTTTGGGTTCCTATAAATACGAACCTAGGTCATTTCTATCTAGGTTAGAGCTTCCATTCAGAGATTCTTTGATATCAAAAGAGATAGCCATTCTCACTCTAATCTAAAGCTCTCTTCCTCACAAGAAACCCATTCTCTCTCATTTCTAGATCTAGAGAGAAGCTTGTTCTTGGTGAGCTCTTCAAGCTATTGCTTGATCCAAGTCTCCAAATATTTCCTAGGCACCCATTGCTGGTCATTTCCTTGGTGCTAGGTTTTGGTGACTCCATCTTCCTCAAATCCTTCATTTCACCTATTGGGTAAGAAAAACTCAAGGTATAGGATTTTGTGGTAAGATTGTTTATTTCAATTAAACTCATTTATATTGCTTGTGATTCTCTCGGTTGTGAGAGAAGATTGTGATCCCGGGTTGTGGGATTCACTTTGCCATTGCATGTATGATTTGATCTTGTGAAGGTTTTTCACAAGATATTCATAGTGGAAATCTTGAGTTAGGGTTTCTAACTCAAGTATCCGGAGGGGATCCGGGTGGTTGGGACGTAGGATCACCGGGAACAAGTCGGGGAGACTTGGGTGGATCCGAACCCATTAACATCGTTTGTTAGCTTTGTTAATTTTGTGTTGTCATTCAATTTAAGCTTCCGCAAATTGATTTGGTAGTTGTTTGCAATTTAATTTGGAATTATACTCCTTATTATTTTAAAGTACTATTCACCCCCCCTCTAGTACTTGTGTAGTAGCTGGTAGGGCATTACATCTCCTTCCACATCGTTCGTCGCGGATTAGGAATATCTCTCTTGTCGTTCGTTTGGCGCTTTTCTTATCACCGTTTCTCTTGAATCGTGCGCTGGCTCCTCCCAAGACCAAAGGGAAAGCCGTTGTTCCTAGGAGACCTAGGAACCCTAAACCCAGTGCTTCCAAACCCAAGAAACCCTATAAATCCCACACCAAGTTTTCGCAACCTCCCTCCGATGTTTCGGTTACTTCCGACTCCACTTCTTCTTCCATCGAAGAAGAAGCCTTCATTGAGCCTCTTCAGAAGCGTATGCGTAGACCCATTGGTGGTCACATCAATGAGCCTATCGCTGAGGCTGAGTCTACTCATGTGGCTACTGACACCCACCCCGAGACTATTCCTGCTTCAACCCAAGGCCAAAATCCTTCCAGGTCTTCTCCTGCAGATCCTCTTGTACCCATTTGCCGAGACGATGCTTGTCTGGCAAAATATCATGCTATGCTTGGGATGAAGCTCCTTCATGAGCCATTCATTGTATTTAAGGCCTTCACTGCTGAGAGAATATCGAGACTCTTACGTGGACCCATTTGGGTGATCTGTTTCATTTCTCTCATGTTGACTCCACTCGTGCATATCCATTCCTTATCAAGCTATTGTATGCCAACCGCATTCGCGGTGAATATGCTGACATGGGTGTGCTTGGCACAGTTGTTCAGGAGACCCATATCAAGCTTGACCCTACTCCCTAGGAACCAATCTTAGGATTCCTTCCACTGGCTTCTTAACCGCTGATATCTCACTCTCAGACATTACAGATCTTTATTGTAAGGTCCCTGGCTATGAGGAAAACACTTGAAGGAGTGGTTGCATAGTGTTTATACAATTTAAAATGATAATTACACCAAATTAAATTCCTAACCAACAATTAATGCGGAATGAAAATATACCCTAAAATGAAACAAAGCAAACACAATGATGTTTCAAAGGTTCGGATCACCCAAGTCAACTCCCGACTTGTTCCCGGTAATCCTACATTCCATCCACCTGGATACCACCGATACTCAAGTTAGAACCCTAACTTGAGGTTTCCTTTAAGCCCACTTTTAGCAACACTCCAAGTTCAATCGAAGTACACTCGATGTCCTTGACTCCCACAACTTAGGAGCAAGCAAAACACTCTCACAACCCGAGAGTTAATCTAATAACGAAAGTTATGAAATATTGAAATTACAACACTTACAATCATATATGCCTTGAAGTAGAACTTGAAGGAGCAAGTGTGTTATGTGTTGAATGTCTCTCTTGGAAGAGAGGAGAGCCTTTTCTCTTAACACCACCAAATGCCTAGAAGATATCTCTTTAGTTCTAGGCTGGAGAGCAAGAGATTGAAAGATTAGAATTCTAGGACTTTAAGATTTGAGAGCTTAGATCAAGGAAGATTGAAAGCTTGAATGGTTGAGTTAGTGAATGACCTTTCAATGGAATAATAGAGGCTGCCTTTATAGGTTTCTCAAATCCCTCAAATAGAATCCCCAAACCCTCTTTGAAATCTATGGAGAAAAAGTCAACGGATAGAATTTACACACGCGACAGTCGACTGTTGAACAAAACACAGTCTACTGATGCACTGTGTAAGAGGGTAGGTGAGAATTCAAACTGTAACTCACCACGTGGACAGTCGACTGATGAAGAGAAGACAGTCGACCGTAAATCCAACAGGCCACTGTAAATCCTTCTACAGGCGACTGGCTGCAATATGGGTAAGCTGAGAAAATCTCAGAAAATTCTAGGAAGACAGGACATACGACTGATATGGAACACACAGGCGCCTGTGCATTGGAAAGACGACTGTGAAACCAACATCAGTCGACTGTCACAAACCCTGACATTTTCCAGATAGCAGAGTCTGCAGAGAGCTTAAAGACAGACAACTGTTGAAGCATTGATAGTCGACTGTGCCATTGGACAGGTGACTGTAAATACAACAACAGTCGACTGGCACTAAAATGTTAAACATTCTAGAGATCTAATTCTGCAGAGGAATCATGGATATGCGACTGTTGAAACATTGACAGTCGACTATGCCTTGGACAGATGACTGTAAATACAACATCAGTCGACTGGCCAGATGAAAATGAAAATGATCTTTGGGCTGAAAATAGACAGGCGACTGATTAACAAATCACAGTCGACTATTACTTGGACAGGGGCCTGTAAAATGTATAGCAGTCGCCTGTAAGAGTTAAAGCTTAGAAAGCCCAAACATCAACTGATTAAGTATGTGCATAACATGTGATTGTTGAACAAATCACAGTTAACTGTTTTGAGACAGGCGACTGTAAAACGTTCAGTCGACTGTTGAAATCACAACATGCACATGCTTGAGAAATATAAATTGGAGTCAAAGGAAAAGTGATCTAATGATTTCCTAGGAGTGAAATGAAGATGTGTGTGTGCTCCAACACAGTTCTACTTCTAAGCTACATACTAGAAGATGAAAAGAAGACTACATTGTGTAGAACTCTCTCTTCTATCCAAAGCATGAGCTTGAAGTCTTCTAGGAGCTTCAATCATCATTTTTGATCATCCAATCCACTTTTATTACTTTCATTGATCTTTGAGTGACATCCATTGCTAATTGATCTTCAAGATATACTTAGGCAATGGATTAACTGCAAATATGAGATTAGTCACAAGTATTTATGTTTGCTCATCATTAACACCAAGTAGGGAGAAGTCCAATACTCAACATTCTCCCCCTTTTTGATGATGACAAACAAACATAAACAAAAAGATAAATAATTGTGCTTAAAGAAAACTTACTCCTCTACATAGATGCCAATCAAGTTAGTCAATGAATATAAGGGCATCTATAGATCAAATGAAGAAAGTATGTAAAATATAAATGAATGGAATGATTTTCTTGAAATCTTGAAATCTAAGATTTTAGAATCTACGTTCATTATATCTTACTCCCTCTGAATCTAAGGAAACATCAATCTTAGATTCAAGTTTAGAATTAGAATTTACTTAGCACATAATTATGATATGTTTATTTCTCTTCCCCTATGGCATTATCCAAAAGGTGCGAGCAGAATAACAACAACAATAGTGCTAAATAAGTACTAAAACAATCATGAGAGTCTAAATATAGGATGTATATCAAAAGTGATGCCAACAAATTTCCGGAGAAAAGCTAATCACAAAGGGGCATCTCATTAATATACATACCAAAAAACTCATAAAACACAAGAAATCTTAGTTGACTAAGGGAATGAGAATCCAATATCAACATTACAAGCCAAATGAGAAAAAGCGTCTCAAATCACATCATATATATATATGATATAGCACATAAAGAGACAATTTCACAATTTTCACATAATTAACATAAACAATGAGACAATGTGTGAAACAAAATATGAAGTAAATGCATTTTCATATATATAATCACTAGATACAGGAGTACAAAATACATCTACAACTCCATGTACATCAACAAAAAAGTGATCAAGATACAAACATCATCAATCGGTACTCAAAACAACATGATACAGACAGACTCTCAAACCAACATAACAAAAAAAAATCCTATGTTGAGTCTATCCAGAGCAGCATCAGTCAGTATCAGTCAATCTGGATGACGGATGGATCTGAAGGGCGACCGGATTGACGGAACATCAGTCTGGTAGAGCGACGAGTCGGGTACGCACGAGCCTTCCGCTTGGGCGATGACGCACCAGCTGCGGGAGACTCCACGTGAACAGGTACAGAAGGTAGTACAGCAGTAGACACATGAACAAAGCCTGGAGGAGGAGGGACAGCCGAATGGGAAGTATCTTCGGAGGGAGGAAACATGACTTGGAGGGCGGCCGGAATAGGAAAGCCGTGAAGTAGGAACAAATTATACTGAAGCTCAAGGAGAAGCGAGAGCTTTTGATCCATGATGGAAACTTTCACTTCGAGCGAAGAAACTCGGTCACACAGCTGAGCGAGGAGAAAATCATCGAGCGGAACAGATGGTGGAGGAGAGGGTGGCTGGTCAGCAGGCGGAGGAGTGGGTTCAGCGACGGTGGCTGAGGGAATAGCGTCAGCAATGAAGATACCCAAATACCTCCCCTGAAGATGATGGACTTGCAGGATCCATGAAGATCGATCAAAAGAGACTAGTGCACAAATGAACGATAATCAACGAAGATACCTAATCTGAGAAGAACGACTGAGAAGGAGACAGTCGAACTAGCAAACAAACGATCGGAAGGAGTGATCGGAGACTAGAGCTTCGAATCTGAGAAGAAATCAACGACAACAATCGAATTTGAAGGAGGAAGACGAGGGAAATTACGTCGAATGAGAGAGAAAATCTGAAATGAATCGACAACTCTCGAAGTTATAAATCCAAAGAATCTGGGCCGTTGGATCGAAAAAATTGACGATTCAGATCAAGTTAACGAACCGCCACAAAATTAAACAGTCGACTGATGAACAATCGTCAGTCGACTGGTCGATAGGATAAAATCAGCTTGGATTGACAGACAGTTGACTGTTGAGTAACTGACAGTCGCCTGTCAGAGAGACAGTTGACTGTGCATTACACATCAGTCGTCTGACAGAGAATCAATAATATGATGATATAACGGAGACCTCTGAAGATTTAGACATGTGGATGATGACCAAATTGCAGTCGCATGTCGCAGAGACAGTCGACTGGAAAATGTTCATCAGTCGTATGTGCGAAAAATACAGTCTGCTGTATAATAATATAGAGTTGGGCAGTCGACTGTCGAAGGAATGACAGTCTTCTGTCCTGGTCCAGAAATGCACAGTGAGGTTAAAATCCAGAGGATAGATACAACTCACCCTAGGACCTATACTCTAACACAAATCTAATCAAGAAATCAATATCAAAATATTATCGATTAACATACATAACTCGTAAATCAATCCAAACGATCAAAATCATCAAAATCTCAAATACATCTCTTAAAACAAATATATGTGAAACATATAATTTATCAAATCAAGAGAAGTGAAAATGATGATATGAGTTCAAGCATGATATAACATGATAGTATGAACTCCTACAATTCAGATTCACCCATAATCCCTAATTCTCCACGCAACCTCACAAATGAATCTTCTTTAAGAGGTTTAGTGAAGATGTCGGCGATTTGTTTTTGAGTTTCAATGTACTCTAAAATGATATCCTTCTTAGCTACATGATCATTAAGAAAGTGGTGTCTCACATCTATGTGTTTGGTATAGGAGTGATGTACCGGATTCTTGGAAAGACATACACTTTGGTTATCAACCATGATAGGGCAAGTATCACAATTGACACTATAGCCTTTAAGTGTGTGTCTCATCTAAAGAACTTGTGCACATACAAGACCCGCATCAATATATTCTGCTTCAGTCGTGGACAATGATACCGAGTTCTGTTTCTTGGAAAACCAAGAAACTAGGGAATTTCCTAGAAAATGACAAGTACCACTAGTACTCTTCCTATCGGATTTGCATCCGACAAAGTCGGCATCACTATTTGAGATTAACTCATATGTGCTAGACTTAGGGTAAAGTAATCTATAATCTAGTGAATGATTGAGGTAACTAAAAATTCGTTTAACTGCAATCAAGTGTGACTCTTTAGGTCTAACTTGATATTTAGCACAAAGACATACGGAAAACATGATATCGGGCCTACTAGCGGTTAAGTAAAGTAAGCTACCGATCATACCTCGATATATACGAACGTCTATATCTTTCCCGTTCTCATCCTTGTGTTGATGGGTTGTCTTACTCATGGGAGTCCTTTTGCTTGAAGATGATTCCATCCCGAATCGCTTGATAAGCTCCCCGGTGTACTTAGTTCGATGTATGAAAGTCACATCCTTCATTTGCTGAATTTGAAGTCCAAGGAAGTAGTTGAGCTCACCCATATGGCTCATTTCGAATTCATCCTTCATAGACTTAAAAAATTCTTGGCAAAGATTAAAGTTTGTCACGCCCCGCTTCCCAAAAAACGTGGAGGCGAAGCGTGAGAAGGTTCGCTCAGACTTGAAGCTACAAAGCTGCAAGTCCGATAAGCGTCAATCAAATTTAAACTGCAGGTCCTTGCAACGTGAAACGGAACAAAGGTAATAATAAGGAAAAGAGACAAAGAATGAATCTCAGAATATCCATAATAATAAATTCCAACATCGCAGAAAAGCCACCAGGCTAAAATAAAAGAGTCTAAAAGAGGCCCCAGCATGGCCAACAAAAGTACAAAGTACGAAAACAAAGTAATGGTGCAAGCACCGACAACTAACAGCAACCTAAAGCAAAAACAACTCAACAGTCACTAAGACTGGTCTCCGGTGTCCTCGAACTCCTCGACGAACGTAGGCTCAGGCTCAGCGTCAGCAAACACCTCGTCCTCAACAACTGTCTCTGGCTCAGGGTCTAACATGTGACACCCAAAAGAGCAAGGGGCACATGTCAGCAAGTCTACAAGAGACTTGTGCAAGGAAACTGAAAGTAAAGCAACCTAGCAGTTCTAGTATGATGCAATGACATGGCAGTTAAAGTATGAGTGCAACAAGTAAGATAAAGTAAAGTAAAGTAAAGTACGAGCATGGCATTTAAACATGGCATGGATGACAAGTTATACCAGTAACACTCGCTAGTACAAGACAAGTAAAGTAAGCACCTCGTGCACAGAGTTCACGCCTTACAGCTGAAGAGGCTGTACGGGCACACTTCTACGCTGATTGGTCGCTCAACCCTACCCCTCCACGTGTATCGAGCCAGGGCCTTACCCCCGAACGGGAATGCTCGCTTCTGGATCACGAGCCAGGAAGTGTTTTTAACAAGTATGGCGTAGGGGTGCACCTAGCCCGGGACAAGCAAGTACAAGTATGTAGCGTGTGCTACAAATGCGACATTCAATGCATGGATGTCATGACATGGCAAGTAGTAAAGCGTACATGTAAGGAAAGTAAACATGACAGTTTAGTATGCATGATCAACAAGTTTAAAGAGTTGGATCTAACTTCGTTGTCAAGCTAGATCATTTAGGTGACGGATCTAGTTTCGTTGTCAAACTAGATCAAGTAGGCATCTAGCCAGCTATCATTTCACTGACTAGTCTCTTTTACGCTAAAAGCAAGGAAGTGGCCTAAAAACATGGCCCTACACAAGAGTTGGCAAGTTTCACTTGCCTGCAAGTATCACGTCTGAGCAACACCGTCCAACGAGTCCAAAATCACAATAATCCTACGTGCACAAGTCCACCGGCCTACATCCGTTTTATTAATCTTGATTAGTGAATTCTAAAACATTTAAAATACTTTAAAAATACTGATTTTAGTCTTGATTAGCATGCATTGGGTTGGCGGTCCTAGGGGTGCAAAGCGTTACCTCAACACGACGCGAAAGCTACACCGGCGTCGGGTAGCGACGCCGGGGGTTGGAATAATAATATCGCGCTCCAAGTCCAGATTCCAATTAGATTCCTTGCTGGAAATTTCAGAGCAATCAACCGGAGCAACGAATCCAGATTCCAAAGCTAGCACGTGCGACGACGGCCTACGACGTGTCGCAACATCGTACGCGACGAATCCTCGAAGAGAAAGCACCTAGGTGGGACCCACAGTAGTCCTAGGGACCTATGGGGGACCCACAATACCTCTGGAGAACTTAGGGGGGGCCCACGGTGGCAAGTGGTGCGACGGGTGCGGGGTTGCGACGAATGGCTCTCGGTCGTACAGCCTCGGTGCGGGGAGATCCGTCGGTCGGGCACTAGGGATGCGGGGTTGCGACGCTTGGGGGTGTGCAGCGGTGCGGGGGCGTGCTTGGTGCGGGGCCTCCTCTCGGTCGATGCGGAGGAGGGGCTCGGTCAGGCGCCTTGGATGCGGGGGTTGCAACGTTGCAACGTTGCAACATCGGTCGGTGCGGGCGAGGCCTTCGGTCGGGCACGGTGCGGAGCGGGGCGATAGAAGCGGGGGTCGGTGCGGTGCGGGGATGCGGCGTGAGCGGGCCAAGTGACCGGTGCCCGCCGCGTGCGCGCGTGGTCGCGTGGCAGGCAAGGGGTTTAAAATATTTGTAACCGCAAGCGCACGGTGTTGTAGTGTGGCTTGGGGGTCAAACACAGGGAGGCTAGGTTGTGCTTGTGTCAAGGAGGACCAAAATTGCCCCGTGGGCGAGCTAGCCCGAATCGGTAGATGGTTGTCACGATATAGGAATTCAAGGTACGAACAATAAGAAAATAAACCCGGGACTTTGGTTTCCACTCCAACGAGTGACTCTCCCCGATACGACCTACGGGTAGGATAGCGATCGGAATTAGGGTCTAATGGTGAGACGTTGCCTCTGAAAGTGGTACCGGCATCCCATGGGCCCGATATTCCGGTCGGTGCCCAGGATGATACACCGAACTTCCCGGATTTGATCAGTGGGCACTCCCGTGTCCATTAACACTGATCGATTCCGGGAGCACTAAGTTCGCAACGATAACTCCCAACGTCTCATCCTGCTGCTCCCGCGTGCTAGGATTCGGCGTCTACGCTAAGGGCATGAGCTATGGCTAGGGAGTCAACCGCCAAGTTTATTCCCCCTTGGCCCAACGGTCAAAGGCGGTCTTTTTCCTGCCGATGACAATGATACACCCCGCGTAACCGTTAGAATCGTAATCCATATCGATTTTCTAACCCTATTGATGCATCGGGAAGAGCCCCCGAAGGGGTTTCCACCAAAATCCCAGATTTGGGAACTACTCACAAAAATTCATTAAAAACGATCTAAATGAAAATGAACCGTTGGAATCATAATCAGACGATAGGAATGCGGAAGTAATAGAGTAATTAAGACAATACTAAAATTTGAGAAAGATCCGACAACTTACAAAAGAAAAGAAATTACCGCCGTCGCAATAGGAGAAAACAGTAAAAACTAGCAGCTCCCTCGTTTCTGGAACCCTAGGGGTTCTATTTATAGACTCTCGTATCACCCGATCGGTTGACAAGTCAACCGATCGGGTGATCCGTTACAGATTATGAACAGAAAACAGCGAGCTTTCACCCGGTCATATGAACCGGTCGGGTGAGTTCTTGGAGTGACCGGTTGGATCATGGCGCCATCGGGTGAAGTGATCGGTTGGGTGCCCGTGTCTTCAGCTCCTCAGCATCAGCTACAGATGAACCGATCGGGTGAGAGTCACCCGATCGGTTGGAATTTTGCTCGAAAAGACAGAGAATAGGCCCCCGCTGAACCGGTCTGTGAACCGGTCTGGTGACTTCCACTTGAGCTCCGGCTGAGACCGGGTGGTGCACGCGTGCATCACCCGATCGGTTGGAGATGACCAACCGACCGGGTGAGGGGCTGAAAGATGTATTCGTTGATGTTTGACCCCCTGGATCACGAGTGACTCCTCCCGTTGCTCCGGGGACTTGAGATAGCGTCGTTAAACGTCCCCTACGTGGTCAATCTCCTGCAAACATGGAGAAACAAAGAAAAGTGAAAGAAAACGAGAAAATACGAGAAAACGAATAAAAGACGACGAAAAACACGGAGGAACACAAAAGAAAACGTGCGTGAATATATGAAACATAAACGCACGTCAAAATCCCCCAAGCTAAACTCTTCCTCGTCCTCGAGGAAGAAGAGTGAGAGTAGTAGCTCGGAGGGAGAAAATAGTGAGAGTGAGAGAGGAAAAGAAAACTCTATATCCTAGATCGTCCGTCAGAGCCAACAAAATCGAAAACGACACACCAAGCAAGCAAACGTCAAATCACATCACTAAACCTAGGAAAACGAGTCCAAATAAGTGTCGTGGGCCCACGCGGTGAAGCGCGTGTGAGTGCGGTCGTGTGCTAGCAAATGGTGTCGCTTTCTACAATGTGCTATGAGCTCATATACGCAAATCCAGGAAATGACCCAAATACGGATTCGAATTTGAAATTGCGGTGAATATTAGTTCAAGCATGCATGAGAAGAGTATAAGAAGTGAAACGTATCATGCATCGGGGACTCCACAACTAGGGTCTAAGAAATCACGACACTATAGCCTAGATACTAGCTAAAAAGTTCCTAAGCCAAGTGTTTTCGAAAACGACGGGGGTTGAGATGATGTGGAGTAGAACACTTGGTGCAAATTCTCGCCTTCCCTTTATTCTCGGTAGGTAGGGAAAATATTCACATTGGATATTTTTTTGGGTTTTGGGTATTTGTATATTTTTTTGGCTTTTTGGCTATACAAAATTTTTCTTTTCTTTTCTTTTTGGGTTTTTCTTTTCTTTTCTCTTTTTTTTCTTTTTTTTGGATTTTTGGGTTTTTTGGCTATACACATGTGCGCTCTCCCAAGTGGGAGAACGGTACACGACGAGGGGATTTGCACCAAGTAAAACAAAAAAGAAGTCGAAATCTAAACACTCGGGCAAAGGAAACTATTCTCGCTAAATAGAGCATAGGCCAAATGGGTTATCCTAGTCCTTAATTGTGGAATCCCGACGCATGCGAATTGAAATATACGATATAAATATAGCATGCACATAGTAAAAGCAAATACCGCATATTCAAATCGAAGCATGATAATCTAGGGGTCATTCCTGGACAGGTATATAAAATAAAATCACAGAGTAGAAGCACACCAAATAGCTAGGCACGACGCACGAGTCACAAAAAGCTAAGTGGACCCACGATGCGTGAAATGCAAGAGAACTCGAGATCCTAGGGTTAGTGAATATGACTATCGATGCTGAGCTAGGTGTGTGTGTGACTTTATGGCGATTCATCATAGGATTCATCTCTAGGAGAAAGAGATAAAAAAGAAAAAAGAAGAAAAGAGAAAAAAGAAAAATAACAAACACGATGAAAACGACACAAAAACGAAAAAGAAGGACTCAAATGACGCACACAGTGCGACTCCCCCAAGCTGAAGCTTGCATTGCCCTCAATGCAATATGATTGAGTACAGGAGGGCAATGAAGATTGGGGGGAGTACGCACCGACACAACAAGAAATAAAAACGAGAAAAACACAGAGAGGAAACAGAAAATAAAGAAAAATCAAACTCAAAATCAAACGACACAAAAAATAGAAATAAAATCACACGACACGACACTCAAAAGGGGAAAAACAAGCACACACACACAAAAATGAGAAAAACAACAAAACACGACAGCACACAAAACTAGACGTCCCCCAAGCTATACCTGATAGTGCTAGCAAATAGAATGTGATCGTGAAATGCAGAAATATGCAAGGGGGAGTCAAAAACAAACAAGGAGAAATCAGAAAGCAGGAGTAGGTGAGTCCTCGTCCTCCTCGGAAGAGGGTGTGGCTGGGTGGTCGGGGGAGGCTGGGGGTGTGCGGAGAAGTGGGGAATGAGGTGGAGGAATAGGGGCAGCGGTGGTGTGAACGATGGAAGGAGTGTCGGTGGAGGTGGGTGGTGGTGGTAGGACGGCGATTAAGGCGGTGGTGAGAGGAATAGAAATGGGGGAAGAAGATGTGGTGGTGACGGTAGTGGGTGGTGGTGGGAGAGATCTGGAGCGCACCGGCAATTTCCTCCGGCGCACGTATGCAGTGATGGAGGAGGAGGGAGGGGGTAGGGTGGGTGCGATGGAAGTGGTTGGGAGGGGGGAAGTGGATACCGGGATGTGGATAGATGAGGGAGGAGAAGAATGTGGTGAGGGAGGTGATGGATGTGGGGATGTGTGGGAGGGTGGAGGAGAAGATCGCCGAGGTGGGGAAGGTGGAGGTGGTGAAGGTGGAGGTGGTCCGTGGATATGAGTGAGAAGGCGAAGAATGGCGGCCACGTTCCTCTCGAGTGCGAGAAAACGTGGGTGAGTAAGAAAAGAGGATGGTGATGGGTCCGAGGAGGCAGAGGACATGGTGAGCTCACGAAGGGCAGCGACCTCCCTCTCTAGACCCAGACGGGCAGAGACCTGACGGCGACCAAAAGATGTGGACTGACGTGAGGCAGAAGTGGTGCCGGCAGGTAAGGTCGAAGTGGTGCCGGTGGCAGTGGTCATGCTGGCACAGGAGACAAGGCCAGAAATGGCCGCAAAGAGGTGCTCAGACGTGATGGGTCCCGGAGCAGAAACAGGATGACTCGGGCCAGCTCCTAAATCTCCCCGAGACGTAGGGATATCCTGCTCGCCTAAGTGGGCGGCAGGGGACGGTGGTCTGCGTGCGTCTGCGGGAAGGAAAGGAAGGTTCAACCCCGCTAGGAAGTCGGGATCAGGTGGGAAGGTCCAATCTCCCACAAGAGCAATGGTCATGCGAGCGGGGTTGGGGAGAATGGTGTAAGGGGCTGGGGGTGGCCATAATTGAAGATGAAGCGGCCATCTGAGTGGGGTCTAATCATGTGGATGTGCCGCAGGACATCAATATCAAGCTGTGAGGGTCCTGCGGCAGTGGGAAGATTATTGGGGAGGGGAATATTAAATTGGGGGTAAGCGCAAATGATAGTAATGATGCCCCCACAACAAAACTTCCTCTTACCGGCCTGGCCGATCTCGAATAGCTTGTAAACAAGCCAATCGCCGCCATGGATGGGGACGGTAGGGGCCCTGAAGCTAATCCCATCATCGTCCCGGACAAAAGGGAAAGTCATGGCCCAAAGGATAAAAAGGTCAGGGATAGTCACGGTACCGGACTCATCCCTAGGAAAAAATGCAGATGAAATGATCCTGCAGGCCAAACGAAACACGGGATGAATGATGGAGGAGGCATTGGCCCTTCCTCGGGGATAGTCATGGAGCAGAGTGAGGCGGAACCAGAATTGATCGACGTTAAACTCGGGCGTGTACCCGTAGTGTCGGATGGAGTCATCCCCAAGATTGGGGAAACCAAATATATCGTTAATTGTGTTCAGATTAGTGGTGACACTCCTGTTACGCACCCGAAATTTAATGATCGACCCGGACTCCCAAACAAGTGTAGAGAGAATGTCACGCCCCGCTTCCCAAAAACGTGGAGGCGAAGCGTGAGAAAGTCCGCTCAGACTTGAAGCTACAAAGCCGCAAGTCCGATAAGCGTCAATCACTTTAAACTGCAGGTCCTTGCAACGCGAAACGAAACAAAGATAATAATAACAAAAAGAGACAAAAGTACATCTCAGAATATCCATAATAATAAATCTCATCATCGCAGAAAAAGCCACCAGGCTACAAATAAAAGAGTCTAAAAGAGGCCCAGCATGGCCAACAAAAGTACAAAGTACAAAACAACGGTGCTACGCACCAACAACTAACAAAAGGCCTAAACAAAATAAAGCTCAACAAAGACTCAAAGGAAGGTCACCGGTGTCCTCGTACTCCTCAACGAACGTAGGCTCGGGCTCAGCGTCAGCAAACACCTCGTCCTCAGCAACTGTCTCTGGCTCAGGGTCTAACATGTGACACCCAAAAGAGCAAGGGGCACATGTCAGCAAGTCTGGAAGACTTGTGCAAGGAAACTGGAAGTGGGAAAAGTAAAGCAACCTAGCAGTTCTAGCATGAATGCGACGACATGGCAGTTTAAAGTATGAGTGCAACAGGTAAAGAAAAGTAAAGTAAAGTACGAGCATGGCATGGCATTCACAAGACAAGTACAAGACAAGTAAAGAAAACACCTCGTGCACAGAGATTCCGCCTTTTGGCTAGAGTGGCTGTGCGGGCCAACTCCTAAGCTCAAGCGAACGTTTATCCCTACCCCTCCACGTGTATCGAGCCAGGGCATTACCCCCGAACTTGGAATGCTCGCTTCTGGACCACGAGCCAGGAAGTGTGTAAACAAGTATGGCGTAGGGGTGCACCTAGCCGGACAAGTAGTACAAGGACAAGTATTGTAGCGTGTGCTACGATGCAACAATCAATGCATGGATGACATGGCATGGCAAGTAGTAAAGCGTACAAGTAAGAAAATAAACGTGACAGTTTAGCATGCATGAATGACAATTTTAATGGTTGGATCTAGCTTCGTTGTCAAGCTAGATCATTTAGGTGACGGATCTAGTTTCGTTGTCAAACTAGATCAAGTAGGCGTCTAGCCAGCTATCATTTCACTGACTAGTCTCTTTTACGCTAAAAACAAGTAAGTGGCCTAAAAACATGGCCCTACACAAGAGTTGGCAAGTTTCACTTGCCTGCAACTATCACGTCAAGAAAACACCGTCCAACGAGTCCAAAGTCACGATTCCTACGTGCACAAGTCCACCGGCCTACATCCGTTTTATTAATCTTGATTAGTGATTTTAAAACATTTAAAAATACTTTAAAATACTGTTTTTTAGTCTTTATTAGCATGCAATTGGGTTGGGGGTCCTAGGGGTGCAAAACGTTACCTCAACACGACGCGAAAGCTACACCGGCGTCGGGTAGCGACGCCGGGGGTTGGAATAATAAGATCGCGCTCCAAGTCCAGATTCCAATTAGTTTCCTCGCTGGAAATTCAGAGCAATCAACCCGGGGCGACGATTCCAGATTCCAAAGCTCGCACGTGCGACGACGGGCTACGACGTGCGACGACGTCGTACGCGACGAATCCTCGAAGAGCAAGCACCTTGGTGGGGCCCACAGCAGTCCTAGGGGCCTTTGGGGAACCCACAATAACTCTGGAGAACTTGGGGGGCCCACGGAGGCAAGTGGTGCGACGGATGCGGGGTTGCGACGAGTGGCCGTCGGTCAGACACAGCCAATGCGGAAGAATTTCTCGGTCGTGCGCTCAAAATGCGGGGGCTGCGACGTTGGGGTGCACAGCGGCTGCGGGCGATGCTTGGGTGCGGGGTTTCTCTTCGGTCTGGTCGATGGGGAGCTTCGGTCGTGCGGGGTGCGGAGCGGGGCGACAAGCGTTGCAACGTTGCAAGCGTTGCAATGTCGCGGGCTTCGGCGATGGCGGGCGGGCGCCTCGGTCAGATGCGGGCGACAGCTGCGGGCGATGCAGCGATGCGGGGAGCGGCTGTGAGCGGGGGCGGCCATCGGTCTGACCGAGAGATTTCCTCGGTCGGACACAGCTGCAGCGGGGCGACGGCCGTGCAAGCGAGCGGAGCGGGAGAGCGGGCGTTGGCAGCGGTCGGTGCGAGGAAAACGGGCCCGTTCTCTCGGTCGTGCGCGGGGGCTGAACGTCGCAACATTGCGACGAATCGTCGCAACGTCCAAAATGAGTTTGGAAGGGGCTAGGGCTAATTTCTTTGGAAAATAGGACTTGCTAGGGGTTGCTTATATAGTATAGGTGGGTTGACTTGGTCTAGGGCTAAATCTAATAGGATTAGAAGTTCAAAAAGATTTGAAATTTGAATTTAAACTTCTCCAACCCAATCTAGGATTTGACCTGGTCCAAATGAGCTGGAAATTGGCTCAAAAATTCTTTAAAATGTTTTAAACTCAAATAAATTTTATTTGGCCGAAATTAATTTAAAAATAAATTATTAAAAATATTATAAAACTTGTAAAAATTATAAAAGTGGTCAAAAGAACTCCAAAAATTATAAAATAAATATCGGGGTGATCGTGACGACGAATGTGAGCTAACTAAGAAGACGGATCTCAAATTCGACGTCAGACGACGAAACTAAAAATAGAAACGTCTCCCGTCAAAAGTGAAAGTCGTCACGTCTCATCGAGTAAGTTTAAATTGTGGAAAAACGACTCGAGAAGTGTCGTTTCAAGATAGTGCCACTATTTAATACTCTCAGAGTCGTTCACAACGGCATATCACACAAAAGTGTTCACAAACAAATAAAGTCTAAAGCAAACACGTGCACGGCCAAAAGCACGTGCACGAACAACGTACGACGAAAAAGTGGTCGTTACATCCTCCCCACCTTAGAATAAAGTCCGTCCTCGGACTTTCTAATATATCTAGTCGCTCTAATAACTACCCCAAATCAAGTCACATTATATTTCAAACCAAGTATAGTCATTACAAGTGCTCATATATGCACTAGGTAGTCAAACATTATTATTACCAACACGTATATATATACATTCACGTACGTATACACTTATACCTATTATAGTCCGTCAACTTCATACATGTATTTCAATCAGGTATACAAACATTCATCCCTTATATAACTGCTACTACTTACCTAAACACAAAACAATATTTCAGATACTTATATAAAGATAGTTTCACGCTTAGCCAATACAATCATCGCTCTACCTATATGTAGCTACCTATGCACAAACATCAAGGGTATACTACCCTCTAATAATCCCTAGTATTCATCCAACACCAAACACATCAACACATGTAGTCACACCATACTATAATTAAGTCAAGTTCACTATATCTAATATACATTCACCGCTACTATAATTTCACAATATATAGTCATTCAAATACATGCAAATAGTTCACCATGTATTCACATCACGTACGGTCCTATAACTGTATTTACGACACGCCACATATACCATAGTCATCAAAACCTATAACTAAGCACATACTTACCCGTGCATGGTGCACACCCATACACGCTAACATTTCATTTACATACACCAATCATACCATTATATAACTAGCACACATACATACCTAGTTTCAGCTAGTACACATACGTTCACATAACAAGTCCTTAGTATTTAGCTATATCACAAGACCAACACCTATAACTATATACTGGCGTAGCGACCCACAATCATGTGCGTAGCACAACCAGGCACCAACACTTCTATCACCATACATACATCAAGCATTTCTATATTCAAACTACAATCATACATTCAATATACTTAGAGTATACTCACTCAAGCTTGAGTGAGACTCAATACACATATCATGATATTCTATACACGTAGCACGGCATTCATACCTATACCAATACCATTCCAATATTTATACGTCTACCAATACACCCATATACATTCCCTAGATCAATCACACTTAATATTTAGTCAGGCAATACTCACGTAGTTCAATCAATTTATACACCATAATAATAATAATATAGACATCAATATACGTATAATTATAATACGCTCCCTAATACATGCATACGTATTCATCGTATAGTCTCACACATGTAACATATATATTCACACCATAGCCTACTACCTATAATTAGTATTCTAACACATCCACACGTACATAATTAAGATGTGCAATAGTCGTGTATACCTCACGGTATGCACGTATGCAACATCCCGTAAAAGCAACTATACCAATCAAAATTATAACCCTATTACTATATGTATATCACATATATACTCAGGCAACAAAACATAACTACTTACGTCTAAACACTATATATATCTACCTACGAGCACATACTCACACGTAATAATATATAGATCACTCAATAGGCCTACATACTTATCTATAAGTTCACACATTATCATCACACCTAGCATATACATAGCTTTACCAATCATTTTATTTCAACCATTATAAGTATCTCTTACTCCATACACAACTTAGATATTCCAACGCTAATTCAAATATACACAAGCATCCCTAGTATAGTATATCTAACCACTCACAAGTCTATACATTCTAGCACACAAACAACTTCATAATATCACGAATAACTCCAAGTACATATATATATATCACACAATAGGCAAGCATCAATATACTATGGGGGTACACTCATTCAAGCCCACGTACACAACTTAGGTACGTGCACAACGACACCTCACAAGGGTCCAAGGGTCTACTAACAACTAAGGGTTGACACAGACATTGACGGTCCCTAAGGCCTAAGCAATAAAGAGAGATCGAGGGCGAGACGAGGGAAGGATCGACAAGCACGAGTTCAGATAGGACGAATACGAGGAGACGGCTTGGTTGGACGAAACATTGACTCAAAGGTGAGGTTTAGGTTGAGGGAAAAAGGAGATGTAGTGATGCTTGAATAGAGTACAGAAAAGCAACTAGGATAAATAGCATAAGCTAAAATACGCGAAATCGAAAACGGTTGTACTTTAAAATCCTCGTCTGAGAAGAAATGTTTGGGGATCGATAAAACGAGTTGTTCAAAATAAATCTGAGTCGAATATTCTTAATAAGAGAAAATGGTCTATTGTTTCTAAAAATCATTTTGAAAGGAAGTAAAATCATTTACGCGAATATTAAGGACATGGTTTAGAAAATTCTATCAGTCAGTAATTTAATAAAATGTTGCCAAAAGTTTTTGAAAGTCAAAGAATGGAATCAAGCAACAGAAGAATTTAAAATCAGGTTAAATGCTTTCAAAACTTTTAGGCCATGGAAAGGTAATCAATTTTGAAACTTCTTTTAGGAAACCATGGTTCGCCAAAAGTGGAAAAACCGATTTACACAAGGTTCTTAATATACGAGCACAATGAACCTGGTACGGATAAAGTAATTAAAATTCATTTTAGTCTAGAAATTTTTTCTAAAAGCACGTAGGGTGAGTGGAAAGATAATAATTATAACTTGATGGTGGAATTATCAAAATTGGTAGCAACTTTAAAATCGAATCATGGAGGGTCTAAAGCAGGAAGAGGTTATGAAAATAGTAATTTTGCAAAAATCTGGAACAGTGAGAACGACGAGCAAAGACCATCTTGCTGAAATCTGAAATTCTATGTGACTTGAAAAGTATATTAAAAGTAAACACGATGTATTATTCAAATAAGAAAGGAAAATTTTAAATCAAATTGGACAAATGGTTCAGAATAAAATTAATATATGGAAAGACGACATGAGTACGAAAACATAGGCTAGGAAAAATATTATAAGCTAGAGTTCAAAATTCCGACAAACGTTTTTTTTTAAAATTTATATCAATGAAGAAGTATGAAGTATAAGTATATTAAAATTTTGAACAAAATTAAACTTAGGAAAAAGGAAATCGTAAAATACTTTCAAGAGTTTCAAAGTTCATAATGGAGAGTTTCGAAAAAGGACGACGATCGTCATGAGGCGATCTCGTGATTCGAGGCAAGGAAATTGGTCAGGTGATCAAAACATTCGTACGCCTAGGATATGACTCAGGAGAGGCTACGGAAAACTCCTACGGTCGACCAACTAAAGATTAAAGCTAAACGCTAAGACTTCTAAAGGTTAGACGGTAAAGAAGTGCGTTCAGCTTGGTCCGAAATCGATGACCCCAAGCGAACGACAAAAGGAAATTCTAGAAGTCTAATATGGTCAGAGGTAGACAAGGACCACTAAGGTAACTCCTACGACGATCAAGTCAATTGCTAGAAGGGAGTCTAACTAACAATCAGGGGCCTCTAACTATCAAGCACAGACGTTTAACTAAGTCTTCTAATCACCTAGTGCCCTAAAAACGACTAGACTCAGGGCTTCTGACTCGGATGTTGCAATTTATTTAATGGACATTCTGTTATTATCGTTGTTTCGTTAATTCGCAATTGCAAGACTGGACCTGCATGGGCCACCAACAAAACCTGTCACGCCCCGCTTCCCAAAAACTTGGAGGCGAAGCGTGAGAAGGTCCGCTCAGACTTGAAGCTACAAAGCCGCAAGTCCGATAAGCGTCAATCACTTTAAACTGCAGGTCCTTGCAACGCGAAACGAAACAAAGATAATAATAACGAAAAGAGACAAAAGTACATCTCAGAATATCCATAATAATAAATCTCATCATCGCAGAAAAAGCCACCAGGCTACAAATAAAAGAGTCTAAAAGAGGCCCAGCATGGCCAACAAAAGTACAAAGTACAAAACAACGGTGCTACGCACCAACAACTAACAAAAGGCCTAAACAAAATAAAGCTCAACAAAGGATCAAAGGAAGGTCACCGGTGTCCTCGTACTCCTCAACGAACGTAGGCTCGGGCTCAGCGTCAGCAAACACCTCGTCCTCAGCAACTGTCTCTGGCTCAGGGTCTAACATGTGACACCCAAAAGAGCAAGGGGCACATGTCAGCAAGTCTGGAAGACTTGTGCAAGGAAACTGGAAGTGGGAAAAGTAAAGCAACCTAGCAGTTCTAGCATGAATGCGACGACATGGCAGTTTAAAGTATGAGTGCAACAGGTAAAGAAAAGTAAAGTAAAGTACGAGCATGGCATGGCATTCACAAGACAAGTACAAGACAAGTAAAGAAAACACCTCGTGCACAGAGATTCCGCCTTTTGGCTAGAGTGGCTGCGCGGGCCAACTCCTAAGCTCAAGCGAACGTTTATCCCTACCCCTCCACGTGTATCGAGCCAGGGCATTACCCCCGAACTTGGAATGCTCGCTTCTGGACCACGAGCCAGGAAGTGTGTAAACAAGTATGGCGTAGGGGTGCACCTAGCCGGACAAGTAGTACAAGGACAAGTATTGTAGCGTGTGCTACGATGCAACAATCAATGCATGGATGACATGGCATGGCAAGTAGTAAAGCGTACAAGTAAGAAAGTAAACGTGACAGTTTAGCATGCATGAATGACAATTTTAATGGTTGGATCTAGCTTCGTTGTCAAGCTAGATCATTTAGGTGACGGATCTAGTTTCGTTGTCAAACTAGATCAAGTAGGCGTCTAGCCAGCTATCATTTCACTGACTAGTCTCTTTTACGCTAAAACCAAGTAAGTGGCCTAAAAACATGGCCCTACACAAGAGTTGGCAAGTTTCACTTGCCTGCAACTATCACGTCAAGAAAACACCGTCCAACGAGTCCAAAGTCACGATTCCTACGTGCACAAGTCCACCGGCCTACATCCGTTTTATTAATCTTGATTAGTGATTTTAAAACATTTAAAAATACTTTAAAATACTGTTTTTTAGTCTTTATTAGCATGCAATTGGGTTGGGGGTCCTAGGGGTGCAAAACGTTACCTCAACACGACGCGAAAGCTACACCGGCGTCGGGTAGCGACGCCGGGGGTTGGAATAATAAGATCGCGCTCCAAGTCCAGATTCCAATTAGTTTCCTCGCTGGAAATTCAGAGCAATCAACCCGGGGCGACGATTCCAGATTCCAAAGCTCGCACGTGCGACGACGGGCTACGACGTGCGACGACGTCGTACGCGACGAATCCTCGAAGAGCAAGCACCTTGGTGGGGCCCACAGCAGTCCTAAGGGCCTTTGGGGAACCCACAATAACTCTGGAGAACTTGGGGGGCCCACGGAGGCAAGTGGTGCGACGGATGCGGGGTTGCGACGAGTGGCCGTCGGTCAGACACAGCCAATGCGGAAGAATTTCTCGGTCGTGCGCTCAAAATGCGGGGGCTGCGACGTTGGGGTGCACAGCGGCTGCGGGCGATGCTTGGGTGCGGGGTTTCTCTTCGGTCTGGTCGATGGGGAGCTTCGGTCGTGCGGGGTGCGGAGCGGGGCGACAAGCGTTGCAACGTTGCAAGCGTTGCAACGTCGCGGGCTTCGGCGATGGCGGGCGGGCGCCTCGGTCAGATGCGGGCGACAGCTGCGGGCGATGCAGCGATGCGGGGAGCGGCTGTGAGCGGGGGCGGCCATCGGTCTGACCGAGAGATTTCCTCGGTCGGACACAGCTGCAGCGGGGGCGACGGCCGTGCAAGCGAGCGGAGCGGGAGAGCGGGCGTTGGCAGCGGTCGGTGCGAGGAAAACGGGCCCGTTCTCTCGGTCGTGCGCGGGGGCTGAACGTCGCAACATTGCGACGAATCGTCGCAACGTCCAAAATGAGTTTGGAAGGGGCTAGGGCTAATTTCTTTGGAAAATAGGACTTGCTAGGGGTTGCTTATATAGTATAGGTGGGTTGACTTGGTCTAGGGCTAAATCTAATAGGATTAGAAGTTCAAAAAGATTTGAAATTTGAATTTAAACTTCTCCAACCCAATCTAGGATTTGACCTGGTCCAAATGAGCTGGAAATTGGCTCAAAAATTCTTTAAAACGTTTTAAACTCAAATAAATTTTATTTGGCCGAAATTAATTTAAAAATAAATTATTAAAAATATTATAAAACTTGTAAAAATTATAAAAGTGGTCAAAAGAACTCCAAAAATTATAAAATAAATATCGGGGTGATCGTGACGACGAATGTGAGCTAACTAAGAAGACGGATCTCAAATTCGACGTCGGACGACGAAACTAAAAATAGAAACGTCTCCCGTCAAAAGTGAAAGTCGTCACGTCTCATCGAGTAAGTTTAAATTGTGGAAAAACGACTCGAGAAGTGTCGTTTCAAGATAGTGCCACTATTTAATACTCTTAGAGTCGTTCGCAACGGCATATCACACAAAAGTGTTCACAAACAAATAAAGTCTAAAGCAAACACGTGCACGGCCAAAAGCACGTGAACGAACAACGTACGACGAAAAAGTGGTCGTTACAGAGAAATTCGAGGGTGAGTGCCGGATAGGATACGGCAGATGCATTAAGAAAGGCCAACCATCCTAAGTTAGCGAAAAGAGATTCGACCTCGGTGTAGACACCGAGTTCGACAAGTGTTTGTGAGTGCGGGAACTTAGTAGATAGATTGTTGAATATTGGACTCCCCGGATTTGGTTTTGGATGATGAGCAAACATAAATAATTCATGAACTAACAATTTGTGAGCGCAGTATTGGAGATCGTCGCAAAAATCACGAGAACATTCAAAGCGACATCTCAAGACTTCTCAAAGCACGTATTCATTGCCTAAAGCTTCGTTGAAGCTCTTGGACCGTTTTGGAAGTCATGAAGAATTAATCGAAGCTTTCGAAGACCGTTCTTTAAGGTTTTATTTATAGTCTTTTAGCTTCGATCTATAGAATGTTAAGCCTTGAGTATATCTTATGATTCTAACTTCATAACGCTCATATCGTAGCTCTAGGATCTTCGTACAAGTTCATTCTAACTTCCTCGAAGCGTCGCGCTTCGATTCGGACTTGTTTGTGCATGTTAGTTGGTACAAGAAGAAGTACTGACCGACTAGATGATCTAGTCAGTCAGCAACTCTTCTTGGACCGACTAGTTTGCTTCCTTAATTTCTTGCACCTTACTGTTTACAGTTAGTCGGTCTACGTTGACTCACCGACCGACTAGTTTGTGAACTAGTCGGTCAGTGATGCTTCTTTGACCGACTAGTTGTGACTTACTGTTCATACTAAATTTCTCCTAAGCTACTGTTTATCGTTAGTCGGTCTAAGAACGTTTGGTGACCGACTAGTTGACAATCTAGTCGGTCAACTTTTGTTCTTGGACCGACTAAGTCAATTTGTATTCAGACTATTTCATTATGCCTCTTAGTCGGTCTACGTTCACTGACTGACCGACTAGTTGTGAAACTAGTCGGTCAGAAAGTCTTCTTGGACCGACTAGATTTCTAGGTCTGAATTTCTATTTCTTCTCAGTTCCTCACTTAGTCGGTCTATGATGTTTGACTGACCGACTAGTTGATGAACTAGTCGGTCAGTGGTTGTTCTTTGACCGACTAGTTTCCTCAGATTTCTATCCGTTGGGAATTGACCTAACTTGTTTTTATGGGACCCTATAAATACGAACCTAGGTCATTTCTCTCTAGGTTAGAGCTGCCATTAAGAGATTCATTGAGATAGAAAGAGATAGCCATTCTCACTCATTTCTAAAGCTCTCTTCCTTACAAGAAACCCATTCTCTCACATTCTAGATCTAGAATCCATATTGAGAGAAGCTTGTTCTTGGTGAGCTCTTCAAGCTATTGCTTGATTCAAGTCTCCAAATCACTCCTAGGCACCTATTGCTGGTCATTTCCTTGGTGCTAGGTCTTGGTGATTTCATCTTCCTCAAATCCTTCCTTTCACCTATTTGGTAAGAAAAACTCAAGGTATAGGATTTTGTGGTAAGATTGTTTATTTCAATATAAACTCATTTATATTGCTTATTGATTCTCTCGGTTGTGAGAGAAGGTTGTGATCCCGGGTTGTGGGATTCACTATTGCCTTTGCATGTATGATTTGATCTTGTGAAGGTTTTTCACAAGATATTCATAGTGGAAATCTTAGGTTAGGGTTTCTAACCTAAGTATCCGGAGGGGATTCGGGTGGTTGGGACGTAGGATTACCGGGAACAAGTCGGGGAGACTTGGGTGGATCCGAACCCATTAACATCATTTGTTTGCATTGTTAATTTTGTTGTTGTCATTCAATTTAAGCTTCCGCAAATTGTTTTGGTAGTTGTTTGCACTATAATTTGGAATTATACTCCTTGTTATTTTTAAAGTACTATTCACCCCCCCTCTAGTACTTGTGCAGTAGCTTGTAGGGCATTACATTTGGTATCAGAGCCGGATACTTAGCTATGTCTGCCAACGACAACAAGACCGTGCGTCCACCTTCCAACTATGACACCTTCAGGAACCGAGAAGGAGCATCTTCGGTGATGGAAGGACATTCCTCTACGAGGCCTCCATTCTTCAACGGTACCAACTACGGGTACTGGAAATGCTGGATGGAAACCTTCCTCCAGAGTGCGTCTCTATGGAGGACCACAATGAAGGAATACATCGAGCCCGAAGAAGAAGACTTTGAGAAATGGACTACCGCGGAGATTGCCGCGGAGGTAAGCAATGCCAAGGCAATGAACGCCTTGCAATGCGCATTGGAGCCCGAGGACTTCAATAAGATATGCACATGTAAGAGTGCATATCAAATTTGGAACTCCCTCCTCATACTTCATGAAGGGACGAGTAGGGTAAGAGACTCTAAACTCGTAGTCGTAAACAAAGATTACGAAATGTTTCATATGCAACAGGGCGAGAAGATGAAGGAATATTACGCTCGCTTCGTTGACATAATAAACGAGTTAGAGGCCCTCGGCAAGTCCTACACTCAAAAGGAGAAGTGCTCAAAGCTTATCGAAGGACTTCCTTCTTCTTGGGAGAAACGCACCTTCGCCATCGAGGAAGGTAATGACATGAATAAATATACCGTAGTTCAATTGATGGGTATTTTGATGTTATACGAGGTACGCAAAGATAGCAAGGTGAAGTTACAAGAAAAGATGAAGTCCTATTTGAACCAAGACGTGCCTAAGAAAAAGGCAATTGCATTCAAGGCGGCTTCATCCACCTCTACCGATGATGAGGACTCGGAAGAAGAAATGGACATGGAATCCATTGCACTCATGGCAAAGAAGTTCAATCGCTTCTTCCGAAAGGGTAACTTCAAACAAAAATCTAAATTTACTTCTACTAACGCCTCTCCACCTTTGTGCTTTAAATGCAATAAGCCAGGACACATCAAAGCGGATTGTCCTCAAAACAAGCAAAAGGAGAAGTGGAAGGCGCCGAAGTTCGACAAGTCGAAGAAGTACAAAAAGGGGTACAAAAAGGGACTTGTCGGAGCAACATTCACCGACTCTGAGGATTCCTCAAGCGGAGAGTCGGACGATGAGAAAGTGGAGCAAGCTCACATGTGTTTCATGGCAAGAGAGGAGCATGATCAAGGATCTTCCTCCTCCGATGATAGCGACGACGAAGGCGATGAGGTAACTATGGATAATCTTAGGGATGCTAACTCTCATTTATGGTCTAAATACACTAAATTAGTAAATAGATATACTAAAGTAAAAGATGACCTAGCTAGCATTCAAACCTCGCCTAAGACTATCATCACCAACAACGACACCGTTGTTGAAGAGTTAAGAAATGAGATTGTTAATCTCAAATCTAAACTTGAACATGTTAGCATTGATGATCCGGAAGAACATAGGATAGCGGATTTAACTTCTCAAAACTCGACTTTGAGTATTGAGAACGAGAATCTCAAATCTCGTGTTTATGTGCTCACATCGCAAGTATCCAACTTGGATACTTCTATGCGTTCTCTCAAAGAGAAATATGAGAACACATTAGGCCGAATTAATAAATTCAATAAGGGTAAAGACCATTTGGATAAAATCCTAAGTGACTTACTTCCGGCCAATCACCACATTGGTTTGGGGTATACGATGGGATGTCCGTCCAAAGCGGCCACTACTTTTGTTAGGCCAACTTCCGGTGACTCTACGAGTGGTAGCAAACACTCTATTGGTAGTTCATCTACCAATGGTGCTTCCACCTCGTCCACACCCTCTTTTGGAAAGAAACCCACTTTGGGTGGACCTCCAAAGAAGGGGCATGCTTATATGTACACCAATACCATGCCACGTAGGAACACACGTCCTACTCCACCGTCTCACACATATGATGATTTCTATGCTACACGTTCACGGGCACGTGCACACCATGTGAGACACCCTCACGCACGTGTTCCCACACATGCATATGTTCACTCATCTCATCATATGAATAATTCTCGTCGTGCACCATTCCATCATGTTCCTTATGCCTATCCACAACATGCATCACGTAGAAACCAACGTCGCATGCATGCACCCAATAGGATGATGGCTCCCAAAATTTTCACTATTTGGAGCCCAAAGGACACAAGCATGGATGAAAAACACGTGTATATGAATGCTTATTTTTCGGATGTTGTGCATAGTAGAAATTATGTGGGGAAGTCTAAGTCCAATTGGACTTGGCTTCCAAAGGTCTAACCTTTGAGGACCCAATGACCTTGGGTACCGTGATATGAAATTTTCTATCTTTAGGTACTCAAGGAAAAGAAAAAGAAAAGGAGCAACAAATTTAAATTTAGCTCCAAAGGGAATTGGATACTCGATAGCGGGTGTTCAAAACACATGACGGGTGACGCTCAATTGCTCTCCGGAATAGTTCCCATTGCAAATGGAAACCGCGTCGTATTTGGAGGCAATGAGAGCGGAACCATCGTCGGTGTTGGTAAAGTGGGTAACCCATCTAAACCCTTAATTAGTGATGTTTATCTAGTTGATGGTTTAAATCATAATCTTATTTCAATAAGCCAACTTTGTGACAAAGGTTACAAAGTTAGCTTTGCGAAAGGATTGTGTCATATTTCAAATGATAATAATAAATTATTATTTTCCGGTACACGCCATAAAGATATTTATATTTTGGATCTTCCTAAGTCATATGAATAATGTCTCGTTGCCAACACAAGTGAACAACACTTATGGCATCGACGCTTTGGACATGTGAACTTTGGAACACTTTATAAGCTTTCGAAATTAAATTCCATTAAAGGTTTTCCGAAGCTCGTTTTTGAAAAGAAAAGTTTTTGTGATTCTTGTCAACGTGGCAAGCTTCCTAAATCTTCATTTAAACCTAAGAAAAGCATTTCTACGAAACGGCCACTAGAGCTATTACATCTAGATTTATTTGGGCCAACTAGAGTTGCTTCCTTAGGAAATGCAAGATATGGACTTGTCATCGTCGATGATTATTCTAGATTTACATGGGTATTTTTCTTATGTAATAAAAATGAAGCTTTTGAAAACTTCACAATATTTGTGAAGAAAGTACAAAATCTCATCGGAACCACCATTGTCACTATTCGTAGTGATCATGGGGGTGAATTTGAGAATGAGTCTTTCTCAAATTTTTGTGATGATCTTGGAATTACTCACACGTTTTCTTTCCCTCGCGCACCTCCTCAAAATGGTGTTGTTGAGAGGAAGAATAGAATGCTTGTGGAGTGTGCTCGCACTATGCTCGAAGATAGTCAACTTGGTTATCAATTTTGGGCGGAAGCGGTACACACCGCTTGTTATGTGTTTAATAGAATACTTTTGAGGCCCGGCACCAAACAAACTTGCTATGAATTGTTGTTTGGTAGATTGCCTCAAGTTAAACATTTTCGTGTTTTCGGCGCAAAATGTTTTATTAAAAACACATATGATAATTTGGACAAGTTTGATCCGAGATCGGATGAGGGGATATTTGTTGGGTATTCCTCACGTAGCAAAGCCTACCGGATATACAACAAAAGATCCTCTACGATCGAGGAATCACTTCATGTCTCTTTTAATGAGAATTTCACTAATTCTAGAATTTCAAATGACAATGATTCTATGGATGTTTTATGTGATTCGTTTGAAAATTCTAAGTCTATTGATTCAATTGATTCTATTGATACTAACCCGACTAATGAAGTTGTTGAGAATGTGCCTAGTGATCAAGGTATTCCCAAGCGGCTTCATACCGTTCGCGACCATCCCCATGAGCAAGTCATTGGCAATATTCATGATAGTGTCAAGACGAGATCTCAAGTCCACCATTTCGCCAATTGTGCCTTTGCCTCATCGATAAAGCCAAAGAATATAGTTGAAGCTTGCGAAGATAGTGCTTGGATCCTTGCCATGGAGGAGGAACTCATTCAATTCGAGAGGAATGAGGTATGGGAGCTTGTTCCTTTGCCATCGAAGAACCACACCGTCATAGGGACAAAGTGGATCTTCAAGAACAAAACCGACGAAAACCAAGTCGTCGTCCGGAACAAAGCTCGGTTAGTTGCTCAAGGCTATCGCCAAGAGGAAGGTATCGATTTCAAAGAATCCTTCGCTCCGGTAGCTAGATTAGAATCAATTAGACTATTATTGTCTTATGCATGCCATAAAAATTTTAAGTTATTTCAAATGGATGTTAAAAGTGCATTTTTAAACGGAGATGTTGTTGAGGAAGTTTACGTTTCTCAACCTCCGGGCTTCATAAATGAAAAATTTCCAAATCATGTTTTTAAACTAAAGAAAGCTCTTTATGGTTTGAGACAAGCTCCTCGAGCTTGGTATGATCGCCTAAAGAATTTTCTTTTGGATTTGAATTTTAAAATGGGCGAAGCCGATTCTACACTCTTTGTTAAGCATGCGAATAATGATATTTTATTAGTTCAAATTTATGTTGATGATATCATTTTCGGTGCTACTAACTTCACTCTTTGCGAAGAGTTTTCTAATGTTATGAAGGAACAATTTGAGATGAGCCACATGGGCGAACTCAAATATTTCTTTGGTCTCCAAATTCGCCAATTGAACGATGCAATCTTCATCCACCAAACGAAGTATACAGTGGAGTTGCTTAAGCGATTTGGAATGGAGAGTGCTTCCGGGAAAAAGACTCCAATGAGCACGACTACACATCTTGACAAGGATACGGGCGGTAAGGATGTAGACATTCGTCTATATCGAGGTATGATAGGTAGTTTACTTTATCTTACCGCAAGTAGGCCCGATATTTTGTTTGCCATATGCATATGTGCTCGTTATCAGTCTCAACCTAAGGAGTCTCACTTAGTAGCGGTAAAACGTATTTTCCGTTATCTAAGTTATACACTTGATTTTGGATTACTTTATCCAAAATCTAGCACGTATGAGTTAGTCTCATATAGTGATGCCGATTATGCGGGATGCAAATCCGACAGGAAAAGTACTAGTGGCACTTGCCATTTTCTAGGAAATTCTCTTGTCTCTTGGTTTTCCAAGAAGCAAAATTCCGTATCACTTTCAACCACCGAGGCGGAATATATTGCCACCGGTGCCGCTTGTGCCCAGGTTCTTTGGATGAGACACACACTGAAGGATTTTGGTATTCATTGTGATACTAGCCCTATCATGGTGGATAACCAAAGTGCTATTTGTCTTTCGAAGAATCCGGTGCACCATTCCCGATCAAAACACATAGATGTCTGACACCACTTTTTAGATGATCATGTTGCTAAAAAGGACATCATTTTAGTGTACGTTGAAACCCAAAAGCAAATCGCCGATATTTTCACGAAACCCCTAAAGGAGGACTCCTTTGTGCGGTTGCGTCGAGAATTGGGGATTATGGGTGAATCCGAGATATAGGATTCATGTTTCATTCAATTATCTTGCATGCTATTATATTTCGCGATATTTCGTTCATGCTAGATTTATTGAATTTTTGGGGATTTTATGTGATATGTTTGAATTTGTGCTCTAATTCGTATTTGAATGTCGTATTTAAGATTTCGACGTTTTATGGGGTAATTTAGATGACTAATGAGAGTGTTAAGATGTTCCATCCAAGTGATTTTTGAAGAAAACTCATTTATCAAATTTTGGACTCTTCTAGTCGGTTTCAGTTCATTAGTCAACCGACTAGATGCTCATCTAGTCGGTCAGCTAGTGAACTCAGACCGACTAGATCAAGCTTTTAACCTTCTCCTGTCACTTTCTTTCTTTAGTCGGTCACAGTACACTTACCGACCGACTAGATTGAAAACTAGTCGGTCAGTGAGTATACTGTGACCGACTAACTCTAGCCCTAGAAATTTCTTTTTGCCTCTGTTTCGACTTAGTCGGTTCAAGCTCATTGACCGACCGACTAGATTGTAATCTAGTCGGTCAGTGTTTGAACTGTGACCGACTAAGTATGTTAGGGCAATTGTGTCTTTTCGCTTTCTAGACCGACTTAACTCACTTTTATCCGACTAAAATTTGTTTTAGTCGGTATTCATCTCAGCTCCAGCCCGAAAAACCCTAAACCCCTCTCGAGCCCCTTCGTCTTCCGACGTCTCTCCGGCCAGTTTTCCGGCCATCCCCGCCGTCCGTCACCGTCGACCCTCTCTCCTAGGTAAAACCCCTCTCCTAGCTCTCTTGTTCCAACCTAGGGTTTGATCTTGATCTTCATTTCAACTTCTATGTGAACTAGGGTTTCGAATTTAATCCTAGGGCTTGTCGACTTTGCATCTAGGGCTTGATTATTTCGATTTTCTTTTCAGCTCTAGGGTTTGTGTAGCTTCGCTTGCTTGTTCTCGTCGTGCCACGATCATGGCAAAGACGAGGATCCCTATCACTTCCTCTGGGGCATCCCCCATGTCTGTAGAGCCTTCTAACCCTAGGAATCCGTCTAAGCCCAAGCGCCGTGCTAAGTCTACCCAAGCTTCTCTGTCTTCGCCTCCTCTGAAGAAGCAGAGGACGGCGACCGTCAAACCCGGTAAACTATCTAAGTCTAGAAAGCCCATACTCCACACTCCCACGACTCCTCCTGATTCCGATACTGAGTTTATTCCTGAGGATGAGCCTGGCCATAGGGAACCCACTCCTCCACTTCGTCCTAGGACTCGCCAGCCTAAGGGAAAGGGCCCAATGCCAGCGGGTGGTGTTGACATATCGTTGTGTCGCGACGACCCTCGGTGTCTAGCGGCCTACAACCGTATTGAACACTGCCCGATGCTATTGGAGCACTATGTTCAGTTTTCAGATTTCCTTGGCTTAGCTGACCTCCTCTCCTATAGTGGGCTCCTTGACTACCTTCGCTTCGACCCTAAGGTGAACCCTAGACCATATCCTCGCCTGGTCAAATTATTCTACGCCAATCGTGTCCGAGGCCACTACGATGAGAGTCACTCCATCGAGACTACTGTCTTGGGAACTCATATAGTTCTCACGGCAGAAATCTTGGGGGAGGTACTTGGTTGTTCATCGTCTGGTCTCCTTCCGTCGGATATTTCTGTTGATGATATCTCTTCCTTGGATCAGTCCGTTCTTTCTGATATCTTCCATGTGATCCCTCCTGCCTTCATTGGTGTTCCTTCGAAGTCATTCAAGCCAAATGCATGGGTGCTAAATCTCATTCTGAAGTCGTGCTTGCTTCCCAAGTACGGCTCATCTTCTCTTCCATCCCAGCCGTTTTTGAAGCTGATTTACGCTCTTTTCTTGGGTTGCGAGATTAATTGGGCTCGCGTTATACTCGATAAGATGGACTCTTTCGAGTGTATTCGCAAGACCAATAAATCTGCGCATATCCCTTACCCGTGTCTGTTGACCCTGGTTTTCCGTCATTTCCGTGTCCCTCTCCCTCCTGACGATGAGCGTCCTTTGGGTCCTCCTCTGAACGCGATGGCCGTTAAGAAATCTCTTGCGGAGCTTCGTCACGTGCAGAGGTCGACCACATCTGCTTCCCAGGCCACTCCCTCAGCTGCTGCAGCCCCCACTCCTTCTGCCACATTAGATGATGTCGTACGCCTTCTTCGTCGGCACGAGTCGCGTTTGGCTCGTACCGAGGAGGTCGTCTGCCGTATGGCTCATATGATGGGCATTGAGCTTCCTCCTTCCGTTTCTGAGGCCGAGGAGATGGACGATGAGGATATTGACGATCTTGTCACTTCCTTGGCCCGTGGCGATGAGGCCGCTGCTGCTGCTGCTGCTACCACATCTGCTCCTGGTGTTGGCACCACTTCTGGTGCTCCAGAGACTTCTGCACCAGTAGTTCAGACTTCTGAGGCTGCTGCTGCTCCTGCTGACGTGCCTGCTCCTGTCTTACCTGCTGTTGCGACCCCTGCCGTTGAGCCTACCGTCGATGTCTCCACACCTGCCCCGACGATCCCGTCTGTTGACACGCCTCTCCTCCCTGCAGAGCCTGAGTCCACTCCGTCGACTGGACCCACGGAGACTGCAGATCCAGCCACTTCCTCGTGATCGTTTGTTTCGAGGACTCTCCACTGCTCTTTGAATGATATACCTGTTTGAGAGTGTTTTGGGTTAGGATGGGATGGAGTTTGGATGTTGATTTGTTGTATTTTGATATGTTGGATGTCGGTGTATGTGTTGTATTTTTTTTGGATGTTGATGATGGTGTTCTGTTAATGATGTTGTATCGATGTGTATGATGTATTTCTTTTTGAAGGGTATGTTGCATTTGATGTAGTCGATATCTTTTTGGATGTACTCATGATGTTTTATATATATATATATACATCGATCTTCTCTTTGTATTATTTCGTCGTGCACATTTTAATTCTCATTCAATGTCCATGATTTGTGAAATCGTCGCTCGACGATTGAAAAACTTGGTTAAATATATTGAAATTCTATAAATGTATAGAATAGTTTTCCATGCACCAATTTAACCAAGAATATTGAATATTAAAGAGTATGTTTCTTTATTCAAGAAATGAATAATAATTTGGTATTTTTGATGATTTTAATTATCGCTTTTTGATAATGGACAATTTGGCACACCTTGATTTGATTTCATCACTTTTCCCTTGGTGTCAATTAGTTCCATCGTCACTGTCTACGACTCCTGGTGTTGGATTTTCCATTTCCTAGTTGTTGTCGTTGTACGCCCCCCATTTTTGGGATAATGCCAAAGGGGGAGAGATAATGATAATAAATAGGGCAAATGAAAATTTAACTCAATTTCCAAGAATCTAGTTTGATATGTTAGATTCAGGGGGAGTTAAGATATATATAAGGATTTTCAAAATCCGATATTTCAAAAATCGATTCTCTTTATTTATCTTACTCGTCTGATTGATGCAATTCATATATATTCATTTTGGAATTAACGTGCCATCAATGCAGGGGCAGTAAGTATTTTTCATTTGAATCATTATTTTTGATTATTATTTATGTTGGTTTGTCATCACCAAAAAGGGGGAGAATGTTGAATATTGGACTCCCCGGATTTGGTTTTGGATGATGAGCAAACATAAATAATTCATGAACTAACAATTTGTGAGCGCAGTATTGGAGATCGTCGCAAAAATCACGAGAACATTCAAAGCGACATCTCAAGACTTCTCAAAGCACGTATTCATTGCCTAAAGCTTCGTTGAAGCTCTTGGACCGTTTTGGAAGTCATGAAGAATTAATCGAAGCTTTCGAAGACCGTTCTTTAAGGTTTTATTTATAGTCTTTTAGCTTCGATCTATAGAATGTTAAGCCTTGAGTATATCTTACGATTCTAACTTCATAATGCTCATATCGTAGCTCTAGGATCTTCGTACAAGTTCATTCTAACTTCCTCGAAGCGTCGCGCTTCGATTCGGACTTGTTTGTGCATGTTAGTTGGTACAAGAAGAAGTACGGACCGACTAGATGGTGATCTAGTCAGTCAGCAACTCTTCTTAGACCGACTAGTTTGCTTCCTTAATTTCTTGCACCTTACTGTTTACAGTTAGTCGGTCTACGTTGACTCACCGACCGACTAGTTTGTGAACTAGTCGGTCAGTGATGCTTCTTTGACCGACTAGTTGTGACTTACTGTTCATACTAAATTTCTCCTAAGCTACTGTTTATCGTTAGTCGGTCTAAGAACGTTTGGTGACCGACTAGTTGACAATCTAGTCGGTCAACTTTTGTTCTTGGACCGACTAAGTCAATTTGTATTCAAACTATTTCATTATGCCTCTTAGACGGTCTACGTTCACTGACTGACCGACTAGTTGTGAAACTAGTCGGTCAGAAAGTCTTCTTGGACCGACTAGATTTCTAGGTCTGAATTTCTATTTCTTCTCAGTTCCTCACTTAGTCGGTCCATGCTGTTTGACTGACCGACTAGTTGATGAACTAGTCGGTCAGTGGTTGTTCTTTGACCGACTAGTTTCCTCAGATTTCTATCCGTTGGGAATTGACCTAACTTGTTTTTATGGGACCCTATAAATACGAACCTAGGTCATTTCTCTCTAGGTTAGAGCTGCCATTAAGAGATTCATTGAGATAGAAAGAGATAGCCATTCTCACTCATTTCTAAAGCTCTCTTCCTCACAAGAAACCCATTCTCTCACATTCTAGATCTAGAATCCATATTGAGAGAAGCTTGTTCTTGGTGAGCTCTTCAAGCTATTGCTTGATTCAAGTCTCCAAATCACTCCTAGGCACCTATTGCTGGTCATTTCCTTGGTGCTAGGTCTTGGTGACTTCATCTTCCTCAAATCCTTCCTTTCACCTATTTGGTAAGAAAAACTCACGGTATAGGATTTTGTGATAAGATTGTTTATTTCAATATAAACTCATTTATATTGCTTATTGATTCTCTCGGTTGTGAGAGAAGGTTGTGATCCCGGGTTGTGGGATTCACTATTGCCTTTGCATGTATGATTTGATCTTGTGAAGGTTTTTCACAAGATATTCATAGTGGAAATCTTGGGTTAGGGTTTCTAACCCAAGTATCCGGAGGGGATCCGGGTGGTTGGGACGTAGGATTACCGGGAACAAGTCGGGGAGACTTGGGTGGATCCGAACCCATTAACATCATTTGTTTGCATTGTTAATTTTGTTGTTGTCATTCAATTTAAGCTTCCGCAAATTGTTTTGGTAGTTGTTTGCTGATCACTCCTTATTTTACACCCTTTTCCCGCATGTTTGCATGCCATTTTGATCGCCCAAATCATGTTTTTCACGATATATCGACGATATTGCGATGCTTTTCACGATTTGTTGTTTTTGTCGCATTTCAGGTGATTTGGCGCGATTAGGAGTGATCTCGAGATGCGTGTAATCTAGACGGCCACCGACGACCTCCCCGAGGGGTATTTTGCTGTTGGAGAGGAGCGGAAGAAGAATGGACGTCGCCGGAGCGACGAGGAGGCCAAAACGACCAGTTTGGGCATTTTTTGTGTCCCACTCGGCCGAGTGGAGGAGCCACTCGGCCGACCAGCGAGACACTGCTCGGCCGACCAATTCAGACACGAGTTACCTGTGCACTCGGCCGAGCACAGAAGACCCACTCGGCCGAGTGACGAAACCACGTCCGCCCGAGTGGCGCCCAGACGAAGGCTCTCAAAAAGACCGAAGTTACTGTTTTTCGGCCTCTGAGCTTCAGAAGACCCACTCGGCCGAGTGGCAAATCCCGTCCGCCCGAGTGAAGTGAAGCCATCGGCCGAGTGACGACAACTCACTCGGCCGAGCCGCCCCCGAACTGAAGACCCCTGAAGCCCACGACTTACTGGAAATTGACAGGGTTTTCACTCGGCCGAGCGACTTTTGTCACTCGGCCGAGTGCGATGCGCTGCCTGTAGCGAAATTTGCGGAAAACAGGCTGTGCAGGGGCGTTTTGGTCAGGATTTTTAGACGATTTTTGGGGCTATTTAAGCTCTGTTTTTACCCTAGTTTTGAGAGCCTCCTCTCAGATTTTTTGCAGCTTTTTGAGTCTACTTTTTAGCTTTATTAATTGTGATTGGTGAAGAGAAAAACTTGGATTTTTGTTGGGTTGATTGAAGATCTACATTGGTTTGCACTTCTCTTCCACAAAAAAAAAACTCTATTTTTTATTGTTTATATCATTGTTGTGATGAATTCCATTGTCTATTTCTTTGCCAATTATTGTGCTATTGCTATGATTAGTGAGTAGTCTCCACGTCTTGGGGCGTGGGGATGAACCCTACAAGCCCAATTTCGTATTTGTGTTGAACCGGTAGAAATTGAGCTAGGATTGTTATTAGGGATTAGATTGGGATCGAATTACTACGGATAGCTAGGTATTCACATCAATTGGGATTTGCAAGAGATTGGATCCCAATTCGATAGGAAGCCCTAGAAATCCGAATTGGGTTGGAGTCGGATTTTCGAAGTATCGGTTTGCAAGAAATTGGACCGATGCTAGGATCTCCGGTTGCAATTCCGCGCCGATACCCGTTTGCAAGAGATTGGACGGGTAGGAACTATCCTAATTTAGATTGTGGACCGAGTTTGCAAGAGATTGGACTCGGTGCGCAATTGGACGATGATGTTGATCCCAATGCTAGCTTCCCTAGGCTAGGGTTTGCAAGAGATTGGACCCAAACCTAGGATAGCTATAGACCGGCAACAGCGCGAGAGCGTGAGCTTGGTTTCACATTTAGTTGCAACTAGTTCATCCAAATTCTCACCCTAGCGATTTCGATACCGGCGAACCACAATTGTGAAATACGGTGAGTAGTGGGGATTCCCCATTCCCTAGGCGTTCTCTATTTGATTTGATATTTCGCACTTTTGTCTGACGATTGTGACAGGATCGCCCAAGGCAATTATCCCTCTAAATAGCCAGGTTGATTAGGAGCAAGCACGGTCATTCGTCCTCCCTGTGTTCGATACCCGCTCGCCGCTATACCGTGCGCTTGCGGTAAAACTACAACCGTCGTCCCGGGACATGTACGCCGGGGCGCGATCAAGTTTTTGGCGCCGTTGCCGGGGAGGCGATTGCGTTTGATTCTTTTTTCACCTAGCTATTTCTTTCTTTTATTTTCTTTTTATTTTTTATTTCTTTTACCATTATTATTTCCTTTGCTATTTCTACCTAACCCTTCCACGGTACTAATCATCTCTTTGAAACTCTGCTTTCACTGTGCATGTACACGAGATCTACGGCGGATCCCGAAGCCCTATTATTCGATCCCGAGATCGAACGTACCGCGCGGAGACTCAGAGCGGAAAGGAGACAATATCCGGAAGGGGGGTTTATGACCAACCGGGAAACTCCTGAAGAATTGGCGGCGAGAATGGCGAGAATAATATCTATTCGCGATAGGCTTCGGCCTAAAACCTCTTCTACTACGTCATCCATCGCCGTGCCGGAGTTGGCGGCCGACAAGAACTTCGAGCTAAAGACGGGGTTGGTGGTTTTGATGCAACAAGACCCCTTTCATGGGAACGCTCACGAGAACCCCCACTACCACATCCAATCTTTCTTGTCGAAGTGCGCCACTTTCCAAATGCCGGGGGTCCCGATTGATGCCATCAGACTGCGCCTCTTCCCCTTCACGCTAAAGGACAAAGCACTCTATTGGCTGAGGACGCAAGCTGACGGAGTTTTCACCTCTTGGGACGGGTTGGCGGATGCATTCATTGATAAATTCTATCCACCATCCAAGACGGTGAAGATCCGGAGCGCTCTCATGTCCTTCAAGCAAGGACCACACGAGACGCTCTATGAAGCTTGGGAGCGATTTAAGGATTTGCAGCACCAGTGCCCGCACCACAGTATAGAAGATTGGGAGTTAGTGCACAGCTTCTACAACGGTCTCCAACCGGGGACCAAACAAATTATTGATGCCGCGGCGAATGGTGCAATCTTGTCAAAGACTCCCGAGGAAGCTACGGCCCTAATTGAGGAGATGGCCTCTAATAACCAACAATGGGGCGATGAGCGAGGACACTCTACGTCCTCCTTAAAGCCGACTAGCATCTACGAGGCAAAGGCCGTAGCGGAGCTTACGAGCAAATTCGATTCTCTCCACAAGGTGGTGGAGAGATTGGAGAAATTCATAACGGAGCCTCAAGGAAGCCCTTCCACCTCCACGTCGGCAAGCCAAATGAGTGATTGGCAAGACCAATCTCAAGCCATGTATTCGGGAGGAGAGCAAGGAGAAGGATCCTTGGAGCAAGTGCAATATGTTGCGGGGAACCAAGGGTATTGGTCTAATCCGGCCGCAAGAAATCACCCGGGATTCTCCTACGCCAACAATGAAGGAGCTTTGAACCCGCCACAACAACCGCCTAATCAAGCTCGACCACCACCACCCCAACAACAATACTATCCGCCGAGGGGGCCTCCACAACAAAACTTCCAACCAAAGCAACAAGTCCCACCTTATAGGCCTCCCGGATACAACCAAGGGTGGAGGAATCAAAACCAAAACCCTCCACAAGCTCCACAAAGATCCGATTTCGAAACTAGAGTGGAGGCGTTCATGGTCGAGCAAAACAAGGTGAATGCTACTTTGAAGGCGGGACAAGATTCTCTCAATACCGTAGTGGCTCAAATTTCGGAACAATTAGCGGTGCTCAACCGGAACACTCAAAGATTGCCGGCGCAACCGGAGCAAAACCCACGGGGCAACACGGGCCACATCAACGCCGTAGTTGCCGTCACAACTAGAGGCGGGAAGGACACCACCCCCGCCATGATTCCTATTGAGGAGGCCGTGGAGGAAAGCTTGGAGCCGGTTGAGCCGGTAGTTGAGGTCGATAAGGAGAAGGAGCCACAAGACAAGGAGAAATCTAGGGCGGAGCTATTAACTGAGGAGAGGCGCTTCATGCCACCGGTCCCATTCCCCCAAAGACTAGCGAAAGCGAAAATGGAGAAAAGGCTAGCGAAATTCCTCGAGTATCTAAGAGGAGTTAGCCTAAATATTCCCTTCCTTGACGCCATCATCGAGATCCCCACATATGCCAAATTCTTGAAGGACTTGATTTCGGGGAGAAAGAGGAAGGAGAAGATCATGCTAGCCGAGGAGGGCTCTTGGTTCACCAAGAGAGAAAAGGAGCCGGCAAAATTCAAAGATCCGGGGAGTTTTCGGATTCCTTGCACTTTGGGCGGTGTGCCTCTTCAAAAGGCGTTGGTAGATCTTGGGGCTAGTGTGAGTCTCATGCCCCTCTCCATGTTCTTAAAGCTTAACACCGGGACAACGTTGAAACCCACCGACATGCGCATTCAATTAGCCGATGGACGGATAACAAGGCCGGTGGGGATCGCCGAAGACATCCCACTTCAAGTCCCGGGAGGAATATGCTTGCCATGTGACTTCGTCATCATGGACATTAAGGAGGAGGGAGACACCTCATTGATACTTGGGCGCCCATTCCTCGCCACCGCCGGAGTCATCGTCGACGTGCGTGAAGGTACCTTAACCTTAAACGTCGGAAACATCGAGGTGGAACTCCACATTCCCAAGGCAATGAAGCACATGCCTTACCATGAGGAGCTCGATTATATGGACCTCCTTGATGAGGTGATAGAGGAGGCGATTCCTCACTCAATTGGTGCCCTTTTTGATGAAGAATTGGATGAAAGCCCGGATTTAGACCATGAGGACAATAATGATGATTCCCCAGACTTCTCCACTGATGAAGATGAAGGCGACGCTGATGTCGCAAGGATTCGAGAGCTCTGCAAGCTCTCGAAATCAAAGTCTCCAAAGAAAGCTCCGCCGGTACGGAAATCGGCATCGCCGGCTAAGCCGTTGACCGGGGCAAATGCTAGCTTGGGGGAGCCTCCCCCCAACACTATTCGAGATAGGAGACCTCCGAGGGAGACCGCTACGCCGCCACGTCCGAATCCAAGCGCGCTCCCCGGAAAGTTTGACGGGTGCATCTCATGTGCACCAAACATCCCGCATTGATTGAAAATTATAGGGGGTCGAGCTCACGACCTAAAACGAGCGCTTGTCGGGAGGCAACCCGATGGTTTTTGCTTTATTTTCATTCGTTTTTCTTTATTTTCGTTTTAGAAATTTTTAGTATTTTGAGTCACCCGACCAAAAATTTTGTGATAACGGGTCCTATTTTTCTTGACAGGAGAGAAGATAGGTAGATCATCATGAGGAGGATGAACGAGACGATGAGGAGCGCCCCAAGAAGGCGTTCGACGCTTAGGAGGAGCATGAAATCGACTGGAGGAAGAAAGACGGAGTTTAGAGTCCAAACGAAGATAAACAGCAGAAATTAAGGCTCACTCGGCCGAGTATACTAGTCACTCGGCCGAGTACATAAGTTCGTCCGGCCGAGCCGCTCACGAACGAGGGAAGTCTGCTGTACCCAACTCTCTGTCTATTTTCCTCATTTCATAAGAACTGCTACTCGGCCGAGTACATATATTCACTCGGCCGAGTAAAACGGATACCCTCCTAGGGCGAGTCATGCCGAGTAGCTTGAGTCACTCGGCCGAATGGACTTACTCCACTCGGCCGAGGCTGGCAAAGCCACTCGGCCGAAGCGACATCGGGGAGAAATTTTTAATTGCCTCGCTCGGCCGAGTGAGTAAAGTCACTCGGCCGAGTCGTAACTTTTTTATATAAAACCGAGGGGGGGCACGGTTTTCGAAAACAAAAAAAAACCCCTTCGCCCGCGCCCCCTCAGCTCCCTCGCCTGATCTCGCCTCGCCGCTCGCCCACTCGCCCGCGCGCGCCGCCGCTCGGCCTGCCGTCGCCGGCCGCCCGTCGCCGGACTCCGTCCGAGTCGCCGCCGGCCGCCCCGCCTCCGATCACCTCCGGTTCGCTTATTTTCACCGTTTTCTCCTCTCCTCGTGTACATTTTGAGGATCCATGTGCTAAACGCCCCCCTAACCCAAATCAATTCCTATATCTATCTGTTATACCTCTATTGCTCCATACATTTTGATTATTACTCGCTGATATCGCTTTTCCATGCGCAGGTTGCTTTTTGGAGCTTAGGGGAGCTCAGGGGAGTTTCTACGGGCTGCTCAGGACTTCGTGGAGGCGCGGACTTCGCACGCTTCCACTACTTAGCACTCGCGGCGTGTTTGGGTAAACTCTTTCCACTCTTGTGCACACGCCGCACTTTTCACTTTTTCGGCGCGCGCTCGGGGCAGATATGCCGCCCCGGACACGGCCGCGGTCGAAGAGAGCTTCCGCCAAGCGGAAGCGGTCGGATGATGCCGGCCCCTCCCACGAGTTGGAGGACTCTCCTCCACCGTCCCCCGCACACCCCGCACCGCCTGCAGGCCCCGCACACCCCGCACAGCCTGCAGCGCACCCACAGCCCGCACAGCCTCTCCCCGCCGATCCACAGCCACCACCACCGGCTCCACTGGTCGGGCCGCTCGGGATTACGTTCCGAGACGACGCACACCGCGCCGTCTTCGAGCGTATCTCCCAGCGCTCGATCGTACCCTCCAGGTTCGCACACCTCGCTGACCTAGGACGCCTGGGGGTACTTGAGGGGATGCTCACGTTGTACGACAACGTGGGCTGGCGAGATTTTTTCCAGGTGTCGGCGGATACTTTTACCCGTCCGACACTTGAGGTTTTGAGTTCTATCGCCCGGACCGATGAGGGATGCTCATTCCGGTTCATGGATCGAGAGTGCCAGGTCACTCTCGATATGATGAGAGCATTTTTCTCATGGCCCGCAGTCCCCGGAGCCGATCGCGGTTATGGCCCCACACATATCCCTCCACCCTCTTTCGACGCCGGTGCCTTCTGGGCACGTATCACGGGTCTCCACGCCGCCTTTGACCCTAGTAGGGCCAAGGCCTCGGCCATCGTACATCCCTGCCTACGCATTGCCCAGCGCCTCATGGCGACTACCTTTTTGGCCAGATATGAGCCGGGCACGATGTCTACGCCAGAGCTTTACATGCTCTATGCGATGACACGTCCCAGAGCTCTATCTAGGGATGGAGACGAGCTTGTCCCCGCCGTCGTGATCGATATCGCGGCATGGTACTTAGACCGCATCATTGTATCGGTGGGCGCTCGCTCACCGATATGCTGCGGCGGCCTGATTACCCTGCTGGCTCTTATGACCGGCGAGGATTTCCCCGACGACCTGCGACGCGTTCCGGGCCCCACTTCCTTGTCGATAGACGTTATGGCCCGGATGAAGATGCTGCGTCCGCACGGCGAGCGTCACTGGGTCTGGTTGCACGGCCCCTATGGGGCCGATTACATGATTCTCCCGAGCCCTGCTCGGACTCTGATTGCACCAGCCCACGTTGACTGGCTTCCGGCGATGGATGTCCTCATCCCCGCCGCCTACGTGCTCGAGGCCGAGGAGGCCGAGCAGGGCCCCGCTGCCCACGCTGCCCAGGCTGCTCCCGCAGACCCTGCTGCGCACCCTGCCGAGCCTGCTGCCCACCCCGTCGACCCTGTGGCCTCTCAGCCTGTTCCTGACGTTTCCACTGCTCTTCACACTTCTGTCCCTACCTCTGCCTGTGTCGAGAGTACTTTTGCTGAGCCCACTTCCACCACTGTCACCACTTCCGAGGCTGTCCCCACCACTCCCTCTGCCACCTCAGGCCCTCTGTCCGTGGAGCCCCTTTGCTCCGCACTCCCCGAGCGCCCGCCGACCATAGTCGAGTGCGGAGAGCCCTCGTTCACTTCGGTCGTGGAGACCATGGTTAGCATGATCTCCGCTGGGGTTACACCTTTTGGACCGCACACTTCTGCCCCAGCGGGAGATTCCTCTGTCTCCACCGCCGCCTTATTCTCCGAGAGCGTCGTGGCGTCTGTCCACACGTCTGTGCCACGGACCTCTCTGGCCACCTCGTTACCTCTTTTGCACGCCTCCTTTGCTGCCGCTGCCTCCACTCCTCGCCAGCCGGCGTCCCGGCCTCACACCGAGGCCAGGCCCACTTTTCCAGGCGCGGCCCCTTTTGTCCCATTCCCTGCTGAGCCCGTTACATACTCCACACGCGTACGCCAGCCTCGCCCTGCACAGCCTAGACCGGTGCGTCCCTCTGCACCACCCCCGCCTGACACCGTACTGCAGAGCATACGTGCTCTTGAGGTGGCGGTGAGTGGTCTTAGAGGAGACCTTCGGAGCCTTTCCTCCACCGTCTCTACGCTGTCTGGACGCTTTGACCTGATCCCTCAGATCCACTACTGCCTGACGCAGATCTTAGAGCGTCTCCCGCGCGTACCCCCACCCACCCCGCAGGTTCCCACACACACACCCACACACGCTCGACCTGCTTCCACTCCCACGCCCACCCCAGCTCAGCAGCCTACACCACCACCACCACCACCTCCGCCTCAGGACGGAGACGGCGCGGCACCGCCTTCTTAGGCACTCTTGATGCCTTGATCCATTCCTGTCGTTGTGCTGCCCGTCTCTGCTGGGTCCTGATGCACTTTTGTCCACCCCCCCTCCCCTCACTTATTTTGGGATTATATTTCTGATCATATCTATTTGTGCATATCATATCATATCTACTTGGGATTCTCATTTTTGATCACATCTATATATATCTTTTTTGGGAGAGAGGGAGAGTTCTGGGTGCCGTATTTATTTTCGTATCACTCCTAGCTGTGCATGCATCATTTCCGCATCATATTTTCATTTCTTACTTTTCATTTTTTATATTTTTTCTTCCCATCATGCATCCATCCTCACTTGCCCCTCACATTGCTTGTCTCTCTATGTGCCACACTTTGCACATTGAGGACACTGTGTCGTTTAGCTTGGGGGAGTGAGCTTTCACGTTCTTTTTTCGATTTGCCACCTTTATTTTCAGTTTTTCACACCGCTTTTCACTTTTGCACTCATTTTTCGTTATTTTCCTTTTGTTTCGCCATGCATCACGTTTTCCTTACTTACCTGTGTGCCGCATTGCATAGTTCCATTTTCCTTTTATCTTTACTTCTTCCTTATTTTTCATCTCATGCTAGAGATGAATTTTCTGTGATGATGTCTACGTGGAGTTAGCTTATTCTATATGCATGCTATATTTGTCGTGTCTTAGATTTCATTTCTGATATCATATGCTATGACTCGCTTGCATTTAGAAATAGGAGCCCACACTTTTTCCTCATGAAAATGGATGAAATTTTATTATTAGCTGAGCCTGAATATTCATATGTATGCTATCACAGAAAACACACCAAGATTCACGCATTGAATGCCTATATCTGGAGTACTGACTTCTTTTCCTTTATCACTTCTATATGCATGAATTGTACACTTCACTTCCGGATGATTGAATGATTGTTAGCTATGATATATCTGGATTAGTTAGCTTTTTTGCGATCGAAACTGAGTAGATTAGATCACCCTGCTGAAGTTGTCGTGCATGTCTTATAGAGTGAGCCGAGAGTTATATTTATTTCTTTCTCCACAAATCTTGAACAACATTTCTCTACTTTTAAAATCATTGGTGAATCTCCCCTTAGTGATTCTATTTTATGGCATTTCCCCCGTTATTAATTCCTAGCTCCAAATCTCTTATTCCAAAAAAAAAAGAAAAAAAAATATATATAATAAAAGAGAGAAGAACATTCTCGTATATCATTATCTCTCTTTGAATTGGGATCATTGTATATATGAAAAAAAAAGAGAAAAAAAAGAGAAAAGAAAAGAAAAAAAAAAATCCTCAATAAAAGATCCCATCTCGCTTATTTTCTTTCTTTCTTCTTTCTCTTCTTTGCCTTTGGAGCTTTATAAAAATGGGGATGTAAATATTTTTGTGCCACCACGCTTATAGATAAGCTTGGGGGAGGAGATCCATTGATGTGTGAGAGAGCGACTACTTGACATAGCACGACAACCTAGGCTAAGTGATATTCTATACTCGGTGAGATTGTTTCTAGCTTTACGAAATCCAGAAATCTAAGCCTAGCATTCATTTCATGAAACCCATACTTTTCTATTCTCTCTATTCTATGATGTGATACTCTTATACTCCAGATAGAAAGCGTTCAATTGAAAAGTGTGTGATCTGAGACTTGTATACCGCTTTAGATGATTCAGGCGATGTTAATTTTAAAATCATTCCATTTCTCATGATTATACCGTTGTTCGTGGGTTTTCTATTTTCTACTTGCACTATTCTACTATGATATCAAAATGAGATTCTTTGACATGTATTTCTCACTCGGTGCATGCCATAAGAGTAAGTGAAACCCACGTCCTGAGAAAATGATCTAGCATCCTACCTCTTCTTTCTTTCTTCCTTTATTTTCGTTTGGTTTTCATTCTTCTTCGTTTTTCATTTTTTTTTCGTTTTTCGCCGTTTTCGTTTTCCGAATCCACCGGGTTCGCTTTTTACTTATCTTCCTCGAGGACGAGTAAGAGGCAAGCTTGGGGGATTTTGATCACTCCTTATTTTACACCCTTTTCCCGCATGTTTGCATGCCATTTTGATCGCCCAAATCATGTTTTTCACGATATATCGACGATATTGCGATGCTTTTCACGATTTGTTGTTTTTGTCGCATTTCAGGTGATTTGGCGCGATTAGGAGTGATCTCGAGATGCGTGTAATCTAGACGGCCACCGACGACCTCCCCGAGGGGTATTTTGCTGTTGGAGAGGAGCGGAAGAAGAATGGACGTCGCCGGAGCGACGAGGAGGCCAAAACGACCAGTTTGGGCATTTTTTGTGTCCCACTCGGCCGAGTGGAGGAGCCACTCGGCCGACCAGCGAGACACTGCTCGGCCGACCAATTCAGACACGAGTTACCTGTGCACTCGGCCGAGCACAGAAGACCCACTCGGCCGAGTGACGAAACCACGTCCGCCCGAGTGGCGCCCAGACGAAGGCTCTCAAAAAGACCGAAGTTACTGTTTTTCGGCCTCTGAGCTTCAGAAGACCCACTCGGCCGAGTGGCAAATCCCGTCCGCCCGAGTGAAGTGAAGCCATCGGCCGAGTGACGACAACTCACTCGGCCGAGCCGCCCCCGAACTGAAGACCCCTGAAGCCCACGACTTACTGGAAATTGACAGGGTTTTCACTCGGCCGAGCAACTTTTGTCACTCGGCCGAGTGCGATGCGCTGCCTGTAGCGAAATTTGCGGAAAACAGGCTGTGCAGGGGCGTTTTGGTCAGGATTTTTAGACGATTTTTGGGGCTATTTAAGCTCTGTTTTTACCCTAGTTTTGAGAGCCTCCTCTCAGATTTTTTGCAGCTTTTTGAGTCTACTTTTTAGCTTTATTAATTGTGATTGGTGAAGAGAAAAACTTGGATTTTTGTTGGGTTGATTGAAGATCTACATTGGTTTGCACTTCTCTTCCACAAAAAAAACTCTATTTTTTATTGTTTATATCATTGTTGTGATGAATTCCATTGTCTATTTCTTTGCCAATTATTGTGCTATTGCTATGATTAGTGAGTAGTCTCCACGTCTTGGGGCGTGGGGATGAACCCTACAAGCCCAATTTCGTATTTGTGTTGAACCGGTAGAAATTGAGCTAGGATTGTTATCAGGGATTAGATTGGGATCGAATTACTACGGATAGCTAGGTATTCACATCAATTGGGATTTGCAAGAGATTGGATCCCAATTCGATAGGAAGCCCTAGAAATCCGAATTGGGTTGGAGTCGGATTTTCGAAGTATCGGTTTGCAAGAAATTGGACCGATGCTAGGATCTCCGGTTGCAATTCCGCGCCGATACCCGTTTGCAAGAGATTGGACGGGTAGGAACTATCCTAATTTAGATTGTGGACCGAGTTTGCAAGAGATTGGACTCGGTGCGCAATTGGACGATGATGTTGATCCCAATGCTAGCTTCCCTAGGCTAGGGTTTGCAAGAGATTGGACCCAAACCTAGGATAGCTATAGACCGGCAACAGCGCGAGAGCGTGAGCTTGGTTTCACATTTAGTTGCAACTAGTTCATCCAAATTCTCACCCTAGCGATTTCGATACCGGCGAACCACAATTGTGAAATACGGTGAGTAGTGGGGATTCCCCATTCCCTAGGCGTTCTCTATTTGATTTGATATTTCGCACTTTTGTCTGACGATTGTGACAGGATCGCCCAAGGCAATTATCCCTCTAAATAGCCAGGTTGATTAGGAGCAAGCACGGTCATTCGTCCTCCCTGTGTTCGATACCCGCTCGCCGCTATACCGTGCGCTTGCGGTAAAACTACAACCGTCGTCCCGGGACGTGTACGCCGGGGCGCGATCATTTGCACTATAATTTGGAATTATACTCCTTGTTATTTTTAAAGTACTATTCACCCCCCCTCTAGTACTTGTGCAGTAGCTTGTAGGGCATTACATAGATGCCCCCGAGCATCGAGCCGACGATAGAAATCCTTGTGCTCCTGGTTCATAAAGATATACCCATGCGGGCCCAACATTGGGTCCACAGGGGGGATAATAGGCGGGGGAGGGCCAAGTGTCAGTGCTCGTGTGCGGGAAGGGGGACGTGTTTGTTTACGTCTCTTTCGAGACGGTTCCTCTTCCCTCAAAATCCCCCTACCCTTGTCCTTATCCTTAGCCATGCATGAGTGTGCGTGTATGAATGAGTGCAAAAAGCAATGGATGCACACTAACACAAGCAAAACGAGCAAGCACAATTTATAGGGCAAAAATTGAAATATGAGCTTAGGAGCGAGTGTACCCAAGCGAAGTGGCGAAGCTTGCCCGTAGATGTCCCCACACTGCGCAATGAGAGTAGCGTGGAGCCGCGGCGACCTCTTTCAGCAAGAATTTTCGAATGGGTGTGGTTTGGGGGGGAATTAGGTCAGAAATTTGAAATGGAAGGAGAGAGAGTGTGAAGATGATGGAATGGTTGATGGAGGAGGTGGAGAGAAGGATTATTGGAGGAGTGGAGGACGTGGGGGAGTGAGAATCGGCCGTTGGGGAGGAGAGGCAGGCGAAACGACGATGATTTTGGCGATCGGGCGAGGGTGAAAACGAACGGGTGGTCGGGGGTTTATATAGGGTTTTAAGTCGAACCGATCGGGTGACTTGTCACCAGATCGGTTGACGATTAGGTCAAAAATTCTTGCCGAAGAAGTGCTACAGGCGAACCGGTCGGTTGACTTGTCAACTGATCGGTTGGCCGCTCCACTCATTTTCCCGAGAATTGAGGGCTGCTCACCCGGTCGCTTCAACCGATCGCGCTCGAACTCAACCGATCGGTTGATATTCCCCAAAAATTTCCCGAGAATTCTCCCCAGCTCACCCGGTCTGTCACCCGGTCTCCTCATTCTTCAACCGATCGGTTCATCTGGGGACAGATCTCGGCTTGTATCTGATACATCCCAACCGATCGGGTGAGTTATCAACCGATCGGTTGGGGCTTTGTTTCCTGCAAAAACCAACAGATTGTCTAAGTCCCTGAACGGATGTTCTCGCGGCTGATTTTATTTATAAAAATAAATAAAATAAAGTCAAAAATAACACTAAAAAGTGGGGCAAAAGTTTAGAGCATGGGTTGCCTCCCATGAAGCGCACTTGTTTAACATCGTTGGCTCGACGCCCGCAAGAGATGTTCACGGTGGTTGATACGGGTGATGCCCGAAGTCCGGCATCTCTTCTTCATCGGAGCTTAAGGCCTTTGGAGCAGTCAGCGGTTGGAGAAAGATTTGCTCGACTACCCTCTCCTTGATCTTGGGATCCGGGGGCTTCTCTTTCGTATTGGCGCTTACCGCCATCTTCTTTAGGATTCGGACCTCGTCTTTGGTGAGGCCCATGGGTTCTTTCCCCGTTCTCCTCGCAGGAGGAGCCTTGGGGAACCCGGGAGGGGTCGTTCTTGCTGTGTTCGCTCTCCCAGCAGCATCATTGTTCTTAGGGCCGTATTGGTCTTCTGAATCCTCCAGGTCATCAGGGGGGGTTTCTTAAGAGACTCTCCCAGGAGCTCTCTTCAGCAGCTTTTTCTTCTTCCATCTCCAGCAAATTACACCGAGGGTCGTCTGGGGGATCGGGGTACTTCATGGATAACCCCAGATCAAATTCAACTTTTTCTCCGCTGACGTTTAGAGAAAGTTTTCCGTTCTTCACATCAATCAAAACGCCAGCAGTGGCCATGAAAGGCCGTCCCAATATGATGGGGGTGTGTGCGTCTTCAGGCATGTCCATGACTACAAAGTCCACTGGCACATGCACCCCTTTCACATTGACGGGGAGGTCATCAACAATCCCCACTGGATATTTGACCGACCGGTCAGCTAGTTGTAGGGCCATACCGGTGGGCTCCAAGTCACCCATTCCTATCCTTTTATACATCGACAAGGGCATCAAACTTACACTCGCTCCGAGATCGACGAGTGCACGATGAATCTTTACTGCCCCGATCGTGCAAGGAATTGAGAAGCTCCCTGGGTCCTTGAGTTTCGGCGGATTTTCCCTCTGGATGAGAGCGCTACATTCCGCCGTCAACACTACTTTCTCCTTTCTAGACCCTCTAGTCACCAAATCTTTCAGGAATTTCGCATAGGAGGGGATTGTTTCGATTGCTTCTAGGAAGGGGATTTGCAGGCTCAGGTCCTTTACCATGGCGAAGAACTTGCCATATTTCTCGTCGATTCTGGCCTGTGCTAACCGTTTTGGAAATGGCACAACGGGTTTGAACACTTTCGGGCTCCCTTCCTCCTTCTTCTTCTTCTCTTCTTCAGAGACTCCCTCCGGAGTCGTAGGATTTGATGACGAAGCACCGGTGTCGTTAGATTTTTCAATCGGTCGCTCGACGACCAATGGTGCTTCCGGACTGTTAGGGGGCACTCTAGTAGGGATTTGTGTCCCGCTTCTCAGAACGATAGCGGACACATTTGCGTGCTCGTGCGCGAGTGCCGACATTTGGGTTGCTCCCCTCGGGTTCACCTCCGGTTGTGGCGGCAATTAGTTTTGTGACCTTGCAAGGTTCGCCACTTGTAACCCCAACTGGGTTACTTGGTCCGTGAGGGCCCGCTGACCCATTTCCAGCTTTTGATTGATCTTCTCCTGGTTGGTTATATATTGAGTCAAGAGAGACTCAACCGGAGAGACGGCCCTTTGTTGGCCATACTGTTGCTGCTGCTGATTCCTGGGGGCGTAAAATTGTTGTTGAGGCTGCTGTTGATATTGTTGCTGCTGAAACTGACTCTGATGTGGCCTAGCCGGCTGATATGTTTGTTGCTGCGGCTGCTGAGGTGGCGAGGGCTGAAATGGCGCCCGGTAACCAAAGTTAGGGTGGTTCCGGTTGTTTGGAGAGTAGGCCGGGTTGGAATTGGTTCTTGGTGGATACGGCGCATTTCCCGTGGGGTTGTAAAATAGTGCGCTCGCCTGATCCAACGGTGGTGAGATGTCACCACCGTCGAATTCCCCAAGAACTTCAGATTCTACTACTGCAACCTGTTGTGCACCGGCCCCACCGGCTCCTACCACTAGTGCAGAGATCTGGGTCGAAAGCAAGTCGAACTTGCTTGAAAGTTTGTCGACGTCCTCGACTCTGTGTATACCCCCAGACCTTGGTGTGGCTCTCTCGTCACACCACCGCTCATTGTTGGATGCCATATTTTCCAGAATATGTCCGGCATCTTCCTCGCTCCTAGACATGAAGGAACCCCCAGCCGCGGTGTCCATAGAAGATTTTAGGTCATCCATCAGCCCATTGTAGAACAGATTAATAATCTGCCACTTCGGAAGCTCATGGTGAGGGCATCTTCTTTGCATCTCCTTGTATCTCGTCCAAGCTTCATGCAAGGACTCGTGGCTGGCCTGGGAGAAGGAGGAGATCTCACTCCTCAACTTCATGGTCTTCCCGGAGGAAAGAACTTTGTCAGAAAAGCGTTGGAGAGCTTCTCCCAGGTATTGAAAGTGTTGGGGTCCTTCCCCCTAAGCCATTGCTTGGCTTTGTCTCGCAGCGAGAAGGGGAACAGCTTCAGACGGATCGCCTCAGTCGTGACACCATTAATCCGGAAGGTGTCACATTTCTCCAAGAAGGAGTCTAGATGCTCGATCAGGCTCTCCATGGGTGCACCCGCAAACTGATCTTGCTGGATCCATGTCACCAAAGACGGCTTCAGCTCAAAGCTTTGGGCCGTGATAGCTGGAGGACGGATGGCGGAAGTGGACTCGATAGATGGCATCGAGTACTCCAACAGGGACTTGTGAGGCGGGGTGTTCTCCTCCATGGATTCGGGATCCTCTCTTCTTCGCTTCTCGTCGGCCAAACGCCTAAGGGTGGCGTTTATCTCTGGATCGACGGGAATCAAGTCGTCGAGACTTCTTGAACTCCTGCGCATGAAAAACAACAAACACCCGTGAAGCGACAAGTGGGAGAGAAACAGATAAAATAAGAAATAAAAATAAGAAAAATAACAAACACGTTGCCTCCCCGGCAACGGCGCCATAAACTTGACCAATGCGAAAATTATCGCGGGGTAGGGATAAGAGCTAGACACGAGGGTTCAAGAGATCCTAAAATAACAAACACGTTGCCTCCCCGGCAACAGCGCCATAAACTTGACCGGTGCCCGCCGCGCGCGCGCGTGGCCGCGTGGCAGGCAAGGGGTTTAAAATATTTGTAACCGCAAGCGCACTGTGTTGTAGTGTGGCTTGGGGGTCGAACACATGGAGGCTAGGTTGTGCTTGTGTCAAGGAGGACCAAAATCGCCCCGTGGGCGAGCTAGCCCGAATCGGTAGATGGTTGTCACGATATAGGAATTCAAGGTACGAACAATAAGAAAATAAACCCAGGACTTTGGTTTCCACTCCAACGAGTGACTCTCCCCGATACGACCTACGGGTAGGATAGCGATCGGAATTAGGGTCTAATGGTAAGACGTTGCCTCTGAAAGTGGTACCGGCATCCCATGGGCCCGATATTCCGGTCGATGCCCAGGATGATACACCGGACTTCCCGGATTCGATCAGTGGGCACTCCCGTGTCCATTAACACTGATCGATTCCAGGAGCACTAAGCTCGCAACGATAACTCCCAACATCTCATCCTGCCGCTCCCGCGTGCTAGGATTCGGCGTCTACGCTAAGGGCGTGAGCTATGGCTAGGGAGTCAACCGCCAAGTTTATCCCCCCTTGGCCCAACGGTCAAAGGCAGTCTTTTTCCCACCGATGACAATGAAACACCCCGCGTAACCGTTAGAATCCTAATCCCTATCGATTTCCTAACCCTATTGATGCATCGGGAAGAGCCCCCGAAGGGGTTTCCACCAAAATCCCAGATTTGGGAACTACTCACAAAAATTCATTAAAAATGATCTAAATGAAAATGAACCGTTGGAATCATAATCAGACGATAGGAATGCGGAAGTAATAGAGTAATTAAGACAATACTAAAATTTGAGAAAGATCCGACAACTTACAAAAGAAAAGAAATTACAGCCGTCACAATAGGAGAAAACAGTAAAAACTAGCAGCTCCCTCGTTTCTGGAACCCAAGTGGTTCTATTTATAGACTCTCGTATCACCCGATCTGTTGACAAGTCAACCGATCGGGTGATCCGTTACAGATTATAAACAGAAAACGGCGAGCTTTCATCCGGTCATATGAACCGGTCGGGTGAGTTCTTGGAGTGACCGGTTGGATCTTGGCGCCATCAGGTGAAGTGATCGGTTGGGTGCCCGTGTCTTCAGCTCCTCTGCATCAGCTACAGATGAACCGATCGGGTGAGAGTCACCCGATCGGTTGGAATTTTGCTCGAAAAGACAGAGAACAGGCCCCCGCTGAACCGGTCTGTGAACCGGTCGGGTGACTTCCACTTGAGCTCCGGCTGAGACCGGGTGGTGCACGCGTGCATCACCCGATCGGTTGGAGATGACCAACCGACCGGGTGAGGGGCTGAAAGATGTATTCTTTGACGTTTGACCCCCTGGATCACGCGTGACTCCTCCCGTTGCTCCGGGGACTTGAGATATCGTCGTTAAACGTCCCCTACGTGGTCAATCTCCTGCAAACATGGAGAAACAAAGAAAAGTGAAAGAAAACGAGAAAATACGAGAAAACGAATAAAAGACGGCGAAAAACACGGAGGAACACAAAAGAAAACGTGCATGAATATATGAAACATAAACGCACGTCATGAAGCTCTCGGTTAGACCGATGGCTTCTCTCGGTCGTTGCGGACGAACGGAGGGGGCGGCTGTGCTGCGATGCGGACGGGGCTTGGTGCGGGGGCGGCTAGCGGTCGGAGCGGGGAACGGCCTTGGTTTTCTCGGTCGTGCGGCAGCTGTTCGTCGCAACGTTGCGACGATTCGTCGCAACGTTGCGACGAATCGTCGCAACGTCAAATTTGAGTTTGGAAGCTGCTAGGGTTATTTTCTTGCGAAAATAGGTCTTCCTAGGGGTTGTTTATATAGTGTAGATGGGTTGACTTGGTCTAGGGCTAAATCTAATAGGATTAGAAGTTCGAAAATATTTAAAATTTAAATCTCAACTTCTCCAACTCACACAAGGATTTGATGCGGTCCAAATGAGCTGGAAATTGGCTCAAAAATTGTTTAATACGTTTAAAACTCAAATAAATTTTATTAGGCCGAAAATAATTTAAAAATTAATTATTAAAAATATTTTAAACCTTGTTAAAAATATAAAAGTGGTCAAATAAACTCCAAAAATTGTAAAATAAATATCGGGGTGATCGTGATGACGAAAGTGAGCTAACTAAGAAGACGGATCTCAATTTCGACGTCGGACGACGAAACTAAAAATAGGAACGTCTCCCGTCAAAAGTGAAAATCGCAACATCTCATCAAATAAGATTAAATTGTGGGAAAACGACTCGAGAAACGTCGTTCCAAATTAGTGCCACTATTTAATACTCTCAGAGACGTTCACAATGGAATATCACACAAAAGTGTTCACAAGCAAATAAAGTCTAAAATAAACACGTGCACGGCCAAAAGCACGTGCACGAACAAAGTACAACGCAAAGTGGTCGTTACATCCTCCTCACCTTAGAAATGATTCCGTCCTCAGAATCAACATCAAGCACTGCTCGGGAAAAGGTGCGGGAAGCGCTCTCTCATCTCATCCTCACGTTCCCAGGTAGACTCACCAGGGGAACCGTGACGCCACTGCACTCGAACCAAGTCGACGGTCTTATTCCTCAGCTGCTTCTGTCGACGATCCAGAATCTCAACGGGCTGCTGATCATAAGACAGATCCGGACGAACCGTAATCTCCGAGAAATCCACAGCATGGGATGGATCACTAACGTATCGACGTAACTGAGATACGTGAAATACGTCGTGAACTCCCACCAGCGACGGCGGCAACGCCAAGCGATAAGCCACAGCTCCAACTCTCTCCAGGACATCAAACGGCCCAATGAACCTCGGACTCAGCTTGCCTCTCTTCCAAAAACGAATAACTCCGCGGTTCGGAGATATCTTCAGAAAGACATGATCGCCAGGCTGAAACTCCAAAGGCCTCCGTTTAGCATCGGCCCAATGCTTGAAACGGTCCTGCGCAATCCTCAGCTTCTCCCGGATGTTCCTCACGACATCCACGGCCTCCACGATCATCTCCAGTCCTAACAGCTCCCGATCTCCAATGTCATCCCAGCTCAGTGGCGATCGACATTTCTTTCCATATAGCGCGGCGAAAGGCGCCATTCCAATACTCGCCTGGTAGCTGTTATTGTAGGCAAACTCAACGTGATGGAGATGATCCTCCCAAGATCCCTTAAAGTCCAACATGCACGCTCTCAGCATGTCCTCCAAAATCTGAATCGTCCGCTTGGACTGGCCATCCGTCTGCGGGTGGTACGCCGTGCTGAAACTCAGACTCATACCCAAGCTCTTCTGCAGACTCTGCCAAAACTGAGATGTGATTCTCGTGTCTCTGTCCGACACGATACTCACGGGGACTCCGTGAAGTCGTACGATCTCCTGCACGATTCACGTTACATCACTATCTAAACTAGGAAAAGGAAATAAAATCGGAGTGTAAAAGAATTTACCTCCATATATCTCCTCGCTAGCGTCTCAGTAGACTGTCCTACTCGGAAGGGTATAAAGTGCACGGATTTGGTCAATCGGTCTACGATCACCCAAATCGCGTCATTCTGCTTCGGACTCCGAGGTAGTCCAGTCATGAAATCCATAGTGATGTGCTGCCACTTCCACTCCGGAATCGGAAGCGGTTGTAGCAACCCTGCCGTACGCTGATGCTCCGCCTTTACTTGTTGGCAAACCAAACACTTGGCTACACTCCGAGCCACACTCCTCTTCATACCATGCCACCAAAAATTCAGACGAAGATCCTTGTACATCTTGGTCCCACCAGGATGCACAGAATACGGCGAACTGTGTGCCTCCACCAATAATTCCTCTCTGATATCTCCAGCTGGCACACACAACCTGGCTCCAAATCTCAACGAACCATCCTCGTGAATCAAGAAGTCAGTCCGTAGACCGGCTTCCACCTGCTCCCGAATCTTCACCAGCTTAGCCTCTCCAGCCTGTCCAGCCTTGATCCTATCCACGATCGTCGACTGTATCTGCATACTCATCAACGAAGAGGTCACTCCAGGAAGAATAATCTCGATACCAGTCTCGTAAAAATCCTGCTGCAATCTCCACTGCGAGGTCAACATCATCACCGCTGGAAGTCTGCTCAGCGCATCCGGAACCACATTCACCTTGCCGGGGTGATACTGTAAATCAATCTCATAATCAGCCATGAGCTCCAACCATCGACGCTGTCGCATGTTGAGCTCCTTCTGCGTAAAGATATACTTCAAGCTTTTGTGATCAGTGAAGATCTTCACCTTCTCACTCAGCAGGAAGTGCCTCCAAATCTTGAGCGCAAACACGACAGCGGCCAACTCCAAATCGTATGTCGGGTAATTCTTCTCATGAGCCTTCAGCTGACGAGAAGCATATGCAACCACATGCCCATGCTGATGCAACACACATCCAAGACCCTTGCCAGAAGCATCGCAAAAGATCTCGAATCCTCCACTCCGATCAGGCACAGCAAGTACAGGGGCAGTCGTCAACCTCTCCTTCAGGACACCAAAAGCCTTCTCGCAATCATCGGACCAAATATATGGCACATCCTTCCGCGTCAGTCTGGTCATCGGCTCAGCAATCCAGGAAAAGTCCTTAATGAAGCGTCGATAATAGCCTGCAAGCCCAAGGAAACTTCGAATCTCAGATGCTGACTGCTGAACCGGCCACTCTCTGATAGCCACAATCTTCTCGGGGTCCACAGAAATTCCATCACCAGACACCACATACCCGAGAAAAGCAACTCTATCCAGCCAAAACTCGCACTTGGAATACTTCGCATACAAACGATGCTTTCTCAAGATCTCCAACACTGTCCTCAAGTGCGATGCATGCTCTTCCTCCGACTTCGAATATATCAGAATATCGTCAATGAAGATGACGACGAACTTGTCTAGAAAGTCGTAGAAGATCAGATTCATCATGTTCATAAAAACTACGGGCGCATTGGTTACGCCGAAGGGCATAACCACGAACTCGTAGTGACCATACTTCGTCCTGAACGCTGTCTTCGGGATGTCATCCTTCTTCACCTTAAGCTGATGGTAACCACTCCTCAAATCCAATTTAGAAAACACCCTCGAACCTCCGAGCTGATCAAAGATGTCATCTATACGAGGCAAGGGATATTTATTCTTGATTGTCACAGCATTCAGCTCCCGGTAATCCACACACATGCGACGCGAACCATCCTTCTTCTTCACCAGCAACACCGGTGCTCCCCACGGAGACACACTAGGATTGATGTAACCCTTCTGCAAAAGATCATCCAGCTGTCTACGCAACTCTTCCAACTCTGCTGGTGCCATACGATATGGCGCCTTCGAAATAGGCTGCGCTCCCGGAACAAGATCGATCGAAAACTCGAGAGCTCGATCGGGTGGCAGTCCAGACATCTCCTCGGGGAAGACGTCGTCGAACTCACGAACCACAGCTGGTCTACTCTGCTCCATCTGCATAGCAACGATCTCCACCGGTCTGGCCCGAAACCTAACAGGACCAAGCGAACTGCTAACTCGGCTGAACTCAAACACAGGATGTCCTGGGATCTCGAACACCACCATCTTCCTTCGATAATCGATCGTAGCATAGAAACTCGCTAGCCAATCCATTCCAAGCACTGCATCGTAATTGATGATGTCGTAGACAATAAAATCAGCGTAAAGCTCATGTCCACAAACCACCAAAGGGCAAGAATTGCACCCACGATGCATCGAGATTACGCCATTTCCTGTAACGATGTTCCAACTCTTGGGAAGAGGGGAGGTCATCAAGGAATGCTTCTCCACAAAGCTCAGAGAAATAATGCACATCGATGCACCAGAGTCAAAGAGGAATCGTGCAGGAAACGTGCAAACCAAAATCACACCTAACAAACAGACTAACAATCAAACCCTATTCTACAAACAATCATATGCAATCAACAAACATAATCTAACAATCAAAACTAAGGAAAGAACAACTAGACAGAGGGTTACCTGCGATAACCTCGTCCACAGCCTCGGTCTCCACTGCAGTCATCAAGTAAGCCTGCCTCCTTGGCTGAACAGCCTGCTGATACGCCTGCTTCTGCGGAAGAAGAGGCGCTCCACGTCCAGCAGGTACAGGTGCTCGCTGCTGCAAGGGCTGGGCTGCAAATGGTCCCCTCCGTAGCTGTGCTCCATCAGGTCCTCTCCTCAACTGGTTCGCATGCCAACAATCCCTCGCTACATGAGTAGCATCTCCACAGATCAGGCACTGCCCCAGAAATTTCCTGCACTGCTCCTTGTTGTGGCCGGTCTTGCCGCAGAAATGGCAAGCCTTCACAGTAAGCCCACCTGGCCTCTTGAACTGCACTGGCTGGGTAGGCTTGAACCCAGGCCTAGCCACTCCTCTGGCATGCTCCATAGGCCTCTTCCCAGCTCCAGAAATCTGTCCTCTCTTCAGCTTCACAATCCTCTCCTGTCTCCGAGCAGCTACCAGCAACTTCTGATATGACTCCATATCCGTCGTAGACATCAGGCTCTGCAAGTCTAGGGAAAGGCCCTGCAGAAACCTCTGAGCCTTCTCCTCAGCATCCTCCACCATCTTCGGCGCGAAGCGACTCAGCCTAGTAAACTCCTGGTGGTACTGGTCCACCGTCAGATTCTCCTGCTTCAGCTCAATGAAGCGCTGCAACATCTCCCTCCTGGCAGCCTTCGGGAAGTACTCCTCATCGAACCGAGACTTGAAAGTAGCCCAAGGTATCGGCGTCATCAACAGCTCCTCCTCTGTATCCCACCAGTTACGGGCATTATCCTTGAGCTGCTTCTTCACCAGATCAACCCATCCAGCCGGGTTGACCTTCGACATCTTCAGATTATCCTCGGTATTTCTGATCCACTCCTCGGTAGCCAACGGTCCTTCAGATCCATCAAAGTAGGTCGGGCCCAGCTCCCGAAACTGCTTCGCTCCTGGCTCGAAGCGAGGGGCACTCTGGGTATTCTGGAGCATGCCCTCCTGCACCTGCATCATCTGATGCATCATCCTCATGATCTCAGCATTGGTGGGCTCTCTATCCGGCTCCTCAGCACGATTGGTCCCACTACCAGATCGGGTCTGTCGTCGTCCAGCCATCTAATGACATAGAAAACGAACAAACAAATTGGACTCAAATAGCTTAATGACTTGGATGTTGCAATTTATTTAATGGACATTCCGTTATTATCGTTGTTCTGTTAATTCACAATTGCGAGAAGGACCTGCATGGGCCACCAACAAAACTTGTCACGCCCCGCTCCCCAAAAAACGTGGAGGCGAAGCGTGAGAAGGTCCGCTCAGACTTGAAGCTACAAAGCTGCAAGTCCGATAAGCGTCAATCAAATTTAAACTGCAGGTCCTTGCAACGCGAAACGGAACAAAGGTAATAATAAGGAAAAGAGACAAAGAATGAATCTCAGAATATCCATAATAATAAATTCCAACATCGCAGAAAAGCCACCAGGCTAAAATAAAAGAGTCTAAAAGAGGCCCCAGCATGGCCAACAAAAGTACAAAGTACGAAAACAAAGTAATGGTGCAAGCACCGACAACTAACAGCAACCTAAAGCAAAAACAACTCAACAGTCACTAAGACTGGTCTCCGGTGTCCTCGAACTCCTCGACGAACGTAGGCTCAGGCTCAGCGTCAGCAAACACCTCGTCCTCAACAACTGTCTCTGGCTCAGGGTCTAACATGTGACACCCAAAAGAGCAAGGGGCACATGTCAGCAAGTCTACAAGAGACTTGTGCAAGGAAACTGAAAGTAAAGCAACCTAGCAGTTCTAGTATGATGCAATGACATGGCAGTTAAAGTATGAGTGCAACAAGTAAGGTAAAGTAAAGTAAAGTAAAGTACGAGCATGGAATTTAAACATGGCATGGATGACAAGTTATACAAGTAACACTCGCTAGTACAAGACAAGTAAAGTAAGCACCTCGTGCACAGAGTTCACGCCTTACAGCTGAAGAGGCTGTACGGGCACACTTCTACGTTGATTGGTCGCTCAACCCTACCCCTCCACGTGTATCGAGCCAGGGCCTTACCCCCGAACGGGAATGCTCGCTTCTGGATCACGAGCCAGGAAGTGTTTTTAACAAGTATGGCGTAGGGGTGCACCTAGCCCGGGACAAGCAAGTACAAGTATGTAGCGTGTGCTATGAATGCGACATTCAATGCATGGATGTCATGACATGGCAAGTAGTAAAGCGTACATGTAAGGAAAGTAAACATGACAGTTTAGTATGCATGATCAACAAGTTTAAAGAGTTGGATCTAACTTCGTTGTCAAGCTAGATCATTTAGGTGACGGATCTAGTTTCGTTGTCAAACTAGATCAAGTAGGCGTCTAGCCAGCTATCATTTCACTGACTAGTCTCTTTTACGCTAAAAGCAAGGAAGTGGCCTAAAAACATGGCCCTACACAAGAGTTGGCAAGTTTCACTTGCCTGCAAGTATCACGTCTGAGCAACACCGTCCAACGAGTCCAAAATCACAATAATCCTACGTGCACAAGTCCACCGGCCTACATCCGTTTTATTAATCTTAATTAGTGAATTCTAAAACATTTAAAATACTTTAAAAATACTGATTTTAGTCTTGATTAGCATGCATTGGGTTGGCGGTCCTAGGGGTGCAAAGCGTTACCTCAACACGACGCGAAAGCTACACCGGCGTCGGGTAGCGACGCCAGGGGTTGGAATAATAATATCGCGCTCCAAGTCCAGATTCCAATTAGATTCCTCGCTGGAAATTTCAGAGCAATCAACCGGAGCAACGAATCCAGATTCCAAAGCTAGCACGTGCGACGACGGCCTACGACGTGTCGCAACGTCGTACGTGACGAATCCTCGAAGAGAAAGCACCTAGGTGGGGCCCACAGTAGTCCTAGGGACCTATGGGGGACCCACAATACCTCTGGAGAACTTGGGGGCCCACGGTGGCAAGTGGTGCGACGGGTGCGGGGTTGCGACGAATGGCTCTTGGTCATACAGCCTCGGTGCGGGGAGATCCGTCGGTCGGGCACTAGGGATGCGGGGTTGCGACGCTTGGGGGTGTGCAGCGGTGCGGGGGCATGCTTGGTGCGGGGCCTCCTCTCGGTCGGTGCGGAGGAGGGGCTCGGTCAGGCGCCTTGGATGCGGGGGTTGTAACATTGCAATGCTGCAACATCGGTCGGTGCGGGCGAGGCCTTCGGTCGGGCACGGTGCGGAGCGGGGCGACAGAAGCGGGGGTCGGTGCGGTGCGGGGATGCGGCGTGAGCGGGCCAAGCTCTCGGTCAGACCGATGGCTTCTCTCGGTCGTTGTGGACGAACGGAGGGGGCGGCTGTGCTGCGATGTGGACGGAGCTTGGTGCGGGGGCGGCTAGCGGTCGGAGCGGGGGAACGGCCTTGGTTTTCTCGGTCGTGCGGCAGCTGTTCGTCGCAACGTTGCGACGAATCGTCGCAACGTCAAATTTGAGTTTGGAAGAGGCTAGGGTTATTTTCTTGCGAAAATAGGTCTTCCTAGGGGTTGTTTATATAGTGTAGATGGGTTGACTTGGTCTAGGGCTAAATCTAATAGGATTAGAAATTCGAAAATATTTAAAATTTAAATCTCAACTTCTCCAACTCACACAAGGATTTGATGCGGTCCAAATGAGCTAGAAATTGGCTCAAAAATTCTTTAATACGTTTAAAACTCAAATAAATTTTATTAGGCCGAAAATAATTTAAAAATTAATTATTAAAAATATTTTAAACCTTGTTAAAAATATAAAAGTGGTCAAATAAACTCCAAAAATTGTAAAATAAATATCGGGGTGATCGTGATGACGAAAGTGAGCTAACTAAGAAGACGGATCTCAATTTTGACGTCGGACGACGAAACTAAAAATAGAAACGTCTCCCGTCAAAAGTGAAAATCGCAACGTCTCATCAAATAAGATTAAATTGTGGGAAAACGACTCGAGAAACGTCGTTCCAAATTAGTGCCACTATTTAATACTCTCAGAGACGTTCACAACGGCATATCACACAAAAGTGTTCACAAGCAAATAAAGTCTAAAATAAACACGTGCAGGCCAAAAGCACGTGCACGAACAAAGTACAACGCAAAGTGGTCGTTACAAAGTTAGTAGAACCAAATATTATATCGTCTACATAAACTTGAATTAAAAGGATGCCATTTTCATAATGTTTAATGAAAAGAGTTGAATCAACTTCATCCATTTTAAAACCTAAATCCAAAAGAAAGGTTTTGAGTCGATCATAACAAGCTCTAGGAGCTTGTCTCAACCCATATAACACTTTCTTAAGTTTGAAAATATGGTTTGGAAATTTTTCATGTATGAAACCGGGTGGTTGAAAAACATTAACTTCTTCATTAACAATGCCATTTAAAATGCACTTTTAACATCCATTTGAAATAACTTAAATTTTTATGAGATGCAAAAGATAAAAGCAATCTAATAGCTTCTAATCTAGCTACGGGGACAAAAGATTCTTTGAAATCAATACCTTCTTCTTATCGATAGCCTTGAGCTACTAACCTTGCTTTGTTCCTTGTGATTACCTCGTTCTCATCGGTCTTGTTCTTGAAGATCCACTTGGTCCCAATCACTTGGTGACCACTTGGAAGAGGAACGAGCTCCCAAACTTTATTTCTCTCAAATTGCATGAGCTCTTCTTCCCTTGCAACTATCCAAGAGCTATCTTCACACGCTTCTTGGATGTTCTTTGGCTCAATGGTAGAGACAAATACGCAGTGAGAGAATTCATCAACTCTTGACCTCGTTCGAACACCCACACCAATATCTCCAATAATTCGGTCATTGGGATGATTATACACGGTTGGATACGCTTTGGGAATCCCTGCATCACTTGAAACATCTTCAACATTTTCATTAGTATTGTTAGTCTCAATAATAGAATCATTGATTTTAACATTACTAAGGGAATCACATAAAACATCTACACTATCAACAACAACATGAGGAATATCAAAATCTTCATAAAATGATACGTGTAGTGATTCCTCGATCGTTGAAGAGGTTTTGTTGTATATCTGGTAGGCTTTGCTATGTGTGCAATATCCGACAAAAATTCCTTCATCGGATCTTGGCTCAAATTTATCTAAACTACCAAAAGTGTTCTTGATAAAACATTTTGAACCAAAAACACGAAAATATTTAACTTGTGGGGTTTTGTCATAAAATAACTCAAAACAAGTTTGGTTCGTTCAGGGTCTCACTAGGATCCTATTAAGCACATAACATGTCGTGTGCACCGCCTCCGCCCAAAATTGTATTCCAAGATGACTATCATGGAGTATGGTATAGGCACACTCAATTAGGGTCCTATTCTGTCTCTCTATAACACCATTTTGTTGTGGTGCGCGAGGAAAAGAAAATTTGTGAGTAATCACATTGTCATCACAAAACTTTGTGAAAGACTCATTCTCAAATTCTCCTCCATGATCACTATGTATAGTGATAATGGTGGATCCTAAGAAATTTTGAATCCTCTTTGCAAATATGGTAAACTCTTCTAAAGCTTCATTCTTATTGGTTAAAAATGAAACCGAAGTAAATCTAGAGAAGTCGTCAATGACAACTAATCCATAGTGAGCATCACCTAAAGAGGCGATTCTAGATGGCCCAAATAAATCTAGATGAAGTAATTCTAGGGGCCATTTAGACGTTATGCCTTCTTTAAGTTTGAAAGATAATTTACTAAGTTTACCTCTTTGACATGAATCACAAAAAAATTTCTTACTAAAAGCAATTTTCGGAAAACCTTTTACTAGATCATACTTAGCTAACTTATATAAGTGCTTAAAATGAACATGACCAAAACGGCGATGTCATAATAGTTGTTCATTTGTATTAGCAACTAAGAAATGCTCTACGGTTTTAGGCAAGCTTAAATACTAAATATTTTTATGCCTAATACTGGCAAATAAAACATGTGAATCAAAATCTACAATTTTACACATACCCTCTCCAAAGTTAACCTTGTAACCTTTGTCACAAAGTTGACTAATGGAGATAAGGTTATGACATAAACCACTAACTAAATAAACATTTGTAATAAGAGGTTTAGAAGGATTACCGACTTTTCCTACTCTAATGATGGTTCCCTTTTGATTACTTCCAAAAGTGACCGTTGCACCGTCCTTGATGCTAATCACTACGGAGAGCAATGAGGGATCTCCTGTCATGTGTTTGGAGCAACCACTTTCGAGTATCCATCCTTTTCTTTTAGAGTCAATATGATGTTTATTGCTCTCTTTCTTTTTCTTGGGTACCTACATAATATACCATAAGCTCATGGTACCCAATTTGGTTGGGTCCAAAGGGATTAGCCCTTTGGAAGCCAAGTCCAAGTGGACTTTTGCTTCCCAATATAATTACCACTATTTATTACATCATGAAAATAGGAATCAACATAAGCATTCCTATCATTTAAGCTAGTGTTCTTAGGACCCCAAATTGTGTATGTTTTGGGAGTCCTTTTCCTAGTTGCATACACAATTGATTGATTTCTATGTGGTGCGTGCTTGCTAGGAACATGTATTTTAGCATATGATGATGGAGGTGGATAAGCATTGCACATATAAGGGTTGTATGCAAACTTAGGAACATGCATGTTATATGAAACATATGGGGCATGCATAACATGAGGTGGATGTGCATACATAGAAGAATGATGCGTATGAGCATATGAGCGTGTAGGGGCACGTGCATGAGTATTTCTCATGTGTGGGTTTGCACGTGTCCATGGGTGTGGAGCATAAAAAGTGTCATGAGTATCCACTTGTGAAGTAGGAGATTTCCTACGTGGATGAAGGTTGGTGTACATATAAGCATGACCTCTCTTTTGGTTTCCACCCTTAGTGGGTTTCTTGCCAAAAGAAAGAGATTGTGAAGTGGTGGCTTTCTTGGTAGGTTTGCTACCAATAGTGTATTTGGCACCACTTGTGGATGCACCGGAGGATGGCCTCACAAAATCTATAGTAACGCCACTATAGGAGGTGTGAGAGTTGGATGCATTTGCTTCCACAAAACCAAGTCCAACACGATGTGTGGCCGGAAATTGGTTTGCGAGCAATTCATCCAATTTTCCTTTTCCTTTGTTAAATCTCATAACTCGGGAGGACATGAACTCATATTTCTCCTTAAGAGAAGCAATATTGGTATCCAAGGTGGACACCCGTGTTTTGAGCTCGTGCACTTGGGTTTTAAGAGAATCATTCTCTATACCCAATTGTGTGTTTTATGAAGTTAGATCACTATTTTCCTTAGGATATGTTTGATCTAGTTGAGATTTGAGGGAGTTCACCTCATTTCTCAATATGTCATTTTGAGAAACCAAAGAGGTTTTCTCAAGTGTAAGTGTATTAACAATGGTGTCATTGTTGATAATGCATGGTATGGATGGTTTGCTAACATTTAATTTCTTTAAACTAGTATATCTAAGCATAAGAGATTGATACTTAGAAAATAGTTTTTCGTTAGCAATACGAAGTTCATCCATAGTTACCTCGGGTTCATCGATGTCGGTATCACTCTCATCGGAGAGTGGATCTTCCCGGCCCATGAAACACATATGGGCACTTTCACCCTTCTCATCCTCGGATTCGCTTGAGAAATCTCCGCTTGAATCATCAAACGTACCGACAAGTCCTTTCTTCTTATCCTTCTTGTACTTGTCGAACTTGTGGTACTTCGGAGCTTTCCACTTCTCTTTGTTTCGGAGCATCGGGCAATCCTTCTTAATCTGCCCTGGCTTGTTACACTTAAAAAAAGAGATGAAGTGTTGTTAGTGGAATCAAATTTATTCTTGGAGGGAAATTTACCTTTGCAAAAGAATCGTTGGAACTTCTTTGCCATTTGCGCCATTTCCTCCAAGTCCATCTCGTTCTATGATTCTTACTATCGGAGGATGAAGAATTAGCCTTGAATGCTAATGCTTTCTTCTTGGCCTCAGTTGGGTTCATCATCGCTCGAATCTTCAATCAGTTCTCTCGTCTTACTTCGAAAGACATAAGAGTACCGATGAGATTTACGACGGTGTAGTTCTTCATGTCGTTGACCTCCTCAATGGCGATAGCTCATCGTTTCCATTTGGAGGTCATTTCCATTATAATCTTTCTCACCTTCTCTTGTTGGGTATAGACTTGCCCAAGAGCTTCGAGTTCATTGGTGATGTAGGTGAAACGTCCGTACATCGTTGCTATGCTCTCATTATCCTGCATGTGAAACATATCGAAATTTTGTACAGCAACATATAATTTAGACAATTTTACCTTATTTGTTCCCTTGTGGGTAACGACTAGATGGTTCCAAATTTGATATGCACTCTTACATGTGCATATCTTGTTGAACTCATCTGGATCCAATGCACACTGAAGAGCGTTCATTACCTTGGCGTTGTTCACTTCGGCAGACTTCTCAGAGGGCATCCATTTGTCAAAATCCTCTTCGGAGGGTTTGACGTATTCTTTGTAGAGGGTTCTCTAAAGAGAAGCACTCCTCCGAAACGTCTCCATCCGGCATTTCCAATAGCCGAAATTTGTGCCATTGAAACGTGGAGGACGAACTGTTGATTGTCCTTCGAAGACGGTGGACGCACCATCACGGTCGTGATTGTTGTATGAAGTCAGTGGAGAAACGTTGTTGTTGTTGGATGCCATAGCTATTAACCAGTGCTCTGATACCAATTTTAAGGTCCCTGGCTATGAGGAAAACACTAGAAGGAGGGGTTGAATAGTGTTTATACAATTTAAAATGATAATTACACCAAATTAAATTCCTAACCAACAATTAATGCGGAATGAAAATAAACCCAAAAATGAAACAATGCAAACACAATGATGTTTCAAGGGTTCGGATTACCCAAGTCAACTCCCGACTTGTTCCTGGTAATCCTACGTCCCTTCCACCCGGATACCACCGGATACTCAAGTTAGAACCCTAACTTGAGGTTTTCTTTAAACCCACTTGTAGCAACCCTACAAGTGAAATCGAAGTACACTCGATGTCCTTGACTCCCACAACTTGAGAGCACGTAAAATACTCTCACAACCCGAGAGTTAATCTAATAACGAAAGTTATGAAATATTGAAATGACAACACTTACAATCACCTATGCCTTGAAGTAGAACTTGAAGGAGCAAGTGTGTTGTGTGTTAAATGTCTCTCTTGGAAGAGAGGAAAGCCCTTTCTCTTGACACCACCAAATGCCTAGAAGATATCTCTTTGGTTCTAGGTTGGAGAGCAAGAGATTGAAAGATTAGAATTCTAGGGCTTTAGGATTTGAGAGCTTAGATCAAGGAAGATTGAAAGCTTGAATGGTTGAGTTAGTGAGTGACCTCTCAATGGAACAGTAGAGGCTGCCTTTATAGGTTTCTTAAATCCCTCAAACAGAATTTCCAAAAACCCCTTTGAAATCTGTGGAGAAAAAGCCAACGGATAGAATTTACACACGCGACAGTCGACTATTGAACAAAACACAGTCGACTGTTGCACTGTGTCTGAGGGTAGGTGAGAATTCAAACGGTAACTTATCCCGTGGACAATCGACTGATGAAGAGAAGACAGTCGACTGTAAATCCAACAGGCGACTGTAAATCCTTCTACAGGCGACTGGCCGCAATATGGGTAAGCTGAGAAAATCTCAGAAAATTCTGGGAAGACAGGACATGCGACTGATGTGGAACACACATGTGCCTGTGTAATGGGCATGCGACTGTGAATCCAACATCAGTCGACTATCACAAACCCTGACATTTTCCAAAGAGTAGAGTGTGCAGAGAGCTCAAAGACAGACGACTGTTGAAGCATTGACAGTCGACTGTGCCATTGGACAGGGGACTGTAAATACAACATTAGTCGACTGGCACTAAAATGTTAAACATTCCAGAGAGCAGATTCTGCAGAGGAATCATGGACAGGCGACTGTTGAAGCATTGGCAGTCGACTGTGCCTTGGACAGACGACTGTAAATACAACATCAGTCGACTGGCCAGATGAAAATGAAAATGATCTTTGGGCTGAAGATAGACATGCGACTGATTAACAAATCACAGTCGACTGTCACTTGGACAGGTGCCTGTAAAATATACAGTAGTCGCCTGTAAGAGTTAAAGCTTAGAAAGCCCAAACATCAACTGATTAAGTATGTGCATAACAGGGGACTGTTGAACAAATCACAGTCGACTGTTTTGAGACAGGCGACTGTAAAATGTTCAGCAGTCGACTGTTGAAATCACAACATGCACATGCTTGAGAAATATGAATTGGAGTCTAAGGAAAAGTGATCTAATGATTTCCTAGGACTGAAATGAAGATGTGTGTGTGCTCCAACATAGTTCTACTTCTAAGCTACATACTAGAAGAGAAAAAGAAGATTACATTGTGTAGAACTCTCTCTTCTATCCAAAGCATGAGCTTGAAGTCTTCTAGGAGCTTCAAACACCATTTTTGATCATCCAATCCACTTTTCTTGCGTTCATTGATCTTTGAGTGACATCCATTGCTAATTGATCTTCAAGATATGATTAGGCAATGGATTAACTGTAAATAGGGGATTAGTCACAAGTATTTATGTTTGCTCATCATTTACACGAAGTAGGGAGAAGTCCAATACTCAACGTTGATCAGACTGTCCTTCAGGACATGTTCTCTGTGATCCCTTCATATCTCTCTTCTGGCATCAGTGATTCGGGTTGAATATTGCATATTTAACCCAATATTTAGTCCTATTTTATGCTTATATGGTGCTTAATTGGTCTCTAATATGTGTGTATTTTTAATATCTGCTGACACGTGGCAGGACAATACTAAGCGAAGGAATCTCGTGGGCAGCTTCCTACGGCTGCGATTCCTTAAATAAGAGCAACGTCTTGGAGGCTGGCATCCGATCCAACGACGCATGCGGAGCCCGTAACGAAGGAAACGGAGCGGCGACGTCGCGATCCGACGAACGCGGGTGATTTGCATACTTGCAAGCGACGTGGCATGCCTTCGCGTCAACGGTATCTCACCCGAACGAAGCGAAGTATATACGCAGCCGAATTCAGTGGCGACGTCCCGCCAGGATCTAACCATTGGAAGCGGCTTGCTATAAGGAGTTTGGGAGAGGCTATATCTAGTATCATTACTTGGCTTCCATGTTTTCTGCTAGAGGTTGGGCTGTTCACCTAGTGGTGAAGTCCAACATCTTTTCGAAATATGGCTCCTCTGATCAGCCTTCTCAGGATATTCTCCGGTGCATGTATGCCATTTTCTCTGGCATGTCTGTGAACTGGGCCGGAGTCCTCCTTGATCGAATGGACAAGGTCGAGTTCACTGCTGTCTCTTCTCACATTCCATATGGAGAACTCCTCACTTTAGTCTTTCGTCATTTTGGGATCGATTTGACTTCATTTGAGACCATGCCCATTGGCCCTTTTCTCGATGCTTCTGCTAAGTCGAAGTCCTCTTCGGCTCTGCAGACAGCATCAAAGAAGAGGCAGTCTTCTTCAGCTCCGTCTTCATCCACCGTTTCACCCTCTGATCAGCCCTCTTCCTCTGTTGCACCCTCTTGTGAACTGTTGGACGAGAAGGTGTCTGGTATCTATGAGTTGTTCCATGTGATGTTCCAGCATTAGGGCATTCCTTTCCCTGATCATCTCAGATCATTTGTACCATCTCCTTAGCCTTCTCAGCCTCCTCCGGTCATCACTGAGCTTTCTGAGCATCCTGTTGACGTTGCTCCTGAGTCGGTTGCTTCTCCGGCTCCTCAGGATGTCTCCACTACTGTTACTGCTGATCCTCTTCTCGAGGATACTCCAGATGATCCAAATGCCCAGGAGTTCCAAGTTGAGTTGGCTACTCCCGTACACTCCTCAGCTGCTGATTTGGATTGACACTTCGCGGAGACTTCTCACCCTTAGGTCTAGATTTATTTTGTTAGGGTTGAGAGTTTGAGTGTTTGTTTGTATTTTGATTTTTTTATACTGATGGATGATGTTGTATGTATGATGATCATACTTTTGATGTATATGGAGTTGATGTTGTATTTTGTACTCCGTGTATCAATTGATTTTTTTTGACAACCCGGAAAAATCTCCAACCCCCTCCCCCCGCCTTCGGTATAGGAGGGTAAGGTAAGAGCCCAGCCGAGACTATTTAAACTGGGGGGAAACCGTCGTGCCCTCAACGGCCCCCAGGTAAGTCCGAGAGGGGAGATGTAGCCCCAGGATAAATAATCCCCCAACAAATACCAACCCATGTAGGCTAGAGGCATTAAACCCATGACTCTTGGCTTTGGAGTGGAATGACTTACCACCAGGACACCCTCTCGTGGGCATGTATCTAGTGATTATACACACACACACACACACACATATGTGTGTGTGTGTGTGTGTGTGTGTGTGTGTGTGTGTGTATGTATGATATGATGCTTCATATTGTGTCTCATTTATTTTTATGTTGATTGTGTGAACCTTGCGAAATTGTCTCTCTTTGTATGCTCTATTATATATATGATGTGATGTGAGATGTTTTTTCTCATTTTTTTGAAATGTTGATATTGGATTCTCGTTCCTTTAGTCAACTAATATTTCTTGTGTTTATGAATTTGTGGTATATATATCAATGAGATGCACCTTTGTGATTATTTTCCTCCGAGTATATTTTGGCATAACATTAGATATATATCATATCTTTAGACTCTCATGATTGTTTTAGTACTTATTTAGCACTATTGTTGTTATTCTACTCCCACTTTTTGGATAATGCAATAGGGGGAGAAGTAAACATATCATAATTATGTGCTAAGTAAATTTTAAACTTGAGTCTAAGATTGAAGTTGCCGTAGATTCAGGGCGGAGTAAGATATAATGAACTTGGATTATAAAATCCTAGATTTCAAGAATTAAAATCATTTCATTCATTCATATCTTATATGCTCGCTTCAATTAATCTATAGATGCCGTTATATTTTGCTAACTTGATTGGCATTTATGTAGGGGAGTAAGTTTTCATTAAGCACGATTATTTATCTTTCTGTTTATGTTTATTTGTCATCATTAAAAAGGGGGAGAATGTTGAGTATTGGACTTCTCCTTACTTGGTGTTATTGATGAGCAAACATAGATACTTGTGACTAATCCTCTATTTATAGTTAATCCATTGCCTAAGCATCATGAAGATCAATTAGCAATGGATGTCACTCAAAAATCAATCAAAGCATGAAAAGTGGATTGGATGATTAAAGATGGTGATTAAAGCTCCTAGAAGACTTCAAGCTCATACTTTGGATAGAAGAGAGGCTTCTACAAAATTTAATCTTTTTATTCTCTTCTAGTATGTAGCTTAGAAGTAAAACTATGTTGGAGCACACATCCCTTTATTTCTGTCCTAGAAAATCATTAGATCAAATTTCCTTAGACTCCAATTCACATTTCTCAAGCATGTGCATTTTGGGATTTCAACAGGCGACTACTGAACAATTTACATGCGCTTGTCTCAAAACAGTCGACTGTGATTTGTTCTACGGTCGCCTGTTATGCACATACTTTATCAATTGATTTTTGGGCCTTTAAGCTTTAACTCCATTCAGGCGACTGATGTACAAAAGACAGGTGCATGTCTAAGCTAGAGGCGCATGTGATTTGTTAATCAGTTGCATGTCTCTCTCCTGCCCAAAGGTCACTTTCTTTTCCATTTAGCCAGTCGACTGATGTTGGATTGACAATCACCTGTCCAAGGCACAGTCGACTGTCAATGCTTCAACAGTCGATTGTCTATGATTCCTCTACAGACTCTGCTATCTGGAAAGTTTCAAGTATTAGTGACAGATGACTGATGTTGGTTTCATGGTAGCATGTCCATGGCACAGGCACATGTGTGTTCCACATCAGTCATCGGTCGTGTCTTCCCAAAACTTTCTGATGTTTCTCAGCTTACCCATGTTGCGGCCAGTCGCTTGTAGAAGGATTTACAGTCACCTGTTAGGTTTTCAGGCGCCTATCTTTTCCTCATCGATCAACTGTCCAACGTGGTAAGTTATCGTTTGAATTCTCACATACACTCTGACACATTGCAGCAATCGACTGTGTTTTCTTCACCAGTCGACTATCGACTGTATAAATTCTATCCGTTGGATTTTCATCCATGGATTTCAAAGGGGTTTTTGGGGATTCTGTTTGGGGGTTTTAGGGAACCTATAAAGAGAGCTTCTACTGTTCCATTGAGGGGTTACTCATCTTCTTGATCATCTCTAGAAAAACCATAGCTTTCAACTTCAAGTTTTTCAAAGCTCTCAAATTCAAAAGCCCAAGAATTCCAATCTCATTCTCTCCTGCTCTCCAACCTAGAATCAAAGTGATATCCTCTAGGCAATTGGTGGTGACAATATAAAAGGCTTTTCTCTCTTTTTGAAAGAGACCTCTGTAGGGATTTTCAAGGTCCCTTAGGGCTAATTTAAACATCTCGTCCTAAGTCGGACGATCTTAATTTAAATAAGCATCGAAAAGATCAATTATTAAACTATTTAATAATTACCGCCTAAGAAAAAACCCCTAAGCCAGGATTATCTACTGACTCGAGTTGGGTCTGACCAACTCAAAAAAGTTCTAACTACTACAGAATATGAAATGCATAAATAAATATGACTCACCAGGAATCTTGCCTTGGATCAGGCAAGATATTCTGCACCATCTTACGCTCCAAAATCTGAGCCGCATCCCGAACCGTATCGCGTCGCTCCTCGTCGCGAACTGGATCAGCTCCCGAGCTGCACCTTGCCTCCGAGCCCATCACTAGCCATAGAAAGTTTCACTTGAGTAAACTCGCATCGTAGACTTCCGAATCAGATTCGGACCTCCCCGCCTTGCTAGGATTCGGTTGGAGGACAGGAAAAATTAATAGAGGAAAAGAATAATTTTAAGTCTTGATCAAGTTTGCTCAAATAATTAGGAGCTCCTTAATCAGAGACTTGGTGCACTTTTCAATGAGGAGGGCTACCCCTTATTCATATAGGGAGCCGGCCCCTCCTCTCTTGCTACGAGCAATGTGGGACAATAAAATGGGCAATAAGGATTGATTTCATTAGAAGTCTAAATTTCTAAACTCAACCATAAATCCATTCTGAGTTTCGACTTTGATGCAACCTGTCAAATCGAAGATCTCGAGACAACGATCGCAAAGAAAAAAACGATATCCAATTCCGATATCATTTGACCCCTCAAATGTCGAAAATAGACTCCAAATCTCATTTTTGCAAAAAACAGCACAAACATGTTATTTCCTAGCGGGTCTGACCTGCCAGGTGCGAGTCAGACCCGCAAGCCCAATTAGGGCATTTCCTCAGCTGTTTTTGCGTTTCTGGGCTCGTTAGAGCTCCGATTTGGACGCGGTTTCTTCCTGTGGATTTCTCAGGAAGTCCCCTTCGTTCCCATGCATCTAAGTCAATATAATACCAAGTATTAATATGTCCCAAATGCTAAACTCTTTAGCTTTTCATCTCACAACTGACTTACGAGTTTAATCATTCCATTGCATCGAATGCATTCCTCTATATGATCTTCCAATTAATAAGACATAACTATTACTCGGTGTGAGACCCTACAGCCTGACCCTACTACAGGTTGAGACTCGTAGTCTCTGGACGACAGTAACCACTAGCAGCAGTTGTCGTCCCTGTTTCAGAATCATCGATTACGTGATTGACTCGTCGGCACTCTTGCCGACGGGATCACTCTGACTTTGACCATGATGATTTCTGTAGTTTTAGTCCCTTCGTCACAACTATGTCACTTGCCTAGTCTAGGGTATGGAACTTTGTCAACCCCACTAGCTAGCAGTGGTCAGTATACATTGGTCTCTGGTACATTCATGTTGTACATCTTACAACATACCTTGGCCAAGGTTTTACCAAGAACTGTACTGACCTGCGACACTAACTTCCCATTAACGGAAGAGATGAATTCTCTATTGATCACTACTCAGCTCGTACGCTTCGAGTGTCACCCAGCCTAAGATCTTTCAGCAGGTCTTGCCTCGTAGCTAGATCTTTAGACCTAAGTGATACCGTTCACACACAGCATCGTATAATGATCTCAAGTCCTAAGGACCAACTTACCTATCATCACTTAGAATTATTAATGACAGTTACTTAATGTTTAACCATTTAATAACTCTTTGTTTGGGTCGCCCAGTGGACTCATTCTCTAATGAGCACATGCGCCTTGTCTCCGACTTCGCCAAGTCGTATGGTTATGAGACCAACTAGACTAAGACATAATGGTCTGTCTGATGTGCCGATATCCCTATCTCGACACATCTATGACCACGAATGCTTTTTAGATTCAAGCTGTATCGACCAGACATTTCTCATAATCGCAATCTTCATCGCGAAACATGTGTGACCTAACTTTGAATCCAAGGGAATAATCTAAGCAATTAAGAAATTGAAATTACTCAGACAATATTTTACCAGAAAGCATACTTTCATTTATTGAACAAGATGTTTACTAAGATAAATTTCCACGAGGGCATACATCTCTCTACAACCTCAACACACAACACACTTGCTCCTTCAACTTCTACTTCAAGGCATATATGATTGTAAGTATTGCTATTTCATTATTTCATATCTTTCGATATTAGTTTAACTCTCGATTTGTGAGACTGGTTTGCTTGCTCCCAAGTTGTGGGAGTCAAAGGCATCGATTGTGGTTCGATTTCACTTGTAGGGTTGCTATAAGTGGGTTTAAAGGAAACCTCAAGTTAAGGTTCTAACTTGAGTATCCGGTGGTATCCAGGTGGAAGGGACGTAGGATTACCGGGAACAAGTTGGGAGTTGACTTGGGTAATCCGAACCCTTGAAACATACTTTATGTTTAGCATTGTTTCAATTTGGGTTTATTTATAATTCCGCATTTATTGTTGGTTAGGAATTTAAATTGGTATAAATATCATTTAAATTTTACAAACACTATTCAACCCCCCTTCTAGTGTTTTCCTCATAACC